>CM019074.1:85883372-86483372 GCA_009667805.1 Leptobrachium leishanense | reverse complement strand
CTACAGGACGGCCCTCTACTTTGTGCTGTCTTCAATCGGTGCGCTGACATCACTGCTGAGGACCAATCCCAAGGAGGCGGGGGGGGGGGGAGACACGAAGGCGTCCGTCCCCAGATCGCGACGAATACAGACTGATATCTCCAGGCAGGAGATCTCACATTGTCTAAGAATCCCATCAGGCGATGGAAGCTCTTAAAGATCAGCGTGCACGCGGGCAGTACAGACGCACTTCATGATTGGACCGTGGAGTTCTGCAAATCACAGGCTGTCGTGGTTCTCCTTGATGCCTCGTTAGACAGTCATGCATTGATATTTTAAATGCTGTAGCAGGTGGATACCCTGACCGATGTCAAGCATGGCTTTATTATCTTGGACGACATGTCCACATCACTGCTGTAACAGGTCTGCCAACATACATTCAGTGTCCGCACATTAACGTATCTGCTCACCCGTCTGGGCATTTAACCCCTAGTTCAAAAATTCATTTTAGTGCCGTGAATAATATCTGACGTCTCCAAGTATCTGTTCTTGGCGATGTATTAACTGTATAGAAAGGAAAATACTGATATTCTTACTCCTTTTGCTTCAGATGCCTCCTGAGCAGACCGTGCAGTCCCCTTACCATCGGTCAGCAGCCTTGGCCCTGCAGTTGTTTTGGACCTACATCTCCCATGATGCTCAGCCACCCATTAGGCTGGCGGATCCTCATGGGAATTGTAGGCTCAAAACATCTGGATGACTAAGATTGCTGCCCTGAAGCTTGGATTCAAAGACCTTTAAACATGGTTTAGATGTTCATTTTTTTTTGTTTGCTTTTTACTTCATGTCACCCCCTGGGTCCCCCTATCAAAATGCAATCATTCTTCTCTAGCAACCTTAGAGTTGTGCATAACGTTATCAGTTGGTGACCCTAACCTGGTGAAGGTCAGGTACGCCACATAAAGAATTACATATCCAGTGAGGACCCTGAGGCTTGCTTTGCATCATGGGACACATATGTCTAGAAAAAAAACCTGGGTTGCCAAGGTAGTCATCCCTGGCCTAGTCCACAATATATATAATATAAATATATATATATTTTACATTCTACCCTTTTTGCTTAAAAGGAGACTAGTGTAAAAGGAAAGTGAGAGGTAGCATCGAGAGGCACTGGCTGGTCAGGATTTCAGACCTAGATTGCCGTGTCTGGAAATAACACTTTGTCTTCTAACGGGTGGTTCACCAGTTTATCTTCCTTGTATTTGTGTTTCTTGTACGCTCCTGGATTAGACTCCTATCTGTATAATAAACATTTATCAGACTGATTTGTCTCGCGTTCCGATTGGTTGGTTGAGTATGTCTGTGTACATGTCATTTTTGGCAGCGGAAGAGGGGTGGCACATTTGGTGAGTGTGAATGGAGTACAAGAAGTATCGGGGAGCAGGTGGGCTGTGTGGGAAGATGGAGTAAGAATGTGCAGTTGAGGATCGTGGAGTGAGCCGATAGGCTTCTCTAAAGTAATGTTTCTAGAGACTTCTTGAAGGACTGGAGAGATGGGGCGGAAGTTCCATAGAAAGGTGGCATGTCCTGGCACAAACATGTGTAGTGCGGGATCCCTGCCATAACCAAACAGCTGCCCCTTTAACGCTGGGGCAGTGCAGGGAGGTTTGCAGTTGGGAGGTTGGTGGCAACTCATCCATCCCACCTTCCTTCCCAGTGGCTGATGGTCATCATTGGCTGCACTGAACTCAGACAGCCCCCTTGCAGGCAATGATGGCAATTGGCCAGAGGGAAGGTTGGGGAGCCATAGGATTTTCTGGAGAGAGCCATGGGGCTTGCTATGCTGCCTCTCAGCATTCAGGCCCGCCGCCGGGCCAGCATAGCACGCCTGGCGATGTTAAGTATAGGATACGCGAATTACAGTAACCTGGCACAAAAAACTTATGCACTAATGGGGGCAGTGTAAGGAATGTAATATGAATGGCATGTGTTAACCCCTTAAGGACCAAGGGTCTTTAAACTCCATGCATTCATGACGTAACAGTTACATCATTGGTCCTTAAGGGGTTAAACACACTTATCCTGGCTGTAAACACTTACATATGGAGGTGCCAACTGTAGAATAGGGCCCTTAGGCTGGGGTCAGACCAACGCATTTTTAACGTGCGTTTAGGCGCACATAATCACGGTAGCAGCAAATGACGGGCAATAACAGCCAATATACGAAGTACCGCCGCACAAATGTCAGGCCGCGCAACGCAAGTGGCAATGAACGCAGAACCACTAGTACTGACGTACAAAGTGCGCTGCGGCGGCGTGTGAGCGTGATTAGCAGCGTCTGACATCTAATGTCAGCCTGCATAACGTCCAGACGCAAAAAAGTGTTTTATTGACGATCCGTAAAAAAGCACGCACGAAAATGAGTGTCTGACCGTTTTTGCGCATTCCGCATTCCATTACCTAGCCTTAGTGTTTAACCTCTTCACTACCAAGCACTTTTTGTTTGGGGGGGGGAAACTTTATCATAATATTTATTTGAAACCTGGGATGCAAAGCTAACAAATACAGAGTGAAAAAGAAAATCTGCACTGACATTGTTCTGAGAGAATTAAGAAAAATGGAAGTTTCCTCTTTTTTTTTTTTTTTTTCCCCTCACTTTTTCATGTGTGCAGTTGATGGAATAGGATCTCTATTCGAACTGTACGCATAAGCAATCTAGCCTTTAAAGCAGTGTTTCCCAAACCTGTCCTCTGGACACTCTGCCTCGCCAGGTTTGCAGGATATCTGAAGCACAGCACAGGTGATACGATTTGCTGCTCAGTGATTGCAGGATTCAAACTCTGGCCGGTTGAGGGTCCCGAGGACAGGTTTGGGAAAGACTGCTTTTAAAGGGAACCTCTATGCCACCATTTCTTGGGTTACGGCGACTGACCACCTTGGTTTCCGCGGATTGACTTGGCCGATATCGGGGGATAGAGAATGACAGACACAGGTTTAGATTATCATGGCTATTCGCCCAGCATCAACACTGGTGCCCATCTTTTTTATTTGATTCTAAGGCTGGGGTCAGACAAATGCAGTGCGAACGTGCGTTGAGCGCCATAGTAGCAGCAAATGACAGCCAATATACGAAGTTCGGCTGCGCAACGCAAGCAGCAAATGAACGTATTTTTTTGAGAATGTGGAACTACTAGTATTGACGCACAGAGTGCGCTGCTGCGGTGTGTGTGTGTGCGTGATTAGGAGACGTCAGACGCTGCACATGTCCGGCCAACATCACGTCCATTTGTTTTTTATAGATCCGTCAAAAAATACAGCTGACATTGCGCGTCGTATGACCGCTATCGCGTCTTCCATGAAAAAATGCGTTCTGAGGCATTGATGCACTTTTTGACGGTAGACGTGAAAAATGTATTCGTCTACCTAGCTTTGGAGGGGTCCGTACGTAAGAGGACCCCAGGAATGTCATGTGTCAGTAACCTTGTCACGTGTTACATTGTTATGGAAATCTGACTATCCTGCACGGCGGAAACCTTTTATTATGGAACATTCTGATGCAATTAAAGTGTTTTAATATGATTGTAAGGCAAAGATTTTACCTCTTAGCTACGCCTTCTTTCAGTGATAATCCTTTATAGAAAATATGACCGACGTGAACGGTTCTAAACTCTAGGTGGTGTCCCCATCTTGCACAATTTCCCGCGGGGTCTGCATTATCAGCATACAAGCAGAAATGGCCTTTGTGTAAATTAGTCAATGTGGTATATACTGTGGATAATAAAATGGTCAGATCTCCTGCTTATGGGGATTTATAGGGATCATAATGAGATTATTAGCAATGCAGCTTCTTAATATACCTATAGTATACCTATAGAATATACGTGGTATAAAGCCTGTGTATGGAAATCACCGTAACACCGTGTATCTGTAACGTACAGGGATTTTCAGTCATATAGAACGAGGACATACTTGAAAAGGAGAGAGATCTCAATGTATCCTTCCTGGTAAAATACTTACAAATAAATACCATTTCAGGAAGGGGGGGGGGGTGCTGCCCTGCAACATGTATAATTCACATACTGCAGGAAGGAAATCAAGGCAGGTCACCAGGGATTTCATACCTGCTCATATGGATTGTCCATGCTGCAGGGTGGCATTTTTCATGCACTGCCCATCATCATGAAAAATTATGTGTGCAGCTCTATAGATCATACAAAATCACCTTTTTACACTAAAATTATGAAACATCCAGGTCACACAGTAATATCACACGCTTCACATTAAATACCCTACACATTGAGCCGCTGGGAGGGGGTGGAGGTCTGTTACTCTAAGATATAGAGCTCACACACATATACAGGGCTTGCTGATGCCTGGAACTCAGCAGTTAGAACTCTCCGGGTTCCTTGCCACCAGAAAGATGGCACCTGACAGCCTGGGCTGTTGTGACGTCATCAAAGCGCGCCTCTATGCCTGGAAGTCGTCCTTTAGCGGCTCTTTGCGCTGCATGACGGGAAGGAAGGTCACAGTGTGGAGGACTCCATGTGTTACTGCCGGTGACAGAGTGGGAAGTTATAACCGCAGCTGTATCTCCCCGCCGTAGATAGCCATGTTCCCCGTCGCACGGTGCTGCCTGAGACTGCGGGCTGCGGCCTCCTCTGGGTGCAGGTAACCCGGGGTCCTGTCCTCATGGGGGGAGGGGGGCTCCCTCTATCCCAGGGCTCAAGTGCTGAATAAAGATGTGTGGGAACTCCCCAAAACTCCTCTCCCTCTATTAGCAAATAACACAAACACACAAATCTGATATATTTATGTAGAAATGTGGATTTTGGCAAAAATATCTAATCTTCTATTTATTGTGACTTGATATGATTAAACACGTGACTTCAAGCGTTAGTGTATGGGATCAGTGGGAACTCTGTTCTCTCTGTAAACATTGTGGAGGAAATGCGTTCCCACACTTTCCCCTTCCATTTGACCCCTGCTCTATCACCTGTGTGTCCCTCTTGTGTCAGAGGGGGGGGGCTGTTGTCATGGGGAGCCCCTGTGTGTCCCTCTTGTGTCAGAGGGGGGGGGCTGTTGTCATGGGGAGCCCCTGTGTGTCCCTCTTGTGTCAGAGGGGGGGGCTGTTGTCATGAGGAGCCCCCGTGTGTCCCTCTTGTGTCAGAGGGGGGGCTGTTGTCATGAGGAGCCCCTGTGTGTCCCTCTTGTGTCAGAGGGGGGGGCTGTTGTCATGGGGAGCCCCCTCTATCCCCTGTGTGTCCCTCTTGTGTCAGATGGGGGGGGGCTGTTGTCATGGGGAGCCCCCTCTATCCCCTGTGTGTCCCTCTTGTGTCAGAGGGGAGGCTGTTGTCATGAGGAGCCCCTGTGTGTCCCTCTTGTGTCAGAGGGGGGGGCTGTTGTCATGGGGAGCCCCCTCTATCCCCTGTGTGTCCCTCTTGTGTCAGATGGGGGGGGGCTGTTGTCATGGGGAGCCCCCTCTATCCCCTGTGTGTCCCTCTTGTGTCAGAGGGGAGGCTGTTGTCATGAGGAGCCCCCGTGTGTCCCTCTTGTGTCAGAGGGGGGCTGTTGTCATGGGGAGCCCCCTCTATCCCCTGTGTGTCCCTCTTGTGTCAGATGGGCTGTTGTCATGGGGAGCCCCCTCTATCCCATGTGTGTCCCTCTTGTGTCAGATGGGGGGGCTGTTGTCATGGGGAGCCCCCTCTATCCCCTGTGTGTCCCTCTTGTTTCGGAGGGGGCCTGTTGTCATGGTGTGCCCACTCTATCCCCTGTATGTCCCTCATGTGTTTCAGTGGGGGGGGGATCTTCATGGGGAGACACTCTATCCCGTGTGTGTACCTCATGTGTCGGAGGGGGGGGGGCTGTTCTCTATCCCCTGTGTGTCCCTCTGGTGTTTCTGAGGGGGCTGAGCTCATGTAGAGCCCCTCTATCCTCTGCGTCCCCCCCCCTGTTTATCGGTTGAGGGGGTACTCTGTTCTCATCTTGTGTCCCTCATGTCAGGGGAGCCCCCTGTCCAGCTGCTGTATCCCCAGTAGCCCCCAGAGCCTGTAAGAGAATTCTCCCCCACCACTTACACCCATTATTTCCTATTTATTCGTAAATTAATTTTTATTAAAAAACAATATGTGCCCCCCCCACCTGACTTATAAACAGTTAAGTTCCTGCTCTGACTCCTGAATCTGCTGTTCTTGTTGTCGGCGGCTCAGTTCGCTCGGCCGGTAAGTGCAGCGCACCTGTTTAGGTCGGGTTTAGTGTGCAGGTGTCACACGGTAGAGGAGCTGCAATCCGCCAGCACGCCACGACATCGTAATGGAGACTGCAGCTCCTATTTGCATCGTGCGCGGCCCGAGGGCGAGACTGCGTCCCGCGTGTGCGCGGCCCGAGGGCGAGACTGCGTCCCGCGTGTGCGCGGCCCGAGGGCGAGACTGCGTCCCGCGTGTGCGCGGCCCGAGGGCGAGACTGCGTCCCGCGTGTGCGCGGCCGAGGGCGAGACTGCGTCCCGCGTGTGCGCGGGCCGAGGGCGAGACTGCGTCCGCGTGTGCGCGGGCCGAGGGCGAGACTGCGTCCCGCGTGTGCGCGGCCGAGGGCGAGACTGCGTCCCGCGTGTGCGCAGGGCGAGACTGCGTCCCGCGTGTGCGCGGGCCGAGGGCGAGACTGCGTCCCGCGTGTGCGCGGCCGAGGGCGAGACTGCGTCCCGCGTGTGCGCGGGCCGAGGGCGAGACTGCGTCCCGCGCGGGCCGAGGGCGAGACTGCGTCCCGCGTGTGCGCGGGCCGAGGGCGAGACTGCGTCCCGCGTGTGCGCGCGGCTGAGAAGCTCCAGGAGACTGAACTTCTGTTGCTGGTGTCCTGTATCCCCTCACAATCTGGTGGTGTCATGGTCATCCTGCATGCCACAAGGAATCGGGGGATGAACAATGAATGGAAGTGTCTCTGTCACGTTGTATGCTGTAGGTGCTGTCTGTGTCCCGGGACTGAGGACACGTTCGTCCGTTACGTTATTATTCAGTGTCTGTAAAGCACCAACCTATTCCAGAGCTTTCAAATGAAGAGGGAGAGATGGGAGTCATAAGGGACAGAGGGCCCTGCCCGCGGGATAACCATCAGGCAAGCGCGGCACTTTATATAAAGGTGCCGGGCAGCCAGTGCGCTCGCAATTCCCAAATTTTCCTAGTCCCGGTGACGGAAAGTTTGGATTTTAATAAGGACTCGGAGGCGAGTATTTGCAATCTCTTTCTTTATTACTCCTAGAGCAGTAAAGAAGAGTGATAACAAGAACATGAAAAAAACAGGTCAAACCCCCAACGTGGGGTAACCCTCCTCTTAGTAAGCCCGCCCCCTAGTCCATAAACAGTCTGGGCTGGAGCAGTAACGCCCTCTTTCTTCATGCGACTGGAACCACAAGATCAAGGAACAGCAGCACCGTCCAGAGCGCACGTCAATCCCGCAGGGAGACACAGTCCATAGATCATCAAGTAGCTGTAAGGAGAACAGAACACGAAGGCAGGTATTAGGAAGGAACAACACCGAACCCTCAGCTTCCCGCCCCCGAACACCAGGAGGCAAACCATACACAGTCGAGCGCTGCGCTTAAATACAACCATCCCGGCCGGTCTAGAACACACCCCCCTCAGGGCGGGAGAGGTGGGAAATACTCGCCTCCGAGTCCTTATTAAAATCCAAACTTTCCGTCACCGGGACTGGGAAAATTTGGGAATTTTAAGGCAGGCCTTGGAGGCTTCATATTTGCACGTTCAACGCATCAGTGCTTGTGACCAATGAGAGACCGGCTTAAAATAAAACGTACGAAACGTAGACTCACGTGACCAATCCGCCGACTTCATAATGTCCTCAAGGCGGCAACCCGCCATAAAAGCATTAGAAGCTGCTGCACTACGTATGGAATGAGCGCCAAAGCGCGAAACATCGATCCCAGCAAGATCCAACAGCCAACGAGCCAAAGTTGGGGAGCTAACCGGCTTATGAGGGATCCGAAACGAGCTAAACAACGGGGACCCCGGCAGGGGACGAAGAGCCAACGTACGACTCTCATACTCTTGGAGGCAAAGAACCAGACACAATTCAGGAATCATCGGAAAAGCCGGAAAAAACACCGTACGAATCGCCGTCTTGGTACGACGCGAAACGTCAAAACAAACGCCATCCGGCGAGAAGGAACGTACACCAAAATCCAGTGCCCTGATGTCCCCAACTCGCTTACAAGATATAAGGCAGAACAAAACCAGCAGTTTAGCAGACAATTGACGCAAAGACAAAGAAGCATTAGCCGGCCACGAGCGGAGGAACGACACCACCATAGTCACGTCCCACGTAGAGGAGTAACGGGGTGTCGGGGGACGAGACAGACGTACCCCTTTGAGAAGGCGGCAGACCAAGGGGTGTCTACCCAGGGGAAAGTGATCAAAACCCCGATGGCCCGCCGACAAAGCTGACCGGTACACATTGATGGTACGGAAAGCCAAATCTGAATCAAACAATGAAGACAGGAAATCCAGAACCGAGTCTAGAGGGGCAGAAGTGGAATCTTCACCCCTTCGCAAACACCAATCGTGCCAAGCTGACCAGGCAGAACGGTAGGCCCCCCTCGTGCCCGGGGCCCATGCGTGCTGGAGCAATTCCTCAGCTCTCGGCGAAATTCCTGTGGCCCGCCACGAGAACCGGAAACCAACCAGGCCACTAGGGGCAGCCGACCCTCCAGCAGCAATGGGTGAGGGAGGCCGTCCAGTCCTGTAAGCAGGGACGAGTCTGGAATCCGCCTGGGGGGGGCAGAGAGAATTCCAACAGGAGGGGAAACCACGGCTGGGACCGCCAGAGCAGTGTCACAAAGACCAGTTCCGCACTGGTGTCGTAAAGACGCCTCAAAACACGCAATAACAGCTGAAACGGAGGGAAGGCATAAAGACGACCCTCCGGCCACATTTGAAGGAAGGCATCCGTGCCCTCCGCCTCCGGGTCCGGACGCCAACTGTAAAAGGCCGGCAACTGCCGGTTCAGTCTGGATGCGAACAGATCCACCTGGAGAGGGCCCCACAGCCCGTCTAAGGCGGCAAACACCGATGGCAACAGGCGCCAATCCCCCGAATCCGTCGGTGCGAATTCCAGTCCGCCACTGTATTGGCGAGACCTGGAAGATACTGGGCCACCACGAACAGACCGCGGGGGAGACAAAAATTCCATAGATCGGCCGCCGCCAACGTCAGAGCCAACGACTGAGGTCCCCCCAGGGCATTGATGTACTTGACAGCTGACAGGTTGTCCAGCTTCAGAAGGATACAGCGGTGGTTGGTCCCCCTGGAGAAACATTTCAGGGCGAAAAACGCTGCCATGAGCTCCAGGGCATTGATGTGGAGGTGTAACTCCTGAGTTGACCAACCGCCTCCTGTCTCCGTCTCGGCGCAACGCGCCCCCCAGCCCGAACGACTCGCGTCGGATTCTATGGTCAGTGACGGTACGGGAAGACGCACTGGGCGAGCATTCCAACGAGACCAGTCCGTGAGCCACCATGTCAGATCCGTCTTTGCATCGTCCGAGAGGGGAACCCTGCGGGAATAATCCGCCACCGACCGGAGAGAACGGGCCTTCAATCTCTGGAGGGCCCTGTAGTGTAATGGAGCAGGCAGTACTGCCAAACGAGTCGCCGCTAGGAGACCAATCACCCTCGCCAACTCCCTCAGGGTGGGTGAGTGGTCCCTGAGGAGGGAGCGAACCTCCTTGCGGATGGAGCGGACCTTGGGAACCGGGACGCTGAGCGTCATGGCATGCGAATCTAGGAGAAAACCCAGAAATTCCAGACAACGCGTGGGAACCAACAGAGACTTCTCCACATTGATCAGGAAGCCCAAGTCCTGCAAGAGGGAGAGCGTCCATGACAGATGTAGACATCAGCAGGATGTCGTCCAGGTAAATCACGAGCCGAACACCCCTCACCCGGAGCGACTCCACAACGGGTTTCATAAGCTTCGTGAAGCACCACGGAGCGGATGAAAGGCCGAACGGTAGACAGGCGAAGCGCCACATGTGACCGCGCCAGGGGAAGCATAGGTAGTCTCTGGAAGCCGGCGCCATGGGGACGGAAAGATATGCGTCCTTCAGATCTAATTTAACAAGCCAGTCTCGTTCGTTGAGTATATCCCTGAGGGTATGAAAACCTTCCATCTGGAAATGGCGGTATGACACCCATAAATTGAGTTCCCTGAGATTTATCACGGGGCGCGTTCCGCCCCCTTTCTTCGCAACGAGGAACAGGTTGCTCACAAACTTGGGAGTCCCAAGTGACTTCCTCTATGGCCCCTTTCAAAGCCAGGGCCGCTATCTCGTCCTGAACTAACCGTTCCTGTTCCCCTGAAAAACTGAGGTCGAGGTGTCATAGACTGGAAGGGAGGAATAGTCTCGCTCTATCTTTAATCCTCTGACGGCATCTAAAACCCAGGGGTCTGCGGTAATTCCCATTTTGGGAGACAAAACTGGATACGCCCCCCCACCCGAACAGACAAATGAGGAACAATAAATGGAAGTCTTACCAGTCTGTCGTCGAGCGCGGAACTGGGCTCTGCCACCTCGGAATCCACGGCCTCTCCAGGCCTGAGCCCGGGCCGAGGGTCCGTAAGCGGTGGGACCAGAATCGTTGGCATTAGATGCACGGAATGAGCCTCTGGTAATGCCCACCGATCCAGCGCGGCTGGCAGAGCGGCCCCTTCCTCTACCAGCCCGGTCTAAAACCTTCTTGGGGAATACTTTTTTAATGGCCAACTCCACCTTATCCAGTGCGGTAAAGGCGCTGGTGTATGTGCCCATATTTTTAATAAAGCCATCCCCAAATAGGAGGCCTTGAGCCTTGGCACCTTTTGTCTTTATTAGCCATGGATGTAAGTTGAGGATCCATCCTCAGGATCATAGACTTGCGTCTCTCAGCGGCCAAAGCCGCATTCGCACCGCCCAACAGGCATAAGGAGCGTTGGATCCAGCCTGTGGCGTCTTCCAAATCCAAGGGGGTACCTTGCAAGCGAGCATCCTTTACCATGTCAAGGAGGTAAATCAACGGGGATGCAACATCCAACACTTTATCTTCGCAGACTCTGAAAGCCATATCCACCCCTCTTTTGGGGGACCATCCTTTGTTGGTCATAAATTTTACAAAGTCCTCATCCACCACCGGAGTGAGACAGGTCTTACCCGTGGTGGTGGGACGAGGGCATTCCGCCCTCATATTCACCCTGGTCTCCTTATCCATAGGGAGCCGCATGTGGGCATCCACTCACATCTACACATGAGGCATCGGGGACCATGCAGTGGAGCGTGGATGTAAGACCCCCGCCGGGGAAAACATCGGGCGGCCCTGAGGGTCACACACAACCTCTTTCGCAGACAGTAAAGGTGGTGGGGGCCTTTCCTCCTCGGCCAACAGGCCAATATCATGCGGCGCGTATAACTCTATAGCTCCATCATCCTCCCCATGCTCGGGTTCCTCACTCTCCGAGTCGGTGTGATTGGGGAGCCGGCCAGTACCCGTAGGTAAAGGCCTATCTTTTGAGACCGCAACCAGTGCCCCGCGGTCAGGGGCTCTCTTGTGCGAGGACACCTCGCCATCATCAGAAAGCAGATTTTCGGGGATGCCAGCCCCTCTTGGAGGACTATCAATGTGCCTAGGTTTAGCACGTTTCTTAAGGCTAGGCTGATCAGAGCCAGAGGGTACAGCCGGGTCTAGTGGAGGAGCAGGGCCTGCACCGGGAGCGGGGGGTGCCGAGGCAATAGAAGCAACTGCTTCATCCATGGTCCTTCGGAAAGACAGGGAAAGTGTGGATACAGCAGAAGACAGCGAGCGTGTAATGGACGCCTGGAGTGCTGCTTCCATGGCGGCAAAACGGGCCGCTGTCTTCAACCGTTTTTTCGGAGGTGGGGGAGAAGCAAAAGTATCTGACTGCTCTGATTGTCGTGAGCTCCCCGCGGAGTCTGATTCCCCAGCATGGGGAGATCTATCACCCCCAGTTTTAATGAGAAGGGCCATGGGTCCGGTCACTGAGATCCGTCCGTGTCGGGAAACAGGGAGCTGTGAGTGTGCGCAGGGATACACGCGGTCAGGTGGTGTTTTAAAATGGCCGCCGGGATCTCGTGCGCGTCTCCCACGAGATCTCGGCCGGCCGCGAAGGCACCAGTGAGATAGGATGGGAGGTAAATGCGCGGGTGCACCAATCTGCGGGTAACAGGCAACCCAATAAACCAGCGATGAAACGCATAAAAAACCCAGCGGCAGGAAACCCAGAAAATTATCGCCGGAGTTTCCTGCCGGGCGGGCGCTGACCCCCGCGGTTATAGCCGGGGTAAGTCAGCACCCATCCCAATGAATCAAAGTAGATAAATACATAGAAATATATCTGAAAAGGAAAATTTAATGAATAAAACAGAGGAGAGAAATTATACTCCTCTTGTCCTGAACAGGAGCAGTAAAGAAAGAGGGTGTTACTGCTCCAGCCCAGACTAAGAGGAGGGTTACCCCACGTTGGGGGTTTGACATGTTTTTTCTGGTTCTTGTTATCACTCTTCTTTACTGCTATAGGAGTAATAAAGAAAGAGATTGCAAATACTCGCCTCCGAGGCCTGCCTTAAAATCTAAAGGTGATGAGGCCTAAGACAAAAGGGAGCCGGGGGGACTAATGATCCTGCCATCCAGTAAAGCTCCTCTTGTCTTCCTCAACCCCTCTAGATTGTAAGCTCCTATGTGCAGGGCCCTCTACACCTAGTGTTTCCATCCTATGTCCATTCATCTGTATCTCGTTCCCTTCGCTTATTGTACAGCGCTGCGGAAGCTGTTAGCACCATATAAATAGTACAGGACATATTTAATATTTCATGTCCGATTCCTGACCTAAACATCTGTGCCGACTTCTGCTGGTGGGATCGCACAGCAGAGCATGGCAGAGTCAGGAGTCGGCTCAGGGACTTGCCTGGTGTGACGTGCGTCGCTTTGAATTTGGGGTACATGGGCCTGGGGATGCATTTGGGAGGTGCAGGCCTCATGTTCTATATTTCCCTGCCCTCTCTTGTGTTTATGTATGAATAATGTTACTGTCTATTGTTATGGCCTCTGTTTGTCTGCTGTACATTTGAGTAGTTGTGTTAATGGGGCAGTGTTTGCCTGACGGAGCAGACTATCTGTGGTATTAGACTGTAATCTCGTTTACCATCCACAGCTGTCATTGTCCTGTTTTATCTAGGGATGTTGAGCAGATGTTTGTCCCAAATGCCGTGAAGCAGAAGGAGCAGTAACATCAGAAACCCTCACAGCTTATAGGGCTGTTTTGTATTTGTAAATAACCCTTCTATAGCTCTGTCCTGAAAAGAAAATATATATATGTATTAATCTGAAGATGCCTTTACTTCTCCCCCAACCCCCTCCTCTGTATCCCCTCAGGCTAGAGACGTCCGTGACGCGGCTGCTGTCAACGTCCAGTCATCGGAGGAACGAAGCTGTGGCCGCCCCGTCCCTTGACAATGGAGCGAAGCAATATCCCATGAAAATACAGCAGCTGGTGGATCAGATTGCAGGGCTCACCCTGCTGGAGGTCTCTGACCTCAATGAGCTGCTCAAGGTGGGCTCTGACCGGGTGAAATTGGGCTAGCGACATAGAATAATGGATTCCTCAGTTTTTCCCCGGTGGAATCCATTGAATTTATACATCAATGTGTCTGCTCTCCGCTGGTATGTCCAACGCTTACGACATCCGTTCAGGTCTCTCGGGACAGCAGTGCAATACCACATGCAGCCAGTAGATGGGGCCAAAATACAAAGGTTTAATCCCAACTAGGGTTGCCCGATCGGCCATGTTTTCCTGGACACATGCAGTTTCTTCATGATGATGGGCAGTGCATGAAAAACGCTGCCCTGAAGCATTCACATGCTACATGTATGAAATCAGAGGCGTCCCAGGTGACCTGCCTTGATTTCCTTCCTGCTGCATCTGAATTATACATGTTGCAGGGCAGCGCCATTCCCTGTGCTCCCCCCCCCCCTTCCCCTCCCGCTTAACATAGTATTGTGTCCAGGAAAACGTGGTTTATCTGGAAATCCTAATCCCAACCAATCTGTGGCATGGAACCGCACTCTTGGTCCTCCAAATATTCTGGAACTACATGTCGCGTGAGGACCAGAGAATCTGAGCATCATGGGAGATGTAGTTCAGAGACACCTGGAGGGCCAAGGTTGCCGACCTCTGATCTGTGGTAAACCTTTGGCTGAAACTCAGGTCGGCCTAAAACCAGCAGTATTGAATTATTTTGGCTGCATCAAATGATGGATCATTAACCCCATAGTGACCAGTCCGAAAGTACCCACTGCTGCTTTTACATTTCTGCGCTGTTTGTGTTTAGCTCTAACTTTCCTCTTACTCGTTTATGGAACCCACACAGATTATATACTGTTTTTCTCGCCATTAAATGGGCTTTCTGAAGATGCCATTCTTTATTTACTTTTTTTTTTATTACACCAAACCTGGTCTTGTTTGGCATCATTGGAACAGAGGTTCAAAGGACCACCCCCCCCCCCTCCCTTTCAGGCTCTCTCCCAGCATTGCGGGGGGTGCCTGAGATGACATCATCACGACAGCATGGGTCCTTAAAACCGTTCTAACCACCGCGGCACCCTGGCCAGAGAGGCAAGGAGGGGGTTAGAACTGGATACGTTTTTGGACCTCCAAATGGATCCCCCGCCCCGGACAGGATGAACCCTGTACGTCATTGGTCCTTAAGGGGTTAAAGCATCTATTCACAAAGTACTGAAATCGTGTGCAATTTGAATCGGCGAATTCCACCGAACTGGGGAATAATAAAATATTCTCCTGAATAAAAATTTGTCTGCATTAAAAAAAAAAAGGTTTTCTAAAAAATGTTTTTTTGCAGAAAATAAAAAGATTTTTACATTGAATCCTATGGGATTTGCCTTTTTTTAAACCTGTCGAATGGAAACCCCAAAATCAGGTCCTTTTGCTGCAATTCAACGTTCTGTGAATAGAAGAAGCGATAGTGTTCTTTGGGGCAATTTTGTTGCCGCCGTATTTCGCTGGTGTCAATGCGGCTGTATTTGTGAATTGACAGCTTTAGTGAAAAGACAAACTGGCCCGACATTGCACCTACAGGTAACTGGACATTCCCCATTCAGGGCCAATTCACAGTTTAGTGAATAACCCATTAAGTATTTCTACATAGTTTCATGGCGTAACGGCAAGTCTCTTTAACCCCTAATAACCAATGTCCTTCCATGCTGCCATCGCAGTTTGGCTTCAGGAAAGATGAATTCTCGGCTCATACCGCCCCCGGTTCATTTTGCATTTATAAGCTGGCGCGGCGGATTTTATTGACCTCTCGTCTGAGGCCCACAGGAAGTCTCGGCACAGAGGCGGCTTTCTTGGTGCGGTGTGTGTGTGTGTATAGCGCGCAGAGAGCCTTTTCTATCTTCTTCCTATGAATGAAAGCAGATGATGCGCTCTTACAGGCACCCTGAAGATCTGACAGCGTCGCTCCGTGTAGCTGGGGAAAAAAGATGACAGTTTCCAGTTTGCAATTCCATATAGACCATTTTGGCTGTAATTTTTTTTTTTTTTTCTTTACATTTTATTTATTTTTAATGGATCAACGGGGCCCAAGAATAATTTTTTTAATCATTTATATATTGGTTTATTATTTTATTTTATTACTATAATATATCAATTTATTATAATAATAATAAAAAAATAATCAATATATAAATGGATTAAAAAAATATTCTTGGGCCCCGTTGATCCATTAAAAATAAATAACTTTATATATTTATTTATTTTTAATGGATCAATGGGGCCCAAGAATATTTTTTTTAACCCATTTTTATAGATTTTTTTTTTTTTTTTATTCTAATAAATATATATATTTTTTTAACGTATATTAATACAAGAAAGCAACAAACAAAATAAAAGTAAACAAAACTGTTGGCTACGGATGTCATTGTTTTTTATTATACAGATATCCCTAGCTAATAGTTTTGTTTCCTTTTTATCTTGTATGTAACAGACAAAAAAAATATTTTATGAATATATTTAAACATCTTATCGTGCACTATTGATAAAAAAAAATAGATTTTATATTTAATTTTTTTTTTTTTTTTTTACCAGTGGGGCACGATAACCTTTTTTTAAATTAATTTATTCTTTTATCGTATCACTAAAAGAAAGCCAACAAAATCTAAAAATAAACTCCTGGCTAATGATTTTATTTTCTCCCTTTTTTTTTTTTTTGTCACTTGTTACATCGAGGTAACAAGTGATTTTCTTGCAGTGACAACTTTTCAGTTTTATTTTGAACACGGTCGAAAAAGACACCTCTTGTCATTTTTCAAAGCATTCTTTGGGGACAAAATTGGTCTGACGTCTCCATCCAAAGAATGTTCGATTCCTCCCAAAAGACATTGTATTTTTGGGGGATTAGGGCTAGAAGTTCTGGTTAGACCCGTATCCTAAAAAAACACTAATTCAGGAGCAATTTAACATTTTTGGATGGAGACAGATTTTTTTTTTTTTTTTTTTTGTGGAATAATTCTTCCATCACATTTGAAAAAAGTTGTTCTCTGGCGATTTAAGTTCAATGATAGAAAAAAAAAAAAAAAAAACGGCCGCTAAGGACTCCGGTAAGCGGCAGGTGACATGCCATGGCGGTGTACAAACAGATCTATGACAAATATCTAGTAAAGGAGAAAAAAGCGAAACTGAGAAGAATGAAGCGTTTGTTTCCGACATACAGGATGTGCTCACAAACCAAAATTAACCCCTTCACTACCACACTTGGGGTAGCAATCCTCAAAAGCCCAAGATCGAGTACACTCGTATCTGTACACGTTCTGGAGGAATGTAAATGAATTTGCTTTGTGTACAGGCTCCAGAATATGTCCCAAAAAGCTACAGTATGTGAGACATGGCAGCTGATACACTGTGACACTTTAAAGCGCTGTCACTGCTCTCATGTGTCTCATTCTCATAGATATGCTGCATTACCAGCATCTGACCAGCAGAGGGAACCCTCTGCCTGTCCAATACTATATAAGGGCTGCAAATACAAAATAAAACACATTAGGGGTTATTCAATAGCCTCCGGATTTGCCACCGAATTGCACCACACGGTCAAGTTCATGGTTCGGAGCAATTCGTCTATTCGCAAAGCTGTCAATTTGCCAAATACTGGAGGAATATGGCACAATTAGGCGGCACAAAAATTGTCCCATAGAGAACTACCGTGTCTTCTATTTACAGAACGACGAATTGTACTGAAATTTTTGGGAAATGACCTGATTTTTGGTGTTTCCAGAAGTTTTAAACGGGTGAATCCCATAGAATTCAATGTAATAAATGGAAAATAAATAAATGTATTTAATTTACAAATGCCATTTATTGGGTTTTATTTAACATGTCCTTTCAGCACCGGAGTTTCCCACGTGCGTTCGGCTGCAGGGTGTTGTTTTTATGCCAGCATATATATATATGTATATAGTCTCGCCTCTGCCCTCATGGTTTCTAAGGTCTCATATCTTGCCTCCTTCTCAGAAAACCCTAAAGATTCCAGATGTTGGGATGATGCCAATGGGAACTGCAATGCCCGGAGCGGCGGCACCTGCCCAGGTAAATGGGAAGAGCGGGAACGGAAAGGCAGGTCTTGGTGGCAGCGGCTCCTGAATGATCTTCATTCTTCTCCCCTTTTCGTTTCAGCCCGTGGAAGAGGACGCCCCTGCGAAAAAAGAGAAAACCCACTTCACGGTGAAGCTGATGGAGAGCAACGCGGTGGATAAAGTAAAACTGATCAAGGAAGTGAAGAACTGTATGCAGGGCCTGAACCTGGTGCAGGTAAGAGGAGCCACCACCAAAAACCACAAACACACGCCGTATGACACGTCACTGGGGCATGTGTTCCTCCTAACAACTACCTGGTAGTGAAAGAGTTATTTATTTTCCATATCCCTACTAGGGTTCTTGAACCTCCCTGGCGTTAACGATCCTGACACATTTTATATGTCAGAATCATTGCAATTTATTTGCCCCACTAGCAGTATTAGTGTGGCTCAGGGTTAAATTTCACTACTGAAAGCGGTAACCCCGAGCCACACTCTGGCTGCTCACATTACCTGTCCCTGCGCTCCCTCGCTGATCCCCACTGTCGCCTCCGGGCGATCGCGACATCACACTTCATGGTTTCCTTCTCGCGAAAAGGGAACCAGGAAGCAAAACGCCGCGATCGCGGAGGTCAGCGAGGGAGCGCAGGTACAGGTAATGTGTGCAGCCAGAGTGTGGCTCGGGGTTACTGTATTCAGTAGTGAAAGTTAACCCCGAGCCACACTCGGCAATACTGTTGGGGGGGGGTTAAAGGTTAAAGGGACACTACTCATCCTGACCACTTTATGATTTTACGCAAGTTGTGTAGGAGCGCAAACTGTGCAGAAAAGCTTCAGGGACTTCCGGGCTCAAGGAAATATTTATTGTAGAAAATTCAATTTTTCAGTCCGCTATCCGCAGACTTTCATCAGGATCCTGATGAAAGTCCGCGGATAGCGGACTGAAACGTTGAATTTTCTACAATAAATATTTCCTATTACGAAGACTGAGAGTGCCGCTATCTTTACTTGCTGTGTTTGCCGAGTGGGCACCAGGCATGCAGCACGATAAATTTTGTGCTGCCTGCACTGCATATTCTGGCGGTGGCCGGGTTTCTTTTTTTAAGCCCAGCCGGGGAATCCAAGATGGCGGCCCCCTCTGTCGTCGGAGAGGGAGTGCCGGGCGTCTGGCGGTTCTCATCTGGTCCCTCTCTGCGCACACTGTGGTCTGATGTCTGGGTATACATGTATCTGGGGTCTGATGTGTCTGGATATACATGTATCTGGGGTCTGATGTGTCTGGATATACATGTATCTGGGGTCTGATGTGTCTGGATATACATGTATCTGGGGTCTGATGTGTCTGGATATACATGTATCTGGGGTATGTGTCTGAATATACATGTATCTGGGGTCTGTGTCTGGATATACATGTATCTGGAGTCTGTGTCTGGATATACATGTATCTGGGATCTGTGTCTGGATATACATGTATCTGGGATCTGTGTCTGGATATACATGTATCTGATCTGTGTCTGGATATACATGTATCTGGGGTCTGTGTCTGGATATACATGTATCTGGGGTCTGTGTCTGGATATACATGTATCTGGGGTCTGTGTCTGGATATACATGTATCTGAGTCTGTGTCTGGATATACATGTATCTGGATCTGTCTGGATATACATGTATCTGGGATCTGTGTCTGGATATACATGTATCTGGGGTCTGTGTCTGGATATACATGTATCTGGGGTCTGTGTCTGGATATACATGTATCTGGGGTCTGTGTCTGGATATACATGTATCTGGGGTCTGTGTCTGGATATACATGTATCTGGAGTCTGTGTCTGGATATACATGTATCTGGGGTCTGTGTCTGGATATACATGTATCTGGAGTCTGTGTCTGGATATACATGTATCTGGAGTCTGTGTCTGGATATACATGTATCTGGGATCTGTGTCTGGATATGCATGTATCTGGGGTCTGTGTCTGGATATACATGTATCTGGGATCTGTGTCTGGATATACATGTATCTGGGGTCTGTGTCTGGATATACATGTATCTGGGGTATGATGTGCCCGGATATACATGTATCTGGGGTCTGATGTGTCGGGATATACATGTATCTGGGGGTCTGATGTGTCTGGATATACATGTGTCTGGGGTCTGATGTGTCTGGTATATACATGTGTCTGGGGTCTGATGTGTCTGGTATATACATGTGTCTGGGGTCTGATGTGTCTGGTATATACATGTGTCTGGGGTCTGATGTGTCTGGTATATACATGTGTCTAGTATATACATGTGTCTGGTATATACATGTGTCTGGGGTCTGATGTGTCTGGGGTCTGTGTCTGGGGTCTGATGTGTCTGGTATATACATGTGTCTGGGGTCTGTGTCTGGTATATACATGTATCTGGGGTCTGTGTCTGGTATATACATGTATCTGGGGTCTGTGTCTGGTATATACATGTATCTGGGGTCTGATGTGTCTGGATATACATGTATCTGGGATCTGATGTGTCTGGATATACATGTATCTGGGATCTGATGTGTCTGGATATACATGTATCTGGGGTCTGATGTGTCTGGGGTCTGTGTCTGGGGTCTGATGTGTCTGGTATATACATGTGTCTGGGGTCTGATGTGTCTGGTATATACATGTGTCTGGGGTCTGATGTGTCTGGTATATACATGTGTCTGGGGTCTGTGTCTGGTATATACATGTGTCTGGGGTCTGATGTGTCTGGTATATACATGTATCTGGGGTCTGTGTCTGTATATACATGTATCTGGAGTCTGTGTCTGGGGTCTGATGTGTCTGGATATACATGTATCTGGGGTCTGTGTCTGGATATACATGTATCTGGCGTCTGTGTCTGGATATACATGTATCTGGCATCTGTGTCGTCTGGATATACATGTACAGTTGTGTTCAAAATTATTCAACCCCCAATGCTGTAAAGGGTTTTAGGGAATTTAGTGTACATTTGTAATTGTATTCAGAATTAAATCCTACAAGGACTTTTTAAAGAACCATATGCAACTAAAATGACATCAATTGGTTTTGTAATACAGTAGTAAATTTTTCTTTTGTGAATTCTTCATTGACACAATTATTCAACCCCTTAAAGACTACCACTCTGAAGAACAGAGGTTCTCCAAGTGTTTTCAATCAGGTATTGAAAACACCTGTGGATGTCACGGAGCAGCAATAAAGATATAATAAGCACCAATTAGGCAGCTTTAAAATGACTGTGATACTCAGCTCCTTCTAGACATTTACTGGTGTGGTTACAAACATGGTGAAGTCAAGAGAATGGTCCAGGAAGACAAGAGAAGGGGTGATTACTCTTCACAGGAAGGGCAATGGCTATAAAAAGATTGCAAAGATGTTAAACATACCAAGAGAGACCATAGGAAGCATCATTCACAAATTCAAGGCAAAGGGCACTGTTGAAACGCTACCTGGTCGTGGCAGAAAGAAGATGCTGACTTCGACTGCTGTGCGCTACCTGAAGCGTAGACTGGAGAAAAGTCCCCGTGTGACTGCTGAGGAACTGAGAAAAGATTTGTCAGATGTGGGTACTGAAGTTTCAGCTCAGACAATACGGCGCACACTGCGTAATGAAGGCCTCCATGCCAGAACTCCCAGGCGCACCCCCTTGCTGTCTCCAAAGAATAAGAAGAGTCGACTGCAGTATGCCAAAAGTCATGTGGACAAACCACAGAAGTTTTGGGATAGTGTTCTGTGGACTGATGAAACAAAATTAGAACTGTTTGGGCCCATGGATCAACGCTATGTTTGGAGGAGGAAGAACAAGGCCTATGAAGAAAAGAACACCTTGCCTACTGTGAAGCATGGCGGGGGGTCAATCATGCTTTGGGGCTGTTTTGCTTCTGCAGGTACAGGGAAGCTTCAGCGTGTGCAAGGTACCATGAATTCTCTTCAGTACCAGGAGATATTGGATGACAATGTGATGCAGTCCGTCACAAACCTGAGGCTTGGGAGACGTTGGACCTTTCAACAGGACAATGATCCCAAGCATACCTCCAAGTCCACTAGAGCATGGTTGCAGATTAAAGGCTGGAACATTTTGGAGTGGCCATCGCAGTCACCTGACTTAAATCCGATTGAGAACCTCTGGTGGGACTTAAAGAAAGCATTTGCAGTGCGCAAGCCTAAGAATGTGACTGAACTGGAGGCTTTTGCCCATGACGAATGGGCGAACATACCCGTAGATCGCTGCAAGACACTTGTGTCAAGCTATGCTTCACGTTTAAAAGCTGTTATAACTGTAAAAGGATGTTGTACTAAGTACTAAGATTGAATGTCACTTGGGGGTTGAATAAAACTGATAATGATGTGAGCACAGAAAAGACATTTGTGGTTATTTCATTATAAATGTTATGTTATATTTGTCTGACCTACACGTGCCTCTTTGATTTAATTGTAAGCAAGATGACTGAATGATCAAAATCAATGTCAAACTGGCCAAAACACTCAATTTCAGTGGGGGTTGAATAATTTTGAACACAACTGTATCTGGGGTCTGTGTCTGGATATACATGTATCTGGGGTCTGTGTCTGGTATATACATGTATCTGACGTCTGTGTCTGGTATATACATGTATCTGACGTCTGTGTCTGGTATATACATGTATCTGACGTCTGTGTCTGGTATATACATGTATCTGACGTCTGTGTCTGGATATACATGTATCTGGCGTCTGTGTCTGGATATACATGTATCTGGGGTCTGATGTGTCTGGTATATACATGTGTCTGTGTCTGGTATATACATGTGTCTGTGTCTGGTATATACATGTGTCTGATATGTCTGGTATATACATGTGTCTGATATGTCTGGTATATACATGTGTCTGGGGTCTGATATGTCTGGTATATACATGTATCTGGCGTCTGTGTCTGGTATATACATGTATCTGGGGTCTGATGTGTCTGGTATATACATGGTGTCTGGGGTCTGTGTCTGGTATATACATGTGTCTGGGGTCTGTGTCTGGTATATACATGTGTCTGGGGTATGTGTCTGGTATATACATGTGTCTGGGGTCTGTGTCTGGTATATACATGTATCTGGGGTCTGATGTGTCTGGTATATACATGTATCTGGGGTCTGATGTGTCTGGTATATACATGTATCTGGCGTCTGTGTCTGGTATATACATGTATCTGGGGTCTGATGTGTCTGGATATACATGTATCTGGGGTCTGATGTGTCTGGATATACATGTATCTGGGGTCTGATGTGTCTGGATATACATGTATCTGGGGTCTGTTGTGTCTGGATATACATGTATCTGGTGTCTGATGTGTCTGGATATACATGTATCTGGGGTCTGATGTGTCTGGATATACATGTATCTGGGGTCTGGTATATACATGTATCTGGGGTCTGGTAATGCCCCGGTGTAGAATAGGAGCACTGCTGGTGACGGCTTTCACTTTAGAACAGCCCAAGGGCCAAACAATACCTGTGAGTGCAGCGAGGTGTTTGTATCTTTAGTTTACATGTGTTCATGGTTTGTTTTCTTTCTGGTTTTCCTCCTTTTAGGCTAAGAAACTGGTGGAGTCTGTACCTCAGGAGATCAAGGCAAACGTCTCCAAAGAAGAAGCTGAGAAGATTAAGGCTGCATTGGAGGCAGCCGGAGGCAAGGTCGAGCTGGAGTGAAGGGTCTGGCCTAGTTTAAGACTACGTTTGTTTGTGCGGGCCACGTGATCCGTTCCAAGGGGAATCCCATCAGAGCCTCCATATCTTCTGAGCTCCCTTTGCAGAAAGCGGCAGGAGCAGGCGCTGTCATGAGCGCAAGCTGTACATTGTACGTCTCGTCAGTCCGTCCTCGAGAGGGTGTGATCCGGGTACCGGGAGTTACTTTCCTCTATCTGGACCTTGGCCTCTGCAGCCCTTCGCCCTGCTATCATTTTTTTTGATTAATGTCACATTATCTAATCTTGTTTTATACATTAAACTCTCACCCCGATTCTATTGTTCGTCTCTCGTGCCTGCGCGTTATCGTACGCGAGTTCGATCTTTCCCGGCTCCCGTTAATCTCTTAATCCCCGAGCCACACATTCCTGTACAGGATCTCTCTCTCTCTAATGGCACTCATGGGGTTAAATGGATAACCCAGATGGTTTGGGTTGGTGAATATCCCCTTTTTAATAAATGCTTGCCATATGGGTAAACTCATAAAATATAAAGCAAGACGTCGCCCTGTTTAATTTAGGTGTCGCCCTGTTTAATTTAGGTGTCGCCCCGTTTAATTGAGGTGTCGCCCCGTTTAATTGAGGTGTCGCCCCGTTTAATTGAGGTGTCGCCCCGTTTAATTGAGGTGTCGCCCCGTTTAATTGAGGTGTCGCCCCGTTTAATTGAGGTGTCGCCCCGTTTAATTGAGGTGTCGCCCCGTTTAATTGAGGTGTCACGTGCAACAAATCCCAGGGTTCACGCTGCAGAGTTTTCCGACGCAGGCGCTGTCTGACTTGTCTCGATGTCCCTCTTGCGCTGGATGTCAGTGTGACGTCACTTAATTTGCCAATTCCAGGGATTCGGTATGGGGTGTGATTAATCTCTGCATGACTTGGGGGGGGGGGGTTATGGAGATTAGGGTTTGATCCCCTGAGCTGCTCTGGAGGGGTAGAAGGTGATGAGAAGTGTTCCACAGCAAGGCTCAAAATTTCAAGTGTTAATAGCCAGATGAGAATGTAGTGCTTTCTCAATGCATTCAGCTCTGCGATACGCTCATACACACCACACATTACTGTGAGCTTTATTGCGGTGGAGCTCTGTAATGCACACTGCACATTACTCTATCACAGAGCTTCTCAGCAATAAAACTCACAGTAATGTTTTATTATAGTGGAGCTCTGATACGCTCATGCACAAGGCGCATTACTGTGAGTTTTATTTCTCTGGAGCTCTGTGATACGCTCATACGCAGCGCACATTGCAGGGAGTTTTGTTGCTGCGGAGCTGTGTTATACACTCACACGCAGCACACATTACTGAGTTTTATTGCTGTGGAGCTCTGATACGCTCATACATACGGCGCATTACTGAGCTTTATTGCTGTGGAGCTCTGTGATACGCTTATACGCAGCGCACATTGCAGTGAGTTTTGTTGCTGTGGAGCTCTGTTATACATTAATGAGTGGTGTCTATGAGCATGCGTTTTATTGCTGTGGAGCTCTGAAATGCCCGTACGTGCCACATGTTACTGAGCGGCTCGGCTGCTCTGGAGCTCCGTGATACATATGACAACTGTTACGGTTTGGAGTTGACATTAAGAGGATACGGGTTGGGGTAGTTACTGGAGTTTATCAGGGCTGCCTATGTCAGTTGTTGATCTCTGGGGCAGGTGGCTGAACAGGCATGGTTCTGGAGACCGCATCTCCTGAAGGTGGTCCAGGCACACACAGACCCCATTATCTGCAGGACAAAGATGGAGTCCCTTGTGAACAGTTAGCTGTTGACCACAAAACTCTGGTATGACTTACAGAAGCCATAATGGCTGCTTCTGGTACGTCCCCAGTACAGCAGCTGCTTTTCCCATTTTCAATATGACAGTAGGTGTTGCCATGGCCTCAGCCATATGACCATGGCTGCTAAAAGCTCACTGACTGCACCTCCTGCAAGTACTGCAGGAACCTCTCCCAGGCTGCAACCCCTGATAGCACCTTCCCCCACACTACTACAGCCAATGCGCCCCACTTTCTATTCACTCGTATTATCCAGCCTTGGTTGAGGGATATATCCATGTCAGAAAACCCAAGGCGAGCAGGCGAGTGGAAATTTTGAGCCCTGGTCCACAGCATCTTCAGTTTGGGTGACAGTGCAGCGAGTTAAATTACACCTCAGAAACGGCACGTGTCCCCTTTTATCTTGAGCTTGAGGTAAGCAAAGCGCCTGCATTTTAGGCCGCGTGGGGAAGTCCTCTTTTACACAGGAATATCTCGCTAAAGGATGGAGATAAATAATGGATGTGAATGAGGAAAATTCTTGTGATAACACGAATTGATTTGGGTAAACTTCTTCAAAACCCACTAGAACGTCCCTTGTAATGACTTGAAATTCCTATCCCTGTGGTGGAACGGGTTGTCTATGGCAAGCGCATGTACATTTGTAACCATGGTGTAGGTCAGGGGTCGGCAACCTTGGCTCCCTGATGTTTTGGGAACTACATCTCCCATGATACTCAGTCACCCATTAGGCTGACTGAGCCACATGGAAAATGTAGTTCCCAAAACATCAGGGAGCCAAGGTTGCTGACCCCAGAGGCCTGTTCAATACCTCAGCCGCTGCAAGTGCTAAGTTAGCAACTTGCATTGAACGCCGTTCAACCGCTCAGCAGTGCTAACCTAGCGCTTGCAGCGACCCGAGGAGATGCTGAGTGTGACGTTTTAAAGATGGCCGCCGCCATGAAGCAAGTAACAATGCCGTACAGCAAGATGGCCGCCGCCTCGAAGCAGGTAATAATTCCGTACAGCAATGTTAATTTTGAGGTTTTTGTTCACCAAAGCACAAAATATTTATTTATTATTTCCCCCTGCACATAGACATATATTACAGTTCAATTTATATTTTGTTTCAGAAGTAAACATAACGTTTATTCAATAAAAACTATCATTTGTGGTGTGTGCGTACAAAACGGAATTGTGCTGACTGCTTCTCTTTGTTATTTTTTGTCCAAGTGATCCGAAAAACAATCTGAATTTTTCATTAAGAAATTGTCGGCCATTTTGGATTCAAAATTTGCATCCAAAGGGTTCAACGACACTGCTGCAGCAAACTGAATTGCTGTGCTGCAGCAATTCAGCAGCTGCTGAGGTATTGAACAGGCCTCGGGTGTAGGTAAAAGGAGGCGTAGTGGTGGCTTGATCTGGGTTTATCATTTACTTCCTGTGTTGGAAACCTTTTGCGCTTCCGTGTTCTTGCATTTGCTGGCTCATGGAATCATGGGAAGTGTAGTCACCACATATATCTTGTCTAGCGTCATGACCGGTACTGCTGTATGGATTCCGTATGTGCAGACAGGTCCTTCTCACCCTAGCACAGTGATGGGGAACCTTGACGCCCCATATGTTTTGAAACTACACGTCCCATGATGCTCCGACAGCTATAAGGCTGGCTAGGCATCCTGGAAAATGTAGTTCCAAAACGTCTGGAGTGCCCAGGTTCTCCGTCACTGCCCGAGCATCTTTTCCGAGATGCTGGTGAAGTGCAGAGCAAGGCTCGCTGCTCAGATTAACTCTTTAGTGTGCGTGTGAAGAACGATGCTCCTCAAGCCGGGGATTCCCATCATACAAGACCTGGCTGCAGCCTCGGCTCCTTCCAGTGGCTCTGGGATTATTGGGTTGATTCACAACACTGAAATTCGTGCAATTTCGTCGAAAAATACGGTGAATTCCCTATTTAGTGACCAGTCGCCATATTTTACTGAAATTGGGAGTCGCCGAGCAGTCCATGGCATCGGCAGATTCCAACAGACTACAAAAAAAGTCTCCTATTCTAATAAGAGCATAAATCCGTAAAAATGTCTAAATAAAAGAGGGCTTAAAAATGACAAAAAGGTGTGCTAAAAAAATTAAAGGCTTTTTTGCTGCAAACGAAAAGAATTCTTTTAAAGGTCTTTAAAAAAAAAAAATATTCCTGTTTTTCCATTGAAGCCTATGGGATTCGCCTGTTTAAACCTGTCGGACGGAATCACCAAAAAATCGGGTCATTTCGTCGCAGTTTTGTGAATAGAAGACATGATAGTCTTCTATGGTGCAATTTCGGTGCCACTGAATAATGGAAACCTGCATTGTGTATTTTGCTGTCCATTCGCCTGTATTTGGTGAATTGACGAATCGCATGAGCTGTTAAAATCACCGTCCGCTGCAATTTGGGGCCAATGCGGAGTTTAGTGAATAATCCCTTAGGTGTTTGGCCCTCGACCTATGCATACGTGTCCGTGCGTTCAGGTGCATCATCTGCTTGTTATGCACGCCGAAACGTGACTCGTCTCAGTCATGCTTAGTTTTATCGTTTTATATTTTGAGCTGTTCGTTTCGGCGCAGACAAACTGGTTCCTGCAGCCCTTTAACCCACTTTGTAGGTCAGGTGGCAAATCTGTTTGTCTCCTGATGAACAGCAGCTTCCATGGAGGATGTTTACCTAATGTTGGGGTACACAAAGAACAGCTGCCAGGTACCCCCCTAATATCCAGCAAAACAAATGGGCCGGTTTTATTTACTTTAATTGAAAATCCCAGACTCCCTGTATTGTGTCCACTCAGTGTATCGTGTAACACAGACCTCCCTAAATCCCAGACTCTCTGTATTGTGTCCACTCCGTGTAACAGACCTCACTAAATCCCAGACTCCCTGTATTGTGTCCTTTCTAACACAGACCTCCCTAAATCCCAGACTCCCTGTATTGTGTCCTGTGTATTATGTGTAATACAGACAATACATGGAGTCTGGGATTCACCGATATGTGTCCTCTCTGTGTATAATGTGTAATACAGACATATGCTAAAATCCCAGAGAGGACCTAATACAGGGAGTCTGGGATTTTCAATTACAAGAATAGAAAATGAAATGAACAAACAACAAAACACAGCGAGGCCCATTTGTATATTCTTTTCTCTTCTATTCTTTCAATTGAAAATCCCAGACTCCCTGTATTGTGCCCTCTCTGGGATTTTTTCCACATGTCTGCAGTACACATGAATACACAGCGAGGACACATATCCGTGAATCCCAGACTCAATGTATTGTCTGCATTACACAGAGGACACCATACAGGGAGTCTGGGATTCTATCATGTCTTCATTACACATACGACGCAATACAGGGAGTCTGGGATTTTATGTCTTCATTACACATACTACACAGGACACAATACAGGGAGTCTGGGATTTTATGTCTTCATTACACATACTACACAGGACACAATACAGGGAGTCTGGGATTTTATGTCTTCATTACACATACTACACAGGACACAATACAGGGCGTCTGGGATTTAGTGATGTCTGTGTTACACATACTACACAGGACACAATACAGGGAGTCTGGGATTTTATGTCTTCATTACACAGAGAGGACACAATACAGGGAGTCTGGGATTTTATGTCTTCATTACACAGGACACAATACAGGGCGTCTGGTATTTAGTGATGTCTGTGTTACACAGAGAGGACACAATACAGGAAGTCTGGGGTTTAAATGATACAGTTCCTTTTAACATGTGGATCTTTTCTATACATCAATACGCGGATTTCTTTGTGCGTGGCTTTGTTCTTTTTGCCCCGGCGGCCCACATCGGATTTGCATGTTCAGGCACGGCTTCCTGTTCCATTATTTGCCAATTTTCATTTATTAGGGTAATGACGAACTCCCTGAACATAAAACGTCTCCGTGGGAGGAGGCTCAACCCGTTGCATAATCCAGGCGTCTCCTGCATTAAAGCTCTGGTTTCTGTCGCCGGTAATTCCTTCTAATGTTAATACAGAGAGAAGTGGGTTTACCTGTCCTACACACCCGTGATTAAAGCGGGGGACACCGAGGACCGTGTGAGCCATGAAACGCGCTTTCATTTATCCAATATAAACATTTTCGCTGCTTAGAAATGTGATGGTGAACCACGACATCCCCAGATGTTTCTGGACTACATGTCCCATGATGCTCAGCCAGCCTAAAGTGTGAGTAGGCATCATGGGACATGCAGTTCTGAAACATCTGGGGTGCTGAGGTTCGCCATCACTGGCTGAGAACATCCTATCTGGATCAAAGGGAGGACAAAGAAATGAATGTAACTATTAACCCTCTACTGACCGCAGACGTGCTGCGGATCCTCTAGAATTGTTGCCATAAAAACGATACAAAGTAGCGCGCAAGATAACTCTGAACAGCACCATATAACTTCTATGTATTGACCTTGCACCTCTGAGCCTTATCTTGTGTATTATTCCAGATATCTGCTGCTCTATGTGTCACCGTTACTTTTTCCACCTCCCACTGGAAGGCTCATCCAAGGATCCACTCCCCCCGGCTTACAATCAGGTCTGCACACGCAAGCCAGGAACCCCAAGCCGTGCGTGTAGGTACCTTTTACTTGTATAAAGGGGTCCACCATGCACCACGGGTTCTGAAATTATTGTATTGATGGAGTTTATCCTGTATTTAACCCTCTAAGGACCAAGGGTCTTAAAAGTCAATGCATTTATGACAGAACAGTTCTGTCATTGGTCCTGCATTAAGGGGTTAACCTCCCTAAAGCTGCTGATCTCCAACTAGCACACAGATCAACTCCAGATGTTTTGGAACTACATCTCCCATGATGCTCAGCCACTCATGAGGTTGGCAGAGGCTCGTGGAAAATGTAGTTTTATAAAAAAAAAACATCTGGATGCCGATCCCTGTATTGGACGCCTATAGCCCCATTTATTTTACTAAGAACTCTGGGAATTTTAGGACATCGTCATGTGGGAGGCCGGAGTTTGAGATCCCTATCACCGGCGGCTCATTTAGGAAGCCTCTATACAGGGATCTCAAACACTGGCAGCACTAGATGTTTCTGAACTACAACTCCCATGATTCTCTGGCCATCTTGTGCATTCAAACAGTTTTGGGAATTATAGGCATTCAACATCTAGGGGGCCCAGAGTTTGAGATCCCTGCTCTAATATGTCAAACGCTAACACCCCCCCCCCCCAGCGATGTTGATGCCTACAATTCCCAGATTTCTTTTGAATGCAATAAATGGCCAGAGCATCATGGGAGTTGTAGTTTAGAAACATCTGGGGGTGCCAGAGTTTGGGATCCCTGTATAGAGGCTTCCCAATATGACCTGAGCCGCAGGTAACCGGGATCTCAAACTCCGGCCTCCCACACAATGTCCTAAAATACCCAGAATTCTTAATATAGGAGTCCAAGACAGGGATCAGCAGGCATGGCCCTCCAGATGTTTTTTTTTTTCTTTCTTAAACTACATTTCTTACGAGCCTCTGCCAACCTCATAAGTGGCATGAGATGCACTTCCAAGAAATCCGGAGAGCAGTGGCTGTTGATGCCTACAATTCCCAGATTTCTTCGAATGCAATAAATGGCCAGAGCATCATGGGAGGTGTAGTTCAGAAACATTGGGGAGGCCGAGTTTGGGATCCTTGCCGTAACAGTCTAGTTGGATGGGACCTGGGCTTTGTAGATTACCAGGTTCTGAGTCACTGTTTAGCAGATAAGCCCCATCGCTCTGCCCTGCCGTAGCTCTCCTTGCTCAGCGGTTGCCCCGTGAGTTAAACATTAAGCTTTGCCCCGCGTGGGTTTATAGGATCATTTACATTGATGCGGGGCTGCTAATCTGCACGGCTCTGGGCTCCGTATCTCCCACACTATCGGAATCTGCTCCCGCGTGACATCGGAACGCTTAAATGGGGACGCGATCGATAATCTGAAAACCGTTAACATGACTAATGGCCTCGGAAGCGGTTCTGAATAACTCAATGTTTCACGAAGGTGACAGGCCCGCGTTACGGGAACAAAGCGACAGGTTCACTCCCATTAGCCGGGGAGGCGGAGGATTTAATAACCGATTCTGTCACCTGAAAACTCCTTTAACCGAGTTAAAAAATATATATTTATGCGGAAGAAAGTGTTACGTTTTCGCAGAAATTCAGCCTAAAGCCAGGCAGTCACACTCGTGTGCCCCCCCCCCCCCGATGTTGATGCCTACAATTCCCAGAATTCTTACAATGCAATAGCTGGCCAGAGAATCCTGGGAGTTGTAGTTGAGAAATATCTGGGGGCTGGAGTTTGACAGCCCTGGTCCCTCCTTTTTTTTTTTTTCCTCTTGCAGTGAGAACAATAAAGCTGTGGAATTCTCTGCCTGTTGAGGTGGTTGGGTCAGAAACCGTACAGACTGTTAAAGCAATGACTGGATGACTTCCTGCAGACACAGAATATTAAGGGACATAATATTTAATGTGATAATGGCTGCTTGATCCGAGGAGAAATCCGACGCCGACATTACAGGCGTTTCGGTGCTTTCTGAATAAGCCCTTGAGTCACCTCTAAGATTTGCTGTTTCTCAGGTTTGGGCCTTAATATCCACACCTGGACTTTGTACCGAATGTCTGGGCTTGTTTCTTTATGGCTTTTCTATAAAACGATGGCTACGACCTTAAAAAGCAACTGGAGAACAACCGTATAAATACTGGCAAAAACACTCCTGTACAGGCGGCTCTGGAGCGATGAACGACGGCGAACTCACAACCAGACGCTTACAGTGACTCAAAATGCAGCAACACGAACCGATCCAATAAATGAAAGTTCATACAGCGGAGAATATGGGAACACAGAGGCGTGCGTGTGCACGGAGTGTCTGTATGAAGTGTCGGCGTGAACAGAGGCGTGTGTATGGAAAGGTGATGGGAGCATAAAGGCGTGTGTGTACAGAGTGCTGGTGTGAGCATAGAGTGCGTGTACAGTGTCGGTGTGTGTACGCATTGTCTGCGTACGCATTGTCTGCGTGAACACGGGCGCGTGTACGTACGCAGTGTCTGCGTGAACACGGGCGCGTGTACGTACGCAGTGTCTGAGTGATCACGGGCAAGTGTGTGCGCGGTGTCTGAACACAGGCGTGTGTGTGTGTGCGCAGTGTCTGAACACAGGCGTGGTGTGTGCGCAGTGTCTGAACACAGGCGTGTGTGTGTGTGTGTGTGTGCGCAGTGTCTGAACACAGGCGTGTGTGCGCAGTGTCTGTGTGGAGAGGGAAATACTGGTATACAGGGCCACTCTGCACTTCACATTGAAGCGCCCTCACATGAAAGACGTGTGTCCATAACGTGTGATTGGGTGTGTTTGTGTGGGCTGGGGGTGATGTGAGCAGAGGCCTTGGAGGTGAAAATGGAATGACTGGGGCTGTAGGTTCTAGGGGTGACATGACTGGAGTATAGGCTGTGGGTTGGGTGACCTGACTGGGGGTGCAGCTTCTAGGGGATGTGGCTGGCTGGGGGTGCAGGATGTGGGTCGGGGGGCCATGCGGCTGGGGTGCAGGATGGTGGGGGGTGATGCGGCTGGGGGTGCAGGATGGTGGGGGGGTGATGAGGCTGGGGGTGCAGGATGCGGGGCGGGGTGATCAGGCTGGGGGTGCAGGATGGCGGGGGGTGATCAGGCTGGGGGTGCAGGATGTGGGGGGTGATGCGGCTGGGGTGCAGGATGGTGGGGGGGTGATGCGGCTGGGGGTGCAGGATGGTGGGGGGGTGATGAGGCTGGGGGTGCAGGATGGCGGGGGGGGGTGATGCTGCTGGGGGTGCAGGATGGTGGGGGGTGATGAGGCTGGGGGTGCAGGATGGCGGGGGTGATGCTGCTGGGGGTGCAGGATGGTGGGGGTTGATGAGGCTGGGGGTGCAGGATGGTGGGGGGTGATGAGGCTGGGGGTGCAGGATGGTGGGGGGTGATGAGGCTGGGGGTGCAGGATGTGGGGGGGGGTGATGCGGCTGGGGTGCAGGATGGTGGGGGGGTGATCAGGCGGGGTGCAGGATGGTGGGGGGGTGATGAGAGGCTGGGGGGGTGATCAGGCTGGGGTGCAGGATGGTGAGGGGGTGATGAGGCTGGGGGTGCAGGATGGTGGGGGGTGATGAGGCTGGGGGTGCAGGATGGTGGGGGTGATGAGGCTGGGGGTGCAGGATGGTGGGGGGTGATGAGGCTGGGGGTGCAGGATGGTGGGGGGTGATGAGGCTGGGGGTGCAGGATGGTGGGGGGGTGATGAGGCTGGGGTGCAGGATGGTGGGGGGGTGATGAGGCTGGGGGTGCAGGATGGTGGGGGGGTGATGAGGCTGGGGGTGCAGGATGGTGGGGGGGTGATGTGGGGGGTGATGAGGCTGGGGGTGCAGGATGGTGGGGGTGATGAGGCTGGGGGGGTGATCAGGCTGGGGGTGCAGGATGGTGAGGGGGTGATGAGGCTGGGGGTGCAGGATGGTGGGGGGGTGATGAGGCTGGGGGTGCAGGATGGTGGGGGTGATGAGGCTGGGGGTGCAGGATGGTGGGGGGGTGATGAGGCTGGGGGTGCAGGATGGTGGGGGGTGATGAGGCTGGGGTGCAGGATGGTGGGGGGGTGATGCGGCTAGGGGTGCAGGATGGTGGGGGGGTGATGAGGCTGGGGTGCAGGATGGTGGGGGGTGATGGGCTGGGGGTGCAGGATGGTGGGGGGTGATGAGGCTGGGGTGCAGGATGGTGGGGGGGTGATGAGGCTGGGGTGCAGGATGGTGGGGGGGTGATGAGGCGGGGTGCAGGATGGTGGGGGGGGTGATGAGGCTGGGGGTGCAGGATGGTGGGGGTGATGCGGCTGGGGGTGCAGGATGGTGGGGGGGTGATGCGGCTGGGGGTGCAGGATGGTGGGGGGTGATGAGGCTGGGGGTGCAGGATGGTGGGGGTGATGAGGCTGGGGGTGCAGGATGGTGGGGGGTGATCAGGCTGGGGGGCAGGATGGTGAGGGGGTGATGAGGCTGGGGGTGCAGGATGGTGGGGGGGTGATGAGGCTGGGGTGCAGGATGGGGGGGGGTGATGAGGCTGGGGTGCAGGATGGTGGGGGGTGATGAGGCTGGGGGTGCAGGATGGTGGGGGGTGATGAGGCTGGGGGTGCAGGATGGTGGGGGTGATGAGGCTGGCTGGGAGTGCAGGATGGTGGGGGGGTGATGAGGCTGGGAGTGCAGGATGGTGGGGGGGTGATGAGGCTGGGGGTGCAGGATGGTGGGGGGGGTGATGTGGGGGGTGATGAGGCTGGGGGTGCAGGATGGTGGGGGGTGATGAGGCTGGGGGGTGATGAGGCTGGGGGTGCAGGATGGTGGGGGGTGATCAGGCTGGGGGTGCAGGATGGTGGGGGGGTGATGAGGCTGGGGGGGTGATCAGGCTGGGGTGCAGGATGGTGAGGGGGTGATGAGGCTGGGGTGCAGGATGGTGGGGGGGTGATGAGGCTGGGGGTGCAGGATGGTGGGGGGGTGATGAGGCTGGGGGTGCAGGATGGTGGGGGGTGATGAGGCTGGGGGTGCAGGATGGTGGGGGGGTGATGAGGCTGGGGGTGCAGGATGGTGGGGGGGTGATGAGGCTGGGGGTGCAGGATGGTGGGGGGTGATGCGGCTAGGGGTGCAGGATGGTGGGGGGTGATGAGGCTGGGGGTGCAGGATGGTGGGGGTGATGAGGCTGGGGGTGCAGGATGGTGGGGGGGGTGATGCGGCTGGGGGTGCAGGATGGTGGGGGGTGATGAGGCTGGGGGTGCAGGATGGTGGGCGGGATGAGGCTGGGGGTGCAGGATGGTGGGGGGGGTGATGAGGCTGGGGGTGCAGGATGGGGGGGTGATGAGGCTGGGGGTGCAGGATGGTGGGGGGGGTGATCAGGCTGGGGTGCAGGATGTGGGGGGTGATGTGGGGGGTGATGAGGCTGGGGGTGCAGGATGGTGGGGGGTGATGAGGCTGGGGGTGCAGGATGGTGGGGGGGTGATGCGGCTGGGGGTGCAGTGATGGTGGGGGTGATGCGGCTGGGGGTGCAGGATGGTGGGGGGTGATGAGGCTGGGGGGCAGGATGGTGGGGGGGTGATCAGGCTGGGGGTGCAGGATGGTGGGGGGGTGATGAGGCTGGGGGGGTGATCAGGCTGGGGGTGCAGGATGGTGAGGGGGTGATGAGGCTGGGGGTGCAGGATGGTGTGGGGGGTGATGAGGCTGGGGGTGCAGGATGGTGGGGGGGTGATGAGGCTGGGGTGCAGGATGGTGGGGGGGGTGATGCGGCTGGGGTGCAGGATGGTGGGGGTGATGAGGCTGGGGGTGCAGGATGGTGGGGGGTGATCAGGCTGGTGAGGGGGTGATGAGGCTGGGGGTGCAGGATGGTGGGGGGTGATCAGGCTGGGGGTGCAGGATGGTGGGGGGTGATCAGGCTGGGGGTGCAGGATGGTGGGGGGTGATGAGGCTGGGGGTGCAGGATGGTGGGGGGGGTGATGCGGCTGGGGTGCAGGATGGTGGGGGGTGATGAGGCTGGGGGTGCCAGGATGGTGGGGGGTGATGAGGCTGGGGTGCAGGATGGTGGGGGGGTGATCAGGCTGGGGTGCAGGATGGTGGGGGGTGATGTGGGGGGTGATGAGGCTGGGGTGCAGGATGGTGGGGGGTGATGAGGCTGGGGGTGCAGGATGGTGGGGGGTGATGAGGCTGGGGGTGCAGGATGGTGGGGGTGATGTGGGGGGTGATGAGGCTGGGGGTGCAGGATGGTGGGGGGGGTGATGTGGGGGGTGATGAGGCTGGGGGGCAGGATTGGTGGGGGGGGTGATGAGGCTGGGGGTGCAGGATGGTGAGGGGGTGATGAGGCTGGGGGTGCAGGATGGTGAGGGGGTGATGAGGCTGGGGGTGCAGGATGGTGTGGGGGGGGGGTGATGTGTGTCGCCCTTTGCCCCAGTGCTGGCCTCTCTGCAGGGGAAGTGACCCCAGGGCTCAGCACGTTCTCCTGTGGCCACGCCCCCCGCAGGATGCCTTTAAGGAGCCTCGTCTCGTGGTTTGGCAGCGGGGGTGGGTGTGACCTTTCGTTCGGAGGCATGTGATTGGATGACGTGTCATCACAAACCCCGCCCCCTTTTTCCCGTATTGACCCCCCGGGCCCGCACCGGCAGCACGAGCCGCGGACATGGCGGAGAAGAGGATCTCCCGGTGGTATTTCGGGGGCCTGGCCTCCTGCGGGGCGGCATGCTGCACACACCCGCTGGACCTGATCAAGGTGACACCCGGTGTGTGTGACATGAGAGTGTGTGTGTGTGTGTGTGACATGAGGAGTGTGTGTGTGTGTGACATGAGGAGGTGTGTGTGTGACATGAGGAGTGTGTGTGTGTGTCACATGAGGAGTGTGTGTGTGACATGAGGAGTGTGTGTGACATGAGGAGTGTGTGTGTGTGTGTGACATGAGGAGTGTGTGTGTTGTGTGTGACATGAGGAGAGTGTGTGTGTGTGACATGAGAGTGTGTGTGACATGAGAGTGTGTGTGTGTGACATGAGAGTGTGTGTGTGTGACATGAGGAGTGTGTGTGTGACATGAGAGTGTGTGTGTGTGTAACATGAGAGTGTGTGTGTGTGACATGAGGAGTGTGTGTGTGACATGAGGAGGTGTGTGTGACATGAGGAGTGTGTGTGTGACATGAGGAGTGTGTGTGTGTGTGACATGAGGAGTGTGTGTGACATGAGGAGAGTGTGTGACATGAGGAGAGTGTGTGTGACATGAGGAGTGTGTGTGACATGAGAGTGTGTGTGACATGAGAGTGTGTGTGTGACATGAGGAGTGTGTGTGACATGAGGAGTGTGTGTGTGTGTGACACGAGGAGAGCGAGATTGTGAGTGTGTGACACGAGGAGAGAGAGATTGTGAGTGTGTGACACGAGGAGAGAGAGATTGTGTGTGACACGAGCGTGATTGTGTGACACGAGAGAGTGTGTGACATGAGGAGAGAAAGTGTGTGTGGCACGAGGGGAGAGAGAGAGAGTTTGTGTCTGTGTGACACGAGGAGAGAAAGTGTGTGTGTGACACGAGGAGAGTGTGTGACGTGAGATTGTGTGTGACAGGAGGAGAGTGAGATTGTGTGTGTGACATGAGGAGAGAAAGCGTGTGTGGTGTGTGTGTGTGTGTGACACGAGGGGAGAGTGTGTGGTGTGTGTGACGCGAGGAGAGAAAGAGTGTGTGTGACACGAGGAGAGAGCGTGTGTGTGTGTGACACGAGGAGAGTGTATGTGACACGAGGAGTGTGTGTGTGTGTTTGACGTTAGAGTGTGTGACAGGAGAGAGAGAGAGTGTGTGTGCGTGACATGAGGAGAGTGTGCGTGTGACACGAGGGGAGAGTGAGTGTGACACGAGGGGAGAGTGAGTGTGACACGAGGGGAGAGTGAGTTTGACACGAGGAGAGAAAGCGTGTGTTTGACAGGAGGAGAGAGAGAGTGTGTGTGTGTGTGACGCGAGGAGAGTGTGTGTGACACGAGTGTGTGTGTGTGTGACGTGAGAGTGTGTGACAGGAGGAGAGTGAGATTGTGTGTGACAGGAGAGAAAGTGTGTGTGCGTGTGACACGAGGAGAGTGTGTGGGACACGACGAGAGTTTGTGTCTGTGTGTGTGACACGAGGGGAGTGTGTGTGTGTGTGTGTGACACGAGGGGAGAGTGTGACACGAGGGGAGAGTGACACGAGGGGAGAGTGACACGTCACGAGGGGAGAGTGTGTGTGTGTCACGAGGGGAGAGTGTGTGACACGAGGGGAGAGTGTGTGACACGAGGGGAGAGTGTGTGTGTCACGAGGGGAGAGTGTGTGTGTGTCACGAGGGGAGAGTGTGTGTGTGTCACGAGGGGAGAGTGTGTGTGTGTCCGAGGGGAGAGTGTGTGTGTGACACGAGGGGAGAGTGTGTGTGTCACGAGGGGAGAGTGTGTGTGACACGAGGAGTGTGTGTGACACGAGAGTGTGTGTGTGTGTCACGAGGGGAGAGTGTGTGTGTGTGTCACGAGGGGAGAGTGTGTGTGACACGGAGAGCGATGGAGAGTGTGTGACACGAGGAGAGAGAGATGGAGAGTGTGTGACACGAGGAGAGAGAGATGGAGAGTGTGTGACACGAGGAGAGAGAGATGGAGAGTGTGTGACACGAGGAGTGTGTGTGACACGATGAGAGTGTGTGTCACGAGGGGAGAGTGTGTGTGTGTCACGGAGAGAGATGGAGAGTGTGTGACACGAGGAGAGAGAGATGGAGAGTGTGTGTGACACGAGAGTGTGTGTGTGTGACACGAGAGTGTGTGTGTGTGACACGAGAGTGTGTGTGTGACACGAGGAGTGTGTGTGTGTGTGACACGAGGAGTGTGTGTGTGTGTGACACGAGGAGTGTGTGTGACACGAGGGGAGAGTGTGACACGAGGAGAGTGTGTGTGACACAAGGAGAGTGTGACACGAGGAGAGAGATTGTGTGAGTGTGTGACACGAGGAGAGAGAGATTGTGAGTGTGTGTGACATGAGAGAAAGTGTGTGTGGCACGAGGGGAGAGAGAGAGTTTGTGTCTGTGTGTGTGACACGAGGGGAGAGTGTGTGTGTGTGTGACATGATGAGAGTTTGTGTGACATGATGAGAGTGTGTGTGTGTGACACGAGGAGAGTGTGTGTGACATCATGAGTGTGTGTGTGACATGATGAGAGTGTGTGTGTGTGACATGATGAGAGTGTGTGTGTGACATCATGAGTGTGTGTGTGTGTGTGTGACATGATGAGAGTGTGTGTGTGTGTGACATGATGAGAGTGTGTGTGTGTGACATGATGAGAGTGTGTGTGTGACATCATGAGTGTGTGTGTGTGTGACATCATGAGTGTGTGTGTGTGTGACATGATGAGAGTGTGTGTGTGTGTGACATGATGAGAGTGTGTGTGTGTGACATGATGAGAGTGTGTGTGTGTGACATGATGAGAGAGTGTGTGTGACATGATGAGAGAGTGTGTGTGACATGATGAGAGAGTGTGTGTGACATGAGAGAGTGTGTGTGACATGATGAGAGTGTGTGTGACATGAGAGTGTGTGTGTGTGTGTGTGACATGATGAGAGAGTGTGTGTGTGTGTGTGTGTGTGTGTGTGACATGATGAGAGTGTGTGTGTGTGACATGATGAGAGTGTGTGTGTGTGACATGATGAGAGAGTGTGTGTGTGTGTGTGTGTGTGACACGAGGAGAGTGTGTGTGTGTGACATGATGAGAGAGTGTGTGTGTGTGTGTGACATGAGGCGTGTGTGTTGCTGTATGTACAGGTTAAGGCCGGGTGCACACTAGCATTTTATTCTGCGCACAGTACGTGCGTTATGACGCAATTACCAGCGTCCGTCGCAGCGTTGTGACGCGGCCGGTCACATGTGCACTTAGTGCGCGCATTTCATGCGTCCACCTGGAGATCCTCACCGTTGATGCGCGTCGACGGAGCTGCAAAGCACAATCCCTCCATAGGAGGATCACGCTTTGCAGCGTTGAGGGGACGCCGGAATGCCGGTAAGTGCGTTTTAACACATGTAATGTGCGCAGAATAAAACGCTAGTGTGCACCCGGCGTGACCTGTATTTGTGTAAATATTATCCCGTGTGCAGCGGATACACACATTGTGTACTTTGTGACGTGCGCTCGGCTGTGTACGTGCTTATTTTGGGAGCTTTGACCTATATTCCAGCGAGGAGGAGTGTGTGTCCCGTCCCCCCCGATCCTCGCTCTTCATTGTTCAGTGCGGTTGCTACATTGTATCCTATGAATGAACATGAAGGGCTGCGCACCTCCCCCCCTTCCTACGCGGCAGAAATCACACCGCATGATACCGGCGGGTTACACATTTTTAGGAACAAAATCTTCTCTTTGTGCGACTGTTTTTGGTAAAAGAAGCATTTTGGCAACTGGAACGATTCCCTTCCTGCAATGTGTTAATCCTGTTTTATTCCCCGGCCGTCAGGAAACTGCAGACCCGGCTCTGTGATACAGTGGGTGGGGGGGTGCATTCCATATGATGCTTGGTCAGTGTCTAGTGGATCGAGATCAGGTTACAGAGAGAGCGGGCGAGAACCAGCAGAATATTAAAGAGGTGAAGATGTCGTCATTTTTGGTTTTTCCAGCTTTTTGGGGAATCCTGACGCTGTCTGGGTGTAGCTGGTTGAGGTGTCCCTGTGATACTCCGTCGTGTGGCGCGGGGTAACGCTTGTGGGCGCTGCAGGGAAAGCTGGCGCGGCCGCTTGGTTTTCTGACCTTTGCTCCCACGCTCTGATCTCTCGTCTTGCGAGACGTCACCTGACCTGGCGTCTCCGTCTCTCCAGGTGCATCTGCAGACTCAGCAGGAGGTGACAATGCGCATGACCGGGATGGCGGTCACCGTGATCCGAAATGATGGCTTCTTCGCCCTGTACAACGGCCTGAGCGCCTCGCTCTTCAGACAGGTGAGGGGGGGGCTGCACTGACACCTTACAACTACTGTAACACAACCAGGCTGAGGAATGTGGGAATTGTAGTCCGGGTACCTGCGTGCGGACGCAGTGACAGCTGTGTTTAGCGCTCCGCAGGATCCCTCCCTGGGATTCCGTGCTGTCACTGCTCTGACAACTTGATCTCTTGTGATCAGGATTTAACACCTGGGTTTTTATTAAATCCCTGTTAAATTGATGACACACACACCTGTCAATCAAATCCTTGGCACGGAGCTGCAGGCATCCCTCTATGCCGATGAGCAGTGATTGGTGAGAGCCGTCCAGCAGTCCCTGTCTCTGCAGCCAATCCGTGCCTGACGAAGGAGGTGTGTGTGTAAGTGTAACCAGCTTGTGGGGGATAAAAGATACTTTTTAAAAAAAACTATATATTTAATAATATGAAGATAAAAATATGGGGAATGTGATTATTTTTTTTATTTTTTTTCTTTTATATATAATTTTTTTGTTTTCTACATTATAAAAAATACAAAAAAATATTTAAATTTTAAAAGGTGTTTTTTTTTGTCTAAAACATAAAAAAATATATTTTATAAAAAGGAAATCTAGAGAAATTGTAAACACATACTTTTTTTATAGCTAGTAAATATTTTTGCTGTTTATATAAAATGCCTTTTTTACAAATTTTTTTCAATACCCTTTTTAAAAAATATATATTTTTTTTTTGTTTAAAAAAAGGTATTGAAAAAATTGTAAAAAAAAAAGGCTTTTTATATAAACAGTAAAAAAAATTACTAGCTAAAAAAAAATGTGTTTACAATTTCTAGATTTCTTTTTTATAAAATATATTTTTTTACGTTTCAGACATAAAAAACCTTATAAAATTTTTATATTTTTTGTATTCCAGAAAACGAAAAAAAAAAAACAAATATCACATTCCCCATATTTTTACCATTTAAAATATATATTATAAATGGTAAAAATATGGGGAATGTGATATTTTTATTTTTTTTTCGTTTTCTGGAATACAAAAAATATAAAAATTTTATAAGGTTTTTTTATGTCTAAAACGTAAAAAAATATATTTTATAAAAAGGAAATCTACAGAAATTGTAAACACATACTTTTTTATAGCTAGTAAATATTTTTGCTGTTTATATAAAATGCCTTTCTTTACAATTTTTCAATACCTTTTTTAAAAAAAAAAAATATATATATTTACATATATATTTTTGTCTTCATATATCGTAAAAACAACTATATAAAAAAAATTCTTCAGTATCCTGTTTATAATATATTCACGGGAGATGTTATTTATTTTATTTTTTTGTTTGTTTCTTTTATTCTTCCTGTAGATCACTTATTCCATGACGCGGTTTGCAATCTATGAGACTGTGAGAGACCGGCTCACCCAGGACAGCAAAGGCCCCATGCCGTTCTATCAGAAGGTGCTTCTAGGAGCATTTGGGGGTGAGAAACATGTGGGGAGGGGGAGATCTACACACTGAAGGTGTGAGCGAACGAACACCATGCGCAGCCACTTTGGTTTCATTTGCTGTGATGTGATATCAGCAGGCGGGATGCTGGGAGAAAAAACATTACTTGACAGGGACGGGACACCCCCGCCGCCACGACCAGTCATTTAGTTAAATGGTCAGATGGTGCTTATGCCCTCAGTGCGTGTCATCGTTAGCCAGCGTGGCTACTTTCTGCTACTCTGGCTCCTATATTTCCTCCTTCGTTTTGCAGAGATAATTGCATTAAAAAAAAATACTATATATTATAATATATTTTTTGTTAGTTTTTTTTTTTTTTACTAACAAAAAGTATATTTTATATATAACAAAATCTCGATGTTCCGCCACACGGAGACTTGCTATAAATTTTAACAAATACTTTATTGAGCGCATATATTTTTATACAGTGGCAAGAAAAAGTATGTGAACCCTTTGGGATTACGTGGAGTTTTGCATGAATTGGTCATAAAATGTGCTCTGATCTTCATCTAAGTCACAACAATTTGAGAAACACAGTCTGCTTAAAATAATACAACACAAACATTATATGTTTTCATGTTTTTATTGAACAGAACATGTAAACATTCACAGTGCAGGGTGGAAAAAGTATGTGAACCTTTGGACTTAATAACTGGTTGACCCTCCTTTGGCAGCAATAACCTCAACCAAACGTTTCCTGTAGTTGCAGATCAGACCTGCACAACGATCTGGAGTAATTTTGGACCACTCCTCTTCACAAAACGGTTTCAGTGTAGCAATATTCTTGGGATGTCTGGTGTGAATCGCTCTCTTAAGGTCATGCCACAGCATTTCAATCGGGTTGAGGTCAGGACTCTGACTGGGCCACTCCAGAAGGTGTATTTTGTTTTGTTGAAGTCATTCTTTTGTTGAATTACTTGTATGCTTTGGGTCATTGTCCTGTTGCATCACCCATCCTCTGCGGAGCTTCAGTTGGCGGACAGATGGTCTTACGTTTTCCTGCAAAATGTCTTGAAAAACTCTGGAATTCATTTTTCCATCAATGATAACAATCCGTCCAGGCCCTGAGGCAGCAAAGCAGCCCCAAACCATGATGCTCCCTCCGCCATGTTTTACAGTGGGGATGAGGTTTTGATGTTGGTGTGCTGTGCCTTTTTTTTTCTCCACAAATAGTGTTGTGTGTTTTTTCCAAACAACTCCATTTTGGTTTCATCTGTCCACAGAATATTTTGCCAGTAGTGCTGTGGAACATCCAGGTGCTCTTTTGCAAACTTCAAACGTGCTGCAATATTCTTTTTGGACAGCAATGGCTTCCTCCGTGGTGTCCTCCCATGTACTCCATTCTTGTTTAATGTTTTCTTTATTGTAGATGTGTCAACAAAAATGTTAGCATGTGCCAGGGATTTCTGTAAGTCTTTAGCTGACACTCTAGGATTCTTCTTTACCTCATTAAGCATTCTGCGCTGTGCTCTTGCAGTCATCTTTACAGGACGACCACGCCTAGGGAGAGTAGCAACAGTGCTGAACTTTCTCCCTTTGTAGACAGTCTGTCTTACCGTGGACACATGAACATCAAGGCTTTTGGAGATACTTTTGTAACCCTTTCCAGCTTCATGCAAGTCAACAATTCTTGATCGTAGGTCTTCTGAGAGCTCTTTTCTGCGAGGCATGGTTCACATCAGGCAGTGCTTCTTGAAACCAGTAAACCCAAAACTGGTGTGTGTTTTTAAAGGGCAGGACAGCTTTCAGCAACACATCCAATAATATCACACTGATTGGACTCAAGGTTGGCTCACTCCTGGCTCCAATTAGCTCTTGGAGAAGTCATTAGGCTAGGGGTTCACATACTTTTTCCACCCTGCACTGTGAATGTTTACATGTTATGTTCAATAAACACATGAAAACATATAATGTTTGTGTTGTATTATTTTAAGCAGACTGTGTTTTTCAAATTGTTGTGACTTAGATGAAGATCAGAGCACATTTTATGACCAATTCATGCAAAACTCCACGTAATCCCAAAGGGTTCACATACTTTTTCTTGCCACTGTATATAATTTTTTTATATATATTTTTTGATTAGTAAAAATATATATTTAAATATATATCAAAAATATATTTTTGTTTTAGTAAAAAAATGTAATATATATTTTGATTAGTAAAATTATGTTTGGTTTTTAATATAAAAAAAATTTAATATATATTTTTCGTTTAGTAATAAATCTATTCATATTCTCTAAAAATGTAATATCTATAGTGTCACCAGGTTCCTCCGCGTAACTGAGTCAAAATAAACGTGCTGCTTTACATGTGTAGAGCGCTCCCCCCCCCCCCTCTTTCGTGCAGTCTCTCACTTGCTGTCATGGAACTAAAGGTCATGCATAGAGTGTCCCGGGCAGTGAGGGGGGGGGGCAGAGGACGCTGACTAGGGGGATCTTTAAATCTGTGCTTACTTGCAGACCAGACCATTATCAAGTCTCCATACAAATCACCCCCCCCCCCAAAAAAATCTAAAAAAAAAAAAAATATCTAGGGAAAGGGGGCCACCCCACTGTTGGCGCTCTCTAGTCACATGATCATTTTTTAAAATGTTATTTTCTGGATGTTAAGGTTTCACTGGTGGATTTGTGGGGACCCCAGCGGACATGGTGAACGTCAGGTGAGTCTCCGATCAATGTGAAATCTTTTGTCAACAAGCCGAAAAGCAGTGATGGCAAAGCCTGGCACCCCAAGATGTGCATGAACTACATGTCCCATGATGCTCAGACAGCCTGAATTGTGACTTAAGCATCATGGGACATATAGTTGAGAAACATCTGGTGTTGCCATGGATTGTTATCACTACCCCCCCCCCCCCCCCGCACCAATGGATTGGGCTCTGATACTGCGGGCCTCCCGTTACCCTCACTGACCAGAAGAGGGAGCCCTGATTTTTAGGGATGCACCGATACCACTTTTTTAAGACCGAGTACGAGTACCGATACTTTTGTTCAAGTACTCACCGATACCAATTACCGATACTTTTATTTTATGCCATGTGACGCTTTCCAATAAGAACAGACCTCCTATAAAGCCCCCAGGTCTCATAGATATGCCCCCTGCTCATGGATAATTGCCCCCCAGCTCATGGATATGCCCCCCAGCTCATGGATAATTGCCCCCCCCCCAGCTCATGGATATGCCCCCCAGCTCATGGATATGCCCCCCAGCTCATGGATATGCCCCATTGCTCATGGATATGCCCCATTGCTCATGGATATTGCCCCCTTGCTCATGGATATGCCCCCTTGCTCATGGATATTGCCCCCTTGCTCATGGATATCCCCCCAGCTCATGGATATGCCCCATTGCTCATGGATATGCCCCATTGCTCATGGATATTGCCCCCTTGCTCATGGATATTGCCCCCTTGCTCATGGATATGCCCCCTTGCTCATGGATATGCCCCCTTGCTCATGGATATGGCCCCCTTGCTCATGGATATGCCCCCTTGCTCATGGATATGCCCCTTGCTCATGGATATGCCCCCTTGCTCATGGATATGCCCCATTGCTCATGGATATGCCCCATTGCTCATGGATATTGCCCCCTTGCTCATGGATATTGCCCCCTTGCTCATGGATATGGCCCCCTTGCTCATGGATATGCCCCCTTGCTCATGGATATGGCCCCCTTGCTCATGGATATGCCCCCTTGCTCATGGATAATGCCCCATTGCTCATGGATATTGCCCCCTTGCTCATGGATATTGCCCCCTTGCTCATGGATATGCCCCCTTGCTCATGGATATGCCCCCTTGCTCATGGATATGCCCCCTTGCTCATGGATATGCCCCCTTGCTCATGGATAATGCCCCATTGCTCATGGATATTGCCCCCTTGCTCATGGATATGCCCCCTGCTCATGGATATGCCCCCTTGCTCATGGATATTGCCCCCTTGCTCATGGATATTGCCCCCTTGCTCATGGATATGCCCCATTGCTCATGGATATGCCCCCTTGCTCATGGATATGCCCCCTTGCTCATGGATATGCCCCCTTGCTCATGGATATGCCCCCTTGCTCATGGATACTGCCCCCTTGCTCATGGATACTGCCCCCTGCTCATGGATATGCCCCATTGCTCATGGATATGCCCCCTTGCTCATGGATATTGCCCCATTGCTCATGGATATTGCCCCATTGCTCATGGATATGCCCCCCCCCCCTCCGCTCATACTTACCTTCCTTCAGCGACGCCGGGAAAGTCTTCGCGCGCGCGCGCTGGTTGGAAGGACCCCAGCCGCGACCACGTGGGACCATGTGATCACGGCTGGGGTCCTTCCAACCAGCGCACGCGCGGAAACTTTCCCGGCGTCGCTGAAGGAAGGTAAGTATGAGCGGAGAGCAGCTGCAGGGCCTGTCTGAATGCTCTATCGGCATTCAGACAGGCCCTGCAGCTGCTCACTTTGTTGATACTTACCTTCCTTCAGCGACGCCGGAAAGTCTTCGCGCGCGCGCGCTGGTTGGAAGGACCCCAGCCGCGATCACATGGTCCCACGTGGTCGCGGCTGGGGTCCTTCCAACCAGCGGCGCGCGCGCGCGAAGACATTCTCGGCGGCGCTGAAGGAAGGTAAGTATCGCAGAGCTCCAGGGGCGGCTGTCCAAATGCCGATAGAGCATTCGGACAGCCGCCGCAGCCCCTCGGATACCGGCAAGCCGGCTCAATGCCGGCTTCCGGTATCGGAAAAAAAATATCGGGGGTACTGCACGAGTACCAAGTACTCCTGCAGTACCCGGTATCGGCACCGATATCGATACTAGTATCGGTATCGGTGCAACCCTACTGATTTTAGATGACAAACCTTACAGGCAGTGGGTGAAATTCCCCTTTATTTATCTTTATCTCGGAGTAATCTTGGATAAAATGTTCCACTCAATTCATCTTGTGACGTTTGGCTTCAGCGCGACATTTGAAACTGGACCCCCAGATAAAGCGCTTTATTTTTATTTCTGTATTTACTATTATTTACTTTATGGCTGCAAGAAAAAAAATAATTGGGGGGGGGGGCAAGTGTATATCTTATTGTTATGCAAGAAGAGTACAAGGTTTGATGGATTTATAAAAGGATATTTATTTTAGAAGGTATTGACTGGGAAGAAATGTTAAGGTGTGTTTTTTTTTGTTTAAATTGTTCTAAAATATACATATAGTTTATATACAACAAATATATCAAAAATATAATATGTATTTTATAATTTTGAGTGTGTGTGTGTGTATATACACATATATATATTTTATTTTTTTCACTTCATTTACTTTTGTCAGGATGCAGAATGACGTGAAGCTGCCGGCTAATCTAAGACGCAAGTAAGATGGTTAAATGTTAACTTATACTGCGAATGCCAGGATTTCCTTATTGGGGGGGGGGGGTGTTCTATTCATATAATAATTTTATTTTTCAGTTGCCCTCATTTTCTCTTGACTTGTATTTGCCTCGTTTTTTTTCCCCCAGTATGTGAGAAATCCAGTGGTTAATAAGTACACTCAGTGGCGACACTAGGGTTGGTGTCACCCGGTGCGGACCGCACCCCCCGCCCTCCCTTGTGACGCCACTGTGTACACTATACCAATATATCCTCTTTTCTATAGAGATGCCTCTCTATGTATTCAGACCCCTTCGTTTTATTTATGATGTCGTCTTATATATTTGTTTTTTGATTTAAAGGAAGAGTTAAAATTGATTGTGAGCTCAATACCCCAATATTGACACAGCAAATATGCCAGACCTCCCCCAGCCCCATTTCAAATTTACTAATGCAACAGTGACATAAGTATTCAGACCCTTTGCTGTGACCCTTTGATTATGCTCGGTGGGGTTCCCATCTCTCTGGGTCGTCTTTGAGATGTTAATACTCTTGGATTTGATCCAGCAGTGGCAGATGAGATTGATGGGACATGACTCAGAAAGCCGTACCTCTGTCCATATTCGATCTCACGGCTGTAGATGCACATCAGAGCAAAAACCCAAGCCGTGAGGTCAAAGGTCCTGCCTGCAGGACAGCTGAGAATGGTGGCGAGGCACAGATCTGCAAAGAGGGAATTTTTAGCTGCATTGATGGTTGCAGAATACACAGTGGCCTCCATACTTTTTTGGATGGAAGACGTTTGGGGAAACCAGGGCTCTCTTCCTAGAGTTGACCACCTGGCTGGACTGAGCAATCTAGGAGAAGGACCTTGTAAAGAGAGCTGGCCAAAACCCAATGGTTACTCTGGGTGAGCTCCTGAGATCTTGGCCTCCTTTCCACATTTGCCAGTGACAAGAAGTAGGTGGTGCGAGGACAGTCAGATGTCCCTTACCAGCTCCCTCCTACCAGGCCTATTTCGATCCAGCCGCTACATTGGCGACCTGAGTGCAAATTTTTTGGGAGCTGCAGACCACTGAGACTCCATGGAGCCAAGCGTTCGCTTGCAGAGGAACCACAGAAGAACTCTGGGAATAAATGGTTACCCTTCTCATGCTGCTGGCGGCCAGAGGAAGCGGTGGATCACGCCATGCTCTGCACTGCAGGATTTGAGGTAAGGTATTTCTTATTTTTTTTCCAGCGTTGTGTGATGTTGCTAAAGCGGGACTCCCTTAACACCTGCCTCTGAGAACCACGTTCATTTCTGAATGCCAGCTCGAGCCAGAAACTACGAGCTACGTGGAATAGCTCCCTGTTCTGGTTTCTGCGCCCTTTAACGTCTCCTATACAAAGTGTGATGCTGCCACCACACAGTATAGGAGCTGTACATGTATTGCAAGGAGCCCATAGTTCCGAGCTGGAATACAAACTCCATTGTTACGCTCCTGCCGTTCTTCGTAAGAATGGAATAGGGCCTCGTGTGTGGAGATTGGAGCAACTGAACGGAAGGGCAACAAATGAGACATTGGCCAGACAGAAGTCTCTCTTTAAAGCAAGGCACAAGAAAGCCCACTTGATGTTTGCATAAACCACCTGAAAGGGCTCTCGGACATGAGCTACAAGATTCTCTGGACGGATGAAACGAAGATTGAACAGTTTGGTCGCAATTCAAAACGATATGTCTGGTGTCATCTTTTGCTCAATACAGTCATAACAGGGAGCAGTGGTGGTAGTGTCATGGACTGGGAGGTCCGTGTTGAGGGAACGCTGAAGGCTGCAAAATACAAAGCTATCATTAACCTCCCTGGCGGTTTACCCGAGTGTGGCTTAAATTTCACCACTGAAAGCCGTAACCCCGAAGCCACACTCGGGCTGGATATATAGCTGAAGGAAAACCTAGTCCGGAGCTCCCAGAAACACAGACGGGACTAAAGGTTCACCCTCCAGCAGGGCAGTGACCCCGAGCACACAGCCAAGACAAAGCAAGTGTGTCTTGGTGACAATCCTGTGTGTGACCAAACATGAAGACTTGCACCCATCCAAACATCTCTGGAGAGCGTTGAGATTAAGAGTTAAGGGTGTGAATACTTAAGTCCGTGTGATCTTTCACTTTCTTCCTAATTTTGCAATGTTGTCATAAATCGGGGGGGGGGGGGTTTGGCATAAGGCGGCGACATAAATGTGAAAATAATATATATATATATATATCTACAGGAAGCCACTTTTATGTCAGGTCCCGTCTCTATTACTTACAACTCTATTTTTTTATACTTCTCCTTGTTTCTAGTTACGCTCACGCTCTCGATGGGATGGTCAGAGTCATCCGTGAAGGTCAGCGTTTCTCGCATGTGTTAAAGGGGCCTGGCTGGGATGGTTGCTACGCTAGCGGTAAGACCCTCCATTGCTGACTTCTTGCTTTCATTCTTTCTCTCCTGCCCTTAGAGGGTTTTAGGAAGCTGTTCTCAGGGGCTACGATGGCTTCCAGCAGAGGCGCGCTCGTGACTGTGGGCCAGGTAAATCCACATACGGCTATTCCACCTCCCTTCTTGCCTTGGTTCTGATGAAATCATTTCATGTCTTGCCCATTGGCAGGATCGCTCAACCTGATCATGACACATTGGGTGCACGGTCATAATGGCTTGGTGCGAGCATCGCGTCCTGCTCTCTGTGTTCTGACCACACTTATTGAGTGACTTTTACTAATGCAGATGGACGGTACACCCAGACCCATTATGCAGCACATACAGATACAAGGTGTTGCTGTAATTGCCATACACAGGCATTATGCAGCACATACAGATACAAGGTGTTGCTGTAATTGCCATACACAGGCATTATGCAGCACATACAGATACAAGGTGTTGCTGTAATTGCCATACACAGGCATTATGCAGCGCATACAGATACAAGGTGTTGCTGTAATTGCCATACACAGGCATTATGCAGCACATACAGATACAAGGTGTTGCTGTAATTCCCATACGCAGGCATAAAGCAGCACATACAGATACAAGGTGTTGCTGTAATTGCCATACACGGGCATAAAGCCGCACATACAGATAAAAGGTGCTGCTGTAATTGCCATACACAGGCATTATGTAGCACATACAGATACAAGGTGTTGCTGTAATTGCCATACGCAGGCATTATGCAGCACATACAGATACAAGGTGTTGCTGTAATTGCCATACGCAGGCATTATGCAGCACATACAGATACAAGGTGTTGCTGTAATTGCCATACGCAGGCATTATGCAGCACATACAGATTTTGCATTGCTAATAATCTCGCCATCATCGCTACAAATCTCCATAAGCAGGAGATCTCACCATTTTATTATATATATTTATCTCATTCACTTTGACGCTGAGGCCATTCTGCCTGTATGCTGATAATGCTGACCCCCGTTTGAGATAAGGGACACCATCTAGAGTTTACAACCCTTCATCCCAGTAATGATTCTGTAAAGGATAAACAAATACAGAAATGAGAGAATGAAATTATTTTATCTTTATGCAAAGTTACTCTTACCTTCTATTTAAGCGTTAACGACACATCCCAGGCTTCAAATAAATGTTATTTTTTCCCCCAAGTAAGAGCTCTTGGTGAAAGGCTTAAGGATGGAAAATAATTTGCCCAACACATGTTGTCGTCCAGCCTCCTACGCGAGCTGCGTTTCCACAGGACCATCACAGATGATACAAAAAGATTAAAAGCCTTGGCCGGTGTTTATCGCAAGATTTCAGTCGTCTAATCTCTCCTGTTAACCCCTGTCCTTTCTGATCATTGTACCTATGTTTGCAGCTGGCGTGCTACGATCAAGCGAAACAGCTGGTCCTGACCACAGGCTTCATGTCGGACAATATAGTCACCCACTTCTTGGCGAGCTCCATTGCGGTAGGTGGATTTTTGTAATGCTCTCGTGTACTTATGTTTCCGTTGGGGCTCTGCCTGATTGAAAAGCTGACGGTGATGCAATGTAAGGTTAACCCCTTGGCTGCTGAGGCACTTCACCCCTTTGGTCTGATCTCATTTTGGCTGCTTGTGGTTTAACCTTTTCTTTGTTTTTTGGGGGTGGAGGTATACACCTTTAGGAGGCACGCTGTTGGAATGGTCAGACTGTGACCATTCCAACGATGCCTCATTTGTCTGTAGCCCCTACGGGTGAGGAGATAGAGGGGTAAAAAAAGGAACCGCCCCTCTGCCCATTAGGTATTTACCCGGCTCTACCAGGGGGCACCTGAAAATGACATCATTGCATAAGGAAGCGTTGACATTTGTGCGCCGGGGTGGTCCCACGGTAAGGCCTGACTTCAAGGAACATCACTGCGGGACACCGACTGGCTGTGATGACACCCGGCAGCTGTGGAGAAGCCATGACGTTTGGGGGATGTCCTCCGCATGTTGCGGAGAAGCACTAGGACATCCCCCACACGTCTTCCACAGCCAAGGGCTTAAGTTTAACAATACCAGTGTTTAAGCGGACGTTTTAAGGCACTGAGGCAACAATCCTCTCGTGTGGAGTATCTGAGAATATATCTGCAGGTTAAGCGCCCCTTATCCAGAATGCTCAGGACCCCGTGCTTTTCAGATTTCAAGCATCTGAAGGGGGCTCGTCAGGGACGTTCTGTACAGAGGCATGGTGCTTCTCTCCCTGTCCTGTGCATCATGTTTTACGTGCTGGAGCTGCACCGCATGTCCTTCACGTTGCTGCAGCCCTCGGAGAAGCGTCGACATGCAGGAAGACGCGAGTTTCAGGGAAGGAAGTAAAAATCTGGAAATCTCCAAAAATCTCGTGTTCTGAAGCCTTCTGGATAAGGGGCGCCCACCCTGTATAGTATTTGGCATATCCAGCCTAGCTGTGCCCACCGATGGTGTAAAGGTAGAGGCTACATGACCGTTTTATTAGACCAGAACCAAAAAGAAACCTACACCGTCCAGAAACAACGTACTGGATTTAGCTCGAACAAATTTCCACTTTTCCCACTCAAATAAAATAAGGCATTGATCTCCCGTCTTGCCAACAGGGAGGATGTGCCACATTCCTTTGCCAGCCCCTCGACGTCTTGAAGACTCGGCTCATGAATTCCAAGGGTGAATACAGGGTAAGTGACTGCCTTTTTCATATGGTTTATTCTTTATGTAACATATCCAGCCCTGACATTTCTTTTTATCTGTTCACCATGTTCCTAATCTCTGTGTGTTTTAGGGCGTTGTTCATTGTGCTGTTGAAACTGCAAAACTGGGACCACTGGCTTTCTATAAGGTAAGATATTGGGGGGGGGGGGGGTGCACACACTGGGTCATATTGTTTTCTCTTAATACAAAAGATTATTATCCCTTTTATTTGACACAGCGGTCGTTGCCATTCCTGGATATTTTATGGTTTTTGTACTGGATGGTGGTCCCTGATCATTTTAAGACGTTTGTGTGTGTGTGTACAGCGAAAGGTTTCGGATCGATCCGCTACGTGTTTTTTGTTTTTTATGGTTCGTTTCGGCGCGTTCGTTATTTTGGAATGTGAAAAGGATTAAAGGAACACTCCACTCATAAATCCCCCCCTTTTTTTTTTATCTTAATCTATCCCTATTCCCTTAATAAATCGTTAGGGATTTTTTTTTTTGTTTTTTTGTAACTGTAATACTTACCCTAAAATCCACTTGTTTCCAGCGGCGTCTTCTTTTTTTTAAATTTTTTTTATATATATATATATACTCACCTCCCTCCTCTTCCGCTCCCGTCCTTCTTGCTTCTACTTGCCTTCTGGTTTATGTGAGAAGCGCGCATGCGTGCATCTCATGTAAGTCAGCCAATCGGCAGGCTTCCTCCCGGCTCCCTCTGAGGATTAGTGTTGCGCGCAAGAGGATGCGCGCAACACTAACCCTCAGCCGCTGCCGCCAGCTAATGCGGCAAGTTGGAGACGTCATTGCGCTGAAAGCGCGATGACGTCTCCTACTCGGCAATAGTCGGCAGAAGCGGGAAATCTGATTCCCGCTCTGCTGACTGACAGCTGGGAGGGAGGAGTAAACTCCTCCGTCTCACTCAGCTGTTTTCAGCTGAACTGCCGAGCGGAGGGAGGGGAGACAGAGGACGGCATACTCCGGGCATCATGACCACCTAAAATAGCTTAGGTGGTCATGTTGCCTAGAGTATCCCTTTTAATTAAATTACTTGGATTGGCGGAGGGGGAGATGCGTAACACCCCCCCCCCCGTCCTTGATGCTGAAATATATTTCAGCACCAAGGACAACAGCTCCGCAGGGCTCCAGAGAATTATATCCCGCTGTCCTTCACGCTGAATAGGTTTCAGCATCAAGGACAGCAGCCGCCAAACACAGCCAGATTGAAAGGAGAGAAAACAAACGCTACGTTTGGCAAAAAAAAAAAAAGGCCTCGTCATTTTAAAATAATAAGGAATCCAAAAGATTCTAAAAAATAGAGACTTTTTGCTGCAAATGAAAATAATAAACATTTAATCGATATTAACCCTTTCACTGCTGAGGACGTGCGGGGGATGTCCTTATAGGGGTGTAGATAGGGGGTTCCTTTGAACCCCGATATCTTCCGACTGTTGGCAGCATGGCCTTTCCAATGATATCAAACATGACCATGTTTAAAGTAAAGAATAAAAATAATAATAAAAGAAAACGTGTTTTTTTTTTTTTTTTTTAAGACGTGAAATGGCTCAGCAGTGAAGGGGTTAAATAAAAACAGAATTTTTTTTTTAACACTAAAACCTAATGGGATTCGCCTGATTAAACCTGTCTAGCGAACCAATGAAAATCAGGGCATTTCGGTGCCGTTCGGCGTTCAGTGAATAGATTAACCATTACTTGTCTATGGGGAATTTCAAAGCAGCCGGACGGCACCATGGCTCTGTCCATGGCCTGTGGTGCTGAATACAACAGATTCAGCACCACGGCCAATGAACAGGGACGAGCTGCTGAATCTTTGAAACAAAATAACGAATTAATTCGCTATATTCCGTTTTGTTTTCATTAAGTTTCAGACGGAACCGATTCGTTATTTCGGACGTGCTTCTGAATTTCGATATGAAACGCACATCTCTACATTACATAACGCAAAGAAACCTTTTCTCCCAAATCCCAATGTATAATATGTAGCAGGTTTTCAGTTGTGCTGTAGAGGGCAAGTGAAGTTTAAGCCTCTCTGCCAACATCGAGGCAAAAGTCTCGGGCGACTCCTGCTTTCAGCTAAAGATAAACTTTAAAAAAAAAAAAAAACTCTCCGGTTGGCTTGGCCTCGCCTCTTAAAATGTGCCATTGATGGGGGCATCTTCTGAGTTGCATGGGCAGGAATCGCTGAGCTGCGATGGTGGTAATGCTGTCCTGGCTCCAGTAACTGTGACACTAGGTAAGGCTAATGTCAGACGCGCGCAGTGATCACGTCCGTGTCGGCGCACAGTTTAACGTCCCTCGTAGCATAGAATCATGGTCAATAGAGACCCACACATGAAGTACGTGCGCACCGAACTGCGCATGCACAACGCACGTGGCAAACGGACGCAAGTTAGGCAAGAATGTGAAACCGCTAGATGGACGCGCAGAGTGCGCCACGTCCGCGTAGCGTTCAGTGTGAGTGATGATGTCATACGCAGCGCATTTGCGACGTCCAGCACCTTGACGCACACAATGGCTTTTCATATCCTTTTCAAATTTTTATCATTTTTCATATTAATTTTATTTCCCATAATCCCATTTTTTTTTTCTACGCCCGTCAATAAAACACAGACCGTGCGGGGTCTACAGTATCTTCCGTCTGTACGTCTGTCCGTTATGCACGCACGCAGAATGCGCTCGTCTGACATTAGCCTAACAGGCGGCCAGAAATGGTAGTTCTTGTCTTTTTGAAAGACGGAGTTTATTCTTGTGCGGTAAAAACTGCCAATACAAATCGAATAGACGGTAATCAAAACGAACACATGTACAGCCTGATACAGTTTGATACAAGAGGTATGAGGCTATGCAGGAGCTGGAGAGCTGTGCTCGACACACAAGAACGCTGAGAAAACTGACCTACGCCATATAGGAAAGGTCAGCGACCTCGGCTCTTCAGGTGTTTTGGAACTACATCTCCCATGATGTTCAGGCACCAGAGAGATTGGCTGAACCTCCGTGAGAAGTGTGCTTGCAAAACATCTGGCGAACCAAGGTTGCTGTCCTCTGCCCTACAGGATGCTGCATATACTTCTGTCAATACCCAAGAGGTTCTATGTAGTATAGTCAGCATCCTGTAGGGCAGAGGTCCGCAACCTCGGTTCTCCAGGTGTGTGTGTGTGTGCTGCATTTACCACAAACCTCCACTAGTTGGGGTGTGACATAACTGAACTGTAGAGCAGTGTTGTCGCAAAAGGTGGAGGTTTTTGCCACCTTGATCTTATTGGCTGAACGGGATCTGAAACTTAAAGACCTCTCTGTGATGGAAGATGATCATTGGAGACATCTGGGATCCCACAAGAACCGTGACACGTGGCTAAACTTGCCGAGTGGGCGCACGTGATGTCAGACACCATCCTGTAGCATTGATGCCCTGACAGACCACACACCTGGACGTAGAGCAAGGTGGCAATCCTTGGCAGCCGTCAGATGTCTTGACACGACATGTCGCATCATTCTGACTGTTCTGAGACTGGCAAGGCATCATGGGACATGTAGTTCCGAAACATCTGGAGTACCAAGACTCAAAGTACAAATCCCTCGTTGTGTGTGAAAATCCTTCCTGTTCCCAAATCCCTGAAACATGAATTGTGTTAATCAGCTTCTCCTAAAGCCCCGAGAGCTCTAAACCCAGAGCGTGTCTCAAACGCCGCCATGAGTACTAGGCATTTAATACGGTCTACCTCTCCCACTTTCTGTTCCAGGGTCTTGTTCCGGCTGGGATCCGGCTCGTTCCACACACTGTCCTCACCTTTGTGTTCCTGGAGCAGCTAAGAAAGCATTTCGGTATCCGGGTCCTTGCATAGCGCTGGCTCCAGGCACCGGGCGCTCGTCCACTAGTCACCACTACTGAGCAGATCACGGGGACCACCCAGGACTCCTGTAATCCCTGCTAATTTTGGGGGGCACAGGCTGAGCCATGACGCCAAGGGGACTCGGAGGAGGAGAAGAGGGAATGTCGGTGTTAATCTGGAAGCACCAAGAAAATAACACCCTGGCATTAACTCTTTAGATGCTGTAACATAGACCTCTAACATGCTGTTCGGCCTCCAGAGGAATCTAATCACGTGTCTTAACGCCGGGCGCTAGACAAGAAATTAGAATATGCCATCCCATATTTTGATTTTCTCCCCCCCCCGGGTATATAAAGGTCTCTGCATGGGGCGATATTTAATCATGGCAGCTGATTTAGGGGGTTTCATTCTTTAACATGGAGTCTCGGTGAATTATGAAGAGGACAGACACGATAGGCCATAAAATGAGATTGGGACAACCCCCCCCCCCCCCTCATCACAAGTATTTTTTTTTTTTTTATTGTTATAGATTAGAAGAATTAAAACAAATCCATTTTTATTTTATTCACCACCATAAAATCTGTTTTTCATTTCACCCCAAATCCTGTTTCAGCAAAACGTTTATTTCCCTGAATAAAACATAAACCACAAAACCCTGAAAGGAGAAAATGTTTAAAGATAAATTACAATGTGAAAGAGAACCTCGCGTTCCCATTGGATCCTGGAATCGTTTTTTTTTTTTTTTTTTTCATAAAGCCAGTGTGAGCACCAATCGCACTCCTTGTTGTGTGTCTTTAAAACGGTTGTGCTGTGCCATCTCGTCGCCAAATCTCCGTGGAAATCGTTTCGCTTCGTCTGATCTCTCAGGTTATGTATTTTATAGATTGTAATTATTGGAAGCGTCGCTGTACTATAATTTAATGGAGTAACACTGAGGTCACCGTGTGCTGCCTGATTTATCATGTATCTGTGAATGTTGCATCGAATGATCATGTTTAATAATAAAGTGAATTCTCATGGAGACGGTTCCCACCATTTTTTTGTTTTATTATTTTCTTATTAGACATAAAATAAAGGTATGAGATTGTTTTTATTTGAGAAGGGGCTGCACACCAGCGTCCCGCCCTACGGTGAGTCCTGATCAGGTCTCATAAGATTTTAAAGGGACCCTCTACTCATCCTGACCATTTTATTGTCTTAACCTCCCTGGTGGTATTCCCGAGTGTGACTCGGGGTTAAAGTTCGCTGCCGCGAACGGTAACCCCGAGCCACACTCGGGCTGCATACTCACCTCATCCTGCACTCCCCCGCAGTGTGATCGCGGCGACGTGCTTCCTGGTAACGCTCCCTGCGAGTCACACGATGCAGGGGGGCGGGACCAGGCAGCAAACTGAAAAAGAAAATACACTGTATTACAATATAAAATTTCGAGCAGCATGACCTGCTCATGAACGGCCACTAGGTGGCACTAAAGGATCAGAAACAGACCATACGTACACAGTCTAATATTTTGTTTGATTATTTTATTGAATATAATTTATTAGCATTATTTTGGATAATTATTCTTGGGATAATAAATTATGTCGTGTTTCAAACTATTTCGGACTCCGTGTATTTACTATTATTTATAAAGGATTTTACCAGGAAGGACCGTTTTCAGTGCGTTATTCCTAATTATTACAGGCTTACTATATACAAAAACATGTTTCCTTTAAAAAAAAATTAGACACTTTTAGACACAAAATTTTTAAAAAATTAGACCGCCATGGAGGTTAAAGGAGGAGTGCTGCCCCGATTCAGGGAAGTGGAGTAGTTTCCTGAGTACGCTGCGTCCACGTAGCAGCCTGTGTGTGTGACGCAACGTCAGACGCAGCCCATTTGCGACGTCCATCACGTTGACGCTCAGAAGTTTTTTGGTCTGGCTAACTGTACCTGTCTTAATTTTATTTCCCATAGTTCCCTTTTTGTTCTACGTCCATCAAAAAAAATGGACCGTGTGGTGTCTGCAGTATCTTCTGTCAGTACGTCCGTCCGTTATGCACGCACGCAGAGTGCGCTCAGACTGCGTTCATCTGACATTAACCTAGTAATAACCCTTTTTTAACTGCCGCACTGTTGTGGTAACGGCCACGCACTTCAGTGACCCGTGAGATTTGACTTCCGTTCTTTCTGCTAGTTCTTCGTTGTAGAAGTGACCTGGTAAATCTGCTGCGATAAACTGTTCATGATGATCCTATTCAACCCGGCCCGTTGCTGCAGCCATGACCCCTACAGCACAGGTACAGGGTAAAGGATAGAGGTGTGCACGGCTGAAATTCATTTGGTTTTGTTTTCGTAGTTTCGTTTCATTTGGTATATCCGATAACTAAAAAAAAAAATTGTAATTTGGGATCGATTCGATAGTTGATATCGATTTGAATTTCGGATCACTAAATAAAACCCCAATGGATCAAATCCTGCTCAGGAATCATTTAATCAATGGTTCTCTTGTGAATCGGTATAACAAATCAAATTAGTTTTATACGTTTTGTTTTGTTTTAATTTAGGCTAGGGTCAGACTGAGGCAGTGCGAACGCGCGTGCAGCCGCACTTAATCACGGCCGCACTAGCAGCAGATGCCGGGCAATGACGGCCAATATACGAAGTACGGTCGCACAAAAGTCCGGCTGCGCAACGCAAGTGGAAAACTAACGCATTTTTTCGAGAACGTGAACCGCAGGTACTGACGTACAGAGTGCGCTGCGTCCGCTAGCGGCGTGTGTGCGTGATTAGGAGATGTCAGACGCTGCTAATGTCCGGCCAACATAACGTCCAGACGCAAAAAGAGTTTGATCCGTACAAAATCACGGACGAAAATGCGCGTAGTATGACGCTATCGTGTATTCCGTGAAAAAATGCGTCCATTCGTTCGAACGCACTTTTTCACAGACAACATAAAAATGCGTTCGTCTGACCCTAGCCTGAGGATTAAATCAATTCGTTATTTCGGGAAGTACTTAACGAATTAAGAATCGAATGCAGACCTCCAGTAAAGGACTGTGCTGTCATCTTTCTCCTCTACCCAATCTCCTAGGTGGCAGCAGGTCACCAGGGGAGTAAAGCGGTGGCAACAATGATTTCTAGGTGAATCACAAGCCATACACCTGTTTCAATGATTCAAGACGCAATCTACAGTTTGTACATGGATGGACACAATACAGGGAGCCTGGGAGTTACAGAATGTACATGCAGGGCTGGTGCACCCATTAGGCCGACTAGGCAGTTGCCTAGGGCACCAACAGGAGGGGGCAAGGGCCACTCTGAGCTACTATAACCGCAGCTCCTGTGCCAGAAATTATGTTCTATATTCGATTTAGTGCTGCCGCGGAGCTTGTAGCAGCCCCCTACTGCCGTTGGCACATGAGCATCCTCTGCCTGCGATCTCACTCCGGAGTCTCAGAGCCACAAGCACCACTTGGTTTAAATAGCGGGACGAGGATTCGTTATATCTCCTCCTCCTGCAAGTGTCTAGACCAGGGGGTCAACATCATCGTCTCTCCTAACGTTTTGAAACTTCATCTCCCTCGGTGCTTGGCTACTCACTCGATTGGCTGAGACTCATGGGACATGTAGTTCCAAAACATTTGGAGGGCCAAGGTACCTGACCCTCAGGGCCGGCGCTGCCGCTAGGCGGGCGCCTAGAGCGCAGTGCCCGCCTAGGGCGCAGCCGGGCCCGACCAAAATAAAAAACATTTTGTCCCTGGGGCGGCCGCGTGCTACAACCAGCCCCAAGGAGACGGAGGCGTGAACTTGGTGCTGCCAAGTCCACGCCTCCGTCTCCTTGACGCCAGCGGCGACGCCGGCACGTTTTGGGGCTGGCTGTAGCACGCGCGCCCCCTCACGTCAGTCGCTGGCGTGAAGGAGTCGCGGTGCCGAGGGAGAGAGACGGAGCTGGAGGCAAATATACCCAGGTAAGAGCTGGGGCAGATATACCCATCCGTGAGCTGGGGCAAATATACCCACGTGTGAGCTGGGGCAGATATACCCACGTGTGTGAGCTGGGGCAGATATACCCACGTGTGTGAGCTGGGGGCAGATATACTTACGTGTGTGAGCTGGGGGCAGATATACCCATGTGTGTGAGCTGGGGCAGATATACCCATGTGTGAGCTGGGGGCAGATATACCCATGTGTGTGAGCTGGGGGCAGATATACCCATGTGTGTGAGCTGGGGGCAGATATACCCATATGTGTGAGCTGGGGGCAGATATACCCACGTGTGAGCTGGGGCAAATATACCCACGTGTGAGCTGGGGCAGATATACCCATGTGTGTGAGCTAGGGCAGATATATCCATGTGTGTGAGCTGGGGGCAGATATATCCACGTGTGAGCTGGGGCAAATATGCCCATGTGAGCTTTCTTTTTTTTGGGGGGGGTGCAAGTAGCTGGTCTTGCTTAGGGCGCAAAATAGTCTAGCACTGACCCTCTGGTCTAGACCCCATTACAGTATGAGCTGTATTAGGCTAGGGTCAGACGAACGCATTTTTCACGTTGTCCGTGAAAAAGTGCGGTCGAACGAACGTACGTATTTTTTCCCGGAATACGCGATAGCGGTCAAACGATGCGCCTTTTCGTACGTGATTTTGTACGGATCGTCAATAAAACCCTTTTTGTGACTGGACGTTATGTTAGCCGGACATTAGCAGCGTCTGACGTCTCCCAATCACGCACACACGCCGCTAGCGGACGCAGCGCACTCTGTACGTCAGTAGTAGCGGTTTGACGTTCTCGAAAAAATGCGTTCGTTGGCCACTTGCGTTGCGCGGACGAACTTTCGTGCGGCCGTTCTTCGTATGTTCCCCGGCATTGGACGTCATTTGCTGCTAGCACGGCCGTGATTTTGTGCGGCTAAACGCACGTTAAAACTGCGCTAGTCTGACCCTAGCCTTAGGAGAGCAGAGACAATATTTGGTGTGAAAACACTGAGCAGTTGGGTGGACCAAAAACTTATTTTGCCTAGGGTGGCAGAAATCCTTGCACCTGCCACGGGAGTTTTTCGAAACACCGGCGTTGCAAACGGTGTAACTTGCTGCTCATTGATGAAGCTTCTCCTGCTGACATTTGAAATTCTTCTGTGAAAAGAACAGCGATTTATTTATTTTTGGGGTTTTTTTGTTCGAGAGCACAGCACAACGAATAACCCACTTCTTAAATTGCTCCAATATTTTGCACCGTGGTTTACAAATGGCAGGATTCTAAGACCTGATACGGGGTGCCATACCAAGGTTTGTGTAAACTTAAAGGGCCGCAACCACCAAAATAATGAAATGTCCTTACTGTGTTTATTTTCTGATGCTGATATCTTACATCTGTCTTTCACATTTGTTTTTCTCTTGTATTATTATTATTCTTTATTTATAAAGCGCCAGCATATTCCGCAGCGCTGTATGTCCATTGTGTGATATTTTCCTCCTATACGTGTCACTGGGTGTATCCATTGTGTGATATTTTCCTCTATATGTGTCACTGGGTGCATCCATTGTGTGATATTTTCCTCTATACGTGTCACTGGGTGCATCCATTGTGTGATATTTTCCTCTATACGTGTCACTGGGTGCATCCATTGTCTGATATTTTCCTCTATACGTGTCACTGGGTGCATCCATTGTGTGATATTTTCCTCTATTCGTGTCACTGGGTGCATCCATTGTGTGATATTTTCCTCTATACGTGTCACTGGGTGCATCCATTGTGTGATATTTTCCTCTATACGTGTCACTGGGTGCATCCATTGTGTGATATTTTCCTCTATACGTGTCACTGGGTGCATCCATTGTGTGATATTTTCCTCTATACGTGTCACTGGATGCATCCATTGTGTGATATTTTCCTCTATGTATGTCACTGGGTGCATCCATTGTGTGATATTTTCTTCTATACGTGTCACTGGGTGCATCCATTGTGTGATATTTTCCTCTATACGTGTCACTGGGTGCATCCATTGTGTGATATTTTGTGTTGTAAACTGCCCCCCCCCCCTACACACAATATCTTTCCATCACTTGCTCCTCACTGTGTGGCTTTGGTCATAGAATGGAGCGAATGGGTCAGATGTCCAGAAAACTATCGGACTTGCATGTGTGTGGGATGTATGCAAAGGACATCACCAGGTGGTAGATTAGAAGTCTTTTAAGATCCCTGTCTTTTCTCATTCAGCTGCCAGCACTTATCTCAAGTAGTCTGAAGAACAATAGCCCCCTGCAGCCTTATCTAAACATGCCCTCCTCCATCTCATTAAACTGTTATATACTGAAGATTAGATCAGTGTTTCTCAACTCCAGGTCCTCTGAACCCTCTAACAGGACAGGTTTTAAGGATCACCTTGGGGAAATGCAGACTGAATCCTGCAATCCCTGAGCAGCAAATCATATCACCTGTGCCGTGCTTCACATATCCTGCAAACCTGACCTGTCAGCGGATCCTGAGGACCATAGGCGACTCTACAGGGGGGCAAGGGGGGGCAATTGCCCCCCCTAGGTTATTCCTTGCCCCCCCATGTGCCCCCCCACCAAAAATCAGCATCCAGCTTCCCACACTAATTCGGACCAAAGTATCTCCGTAGCTATGCATCATATATGGATGAACTAGGTGTCATTTGAAAGGGCAGATTCTGGCCTTTCCAATGATACCCCACATGACCATATTCAGTGTGATGTAAAAGTCATAAAACATCAAATAAAAACGTGCACTTAAACATAAACATTTTCACAGGGTTGAAATGGCTCAGCAGTGAAATGGTTAATGTTCAGACTATACATTACATTGTGTATTACGTTAGTTTATGCCTTGGTTTAGTTGTATATTAAGGGTTAATGGGCAGGCTTCATCCCTCACAGTATACATTTGTTTTTTCCTTGATTAATTGCATTTTAGGGGTTAATGGGTTGGCTACATGGCCTCAGTGTATTCATTTCATGTTTTCCCTTGATTAATGGCATTTTAGGGGTTAAGGGGTAGCTAAATGCCACATTGTTTATTATTTTTATTGCATTTCTCTTGTTTAAGACATTTTAGGGGTTATTATGGAAGTTAGAATCTAAAGGGTCTAATGATCTGTAGATCCTCTGCTTTCCGTCACATTTCGGGGAATTTAATTTGCAGAAAATAAGGTGAATTCCCTATTTAGTGAATGGTCACTGTAATTTGCTAAAAGTGGAGTCGCTGAAGCAGTTATCAGACATTCAGCGGAAACTGCCAAATTGCGTCAAATAAAATATTGAATTTAAGTATCAGGTTAGTACAACAAAAAGGCATCATTGCATCACATTACTCTGGGGTTTTGTAATCTTATTTATATATATATATACTTATTTAGGGCACTATTACCTGGTGTGAGCTAACCCTTGCGTCGGCGTGATTTTTATTCAGTCTAGCGCCTGACCAACAGATTGTTTGCCTCCCGCTACAAATGGGAAAAATCACTTAGCGCGTCGCTATTAGCGATTTGTACCGCGAGCTTACTGTACTTTCCGCATCCTATACTTAACACGGGGAGTGCTAGATATCTTTACAGATCACTTGGTGCCAGCACTAAATTTTTTGAGGTGCACTAATTGCAACATTTTACCTACTGCTCAGCCCTGGTGCTAACTCCAAAAAAACAGAAAAAACAGGTCCTCGTCCAAAATTAACAGGCAACTGAAAGGAATGCAGCACAGGTGTTCTCTTGGCCCCATACACCATAGTAATGGATATGGTCAGCAATGTCGCTGCTGTTGCAGTCGGCTCTATTATAAATGTATCCTTTATCCACATATATCCTAATTCTAATATATTGCCTAATTTTAAACATTTTATGCTGGGGGCTATTCATAGTATGTAAGCAGTTGATTATTAGGGTGACTGTGTGGACCATGTTTAAAGGAACACATGGATAAGTCTTGCCCTAAAACATGTATTGTTTATATGCTGTAGCAGGGAATTTTTTTATTTTTTTTTTTTTAGAGTTTAAAAGGTTTTATTATTCAAATAAAGTCAAGCATACAGAAAATAAAACTTTGAAATTACAATGTCCGTGTACATATTAATGAGCTCGGGTTGTTGGCGCATGGCCAGGCAATTGGGTATGACACAGGAAGACAAATCGACAAGAAAGTAATATGCCGCAATGGTGGCCTGAGTAAGGCCCAACCACCGGTACATTGTGCCGTTCCAATCATCAGGTTTGCCGATACATGTGCTGGACCATGTAAATCCAGGTAGAATACTCGTTCCAAAGGGAGAAATAAATTGCTGACATAGGGAAAAGGAAGGTAGGAAAGGGGTTGAGGATAAGGGAGGAAGGGTAGCTATGACAGTAAGAGGAAAGGAGAAAGGTTAAAGAAGAGGAGATGTGTGAAAGAGAAGTGAAGAGTCAGAGGGTTATTATAAAGTAAAATAAATTAAATGTAGGTATAAAGAGGATTGAATAAGGTTGTCCTCCCCAGCCCGGCGAGGTCGCACCCCGGGGGACGCACAGAGTGAAGCCATATGGGGCAGCACCCTAGTCCAGCGACTCCACATGGTCACTTACATCAGAGCTAAGAGGAGAGAGCCACGGCCGACCCAGACGCACGCCCCCCCCACTCAGCCACCCCAATAGAACCACGTCTGCGTGAATCGTTCCCTGGCATCTGCGCTCAGCACCATTGTTTCCTCGGCACCCCGCAGCCCACTCACTCGTGCCATGAGTTCAGCACGAGTTGGGATCGTCGCCGACCTCCAGTGTGCCGGTATTAGCAATCGTGCACACAGCAAGATACGAAGCAGTAGTGATTTCTTCAGGGCTGCAGCCGGAAGGTCTATAACCAGTAACAAAAACGTTTTTGGTGTGAAAGGCAAGTCGAAGTCACATTTGTCCTTGATCATGTCTCTCACCATCCTCCAATACGGTGCCAAATGTGGGCAGGTCCACCAGACGTGCAGGTATGTACCCGTCTGTAGGCACCCCCTCCAGCAACGCGCGGTATCCGAGGCGCCAATCCGGCAGAGGAGGTGGGGAGACCTGTACCAGAAGGTCAGAAGTTTAAATGAGGTCTCCACAATTGAGCAGGGAAATTTTTGTCGTACACCTGGCCTTCCTTTTGGATCTATTAAATGCAGTGTAATGATTCTACATGGTGCTGGGAGGCATTTATCATGCAATGCCCATCAGCCTTAATATATGTGTGCATCAAAACATGGATGATACGACCACCGTGGAGGATTTTAATAATGCAGGGGTGAGAGGTTATTCACTGGATGTGTTCATATTCAAGCTTGTGAGGGTGGGGGATAGGTATGGAAAAGAAAAAGGTTATTCAGAAAAAGGTGAAAAGCAGGAGAATGACTGGAGAATGGAAAATTCTAGGTCAAAATAGCCGATTCTTTGACCAAGAATTTTCCATTCTCCAGTCATTCTCCTGCTTTTCACGCTCTCTGAATAACCCTGTAAGTTTTAGCGACTCGCACTAAATTTTTCCTTTAGTGATGGTGTTTTAGCTCACACCAGGTGATAGGGCCCTTAGTTTTATTCAGTGATATGATTTAGTGGTGAAAATTATTAGTGCCCCCCCAGTTTTGACTGCGGTATCTTCTGTGCCCCCCCTAAATATTGTTCCTAGAGTCGCCACTGCTGAGGACAGGGAAACCCTAGTATAGAAAGTGCTACAATACTTTGACCGTCTGTCACTGTCATTCTGTTTTAGAGATTTGAGGACCCTATTCCCATTATTGTTTATTTATTAGGCGCCAACACATTCCGCAGCGCTGTACAATGGGTAAAGACAAGCTGTGGGAGTTTAGGAGTTAATAAGGTGACTATGTAGAAGTGAAAACACCTGAAGGCTGTTAGCCTAAAAGTAAATCAGGTGGGTGGGGAGGAATCACATGATCTCTGAGGAGAAGATGGATTTGGTCAGGTCTGACACCAAAGCAAAGGTATTAAAAGGAAATACAGGAATATTTATCAGAATGTAATGTTACAATGTGAGGAATTGGGGGGGGGGGCTGAACATTGACTGTAGCCCTGCTGAGCCTCAGGCCACATTCTGTCTGATAATAGGCCTTGTAGTCACTGGGAGGAGTGGATGGATTTGGTCAGATCTGAGGACATTGCTGGCTGATAAGGGTTGTAGTTCCTGTGAGGAGCATGTGGGTTTAGTCAGATCTGTGGATGGGTTCTGACGGATGATAGGGATTGTAGTTCCTGTGAGGAGCGGATGGATAGAGTTACCAGGTCAGTCATGTTTTCCTGGACACACATTACTTTTTCATGCAGATGGGAGCACGGGAAGAAAGTGCTGCCTTGCAACCTGTATAATTCATATGCTGCAGGAAGGAAATCAAGGCAGGGCACCTGGGATTCCTTTTGATTTTATTTCCTGCAACGTATGGATTATACATGCTGCGGGGTGGCATTTTTCATGCTGCCCATGTGTCCAGGCAAACATGGCTGATGGGGCAGCCTTAGTTGTTGTTTCTGTGAGGAGCAGATGGATTTTGTCAGATGTGCGGGTACATTGATGGATGATGGGGTTTGTTGTTCCTGTGAGGGTCAGGCGGATTCTGTCTAGGATTGCTAGATTGGCATGTTTATTATACATGTTGTAGGGCAGCACTTTTCCCTGTGCTCCCCTTGGCATGAAATCGTAATCGGTGTCCAGGAAACCTGGCCGATCTGGCCACCATGATTCTGACGGATGATCGGGTTTGTAGTCGCTGTGAGGAAGCGGAGGGATTTGGTCAGATCAGTGGCGTAGTGTGGGGGGGGCCTCGGGGGGCGGTCGCCCCGGGCGCAATTTTCTTAGGGGGCGCAAAATTTCAAAAGCAATTTGAACCACTAATATTTTCCAGCATGGATCAGCAAGGTGTCCGCCAGCTTTGCTACGCCGGCAGTGACTTAGCACTCAGCATCCAGAGGGGAGGACCAGGACTGAAAATTCTGGTCCTGTCCTGACTCCTCTTTAACGCTGACATGAGTCACGTGAAGAAGCACGGCATTATTCGATGGAACACCCTGTACCACGCTTGTCAGCCCCCTTGAAGCCCTGTTCCAGCCCCCCCACCACTGAACAGGAGGGAGGGAGGTGCCTGCCCTGCAGCCCATTTAAAATCTGGTCTCCACTAAGCCCCCTGGACAGCTTCCTCCTCCCCCCCCCCCCGGGCCACCAGCAACTCCACGCAGGTAGGCGACACTGTATGACACCAGAGCAGCGCGACCACCACTCAGTGAGGGGGCACTGAGGGTACAGGGAGATAATGACTGGGGATGCTGGGGATACTTGGATAGAGATTGAGTGACTGGGGTCCTGCGAGAAAGTGGGAGTACTTGGAGAGAGAGAGAGTGACTGGGGGTACTGGGAGAGTGTGACTGGGGGTACTGGGTGAGAGTGCGTGACTGGGGGTACTGGGTGAGAGTGCGTGACTGGGGGTACTGGAGAGACTGCATGACTGGGGGTACTGGAGAGACTGCATGACTGGGGGTACTGGGAGAGACTGCGTGACTGGGGGTACTGGGAGGGAGTGCGTGACTGGGGGTACTGGGAGGGAGTGCGTGACTGGGGGTACTGGAGGGAGTGCGTGACTGGGGGTACTGGGAGGGAGTGCGTGACTGGGGGTACTGGGAGGGAGTGCGTGACTGGGGGTACTGGGAGGAAGTGAGTGACTGGGGGTACTGGGAGGGAGTGAGTGACTGGGGGTACTGGGAGGGAGTGAGTGACTGGGGGTACTGGGAGGGAGTGAGTGACTGGGGGTACTGGGAGGGAGTGAGTGACTGGGGGTACTGGGAGGGAGTGCGTGACTGGGGGTACTGGGAGGGAGTGACTGGGGGTACGGGGGAAAGTGGGGGTACATGAAGAAAGAGTGAGAGCGTGACTGTGGGTGCTGGGAGAGAGTGAGCGACTGGGAGTACTGGGAGAGAGAGACTGGGCTACTTGGAGAGAGGCTGGGGGTACTTTGAGAGTGACTGGGGGTAATGAGAGTGAGTGACTGGGTATAGTGTGAGAGTGGAACTATGCTAGGATATACTGGGAAAGGGTGACTGATATCAGTGGCATAGCGTGGGGGGCATGTGTGTTTTCATTTTTATTATATCAGTATTTTGTTAATATACAATATTAAGGGGGTCAATACTCTCCTGGTGGAAGGCAATCATAGTGTGTTACCGTGTCCACAGGTTGGGGGCGCACAATTCTTGCCTTGCCCCGGGCGCTGACAACCCACGCTACGCCACTGGGTCAGATCTCCTAGGAATCCTAGGTTTCCATTTCAAGCATTGTATTAAAAAGACATGAATTCCCTGGAAGTGACATGTGAGAAGCTGTAAACCTCATCTGTGGGTGCGGTTCTCATCTGCGCTGGCAGGGGGCACACACAACCCTTGGGTTAGATCTTCTCTCTATAATCCCTGTCATTGGATTATAGGGAATTCCTGATATAGGGATAAAACCGGCGGAAGCAAAAAAAAAAAAAACGAAAAATCCTAGAACTCTCCTTACCAGTAAGGCTAGGGTCAAACAAACGCATTATTCGCAGCGACCGTCAAAAAGTGTGTCCGAATGCATTGATGTGTTTTTTTTCACGGAATGCGCGAAAACTGTCATACGATGCGCATTTTCGTGCGTAATTTTTTTTCATTTTTTTTTATACCGATCGGCAATAAAACACATTTTGCGTCTGGACGTGATGTTGGCCGGACATTAGCAGCGTCTGACGTCTCCTAATCACGCACACACGCCGCTAGTGGACGCAGCGCACTCTGTACGTCAGTACTAGCGGTTCTGCGTTCTCAACAAAATGCGTTCATTTTCCACTTGCTTTGTGCGGCCGGACTTCGTATATTGGCCGTCATTGCCGTGATTAAGTGCGCCTAAACGCACGTTAAAAATGCGCTAGTCTGACCCCAGCCTAAGTGATCCCAAATAAATATATTCGTTGTTAAATTCACAATTTAGTCTTTGTACCCCAGATACTCGGTGCTCCAAACTTTATTTGAGTTTATGGTTGCCCGATCGGCCATGTTTTCCTGGACACCTATTACTATTTCATGCACAGGGAAAAGTGCTGCCCTGCAACATGTATAATTCATATGCTGCAGGAAGGAAATCAAGGCAGGTCACCTGGGATTTCTGTTTGCTTTCTCACCTGAAGTGTATGCATTCTACATGCTGCAATCAGCATGAATCAATTGTGTGTCCAGGAAAACCTGGCCGATCTGTCAACACACACATCTCTATTTGTGCCTTTTTTATGTATATTTATTTCAATAATAAAGTATCTTATTCACATCGAGATTCTAAACACTAGTTTTGACACTGCCCTGCAGAGCTTGCAATCTAATCTTCATAATCCTATATCAGCGATGGCGAGCCTTGGCACCACAGATATTTCAGAACTACATCTCCCGTGATGCTCCGTCACATCTAAAGCTGGCTGAGATTGATGGGACATGTAGTTTGGAAACATCTGGGGTGCCAAGGTTCGCCATCGCTGTCCTAGATGCCCTCGCGGCATTGGAGCATCCTGGCATCACAAGGTTACGTGTAAAATTGGGCGTCCCCGCTGTAGATCACGCCCGATGCTGGCCTTTTACATGCCCCGAGGCGATACGCATACTTCAAGTCTTCACAACCCGCACTCACTGTTTATACCCAAAACAAAGTCCTGGCTCACACCATGACCCGAGGGAGCGTAAAGCAGACGGAGCGTGGCTTCCCGCTACGCGGCATACAGACGGCTCAGCTGACACCATGACACGTGTCGAAAAATGGGTAAGAATATAGTATTGTCCAGTGATGTCGAACCTTGGCATCTCAGATGTTTCTGAACTACATCTCCCATGATGCTCAGTCAGTCTTAAGCATGACGAAGCATCATGGGACTTGTAGTACGAAACAAGTGGCGTGCACAGGTTTGCTGTCACAGGTATAGTCTGAGGCCGCTCATCATGGGTGGTTCTATGAAGAGTCTTGCTGCAACAGCTACGGTTAAGGCTGGCGTCAGATGAGAGCGCTATGTGCGCCCGTACTGACGTACTTACCGGCGTCCGTCGCAGTGTTGTGACTTGCAACGGAGCCGGTCACACGCTTGTGCGCGCGCATGAAATGCGCTCGCAACAAGCGTCAGTTATCCAAGTCTCTCCGTCAAACGGCTAGGAAGCGCGTTGACGGAGCTGCAACGCGCAATTCTCCATAGGAGGATCGCGCTTCGCAGCGCTGAACGCACTGAGTGCGCTCAGCGAGGTGGCCAGACGACCGAGTGGAAGGAACGTCCACTCTCACGCACGTTCCTTCCGCTCTCCAAAGATGCTCGTCTGACACTAGCCTTAGGCTAATGTCAGACGAACGCAGTCTGAGCGCACTTTGCGTGCATAACGGACGGACGTACTGACGGAAGATACTGTAGACACCACACGGTCTGTTTTTTTATGGATGTAGAACAAAAAGGGAAATATGGGAATTAAAATTAAATGACAGGTACAGTCAGCCAGGCCAAACAAACCTATGAGTGACAACGTGATAGACGTCGCAAATGCGCTGCGTCTGACATTGCGTCAGGACGCTACGGACGCGGTGCACTCTGCGTCCGTCCTAGCGCTTTTACGTCGAGGCCTATATCGCGTCCGTTGCCACCTGCGTGGTGCGTGTGCACGTACTGCGTGTGTTGGTCTCCACTGATCACAAATCAATGCTACAACGGATGTTAAACTGTGCGGCGACACGGACATGTTCGTCTGACGCTAGCCTAAACTCACGCTAGGTGTCTCTGAACATCATCTCCGTCAGTGCTTGTTAAGTCTTCAGGCTGGGTAAGCATCATGGGAGATGTAGTCCTGTTTTAAGGCTAGGGTAAGACTAACGTAGTGCGAATGCGCGTGCAGCCGCACTTTATCACGGCCGTAGTAGCGGCCAATGACGGGCAATGTACGAAGTGCGGCCGCGCAACACAAGTGGCAAACAAACGCATTTTTTCGAGAACGTGATACCTCTAGTACTGACGTACAGAGTGCGCTGCGTCCGCTAGCGGCGTGTGTGCGTGATTAGGAGACGTCAGACGCTGCTAATGTCCGGCCAACATAACGTCCAGACACAAAAAGAGTTTTATTGATGATCCGTACAAAATCACGGACGAAAATGCGCATCGTATGACCGCTATCTCGTATTCCGTGGAAAAATACGTCCATTCGTTCGAACGCACTTTTTCACGGACAACGCGAAAAATGCGTTAGTCTGAGCCTAGCCTTAATCTGGGGTGTTGAGGTCTGACATCACTGCCTTGATGGAATGTGCAGATATTTAGATCTTCCAATTATCTGTTTGTGGAACATCCTAAACCTGGCGAGACTAAAGAAAACAATGAGCCGGTAAGGGCTGGTTGGTCCCGGCCGGCACGCGGTTCGGCTGAAACAACAAACGCAACACGCGAAGGAGACAGTGCTATTTCGTTTAGGAAACCAGGAATTTCTCCACGGGACCTATCCGCGTCTTTTCAATGTTGCGTGCGTTAAAACGAGCGTTTTCCTCATTTATCGCCAATATTTCCAATATTTAGAGGATCAATATCAAGCTCCGGACCCCCAGGTGTTTCTGAACTACATCTCCCATGGTTCTCTGGTCATTTACTGCATTCATGGAATTCTGGGAATTATAGGCAACAAACCCGGGGGGGGGGGGATTGTTTGAGATTCCCGTTTTAGCGAGTTCCTGCTGTTTCTAGAAGAAACAGTCTGCGGACTTCTCCCTCGGGACATGCGTTTTACTTTTAACGGCTGAGGGTCTCGAAAGACAAAAATGGCGATTAAACGCCTCAGAAATGGCGGGAGTTGTGCACAGCAGGAAAACATGGCCGATCGGGCAACCCTATCGGAAGGGAGATGTCCGTGGACTCTGCTTTTCTGAGGAAAATGCTTGTTTTTAACCGGTCGACTGGTTTGAGGAAAGGCTCATAAACGTTAGGTTCCTCAGCAACATTGGCCTTCCAGATGTTTTTGAACCACATCTCCCATGATGCTCATTGGGTTGGCGGAGACTCCAAGTTCCAAAATATCTGGAGGGCCAAGGCTGCCGACGCCTGCTTTTAGGATAAGAGGCAAAATGGCAGAAATGTGGGACGTTACTAATGTCCCATCTGGTTTATTTTCGGTGCAGTGAATAAACGCCCGTGCGTTTTGGCGGGCGCGGAGGGACAACGCCGACCGCACAGTAACATTCCAGGGATGTGGAAAGTGGATTCTGCCAAACGTGAGGAGCGCAGAGTATTTACGGGGACTTTTGTTTTTACCTCTGTCTAGATTAGCCTTTGCCCCTGGACCATAGAGCGTCCTGTGCGCGCCAGACCCGTCGTCCACCTAGAATAAACCCTCGCAGCCGCCGCCAAGAGCCACAAAAACATCATTTTGTCTTTCTCAGTGACTTTATTCCACCTGCTTTAAGGACCCTCGGTACATTAAACTCCAAACATGGAGGCTCCGGTCTCTGGAGATGGTACACCAAGAAAACCCTGTATCATTTGCTATGAAGGGGCTGCATAAACTGCTCCCATATCACACATAGAGGTGCCAGATCAGACATGTTTTCCAGGACACATATAATGTATTCATGCTGATAGGCAGCGCGTGAAAAATGCCACCCCGCAGCATGTATAATCCAAACGTAGGAAATAAGGCAAGGTCACCTGGGATTCCTTTTTTAACGGCGTTCCTGCAGGTATGAATTATACATGTTGCAGGGTAGCTGTTTTCACTGTGCTCCCCTCTAAATGAAATAGTAATAGGTGTGTCCAGGAAAACATGGCCGACCTGGCACCCCTCATCACACCCCATATAGAGACCACTAGGGTCACCTCACAAAATTACAGTCTGTTACCTTAGGCCTGTCCAGGACCCAAGCTTCACATCGTCACCTCATGAAAATGGCGGCCAGGGGTCTCATGTTTACAGACCACAAACACACTCCACATTACTGTGAGTTTTATTACTGTGGAGCTGTGATACGCTCATACACGCCGCACATTACTGTGAGCTTAATCGCTGTGGAGCTCTGTGATACGCTCATACACACTCCACATCGCTGTGCGTTTTACTGCTGTGCAGCTCTGATACCCTCAAACGCAGAGCACATTACTGTGAGTTTTATTGCTGTGGCGCTTTGAGATGCCCTCATACACACTGCACATTACTTTGAGTTTAATTGCTGTGGAGCTCTGTGATACGCTCATACGCGCCGTACATTTCTGTGGAGCTCTGATACGCTCATAAACACCGCACATTACAGTGAGTTTTATTGCTGTGGAGCTCTGATACGCTGCACATTACTGTGAGTTTAATTGCTGTGGTGCTCTGATATACTACACACCGCACATTACAGTGAGTTTTATTGCTGTGGAGCTCTGTGATATGCTCATGCGCCACACATTACTGTGAGCTTAATTGCTGTGGAGCTCTGTGATACGTGTGCCGCACATTACTGTGAGCTTAATTGCTATGGCGCTCTGTGATACGCGTGCCGCACATTACTGTGAGCTTAATTGCTGTGGAGCTCTGTGATACGTGTGCCGCACATTACGGTGAGTTTTATTGCCGTGGAGCTCTGTGTTATGCATGCCGCACATTACTGTGAGTTTTATTGCCGTGGAGCTCTGTGATACGCGTGCCGCACATTACGGTGAGTTTTATTGCCGTGGAGCTCTGTGATACACGTGCCGCACATTACTGTGAGTTTTATTGCCGTGGAGCTCTGTGATACGCGTGCCGCACATTACTGTGAGTTTTATTGCCGTGGAGCTCTGTGATACGCGTGCCACACATTACGGTGAGTTTTATTGCCGTGGAGCTCTGTGATACGCGTGCCGCACATTACTGTGAGTTTTATTGCCGTGGAGCTCTGTGATACGCGTGCCGCACATTACGGTGAGTTTTATTGCCGTGGAGCTCTGTGATACGCGTGCCGCACATTACGGTGAGTTTTATTGCCGTGGAGCTCTGTGATACGCGTGCCGCACATTACGGTGAGTTTTATTGCTGTGGATAGTGGCATGTAAGGTTGTGCCCGCTCTGAGATTGAGTGTGTGTGTCGGGTGAGAGGATAGTGGGCCATGTAGTTGGTTGGAGAAGACTCCCAGCTGACTCGTAGCTGTTTCGGTAACGCTGCTGCACATTGCGGGTGTTTGGCGGTGTGGGGGGGGGGGTCAGTTTTTGGGTCGGTCTCCGCTTGCCCCGGCGTTATTCCACCTGCTGGGGGCGTGGCCGGCCTGTCAGTCACGGGATGGGCGGGGCGTTTCACCGGGTGGAAGTTTCGCTGGAGCGGAGTCCGGGATGCGGCGACTGAGGGTGAGTGAGCACCGGGCGAGGGGTGAGACACCGGCAGGGAGGGGGAGCGGGGAGTATTGGGGTGTTTAGTGCGGGGGTGGGGGGGCTGATATAGTGCGTGCACAGGGGTGAGGTTGGTTTAGAGGGGGTGTTGGGGTGAGGTTGTTTTAGAGGGGGTTGTTGGGTGGTGAGGTTGTTTTTAGAGGGGGTGTTGGGGGGTGAGGTTGTTTTAGAGGGGGTGTTGGGGGGTGAGGTTGTTTTAGGGGGGTGTTGGGGGTGAGGTTGTTTTAGAGGGGGTGTTGGGGGTGAGGTTGTTTTAGAGGGGGTGTTGGTGAGAGTGTTTTGTTTTTAGAGGGGTGTTGGGGGGTGAGGTTGTTTTTTAGAGGGGGTGTTGGGGGTGAGGTTGGTTTAGAGGGGGTGTTGGGTGAGGTTGTTTTTAGAGGGGTGTTGGGGGTGAGGTTGTTTTAGAGGGGGTGTTGGGGGTGAGGTTGTTTTAGAGGGGGTGTTGGGTGAGGTTGTTTTTTAGAGGGGGTGTTGGGGGGTGAGGTTGTTTTAGAGGGGGTGTTGGGGGTTGAGGTTGTTTTAGAGGGGGTGTTGGGGGGTGAGGTTGTTTTAGAGGGGGTGTTGGGGGTGAGGTTGTGGTTTTAGAGGGGGTGTTGGGGGTGAGGTTGTTTTTAGAGGGGGTGTTGGGGTGAGGTTGTTTTAGAGGGGGTGTTGGGGGTGAGGTTGTTTTAGAGGGGTGTTGGGGGTGAGGTTGGTTTAGAGGGGGTGTTGGGTGAGGTTGTTTTTTAGAGGGGGTGTTGGGGGGTGAGGTTGTTTTTAGAGGGGGTGTTGGGGGGTGAGGTTGTTTTAGAGGGGGTGTTGGGTGAGGTTGTTTTTAGAGGGGGTGTTGGGGGGTGAGGTTGTTTTTAGAGGGGGTGTTGGGGGTGAGGTTGTTTTAGAGGGGGTGTTGGGGGGTGAGGTTGTTTTTAGAGGGGGTGTTGGGGGTGAGGTTGTTTTAGAGGGGTGTTGGGGTGAGGTTGTTTTAGAGGGGGTGTTGGGGGTGAGGTTGTTTTAGAGGGGGTGTTGGGGGTGAGGTTGTTTTAGAGGGGGTGTTGGGGGTGAGGTTGTTTTTAGAGGGGGTGTTGGGGGGTGAGGTTGTTTTTTAGAGGGGGTGTTGGGGTGAGGTTGTTTTTAGAGGGGGTGTTTGGGGGGTTGTGAGGTTGTTTTTAAAGAGGGGTGTGTTTGGGGGGTGAGTTGTTTTTTAGAGGGGGTGTTTTTGGGTGAGGTTGTTTTAGAGGGGGTGTTGGGGGGGTGAGGTTGTTTTAGAGGGGGTGTTGGGGGGTGAGGTTGTTTTAGAGGGGGTGTTGGGGGGTGAGGTTGTTTTAGAGGGGGTGTTGGGGGTGAGGTTGGTTTAGAGGGGGTGTTGGGGGTGAGGTTGTTTTAGAGGGGGTGTTGGAGGGTGAGGTTGTTTTAGAAGGGGTGGGGGGGTGAGGTTGTTTTAGAGGGGGTGTTGGGGGTGAGGTTGTTTTTAGAGGGGGTGTTGGGGGGTGAGGTTGGTTTAGAGGGGTGTTGGGGGTGAGGTTGTTTTAGAGGGGGTGTTGGGGGTGAGGTTGGTTTAGGGGGGTGTTGGGGGTGAGGTTGGTTTAGAGGGGTGTTGGGGTGAGGTTGGTTTAGAGGGTGTTGGGGGGTGGGGATGTTGGGTGAGGTTGTTTTTAGAGGGGATGTTGGGTGAGGTTGTTTTTAGAGGGGTGTTGGGGGGTGAGGTGTTTTTAGAGGGGTGTTGGGGTGAGGTTGTTTTTAGAGGGGTGTTGGGGTGAGGTTGTTTTAGAGGGGTGTTGGGGGGTGAGGTTGTTTTAGAGGGGTGTTGGGGGGTGAGGTTGGTTTAGAGGGGGTGTTGGGGGGTGAGGTTGGTTTAGAGGGGTGTTGGGGGTGAGGTTGGTTTAGAGGGGGTGTTGGGGTGGGATGTTGGGTGAGGTTTTTTTAGAGGGGGTGTTGGGTGAGGTTGTTTTTAGAGGGGGTGTTGGGTGAGGTTGTTTTAGAGGGGGTGTTGGGGGTGAGGTTGTTTTAGAGGGGTTGGGGGTGAGGTTGTTTTAGAGGGGGTGTTGGGTGAGGTTGTTTTTAGAGGGGGTGTTGGGGGGTGAGGTTGTTTTAGAGGGGGTGGGGGGGTGAGGTTGTTTTAGAGGGTGTTGGGGGTGAGGTTGTTTTTAGAGGGTGTTGGGGGTGAGGTTGTTTTAGGGGGGTGTTGGGGGATGAGGTTGTTTTTAGAGGGGGTGTTGGGGGGTTAGGTTGGTTTAGAGGGGGTGTTGGGGGGTTAGGTTGGTTTAGAGGGGGTGTGGGGGTGAGGTTGTTTTTAGAGGGTGTTGGGGGTGAGGTTGTTTTTAGAGGGTGTTGGGGGTGAGGTTGTTTTTAGAGGGGGTGTGGGGGATGAGGTTGTTTTTAGAGGGGTGTTGGGGGTGAGGTTGTTTTAAAGGGGTGTTGGGGGTGAGGTTGTTTTAGAGGGGTGTTGGGGGTGAGGTTGTTTTAGAGAGGGTGTTGGGGGGTGAGGTTGGTTTAGAGGGAGTGTTGGGGGGTGAGGTTGGTTTAGAGGGGGTGTTGGGGGTGAGGTTGGTTTAGAGGGGTGTTGGGGGTGGTTGGTTTGGAGGGGGTGTTGGGTGTGAGGTTGAGGTTGGTTAGAGGGGGTGTTGGGGGGTGGGGATGTTGGGTGAGGTTGTTAGAGGGGGTGTTGGGGGGTGAGGTTGTTTTAAAGGGGTGTTGGGGGTGAGGTTGGTTTAGAGGGGGTGTTGGGGGGGAGGTTGTTTAGAGGGGGTGTTGGGGGTGAGGTTGGTTTTTGGAGGTGTTGGGGGGTGGGGATGTTGGGTGAGGTTGTTTTTTAGAGTGTTGGGGGTGAGGTTGTTTTAGAGGGGTGTTGGGGGTGAGGATGTTGGGTGAGGTTGTTTTAGAGGGTGTTGGGGGGTGAGGTTGTTTTAGAGGGGGTGTTGGGGTGAGGTTGGTTAGAGGGGGGTTGGGGGTGAGGTTGGTTTAGAAGGGGGTGTTGGGGGTGAGGTTGTTTTTAGAGGGGGTGTTGGGGGTGAGGTTGTTTTAGAGGGGGTGTTGGGGTGAGGTTGTTTTAGAGGGGGTGTTGGGGTGAGGTTGGTTTAGAGGGGGTGTTGGGGGTGAGGTTGGTTTAGAGGGTGTTGGGGGGTGAGGGGTGTTGGGGGTGAGGTGTTTTAGAGGTGTGTTGGGGGGTGAGGTTGTTTTAGAGGGGGTGTTGGGGGGGGGGATGTTGGGGGTGAGGTCGTTTTACAGGGGATGTTGGGGGGCTGTGAGTGTTGTTCATGGGGTGAAGGTGTAAGGGGACAGTGTTTCGGTATCAGAAAGCCTCTTCGCCTCTATATGAGCGTGCTCGCCGTGCGTTCTAGGTTTGTTCCAGTGACGGCATGTTACCCGTCGGGTCATTAGAACACTTTGACGAGTGAAAGTGACTTTTCGTGTAATCCGCTCCCAGTGACTCGTGTTCAAAGAGGATAATCGACATGCGAGAGAGCGAGACCCTCCGACACCGACTTGTAGCGATTTATATAGATCATACATTTTCTAAATCCTTGTACGGAAAAAGTTTCTGACGGTGAATGCGCGGTGTTTTAATGTGTTGCCCCGGTGTCTGTGCTCCTCGGCTTTTTTAACACTTTTTTTGAGTGATTGTGAGTGGGTTTGGGCTGGCCGTTGGTAACGCCGGCTGGTTTGGGCTGGCCGTTGGTAATGCCGGCTGGTTTGGGCTGGCCGTTGGTAACGCTGTTTTGGGTTGGCTCTCGGTAACGCCGGCGGGTTTGGGCTGGCTCTCGGTAACGCCGGCTGGTTTGGGCTGGCCGTTGGTAACGCCGGATGGTTTGGGCTGGCCGTTGGTAACGCCGGCTTGTTTGGGCTGGCCGTTTGGTAACGCCGGTGGGTTTGGGCTGGCCATTGGTAACGCTGGTTTGGGTTGGCTCTCGGTAACGCCGGCGGGTTTGGGCTGGCTCTCGGTAACGCCGGCTGGCTTGGGCTGGCCGTTGGTAACGCCGGCTTGTTTGGGCTGGCCGTTGGTAACGCCGGCTTGTTTGGGCTGGCCGTTTGGTAACGCCGGTGGGTTTGGGCTGGCCGTTGGTAACGCTGGTTTGGGTTGGCTCTTGGTAACGCCGGCGGGTTTGGGCTGGCTCTCGGTAACGTCGGCGGGTTTGGGCTGGCCGTTGGTAACGCCGGCTGGTTTGGGCTGGCCGTTGGTAACGCCGGCTGGTTTGGGCTGGCCGTTGGTAACGCCGGCTGGTTTGGGCTGGCCGTTGGTAACACCGGCTGGTTTGGGCTGACCGTTGATAACGCCGGCTGGTTTGGGCTGGCTCTCGGTAACGCCGGCGAGTTTGGGCTGGCCGTTGGTAACGCCGGCGGGTGTGGGCTGGCCGTTGGTAACGCCGGCGGGTGTGGGCTGGCCGTTGGTAACGCCGGCGGGTTTGGGCTGGCCGTTGGTAACGCCGGCGGGTTTGGGCTGGCAGTTGGTAACGCCGGCTGGTTTGGGCTGGCTCTCGGTAACGCCGGCGGGTTTGGGCTGGCTCTCGGTAACGCCGGCTGGTTTGGGCTGGCTCTCGGTAACGCCGGCGGGTTTGGGCTGGCTGTTGGTAACGCCGGCTCGTTTGGGCTTGCCGTTGGTAACGCCGGCTCGTTTGGGCTGGCCGTTGGTAACACCGGCTCGTTTGGGCTGGCCGTTGGTAACGCCGGCTGGTTTGGGCTGGCCGTTGGTAACGCCGGCGGGTTTGGGCTGGCCGTTGGTAACGCCGGCGGGTTTGGGCTGGCTCTCGGTAACGCCGGCGGGTTTGGGCTGGCCGGGTACCTTGCAAATCTTGGGCTGTCCAGAATGGGTGGCAGCCAGAGTGTGGCCTGGTGTTACTGGTAATGAATGGGGTGCTAGGAGCCATATACTCCTGTGGCTCCTAAACCTCTTCATTTTCTTAAAATCTAGATTGGAAACCTGTCCTGGCTCCTGATACAAATTTAGTCAAGGATTACAGGAGGTTCCGGCACAGGGTAACTGTACCCCTTTACATGGCAATGCCATGAGAGCCGGCATGCCGCATATATTGACCTGTATACAATGATGGAACCACATTGCGATGGTAGAAAAATGCATATTTTAGAAGATCTTGCCTCTATCTTAACATATTCTTCCCCTTTTTATTTTGCGTTGACCCCTGCCCGTCCTTCCGTGACCTCTTTCCTCTCGCCGCGATGCCAGCTTGCACATTCGCTCGGCACTTCTCCAATGGTCGCTCAGGTCCGTTCGCTAAAAGTCGTATTTTGCTGAATTTTTGTCCTTTTCAGACAGTGTTCTGAACGTTTTTAAAGTTTCAGTACTGCGCGCTGGCACGGGTCATTTTCCCTCCGAAATGGTAAAACGCGTTGCCACGGGAATTCAGAAATCGTAAACCATGTGAAAATGGATAAGGGGGTGGGGGGACCAGACTTCTTGTATATCTGATTCCTGTGAAATATAATTTTAGGAGGTTTGTGCAAAGAACGCCGGTGTTTTCCTAGATCGCAAACACTGTCAAGATTCCCTGTTGCTCTAAAGGCGAAAGATTGGTTATAACGAGAGGTTTGCACTTCGTTCGCACAGTTCGCTTGCCAATAAAGCTTGTTGTGCTGCTTCGTTCTAGCATGTCTGCTTTGTATTCATTCCAGAAATTGTATACATGCTGAGGGTTTATTAACCTCTAGAGCGCTGGGCTCATTTTGGTCACTTTTTTCTGTGCATCATGTTTAAATGCTGCTTGAAGTAAACTTTATCACGGAATCCATTCTTGTTACATATTTTTGTTCGGGTGGGGGGGTTCCAGTGGATTCAAGCGCATTAACACAATGACTATAGGGGTTATTCAGAGAGACACGATCTGGTCCGAAATGCCACTGAACAGGGACTTTCCCCGTACCATAACATTTCGGCACCCTTTGACTATCCAGAGAGCACACAGTTTGCCAAATTTTGGCGAACTGCCAGCAAGTACGGTGCTTGTTCGACGGCAGTGAAATCCCCCATAGAGCAGCAATGGTTAATCTATTCACAGACACCGAACAGCAGAGAAAAGTTGCCGAAATGCCCTGCCGTTCGGTGTTGCCATTTGGCAGGTTTATTCTGGCAAATCCCATAGGCTTCAATGTTAAAAAATGTTCCCTTTTTTTTAATGCAATATCTAATAAACCGTTTATCATTTTTAATCTGCAGTAAAAAGTCTCTTTATTTTATCTTATTGTTTTTTAGGATCTTTTATACATTTTTCCGGTGTTTTTTTTTTTTTTTTTTATGTTATTTTAAGAGCGTTTTTCTCTTTTTTTTTTTCTGTAACAGATCTTTTTATTATCATTCATAGGATCTTATATGTGAATTCCAGGCATTTCCGTTCAGTAGTTTTTTTTTTTTTTTTGTAAACAGCATTTCAATTTTGACACTTTTTTCAATCATGATGGTTCTTTTTTTCTTTTTTCTCTTTTCTCCTTTAATCAGCTTGTCGGTTAATTCCAGCGGCTGGTCTGCGCTGTGATTGGCTTTTTCCGAGGTGTTCGGCGTGTTTGTTGCGACGGGTTTTCCCTGCACTCCGGGGGCCCTGCGGTGAATGCTGAATACACCGCAGGAAGGGGAACATCGATTCCCTAAAGTGCGGGAACGAGAGAGCTCTCTGAGATAACCCCCTATATGTTATGCCAGGCCTCGAAATTTCCACTCTCCTGCTCGCATTTGGCGAGTGGAAATTACATGAGGGCGAGTGGGAATGCAGAGGCAATGCTGGATAGGGGTTAGGTGGGGCAACTAGTGGCGAGTAACTCTTAAGGCCTGGCTAGTAGCTCAGGGCTTGAAATTTTGAGACCTGTGTTATGTCATGTGAGAAAGCTACCCCAAAATATGAAAAAATAAAAAGTCTAAACTTTATATAGATTTCAAGTTACAGAATGTAACTTCTCATTCCTATCATTGTTTATATATTCTAATGGGTGCTTTCTGCTTGTGTTTGTAAACAAATGTTTAGTCTTGTTACAGTGTTTCTGGCAAAAGGCAGGTGTGGTTTCAAATAACTTTGTCGTTCGTCACAACATAAAATGATGACAGTTTAATATTCAGATCAAGCTGTTATTAAGCGATACAGTGTTTATATTTATGTTATGAATATATGAGATGCGTTGACAATATTTCCACTTCTTTGCAATAACGCACACATCGTTTTTTTAAAAATGTTTATAAGCCCTGTGTTTGTTACTGTTATCCTATAGTTTTCTGTGAGTTCAAGGGGGGGGGGGGGAGTTTAGAAGGTCACAAAAATCTTTTTGCCAGAGACGTTAAACTGTTTTTCTGTTATATTTTTGCTCCTTGTTTCATAAATGAAATAAATTTGAAACCCCAAGAGTTTATTGCTGTTTTTATAAAATATATATATATAACAGTCCACCGTCTCAGCACTCACGCTCTGGAAATGTCTTTAAAAGGTGCCGTGGTGCATAACTCCTCATTAGTATAATACAAAGATCAGGCGAGGAGCACTCACGTGCTTATAGAAAAAATAATAAAACAACTATTTATTGGAAAGTTATTAAAAAAAACAACGTTTCGGCTCAGTCTTGATAAAGGCTCTTGTTTGAGCCGAAACGTTGGTTTTTTTAATGACTTCCCAATAAATAGTTGTTTTATTTTTTCTATAAGCCCGTGAGTGCTCCTTGCCTGGATATATATATATTAAAGTACACACTATTTGTAAACTAAAGAGGGGGCTTAATAAGTCTGGTCTATATGTATCTTGCTGTGGCTTTTGTTGCTTCTCTATTACTGCATTAAGTCTGTAATGTTTGTGTTTCGTTTTGTTGTTTTTGTATTTCAATACGGTTTTGTTCTAGGCCTGGTTGGGGGGCGGCTGACTGGGCTAGAGGCGGTTCCTTTGCTCCCTGCAGACCCCCATCTGGCTGTAAGCTACAGTACAGAGTACCGGTGACACGACGGTCGCTTTTTCCCTCTGTATTGCACCACCCATGGAGTGACGGGACGCTTCCTCCCAATACAGGACCGATTTGAAGTTGGTGTGGAATAGCTCGTCGAGTGATACAGCGCTGATCTTTATGATCACTGTAGTATCTGCTGGAGGAGATAGTCCATTAGTGGTATGACGTATCTGGCCCAGCACGCAGATCTACTCCAACAGAGCAGTGATGGTGAACCTTGGCTCTTCAGATGCTCCTCAACTACATGTCTCTTGATGTTAAGCCAGCCTAAAGTGTGATTAGGCATCATGGGACATGCCCCCCCCCCCCCAAACGTTTTGGAACTGCAAGGTTCACCATCACCGCGATAGAATGATGCAGGTTTGAACCAGTGTCTTAAGAGTTGTCTTGGCGACATTGTATCGATGCAGGGTGGACCTGATGTTGTTAGAGGGTAGCTTGGCATCACAGGGTTGGCTTGGTGTCGATGGATGGGCTCAAAGTGGATGCACATAGCATCACCCGCTTGCACAAGCGTGCCCATGATATGATGACGGCAACGTACATTATGACACTGAGGAGGAGTTTATTGTGGTTTACTCATGGCTGTCTCCATAATCCGTCTCTGCCAAAATCCATCCTGTTATTTGCTGCTTCTGCTGCGTTCTTGTTGTATCGATGACCACGCTTTTTTGTTTGTTTTGTTTGGGACAAGGCACTGACGGAAGAATAATACAAAACGACCCCCAGTCATATGTGTTGCCTGTTTGTTTTGGTGGTTTTTTTGTGCGGGGGGGGGGGTTGTTGTGTTTTTGTGCTCGTCGTTGTGTAATACCCTTCTTGTTTGACGCCTACATTTCAACATTTTTTTAAAAATATTTGATTTGTCTCTGTGTCGTCTTCGCCGTGTTTGCGTGTTTAGGATTACATTGGCGGAAGTATATATTTTTGAGATGTGGACGAGAGATGCTCCATAGATCCCTTATCCATCATTTACAACGACATTCGGATGCTCGCCTCGAGCTGTCGGGAAGTGGGACATGACTCTCCAGCAGTCGGGAGGCTTGAATATAATCATGGTGTCACGGGACTACGGCTGCAACAAACTATTATTTTCATAATCGATTTAATTGGCCAATTAATTTTTTTCGATTTAATCGATTTCATCAGATTAAAATAAAAACTTTTTTTGTTTACAAAAAGGTGTAACATAATCTAATTATGGAATGGATCAACCTGAAAATGAACAATACTATAGTGTGCAGACCATAGAAAAAAATGTAAAAACTTGTATCAGTAAAATGCACTCACAAAGGACGTATAAATATGCACATATCCGTGCCTAGCTACACTTAAATCGTCCAGTGATCTCTCCAGGACATCCAGAAAGCTTGAACTTTAACGGCTACAATGTAAAAAATAAACCCCTCCCTCCTCTTATCCTTACACAATTTGCATAGTGTACGTAACTTTCACCCGTACAATGACACATTGCGTAACTCACATACTTTTCGCGACACAAGGTACGCAAGCACCTGCTCCAAGTGATGGATTGCAGCTCAAGCCCGTATCTACGTTCTCCCCAAACGAACGCTGCTATGAGCACTCGGATAGACATGATGCCATTGCAAAAGTGGGGCGGGAAGGGGAGGAGCCTCTCCACACAGCCTGACCACTTTAAAGTGGTCAAGGTGCGTAGTGTCCTTTTTTTAAAAAAGAATTTCATTAAGAAACGGAGTGGGAGCAGGAAAGTCCTAGGCACTGGTACCCCGGCCCTGTGGCCACCCTGCTGGGTCTCCCCGGATGAGCTAGAAATGCCTTATTCTTATGGGCTCTGTCCCCAGTTCCTCCTCCATTTTTACCCCCCCCCCCATATCCCTGGCTGCACCCAACCCTTCCATTCAGCAGTGTTGCAGACTCTTGTTATTACCTTGGGGGTACTTTTGATGTCTATTGGGATGTCTTTACAGGCTTTTAGCCCTCTATGCTGTCATTTATTACATTTACATGCCTATTGTTTGATGTTTTATACACATTCTTTTCTAAAATAATTTAAAAAAAAAACGAAGTGGGAGGAGGGACTGGAGGTGGGAATGAGTTTGGACAAGAGACCAGACCCAAGTGGGAGGGAGTTTGGGGGAAGGGACCGGACCAAAGGGAGGGATGACCGCTCTGGACCCGAGAGAACGAGGCAGGGAGGGTGGAGTGGTGGCACAGGACTCCAGTTTCAAGTAAAAATAAAACGTCGGTACAGCTCCTCCACACCGTGGCAGTTCTGCTACTGTTGTAAACTAAATAAAAACAAGCTGGTTGTGTCTGACATAATCCTAGAACTAAAACATACCGAGTGACGCAGCGGCGCGTCTTCTCTAATCAGCTCCGAAGTAACGCCTGAGGTTATTGACGTGTAACTCGGTCTGACTCTAAACAGTGTGTGCTGTACACAGGCCAATTAATCGACCAAACGATTAATTGATAATGCGAATAGTTGACAACTATTTTCATTATCGATTTCGTTGTTTCAGCCCTACATGGGACGGTGAGTTGGGTCAAAGTGAGCCGGAATCCTGGCCAGCGAACCAGTAATGGGGAACAAGCTGCCATTCGGTGGGAGACGCTTGATGCTGATGGCATGTTGTCAAAGCAGGTTAGCGAGCTTGTGGTTCCTAGTTATGCGGTAGCCGTATTTTGCCGTCTGGTAAGCTGGTGGCGAACGTTTTAAAGAAGTGGTTTTGGTTAAGTTATAAAGCGATGGGTCTTTCCAAGAAAATGTGGTCTGCATTGTGTTTATCCCCTAAAGGGGGTGGGCATGACATGAAGAGGAAAGGTTGCAGGCCTAAGCCACGAGATCAGGATGAAGCCAAACAGGTCCTATGACCTGGCGCCGTCACGTCTCTCGTCTTTTTCTTAAACATTTCTGTTTACCTACACACTGCGACTACTCACTCTGTTGACTTCTACTACACAATTCCTTTTTGTTCATTTTCTAGACGTTTGCACCTTCTTTGCTTTTTCGATGAACTCTTTATTTTCCTGTCCTACCTCTTCCACGACGTCCAGTGTCCTCCGTAATATATTCCCATCAAGGGGACTATATTCTACTTGATGCGCTCTCAGTGCCGAGGTTAATTCCTGGTAGTTTTGACTAATGCCGTGGCTCAAAATGTTCACACAACCACTCGCCAATTTCATGTAGAAAATGTCTACTAGATATCTACGCATTAAATGGGATTACCCTGACTTGAGCGTTGCAAATTCTTTGCAGATACATTTCACAGGTTGGTGATTAATAAAGTACCTTTTTAGATGACCATCTACTCGGTCTCTTCTAGTCTTGCAATGACCATCCAGTGCGTCTCGCCTTGTATATCCTGTATTGGTCCTGCCCGACCAGTTACTACATCTCTGCCTGTACCCTAACCATTGGTGTTAATTTTGTCGACTAATAATTTTCACCCGACCTGGTCGACCCTAAAAAATCTTTGGGACTAAAACTAAATAAAAACTAAGGTATGACTAAAACTGTGACAAAAATCCGGACTAAAACGTTAGGGATGGACTATCGGAACGTCTCGAGTAAGCGAGAAATGATGAATTTTCCATTTTCAGATAAGATGTTACTCCAGAAGTGTATAATGAGTTTGGAAATTCTAGAGAAAAGCTTAAATAACGCATAATAATACATGATCGCGAGTGCGTAAGTGCTGCGAGTCTGCGACGCACCACGTTCGTGGGTCAGGTGACATGCGAATCTCGCGAGAAGGGGAGGCACGCTGCAGCGCTGATCAGACAGCTACGGATTCGGACTGCGAGCGCCCGATACCGTAACCGAGCATTAAGAAGGCGGTGGCAGCCCACTGAACCAGGCCCCTACCAACCGCGGGCTCGACGGGTCAATCCGTCCGACTCGCCAAATGCGAGCAGGCGCGTGGGAATTTTGAGGTCTGCTGTACGTGATTGGTCCCCAAGGGGTTAATCCAATGAGATTTTAAGTGGACTAAATCTACTCTAGATTCAGTCAACTAAAACCATTCACACGACTTAAATATGACTAAAACTAAATGGCATTTTATACATACATACAGAAAAAATGGCGTCGCGCCTATACTCACCAGAGCGGCTGCAACAGCCAGGAGTAACAGCCCAGTTCATGTATCAAACATAAGCGAAAAAAGAGGTCATCTGCACTAAAATATATATATATTTTATTATTTTTAGTACAGATGACCTCTTTTTTCTCTTAAATGGCATTTAAGACAGAAGACTACGACTAAAACTAAATTAGAATTTGCGGTCAGAATTAACATTGATATCTAACACGTTGTTGCCTAAATAACCTGTATGGGTCTTGCACTGACCATGACCTGCAGCTTCTCCCGTATATCCTGTTCTAATCCTGCTTTGACGTCTTGTATATCCTGTATCGGTCCTGGGCGATCAGCTACTACCAGGGTTATTCAGAGAAAGGTGAAACTCTGGAGAAATTTTGGAGAAGTGAAAATTCTAGGTCAAAATACAGTAGTTGATTTGGAACGTGAGATAAATGGGCGAATTTTTCTGGTTTGGCTATTTTGACCTAGAATCTTCACTTCTCCAGAGTTTCACCTTTCTCTGAATAACCCTGTACATCTTCCAGTAATTTTCCCACCATAACCAGCTAATGCATAGCTACGTAAATGGCTTGTACTGATCCTGCCCTGACCATCTACTTCGTTGACTGAATAACCTATACTGGTCCTGCCTTGACTTACTAGTATCTACTAGAACATTGCATATGGACCTGGTGCTGGTCTTGCCTGATAAATAACCTCTACCGGTCCTGCCCTGACCATCTACTACATCACTACCTGAATATCTGGTTTTGTTCCCGCCTGGACTATCCACTTCGGACCCTATTCCCCACTTGTCTGTTGGTTCCAGTGAGCTGCAAAGGGAAAGTATTGGAGTGAGCCCATAACCCATGGTCTATTCTGACCAAGTCGCTGTACCAGCTCCAAGGTGGAAACGGCAAGCTGTGTTGGTATAGCTGTCTGTTTTGGTACTGAGCCATTATTAACTGCTTGGGTCGCCCTTGCTGATCCTTAATGAACATTATGTATAAAAGGTTCAGCAATTATCTTAATGACAGGGTTTGGATAGGGCCTTACAACTCCACCTAAAATATCCCGCACCGAACATGACCATCTACTCTACTACATCTCCATCTGAATAACCTGCACTGGACCTGACCAGCTAATGAATCTCTTCCATGAAAACCTGTGCTAGTCCTGACCTGACCGATCTAGTACATCTCCACCTAAATCACCTGCACTGGTCCTGACCTGACCATCTATTACTTCTCCACCTGTATACGTCACATATAGTGTGAACATTGTGATGTCAATCCAAGATGGCAGCCACCATTCTGTGACCGATCTTTGGCCGACAACCCCAGCTAAATCGATATCCATAGTTTCCAACAGCGTGTTCTTGGTAGGTTCCTGGTTTATGTCCCAATGGTTAATTGACCTGCAGCTCTAAACTAGGGCTCAAACGGCTAATCAATAATGGATGTCAACTATTTTCATTTATTGATTAATCGTTTGTGCATTGCACACACCGTTTAAACGAAAACTGACAGATTAGAGTGAGACCAAGTTAAATATTAATCACCTCAGACACTATTTCAGAGCGGATTGGAGAAGGCTGCTTTACTTTATATGATTTTGTTCTAGGGTTTTGGTCTGCTACTGTTGTAACTAAATAAAAACCATCGGGCAGACCCTGGGCTACTACCTATGGGTGGTTGGAGCTGTACCACCAGTGTCTTAGCTTAATTACAGCTGGAGTCCTGTGCCACCACCTCACCCTCCGTCTTGCCCCCCCCCTTCCAAACTCTCTTCCACACTCCAGTACAATCTCTTGCCCCAAACTCACTGCCTCTCACACTCTGGTCCGGTCCTTTGCCCCATCTCACTTCCTCTCATCGCTGGTGTCGCTCCCGCTCAACATACCATGACCACTTTAGCTTATTAAGGTGGTCAGGCTGCATGGCGTCCCCCACACGCTTCTCACCCTGGTTTCGTGCTAACATCATAAGGTCTATCCAAGTGCTCGTAGCCATGTTCACTGGAGGAGAGATGGCAGATATGGGCTTGGGCCGTACAAGGAGCATCAATCCAGCACTCTGACCAGGCGCTCGTGGACCTTTTGTGCCAACGTTTTGAAGGTTAAGTGAGCTACACAATTTGTGTAAGGACGTCCAAAAGTTATGTACGCGACTACACAAAGTGTGTAAGAAAAAAAAGGAGGGGTTAATTTTTTTTAACGTAATGTTCCTTTTTATTTCCCTCAAATTATTATTTTTTTTTTTTTTTATTAAAAAAAATAAAAAATTGGCCAAATAATTGTTCGTTGCCGCGCTACTCTAAACCTAATTCATCCACTGCAATGCTCAACTCTAGAGACAGTTTCCAGGGACAATGAACACCCAGGATGTCAAGCGCAAACCCAGAACCGTCCCTGGAGAACCGGGACAGTTTGCAAGTATGTCCGTCCTGTCTAAGGAACAGTAATATCAGTCGTTTTAGTCTCGTGGTTGTAAAATTGTTTCTAGAAAGAAAATGTCAGGGACACATGACCCTTTAATAAATGGTGGTAGGGGGCGGCATACCCAGACTAACTTGCCAAGGTTGTAGGTGTTTTGGAAATTCAGAAGTTTTTAAAATAAGCCAGTATTTCATATTTCCTGTGTTGCAATCCCAGGGGTTCAGGTTATAATGGGGGGGCATGATGTTCTATTAATGGCGGTTTGTCAGTCCCTCTCTAATCCCCGCGGAATGTTCTACTTTCCTTTTTTTTCTCGGCTCTTCAGGTGTCCTGGCCGGTGTTTTGGTTTTCGGATACCGAGCTACTGGAGGGTCAGAGGTCACGTTCAGCGCTCCAAACTCTTAGTAATTATTTAGCAATTATAACGGTTTCCTGTGAGCTCTGGAAAAGGTGACCGTGCTGGTCGTGACCTCCTGAGACTTCTCCGGGGCCACCACCTCCAAATTAATCAGATTATCCTCATTTAAAGGGGGACTGAAATTTATTTATTTATGAAGTATTTTACCAGGAAGGATACATTGATATTTCTCTCGTTTTTCAAGTATGTCCTGGAATAAATGGGGGGGGGGCGGGACAAAATCTAGATTTAAGCCGTACTGCGGAGGCACAGAGTTAATGTTTAGCCCAAACCTATGCGTGTACTAATCAGTCTGTGACGTTCTTGGAATTACTTTTTACCCAAATCTTATGGAACCTAATTATATGTACTATTTTATTTTTTTACCCTGAAACTAAAACTTGATGATGAATTATTCCATGCTTGGGCAATTATTTCACGTCAAAGTGGTTCATCACGGCATCTGCTATTTTCAGAATTAAAGTGTTTGTGTTTCTATTTGTGTGTATATCTATCTCTATCCTTTCTCGTCTCCTCTCGTCTCCTGCTCTCCTCTTTTCCTGCTCCTTCTTCTCCTTTTGTCTCCTCTCGTCTCCTCTTTTCCTGCTGCTTCTTCTTCTCCTCTTTTCTTTCTTCTCCTCTTTTCCTGCTGCTTATTCTTCTCCTCTTTTCTTTCTTCTCCTCTTTTCCTGCTGCTTATTCTTCTCCTCCTTTCCTTCTTCTCCTCGCGTCTCCTCTTTTCCTTCTTCTCCTCGCGTCTTCTCTTTTCCTTCTTCTCCTCGAGTCTCCTCTTTTCCTTCTTCTCCTCGCGTCTCTTTTCCTTCTCCTCGCGTCTCCTCTTTTCCTTCTCCTCGCGTCTCCTCTTTTCCTTCTCCTCGCGTCTCCTCTTTTCCTTCTCCTCGCGTCTCCTCTTTTCCTTCTCCTCGCGTCTCCTCTTTTCCTTCTCCTCGCGTCTCCTCTTTTCCTTCTCCTCGCGTCTCCTCTTTTCCTTCTTCTCCTCTCGTCTCCTCTTTTCCTTCTTCTCCTCTCGTCTCCTCTTTTCCTTCTTCTCCTCTCGCCTCCTCTTTTCCTTCTTCTCCTCTCGCCTCTTTTCCTTCTTCTCCTCTCGCCTCCTCTTTTTCTTCTTCTGCTCTCGCCTCCTCTTTCCTTCTTCTGCTCTCGCCTCCTCTTTTCCTTCTTCTGCTCTCGCCTCCTCTTTTCCTTCTTCTCCACTCGCCTCCTCTTTTCCTTCTTCTCCTCTCGCCTCCTCTTTTTCCTTCTTCTCCTCTCGCCTCCTCTTTTCCTTCTTCTCCTCTCGCCTCCTCTTTTCCTTCTCCTCTCGTCTCCTCTTTTCCTTCTTCTCCTCTCGTCTCCTCTTTTTCTTCTCCTCGCGTCTCCTCTTTTCCTTCTCCTCGCGTCTCCTCTTTTCCTTCTCCTCGCGTCTCCTCTTTTCCTTCTCCTCGCGTCTCCTCTTTTCCTTCTCCTCGCGTCTCCTCTTTTCCTTCTTCTCCTCTCGTCTCCTCTTTTCCTTCTTCTCCTCTCGTCTCCTCTTTTCCTTCTTCTCCTCTCGCCTCCTCTTTTCCTTCTTCTCCTCTCGCCTCTTTTCCTTCTTCTCCTCTCGCCTCCTCTTTTCCTTCTTCTGCTCTCGCCTCCTCTTTCCCTTCTGCTCTCGCCTCCTCTTTTCCTTCTTCTGCTCTCGCCTCCTCTTTTCCTTCTTCTCCACTCGCCTCCTCTTTTCCTTCTTCTCCTCTCGCCTCCTCTTTTCCTTCTTCTCCTCTCGCCTCCTCTTTTCCTTCTTCTCCTCTCGCCTCCTCTTTTCCTTCTCCTCTCGTCTCCTCTTTTCCTTCTTCTCCTCTCGTCTCCTCTTTTCCTTCTTCTTCTCCTCTCGTCTCCTCTTTTCCGTCTTCTCCTCTCGTCTCCTCTTTTCCGTCTTCTCCTCTCGTCTCCTCTTTTCCTTCTTCTCCTCTCGTCTCCTCTTTTCCTTCTTCTCCTCTCGCCTCCTCTTTTCCTTCTTCTCCTCTCGCCTCCTCTTTTCCTTCTTCTCCTCTCGCCTCCTCTTTTCCTTCTTCTCCTCTCGCCTCCTCTTTTCCTTCTTCTCCTCTCGTCTCCTCTCTTCCTTCTTCTCCTCTCGCCTCCTCTTTTCCTTCTTCTCCTCTCGCCTCCTCTTTTCCTTCTTCTCCTCTCGCCTCCTCTTTTCCTTCTTCTCCTCTCGCCTCCTCTTTTCCTTCTTCTCCTCTCGCCTCCTCTTTTTCTTCTTCTCCTCTCGCCTCCTCTTTTCCTCTTCTCCTCTCGTCTCCTCTTTTCCTTCTTCTCCTCTCGCCTCCTCTTTTCCTTCTTCTCCTCTCGCCTCCTCTTTTCCTTCTTCTCCTCTCGCCTCCTCTTTTCCTTCTTCTCCTCTCGCCTCCTCTTTTCCTTCTTCTCCTCTCGTCTCCTCTTTTCCTTCTTCTCCTCTCGCCTCCTCTTTTCCTTCTTCTCCTCTCGCCTCCTCTTTTCCTTCTTCTCCTCTCGCCTCCTCTTTCCCTTCTTCTCCTCTCGCCTCCTCTTTTCCTTCTTCTCCTCTCGCCTCCTCTTTTTCTTCTTCTCCACTCGTCTCCTCTTTTCCTTCTTCTCCACTCGTCTCCTCTTTTCCTTCTTCTCCACTCGTCTCGTCTCCTCTTTTCCTTCTTCTCCTCCTCTCGTCTCGTCTCGTCTCCTCTTTTCCTTCTTCTCCTCTCGTCTCCTCTTTTCCTTCTTCTCCTCTCGCCTCCTCTTTTCCTTCTTCTCCTCTCGCCTCCTCTTTTCCTTCTTCTCCTCTCGCCTCCTCTTTTCCTTCTTCTCCTCTCGCCTCCTCTTTTCCTTCTTCTCCTCTCGCCTCCTCTTTTCCTTCTTCTCCTCTCGCCTCCTCTTTTCCTTCTCCTCCTCTCGCCTCCTCTTTTCCTTCTTCTCCTCTCGCCTCCTCTTTTCCTTCTTCTCCTCTCGCCTCCTCTTTTCCTTCTTCTCCTCTCGCCTCCTCTTTTCCTTCTTCTCCTCTCGCCTCCTCTTTTCCTTCTTCTCCTCTCGCCTCCTCTTTTCCTTCTTCTCCTCTCGCCTCCTCTTTTCCTTCTTCTCCTCTCGCCTCTCTTTTTCCTCCTTCTCCTCTCGTCTCCTCTTTTCCTTCTTCTCCTCTCGCCTCCTCTTTTTCTTCTTCTCCACTCATCTCCTCTTTTCCTTCTTCTCCTCTCGTCTCCTCTTTTCCTTCTTCTCCTCTCGCCTCCTCTTTTCCTTCTTCTCCTCTTTTCCTTCTTCTCCTCTCGCCTCCTCTTTTCCTTCTCCTCCTCTCGCCTCCTCTTTTCCTTCTTCTCCTCTCGCCTCCTCTTTTCCTTCTTCTCCTCTCGCCACCTCTTTTCCTTCTTCTCCTCTCGCCACCTCTTTTCCTTCTTCTCCTCTCGCCTCCTCTTTTCCTTCTTCTCCTCTCGCCTCCTCTTTTCCTTCTTCTCCTCTCGCCTCCTCTTTTCCTTCTTCTCCTCTCGCCTCCTCTTTTCCTTCTTCTCCTCTCGCCTCCTCTTTTCCTTCTTCTCCTCTCGCCTCCTCTTTTCCTTCTTCTCCTCTCGCCTCCTCTTTTCCTTCTTCTCCTCTCGCCTCCTCTTTTCCTTCTTCTCCTCTCGCCTCCTCTTTTCCTTCTTCTCCTCTCGCCTCCTCTTTTCCTTTCTCCTCTCGCCTCCTCTTTTCCTTCTTCTCCTCTCGCCGCCTCCTTTTCCTTCTTCTCCTCTCGCCTCCTCTTTTCCTTCTTCTCCTCTCGCCTCCTCTTTTCCTTCTCTCATGACTTATACGCATGCGCTTTGCCAACTCCTTCTTCTGCTGTGCACTTCTATGTGCATTGCAGGGACTTAACCGGTAAGTAAAGTGCATGGCTTTTTATTCTGGAGATAAATGGTGTAAATTGGTGTAGTGCTTGTCTAGAATACGCTATAAGTAAATTTCGGGTAGGTCAAGGCTGGCGGCCTTTCCGTAAGATGACGTTCGCGGCTCACCGCCGCACATCTAATAGGGCGCCGTAAAGGTCGCATGGCTCGTGGATACCCGTTGAATAAATACAAAGCTTTTTCAGGCTTTATTTTTCCCCTATAACGATTAGTTATAAACTCCCCTTAGCCACATATTTTTTTTCTATTATAAACAGTGTCAGTTTTGCCGAAACATTGGGCGCAATGTATAAATAATGACGCTCTTCTACCCCCCCTCTCCTCGACACTCTGTGTTCCTATTCTCGCCTCTGCGCATCTACGGTATGTGTGATGACTTCCAAATGGCTTTTAATGCATGTAAATAAAGAAAAACGGGCGCAACTGGATATATTTAGGACATTCCTGTTTCATTCTTGCTGGTTTTGTTGACCTGATAATCCGCGTCACTATATATCGCAGACGGAAATTTTCATAAACGTCCCCTCTCTGCAATTGGCGCAGTATAGAAAGTGTGCAACGGGTTGCGCGAAGCTGATCAGCCAATGCCTCTCAATGTGGAATCTAGCTATGTGCGCGCTAGTCGCGCATGCGCCGATGAGCAGAGTGATTAAGTTTGCCGCCGCGGTTCCTGGTTTTTAGCCTATACCGTTTCTTTTAATGCAAGGTTGTCATACTCCGGCCCTCTAGATGTTGATGCCTGCAGGGTGCAGAGTTTGACAGCTCTGCGTTAATGGTTGTAATTGCAGGACGACTTCTGGCTTGCTCTCTTTTAAAAACAATCCCCGCCAGGCTGGGGAGAACGTCCGCTGCTATAAATATGGCGGCCGGCTTGATGGGGGTGTGGGTGAAGCCGTCAGCTAGAGTTAAACTTCATGATCTTTTCACTCGCTGCTAGAAATCCAAAAGGGTCGAATGGGCGCGAGTCGAGCGCGCGGCTAAAGCAACGTCACAAAGTCTCGAGCCTCGGGCGTGAGATCAGCCGGGCCACCGCAAGAACCAACGACCGCCTGTACCGCGAGGAACAATCCATACGTTTGTTGCAAGTTGCGCATCGCATTAGAAAGCTTCCGTTTTACGATGCATTTCGCGTCGCTCCTGGCTAGAGGCACCGAGTGGAAATCTGGTCGAATCTGGAGTAAGAATGCTCCCCAGAGGCGAGAAGGATTTGGAAGGATGTTATGGGTTCCTGTTTAACAAATACAGCACAGTTTTCTTTGCAGCCGGATTACACGATGAAAATGTGAGCGGGTTTATCCAGCCCGATCAACACATCTATTGTTTCATTAGAGTCTAAGGCTCTTTGGGTTGAGGTTTGGAGGACCATCGTTCTTGTTACGAATCGCAAAACCCAAAGGAGATTAAAAGCTGTTGCGTTTAATCATAAGCATCCACACACACACACACACACACACTTTTTTATAGGCCCTAAAACCATCCTCGTGCTCCAGTCTAGATCAGCGCTTCCCAATCCTGGTCCTTGGGTCCCCCTGACAGGTCAGATTTTTAAGGATTCCCTTGGATTGAATCCTGCAATCACTGAGCAGCAAATCAGATCACCTGTGCTCTGCTTCAGATGTCCGGCAAACCTGGCCTGTTAGGAGGACTTGAGGAACAGGGTTGGGAACCACTGCCCTAGATCATCGTTGACCATGGAGGAGATCCCAGGAGGCTAACCTAGATTAAAGCCTTCCCTGTCGCTGTAATACAGCTCATTTTTACTGCTTGCTTTGAATTGTTTTCTTTATTCCAATACTATTGGAAGCGACCACTTAGGCGATGCGCCCCTTTTTACTGTTCATAAATGTGTTATTACTTGGTTATTCAATACTTTGCGTGTTTGTTACCTGTTGCGTCATTCTGTTCTGGTTACACCCTCAGGGTCAGTTAGAGGGCAGCGGGAAAGGATGATGCAGCGTTGACAAGGCACATTTGTGGGGAGGAGATCGGAAGTCAACAGGTGTTCCCTCTCGGCGCGGCTTATTTTCCTGCCAAAAATAAACATGGATAAAAGTGCACCATAATAAATCATGATTCCGTTATCACACTTACAGAGTCATGACTCTGGTTTTGGGTACAGGTATGATGACACTCTCAGTTCCTTACGGGACAGGCACCTTGCCTTTGGTAAGCAGCCTTGGCTAGGTCCTTGTTAGGAGCCCCTGATCAAGTCACTGATCCTCACTAGAGGGGCTGATCCTGACGAAAATTGGGCCACAAGAACGCAAAAGTTATTCAACGGGGCTCCATCGCCTTGTGCCATGCATTTTATGGAGCTCGTTCTCATGATTCTTTGGTCTTTCTATTTCTTGTACAGCCTTGTTTAAAATTTTTGCCTCTTCCGTATCCGTATTCTCGCAGATTCACGTCCATCTTAATGCTTCCTAATGTTGGTTTCGTTTCCAGTCTCTCGTCACACCATGTTCCCTTTTTCAGCCTCCTCGTGGCCTTCAATCTGGGCCTTATTCTAGTCCCGTACGTATTTGTCCTCATGGTTCGCCTTACTGTCTCTGAGTCCCTTCCGGTCTTTTTTAGTTTTTGGAAAGGACTCTCTCAGCCCCGTGGTGTCGGAGCACACTAACGACTAATGGTCAATATATCTTCATTTGAGGGCTGGATTAACACACAAACTTTTTGGAGCTAGAGCTCCATGTCCCTCGTCAAAACCGGCCAAGAGAAAATGCACCACTAGGCCACCAAGAGAGGCGTAGAACAAAGGTGCAAAAGGATGGGGCAGAGGTACAGTGGGCACGAGTGGATGGGGCAGAGGTACAGTGGGCACGAGGGTGGATGGGGCAGAGGTACAGTGGGCACGAGGGTGGATGGGGCAGCGGTACAGTGGGCACGAGGGTGGATGGGGCAGAGGTACAGTGGCCACGAGGGTGGATGGGGCAGCGGTACAGTGGCCACGAGGGTGGATGGGGCAGAGGTACAGTGGCCACGAGGGTGGATGGGGCAGAGGTACAGTGGCCACGAGGGTGGATGGGGCAGAGGTACAGTGGCCACGAGGGTGGATGGGGCAGAGGTACAGTGGCCAAGAGGGTGGATGGGGCAGCGGTACAGTGGGCACGAGGGTGGATGGGGCAGCGGTACAGTGGCCACGAGGGTGGATGGGGCAGAGGTACAGTGGGCACGAGGGTGGATGGGGCAGAGGTACAGTGGGCACGAGGGTGGATGGGGCAGAGGTACAGTGGGCACGAGGGTGGATGGGACAGAGGTACACTGGGCACGAGGGTGGATGGGGCAGAGGTACAGTGGGCACGAGGGTGGATGGGGCAGCGGTACAGTGGGTACGAGGGTGGATGGGGCAGCGGTACAGTGGGCACGAGTGGATGGGGCAGAGGTACAGTGGGCACGAGGGTGGATGGGGCAGCGGTACAGTGGGTACGAGGGTGGATGGGGCAGCGGTACAGTGGGTACGAGGGTGGATGGTAGGGATGTGCGTTTCAGGTTTCAGAATTTCGGAAATCTCACGAAATTTCCCAATTCGTGTTTTCGGATGCGGCCGATTTTCCGAAAATTTTTAGATCCGAAAATGGCAGATCCGGAAAGTTTTCCGAGCCGAAACGAAATATTTTCGGAATTTTCGAATGGACTTGAAATGTGTCAAATCGAAATTTATTTTTGCTCTATTCATGATTTGATCTTTATTTAATAAAAAAAAACACGATAGAATCGCCAGAATTATCGTAGACACTTTGAAACGAGGAGAACAGAAGTTCCGAAAAAACGAAAATTTCTGAAATTTCCGAAAAGTCGATACAAAAAACGAGCAAAGTGACACGAAAATACGAAAAATGGTCGATATTCCGGGAAAAAAAATGTACACGAAAAACTAACCGAACCGAATCGAAACAGAAATCGGTCGAAACGAGCCGAATCGAAAAGTTTAAACATCCGAACAAATCGAACCGAAAAAAAAATCGGTGTATAAGCCTAGTGGATGGGGCAGCAGTACAGTGGGCACGAGTGGATGGGGCAGAGGTACAGTGGGCACGAGGGTGGATGGGGCAGCGGTACAGCGGGCGCTAGGGTGGATGGGGCAGCGGTACAGCGGGCGCAAGGGTGGATGGGGCAGCGGTACAGCGGGCGCGAGGGTGGATGGGGCAGCGGTACAGTGGGTACGAGGGTGGATGGGGCAGCGGTACAGTGGGTACGAGGGTGGATGGTAGGGATGTGCGTTTCAGGTTTCAGAATTTCGGAAATCTCACGAAATTTCCCAATTCGTGTTTTCGGATGCGGCCGATTTTCCGAAAATTTTTAGATCCGAAAATGGCAGATCCGGAAAGTTTTCCGAGCCGAAACGAAATATTTTCGGAATTTTCGAATGGACTTGAAATGTGTCAAATCGAAATTTATTTTTGCGCTATTCATGATTTGATCTTTATTTAATAAAAAAAAACACGATAGAATCGCCAGAATTATCGTAGACACTTTGAAACGAGGAGAACAGAAGTTCCGAAAAAACGAAAATTTCTGAAATTTCCGAAAAGTCGATACAAAAAACGAGCAAAGTGACACGAAAATACGAAAAATGGTCGATATTCCGGGAAAAAAAATGTACACGAAAAACGAACCGAACCGAATCGATAACAGAAATCGGTGGAAACGAGCCGAATCGAAAAGTTTAAACATCCGAACAAATCGAACCGAAAAAAAAATCGGTGTATAAGCCTAGTGGATGGGGCAGCAGTACAGTGGGCACGAGTGGATGGGGCAGAGGTACAGTGGGCACGAGGGTGGATGGGGCAGCGGTACAGCGGGCGCTAGGGTGGATGGGGCAGCGGTACAGCGGGCGCAAGGATGGATGGGGCAGCGGTACAGCGGGCGCGAGGGTGGATGGGGCAGCAGTACAGTGGGCGCGAGGGTGGATGGGGCAGAGACGCTAAAAAATCTTCACATCCTCTGACCCATGGAGCCCTTTATGAAGGACTGTTTCATTTATTTCATGCCCATCTATCACTTTCTTTTATCCATAGCTTTTGTCTGACCCTTATTTTTTCCACAACCTCCTGTTCAGGGACACCTTCCTTCCACCACATCTAAACGGTCCTCAAAGCACCCTAGCAAAACAAAAAAACAAAACAGACATCCGCATACCCCACTCCCCTTGATTTACTTCTCGAGAACACATTGCGGTGTCTCTCTCGGATGTTCAGCAGCGCGATAACGAAAGGTCATGACCACAATGAGTAATAAGTACTATACGCTCTGTATTGTTTTATCATGCTTCCCATATACCTGCAGCCTGATCATACCGCTCAGACCTTTAATAATAGCAATGTTACGCATTTGCTACGTGTGGGACCTCTTGATCAGCTCTGGGCTGCAGCTCTTGTGTTTTGAACTCTTTGTGAAATATTCCTGGATAGTGGCCGAGGGATGGGGTCATTCTTTCTAACCGAGACCTGTTAAGTGACAACTTTTGGCTTGGTTTGCTTTACTTACTCAACGAGATTCACCGCAACCTTTTGAAGCCCAACCATCGAGCCGAGTGACCGTCATAAAGTGCTCATTTTCAGTCTAGGAACTGAGGGGAATTTGTAATATTTTGGCCAATATTGCGATGCTGCTATAAAAATGGAAAACCTAGACTGGTCTGTGACCTCTAAACTACATTTGTTTTGGAAACCGGTGCTTGGATCTCCAGGGAGACGCGCACAGGAGATACCGTTACCGTCTGTAGTCAGACATGGGGGTGACATGTTCTTGTTGTCTTGTGTAAAAATAAAAGTCCTCGTTTAAGATGTTTTTGAAGTGAAACGCCAGCCCCCCCCCCTTGCCGTTTTTCACGTGGTTTGCTTATATATTTTTGTTTGCAGCATCTGCTCGTACTGCAATCTCCATAAAAAAGGACCACACATTACTCCAGATGAGGTTTCTAGTGCATCGGGATGTCCCCTCCTCTCTTCCTCCTGCTCATACTCTGTGTGCTGGTAACACGATGGCAGGTATGTCAACACAATGACAAAGATCTGTGGAAAAAATTCTGTAATACTAGATTGATACAAAATAAAGCAAAGATTTTTATAGAAAATTGTGATTATTTTTTTTTTTTTACCCAAAATTCATACCACTGCACACTTCCAACATTCCTAATCCCATCCAATCAAATTCTTAGGCCATATGTAGGAGACCCACACAAACCTCTGAGAACAGATGTGTATCTGCCCTGTAACCTATAGATGAAAGCCAATCCATTGCCTAATTAAGGCCGTTCATTTGGGGTCCCATCCTGATTCACGAATGCCCTATATCCTCACCCTGTATGGCACAGATGGGGGCATGTTGCTCCTTGTTACAAACCCAGTGGTGCTAGGGTTATTTATTGCTGCCCATGTGCTGATGATGAACTCGGGACGTTCTCACTCGTCCCACCCTGACCACATACCGTGGGCATCAGGTGGAGGTGGTGCCCGTATCACCCACCCATGGTTACTGGGTAGGAGGCAATTGAAATCCTTGAGTTGGTTCGTTCTGGACTGATACTTACCGTAGTCTCCTGCATGGAAAGGTGTTGGTGGGGGCCACCAAAACAATTCCAAGTATGGGAAGAGTGTGGTGGGACCATCCCTTGTCTCCATAAGCTTCTATGATTATTCCTTTTTACAGTGGCGGCGTCTGGCCAGCTGCTGCTTCACGTTGCAAGAATTTAGGAACGAATCAGTGGACGAATACGTCCATTGTCAGACTCGTTCTGTGTTCATTTCGTCCACGTGGCGTTTTGATCCAGTAGTCAGAAGTACGGACGAATTGATGACAATTCGTACAAATTGCGATTCATCAGAAAACAAAGTCTCGTAGACGCAGTCATTGGTAGATTTACTGACATTATTGGTGCTTTTTTGCGTCTGACAGTAGGCCTCACTCCAAACGATGCTGAGCAGAAACAGACATGGCCACTATATAAACCCAACAACAGGGTTGTCATGCTCCGACTCCCCTACACGTTGATAGCCTACTATTCCCAAAAGTCTTTGAATGCAACCGATGGCCAGAGAATCACAGGAGTTCGGTACCATCTGGGGGGCCGGAGTTTGATATTGTTGCCCAACAACTTTTCTGTTCTCTCTTCAGGCTCCCTCCGCACAGCGCACAGATCACGTGGTAGAAAACTGGAAGAGGTATGAGAGCGAGTGTAAGCACAACATGTCCCTAGAGCCTCCACCAACAGGTAATCGTCCCGGCTGCTGTCCTTGATATAGCATGATTTTCAGGTGGCCATATTGGCGTTTACCTTCCACATTGGCTCTTGGTATTTGTAAAATCCGTGTTGAGTCCGGATTCCTGTGTTTTGCTCGCTATCCGCATTAGACCAGCCTGCATCTAGCTACCCTTTCTAGCATGGTTCCCGGTCATGTAAGATTAGGTGTCATGGCTTGCAAGGTGGCCTAATATTCAAAACTCAGACCTCTACAGTCTCTCTACCATTGGATGTCTCCACAGGATTGGTCTGTAATCGAACGTTTGATAAGTTCGCCTGTTGGCCGGACACGTTGCCCAACACCACAGCCAACATGTCTTGCCCCTGGTACCTGCCTTGGCATAATACAGGTAAGATGCTTGCAAACTTGTTGGTCAAGTAACTGTCCTATCTGGAAATGGTCAATCTGAAGCTACATGACCAGGATGGGCAGTCTGGTCCCATAAGTGCTGAAGACCAACAGATTTGTCACTTCTGGTAACTCTCACATATGCCAAGTCCCTGAATTTGCCTCCTTCTCAGTTCAGCATGGCTTCGTCTACAAGCTCTGCGGACCAGACGGCCAGTGGCAGCCAAAGATCAACGGATTGCAGTCTCGGGATGCTCGGGAGTGTGACCAGGACGATACTGACAAGGAGGACCAGGTAGCGTGCCTGTGATGTTTTGTGTGCACTCAGGAGGTCAGCTTCCGGTGGGCAGGAAGCGTTCATGTGTTGGGAATATGTCCGATGATTATCCGAAACTATAGAATTTTTTGAACGCACTGCAATGGTGAACCACAAGTCCTATCTTGCCATAAAGTGCCCAGTACGTAGAGCGGGCGGCGGCTGAATTGCGAGACGTAACTTGTTGACATGCACCCTATTTTCTTGAAAGGCCCAAATACCAGGGATCCTCTTCCACACACTTGTGTATCTGTTTAGATGTTTCCGGACGACACACATCCTCTGAAAAGTTCCTTCACCTCTGTTATCTGGGGCCCTGATTTTCTATAAATGGACCATTCTAGGAACCATCTTGTCATGTATTCATGGTTAATGTAATGTGCTTTTCCACGTTCTCCCTTGACCCCGTGCCCATGGAATCGGCACGCTATCGGGTACTGGAATCCATCCCTTATTCACGGGTGCATGGCCATCTGTCGCAGCCTTTCCGCGTTCTCCCTTAATGTCTTAACGGGTGCTTGACACTAGGCTTTTCGTATGGAGCTGCCAAAAAACTGCTTTAAGTCTTGACTTCCTGTGTTTGCGAAGGAAGAACACGCAGACTTAAACAAGCAATTCATTAGATAGTGGATCTCATCCGTGTTTATCTCAACCCCTCATCTCGCAGCTTTACTCGTCTCCTCCTATTCCCAACCCAAGCTTTTCTTTCTAACGAGGGGGTCAACGTCAGGTTCAATCCATGGTAGGAATGATTAATCGAGCGTACGTTCCCATTCCCAGGCCTCATAGCACTGTGAAGGTTCGGGGAGTGGGTCGTCTCGGATTGGTCAAGGCAGAAGATGGCTCTTGAGAAATTCGGGGAAATATGCATTAGCGTGTAGGAAAGCCATAGAGATGGTTCGGTGAGGGGCCGACTATGTGAAGACCTCAAGTAGGCTTACCCAAAATGTAGCCGAGCCCGAGGAAGACTAGTGTGTAGGCTAAACATTCTAGAAGGGCAAATATGTGCGTGAAGGACACGTTACGAAAAGGAGAGCATTTTGATGTGGTGAGTGGTAAAGCAGGGGTCAGGAACCTCGGCCCTCCAGATGTTTCGGTCCTACATTTCTCATACGGCTCAGCCTACCTAATGAGTGGCTGAGCAACATGGAGGGGATGTAGTTCCACAACCCCTTGAGGGCCAGGTTTGTGGACCCCCGAAGCCCCGATGTAAAGGATGGACTGGTACACCACCTGCTAAATCATTCGTAATTTGGGTTGGGTGGGAAAAAAAAAAAACCTACAGTCCATCAGGATCATCCTGTCCTACCTCTGTTATTGCTGCTGATCCAGAATGAGAATAATAACTGAAGCAGGACATTGGTGGATCGCTCTAGCCTGCATGACCGATGTTACCTTTAAGTGGTAATGGTGACAAACTGTCCCTCCTTCTATATCCCTTGCGGTCTTTGGTGACTTTGACAGTTCTTCAAAACTGAAGTCCTGTACCTTTTTTGAAGGCTTTCAGTCAGTGGGTGCCGGACAGCCTTCGTGTGTTGGGTCCACATGCTGACCTTGTTTGAGGAGTCCTCTTTTGGACTGAATGAGTGGTCGGCCGCCACTTGAAATGATTCTTTTTTGAGAAGCATTTGATTGGCTGTGCGGGGGCTTGTCGAGCAGGTGCATATGGTCCTCAAAGCTCCTTATCATTGGACAATAGCTTCCAGCTACTCCCTGTAGCCTGATGCCTGGCACCAGAAAGACACAGAGAGGATAAAGCTGGTGAGAAAAGGTATTTTTTTTTTTTTTACCTTTGCTCATTTGAAAAACACCATTTTTTTTTTTTTTTTCTGTTCTTTAGAACATACTTTATAGTTTCCTTTTTTTAATCCGCTTTCAGGACGAGATTAAAGAGAATTTATACTCGGGGTTTTTTTTATCTTCGTTTTGAGGTTTTTCGAGAGGTTTGATCAGGAGCTGCTTAGAAATGCTGTGAATGTTCTTTTTCTCGTTTCTAAGTATAATATGTTGTGTGATTCACAGAAGCGATACGGCAAGATGATCAGCAGCTTTAAGATCATGTACACCGTGGGATACTCCGTGTCCCTGGCCACGCTCCTTATAGCCCTGGCCATCCTGGTGGGTTTCAGGTGAGTGCCAGAGAACGGGTTGGGTGATCTCCATGTTTATCCGCTCGGAGCGCCTGCCTTGGAATGAATAACTGAACCTTTTATAAAGGAGATTTCCATGTGTCGATATAATGCAAATGACCCTGATCTAATGATCTTTGAATTCAACTTGAGAACAGACGTGTCGGAGCCGATCCTATGAGAAATATCTCACCTTTATTTACAGGTCTGCGATCTCTATGGTTACAAGATGTAATTAGTACCCAAGTAAAACACTAAAAGGTGAAACTCTGGAGAAGTGAAAATTCTAGGTCAGAATAGCCAAACCAGAAAAATTCTCACATTTCTCACTTTCACAATCGGCTATTTGATCTAGAACTTTCACTTCTCCAGAGTTTCACCTTTTAGTGAATAGATCTGTCTCATGTCTCGCTCTGTCTCATGTCTCGCTCTGTCTCATGTCTCGATCTGTCTCATGTCTCGCTCTGTCTCATGTCTCGCTCTGTCTCATGTCTCGCTCTGTCTCATGTCTCGCTCTGTCTCATGTCTCGCTCTGTCTCATGTCTCGCTCTGTCTCATGTCTCGCTCTGTCTCATGTCTCGCTCTGTCTCATGTCTCGCTCTGTCTCATGTCTCGCTCTGTCTCATGTCTCGCTCTGTCTCATGTCTCGCTCTGTCTCATGTCTCGCTCTGTCTCATGTCTGTCTCCTGTCTCTCCTGTCTCGCTGCGTCTCCTGTCTCGCTGCGTCTCCTGTCTCGCTGCGTCTCCTGTCTCGCTGCGTCTCCTGTCTCGCTGCGTCTCCTGTCTCGCTGCGTCTCCTGTCTCGCTGCGTCTCCTGTCTCGCTGCGTCTCCTGTCTCGCTGCGTCTCCTGTCTCGCTGCGTCTCCTGTCTCGCTGCGTCTCATGTCTCGCTGCGTCTCATGTCTCGCTGCGTCTCTTCTCGCACTCTCGCTGCGTCTCTTCTCGCGCTCTCGCTGCGTCTCTTCTCGCGCTCTCGCTGCGTCTCTTCTCGCGCTCTCGCTGCGTCTCTTCTCGCTCTCTCGCTGCGTCTCTTCTCGCGCTGCGTCTCTTCTCGCGCTGCGTCTCTTCTCGCGCTGCATCTCTTCTCGCGCTGCGAATCTTCTCGCGCTCTCGCTGCGTCTCTTCTCGCGCTCTCGCTGCGTCTCTTCTCTCGCTGCGTCTCTTTTCGCGCTGCGTCTCTTCTCGCGCTGCGTCTCTTCTCGCGCTGCGTCTCTTCTCGCGCTCTCGCTGCGTCTCTTCTCGCGCTCCAGCTGCGTCTCTTCTCGCTCTTGTCTCTCCCTCTCTCCCAACAAGGCTCCAACAGTAACACACCACACACACACACCACACACACACACCACACACACACACACACACCACACACACACACACACCACACACACACACCACACACACACACCACACACACACACCACACACACACACACACCACACACACCTCACTCACTCCAATCAGATCTATAATTTCTTCTTCTGAAGGGGCTGGTCACCTTAATAGTGTTTTCCATAATGTATGAACAAGCCGTGAGGCTTCCTCTCATTCCTAGAGACTCGATTCCCTCAGCAAAACTGCGTTCATCTCCTACAACAAATATTTCCTTACACAAACAAACCCACGTCCCCGTCCGCCGCGTGTTTTGTAACGAGGCATTTGGGTCACTCGCACTAACCAGACCTCGGCGATCCGGTAAACACGTGGCCGCTGACCAAGATTCTTTGACCTCTCTTCTGAGCGGATTGCGACACGGCTACTTGCTGAACAGAATCGACTTTGTTCGGCAGCGGGGACGCTTCACGGCCAGCTAACCTGCTGCCATGTTATTCATTCTATAGACATTTCCACTTCTATATCCAGGCAACGCGGTGATACACGGCGGACGCGTCGTCTCTGTTTGTACCAAGATACTTATGTGGCGTAATGGGGAATGTCTGCACGGGTGGATAAACATGCAGCCCTCCAGATCGCTCTAGGCATCCATCCCTATCATTCTCAGACATCCCTTCAGTTACCCTTCATCTAACGTGCGGTCGATGCCCCCGTGTCAGCGAGTGTCTGTCCTCTCTCCATCGTCTCATCCCCTGCTTCCTCCTCCTCTATGCTTTTCCTTATTTCTTGGGTTCCCGTGTTTGATAGTGGAAGGTCCCAGGCAGGGCCAGATTAACGTAAGGGATATTGGAGCTGCAGCTTCAGGCCCGTCATCCAAAACAGGCCCAGTAGAAAGTTATACGATGTTGCTTCCAGCACAAATTAGGCGGGACTGGGTTGTGTTACAGCAGGAGGTGAGACGAATGGGGCAGAGACACGGTGAGAGGGATGCAACAATCAGCTCCAGGCCCACAAAGCCCATAATCCTTTCACTGCTGAGGACGTGTGGGGAACGTCCTGATTGACTCCTAAGGAAAGATAGGGGTGGAGATAGGGGGTTCCTTTGAACCCCGATATCTCCCGACTGTTGACAGCTAGCAGGGTCATGTTTGGTATCATTAGAAAGGCCAGAGCATGGCCTTTCCAATGATCTCAAACATGACCATATGTAAAGTTAAGAAAAAGAAGAATTGTTTTTTTTTTTTCTTTTAAGACGTGAAATGGCTCAGCAGTGAAGGGGTTAATCCAACACTGGCCCAGGATTACCTAGATATACAGGGTTATTCAGAGGAAGGTGAAACTCTGGAGAACTTTTGGAGAAGTGAAAATTCTATGTCAAAATAGCCGAACCATAAAAATTCTCCCATTTTTATCTCACTTTCCAAATCAGCTATTTTGGCCTAGAATTTTTACTTCTCAAAGTTCTCCAGAGTTTCACCTTTCTCTGAATAAGCCTGTATGCCTGTTCCTTACAATACCTTTTATTTTATATTCTGCTCTGGGCAAAGTAAGACTGTCTTACCCCTTCTCATATCTTTTATTACAGTTTTATTTATATATATATAGATCGTGCTGAACTGATTTATGTAAACACATTAGAATGTTTGTGTTTTATCTGCGAGTTCTTCCTCTTTAACAGAAAAGTCCACGGACTTCTTCCTCCTGGCTTAACCCTAAGCACCGGCTTAGCCCTTGTACCGGTTCCCCGTAGATGATACACAACTTGCGTGGCGGAACCAGGAGACCTACAGGGGCCCGCCCGGCAGGCCTCAGTCAGGGGGAAGAAGTCCGCAGACTTTTTTCTTTTAAATAGGAATAACTCCCTGAAGGTAGGAAAAGAATAATGGGTGTAAATGAGGAAAATGTTTTGTTTTAACACGCTGAATTGCACCGGCTGGGCGGAGTGGAGGTAACATCACCACTCTATGACTGTGGAGACACAGGTTCGAATCCCGGCAAGAGCACCTCTCCAGTAAGTGTTCTTGGGCAAGACACCTAATGGTACATACTCGCCGCCCAGGACATACTTGAAAACGAGAGAAACCTCAATGTATCCTTCCTGGTAAAATACTTTCTCAAAAAAAAAAAAGAAATTGAGTTACAGAATGTTCAAAAATCAATACAATGTCCCTTTTATACACACAGTGTGTGTGTGTGTGTGTGTGACACGTGTGAAGAACACGCCATGTTTGTCACCAGGTGGAGTGCAGGCGCGGTGGGCAGCATTTGTCTGGTTTCCCGCAGCCGCCGCTGTACAGGAGACACTTCGAACCATGTTTTTATAAAGCGCTAACAAGTTCTGTAGCGCTGTACAATGGGTGAGACAGAACAACAAATATACGTACAGGTTAAACGCGCAGAACGGTAAGAGAGAGCGGAACTGCTCAAAAGCTTACAATCTAAGACATTCATTACACGCTTCCTCCGGGAACTCGTAAAGGGAATGCGTGGTCTCGCACGGCCAGCCTGCTCCGACTGGACCTTTAAAGGGTTAATACGGCACGGCCTGTCGACTTTGTAATCCTGTTCAGCACGCCCGGCTCCCCGAGGCCTCCCAACATATCTGCTGGGAGAATACTAGGCGTGATGCGCGCTTATCTCTTCCATTCCATATCTGCCTTTCACAGACCCCGGCCTTTATTTATGCTCTGTTTACAGATACACGTATGTATGGGAAATGCATGTTGGGGTTTTTGTGTGGGAGCGCTAAGTGCCGCATTATCCTCTCATCCTTTCCCCCCCAGTGGCATTTAGAATTAATGTTGGCAGCTGAGACAAGCTAGAGATAAGAATGTCATTATTTATTAAAAATGCATTAAATGCCCGGCGGAGCATCGGAGGGATATTCTCCTAGTGTTTTCATTCGTCCCCTAAATCTAATCTCTATTTACTACTAAAATTATCCTCTTTACATATTTTACAAGACTTGCCAAACAATCTGTGTGTGTAATATATATATATATATCACACGCACGGGTCACGTTCTAAAAATATTTGTGTGGGAACTCACTAAGTTCTGTCCCCCCCCCCCGAAATTAGCAACTATCATATTACATGTAAAATATATATATATATATGTGTGTGTGTTTATTATTGCAGAAGCCACCCGCACATCACAGCAATTCAAGGAATTGTATCCCGGAGCTCCTGTGCCACATTCCCCATATGCAGCAAGGAATTCTGGGTAGGATATGCAAATGACCTCTGTCTCACTTTTATACATCCTGGATCTGTTATTACACAGAACCCTAAACCCAAAGCTTAGTCCTAGTAGTGGCTTTGACCAGTTGCATAACCTTATCTTTGGTACAAAGCCACAGTGTGGCATAGCATTGATTTTAGGGTTCTGTGTAATAACAGATCCAGGATGTATAAAAGTGAGACAGAGGTCATTTGCATATCCTACCCAGAATTCCTTGCTGCATATGGGGAATGTGGAACAGGAGCTCTGGGATGCAGTTCTTTGAATTGCTGTGATGTGCGGGTGGCTTCTGCAATAATAAACACACATATGATAGTGTGGAGGCTTTTTGTCTCACTTTTAGTCCTTCACCACAACCCTTATAGACAATATATATAATGTATAAATGTGATTTGAATGTATATTTATGTGAATTTTAACAAAAATAGAAGTGATTAATAAACATACTATGATTAAACACCTGGATACAAGCTCTATGGATCATGGAACCAACAGGGAGCTTCGATCTCTCTCAACTTGACCCATTTTATTCATATAATCTATATAAATTTATTTGACTTTCTCCATTGAATACCCTGCGCTTTAAGCTTGTTACCTTTGCTATATACATTGATGTTAACTGCTCCACCTGAACACTGGTGGGGGAGCAGCACCTGTTTCATCCTCCTCTTAGACACTGCACATCATTGTGAGTTTTATTACTGTGGAGCTCTGATACAGTAATGTGCGCTGTGTATCAGAGCTCCACAGCAATAAAACACACAGTAATGTGCAGTGTGTATAAGCGTATCATAGAGCTCCACAACCATAAAACTCACAGTAATATGTTGTGTGAGCGGATCACAGACCTCCACAGCAATAAAACTCACAGTAATGTGCAGTGTGTATATCACAGAGGTCCACAGCAATAAAACTCACACAGATACACAGTGCACATTACTGTATCAGTGTGAGTTTTATTGCGGTGGAGCTCTGTGATTCACTATTACACACCACATATTACTCTGAGCTTTATTGCTGTGGAGCTCTGTGATCCGCTCACACAACACATTACTGTGAGTTTTATTATTGTAGAGCTCTGTGATATGCTTATACACATTGCACATTACAGTGCGTTTTATTGCTGTGGCGCTCTGATACACTCATACACAGCACACATTACTGTATCAGAGCTCCACAGCAATAAAACGCACAGTAATGTGCAATGTGTATAAGCGTATCACAGAGCTCCACAATAATAAAACTCACAGTAATGTGTTGTGTGAGCGGATCACAGAGCTCCACAGCAATAAAGCTCAAAAGCTCAGAGTAATGTGCGGTGTGTATGAGCGGATCACAGAGCTCCACCGCAATAAAACTCACACTGATACACAGTGCACATTACTGTGAGTTTTACTGCTGTGGAGCTCTGTGATATGCTCAAACACACCGCACATTACTGTGAGTATTATTGCTGTGGAGTCAACATTGTGTACTGTACTTGTGTCCAGTGCATTGTGACGGGGGGGGGGGGAGTATGTTTTTGTGTAGGATGGGGCCGGTCATGGATTCCCGCACCTGGGCCCTGATGTTTCTAGTTACGCTTCTGCTCTCCTGTGAATGAGTCGGCTGTATCCTTTAGGCTGCTGTATATATAGGACTGACCTCTTGCAGGTAGACCATAAATACATGGCTCCAGTTGCTAAAACGCTTCCTTTACCTACCTGGATTGAGGCTGCTTTTTAAAACGCATTAGAATAGCCACGTGCTGTGTGAAGTGTACTGATCGGGTCTGCGACATTATTACAATGATCTCATTGCAGGGGTCTGCAACCTTGGCCCTTCAGATGATGTTTCAGAACTACATCTCCCATGATGCTCATCTACTGATTAGATTTGCAGAGCATCGTGGGAAATATAGTTTCAAAACAGCTGGAGGTTGCTGACTCCTGCTGTACTGGCTTCGGCCTCTTCATCGGTATCTTTCCTCCGTGCTGGTTGCGCTCTGGTCCGTCGCCACCGTGCGTGGAGTTGTACTTTCTTTGCAGAGCAGCCGTGGGGGGGTGGGGGGCCCGGTGGCAGCGGGGGACCCGGAGGCAGCGGGGGGCCCGAATCTCATCGACCCAGTTAAAAGAGGAGGCAGAATGTTTTCTTTTTACGGAGATGGGCAGCTGGAGAAATGGGTGTCCTGAGCAGTGGTTCAGTAAGGGGCCCCAAGATTTGTGACGGCCGTCCTGTTTGTGTCCCCACAGCAAGCTGCACTGTATGAGGAACTACATCCACATTAACCTCTTCACCTCCTTCATCCTCCGGGCCGTTTCCGTGCTGGTAAACGACACTCTGCTGAAAACCACCTACAGCGACATTACCGACGAGTACTCCGTGCAGCACTGGAAAAACGAGGTGCGGGTTTGTTATCTGTGTGTTACATCGTGTGTTACATTCCACTGCACCAAGAACATGGCTAGACGTGTCACGCATCACTCAGAGCGCAGTACATGGGATTGGGGGGGTCTCCCACAAGCCCCCTCCGGTTTATACCCTGATCCGTATCAACCATGTGCCCCTGACCCTGATCCGTATAAACCATGTGACCCTGATCCGTATGAACCATGTGCCCCCGACCCTGATCCGTTTAAACCATGTGCCCCTGATCCGTATTAACCATGTGCCCCCGACCCTGATCCGTATAAACCATGTGACCCTGACCCTGATCCGTATGAACCATGTGCCCCCGACCCTGATCCGTATAAACCATGTGACCCTGATCCGTATGAACCATGTGCCCCAGACCCTGATCCGTTTAAACCATGTGCCCCTGATCCGTATAAACCATGTGCCCCCGACCCTGATCCGTATAAACCATGTACCCCCGACCCTGATCCGCATAAACCAGGTGACCCTGATCCGTATAAACCATGTGACCCTGATCCCTGTACCCCGACTCTGATCCCTATAAACCATGTGACCCTGATCCGTATAAACCCTGTACCCCCGACCCTGATTCGTATAAACCATGTGACCCTGATCCCTATAAACCATGTGACCCTGATCCCTATAAACCATGTGACCCTGATCCCTATAAACCATGTGACCCTGATCCGTATAAACCATGTGCCCCTGATCCGTATAAACCATGTGACCCTGATCCGTATAAACCATATACCCCCGACCCTGATCCATATAAACCATGTGCCCCTGATCCGTATAAACCATGTGCCCCTGACCATGAACCGTATAAACCATGTGCCCCTGACCCTGATCCGTATAAACCATGTACCCCCGACCCTGATCTGTATAAACCATGTGCCCCCGACCCTGATCCGTATAAACCATGTGCCCCCCGACCCTGATCCGTATAAACCATGTGCCCCTGATCCGTATAAACCATGTGACCCTGATCCGTATAAACCATGTGCCCCCGACCCTGATCCGTATAAACCATGTGCCCCCCGACCCTGATCTGTATAAACCATGTGCCCCCGACCCTGATCCGTATAAACCATGTGCCCAGACCCTGATCCGTATAAACCATGTGCCCCCGACCCTGATCCGTATAAACCCTGTACCCCCGATCCTGATCCGTATAAACCATGTGCCCCTGATCCGTATAAACCCTGTGCCCCCGACCCTGATCCGTATAAACCATGTGCCCCCGACCCTGATCCGTATAAACCATGTGCCCCGACCCTGATCCGTATAAACCATGTGCCCCCGACCCTGATCCGTATAAACCATGTGCCCAGACCCTGATCCGTATTAACCATGTGCTCCCGACCCTGATCTGTATAAACCATGTGCCCCTGATCCGTATAAACCATGTGCCCCTGATCCGTATAAACCATGTGCCCCTGATCCGTATAAACCATGTGACCCTGATCCGTATAAACCATATACCCCCGACCCTGATCCATATAAACCATGTGCCCCTGATCCGTATAAACCATGTGCCCCTGACCATGAACCGTATAAACCATGTGCCCCTGACCCTGATCCGTATAAACCATGTACCCCCGACCCTGATCCGTATAAACCATGTACCCCCGACCCTGATCCGTATAAACCATGTATCCCCGACCCTGATCCGTATAAACCATGTACCCCCGACCCTGATCTGTATAAACCATGTGCCCCCCGACCCTGATCTGTATAAACCATGTGCCCCCGACCCTGATCTGTATAAACCATGTGCCCCCGACCCTGATCCGTATAAACCATGTGCCCCCGACCCTGATCCGTATAAACCATGTGCCCCCGACCCTGATCCGTATAAACCATGTACCCCCGACCCTGATCCGTATAAACAATGTGCCCCCGACCCTGATCCGTATAAACAATGTGCCCCCGACCCTGATCCGTATAAACCATGTGACCCCGATCCGTATAAACCATGTACCACCGACCCTGGTCTGTATCAACCATGTGCCCTGATCTTCACACTGGAGCATTTCCTCTCACTTCCTAAACTCCATGGTAACTCACCCCTTCTTTAAACCCAGTCCTATTCATTTATATATATATATTTTTTCCTCTCTCTCCTAACACTACCCCACCTCTAGGCCGGATGTCGCGCTACCACCGTCCTCATGCACTACGGGATCCTCGCTAATTACTGTTGGCTGCTGGTGGAGGGTATTTATCTGCACAACCTGCTGGTTCTCGCTGTCTTTTCCGAGAGGAGTTACTTCGCTCTGTACCTCTGTATCGGCTGGGGTAAGTTGCTCATTTAATACTATGAATGATGATTTATGGCCATTGTCTGGACGCGACAAGCGGTGACCGTTCTAGTCATGTTCTTGCTTTGTGTTCTCTTGCAGGAGCCCCGGTCCTGTTTATTTTCGCTTGGGTGGCTGTGAAATACACGTATGAAAATGTAGGGTAAGTGCTTCTCTGTATCTGTATGTATGGGTAGAAACACATGCAAGCTTTCACGGATACTGGTGGAGCGTTCCATGGGAACTGAAGGCAAATACGATGGATAGTGCAGGGGGGACGAGGTGTCATACAGTCTGTATTCTCACCGGATGCAGCCTAGAGCAATAGTCGGCAACCCTGACCCTCCAGATGTGTCTGGAACTACATTTCCCATGAGGCTTAGCTAATCCTAAAAGTACCAGAGTATCATAGGAGCCGTGAAAACGTTCTCTGCTCAGCTAACACATACAACCCCATTTTTTTGCCTCTAATGCCACGATGCAAATAGTTGCCAGCGACGCTCCGCAGTCTCGGCGTTACGTGGGTGCACAGGGTCGCACTTGGCTCCCTGTCGGACAGCAGGAGCCGAAACCAGTGCCGGTATCTGGCTACAGCTCCCAAACCTTCCGGCTTTAGACGCTAATCGGAATAGAGTCGCTATCGAGGAGTCGCCAAGGGTTTATTATTGAAATGACGCAGGAAAAAAAAACGTTAAAGAAAATATTTGGGCAGGCGTCCTTTCCGGTGGCAGACGTACATGAGCATCATTTTATTTCTGCATTATTTGCGCCATTTTTTTTTTTTTGTTTGTCTCCCTGTTAAACGAGATCGGCATAGGGGGTTCAATAGTTGTTTTATAGAGAATTGTTGCACCAAAAATATCAGAAAAATAAAGGAAAACTGTTTTTCATATATTATATATATATATATATATATATATATATATATTCGCATGAGTATAGCAGTGCGTAGTGATACCTTTTGTATTGGACTAATGTTACATTTAAAAGACACTCTTTCGAGAGGATATATGAGAGCTATATATATAAGTTTTGATTTTTGCAGTAAGATGTCTAATGGCCAGAGACATCATTTATCATAAACAGGTCTACACCGATACTGTGAGATAAAGATGTGGAAAAAGGTTTTTATCAGAGATGAGGGTTGAAGCGCTGTACTCTTAGTGGTTAGGTACCGCATCCTGCGATAACAAGACACCAAAAAAACTTGACACACATCTAACCTTTATTTGCTTTTAAAGCAGATTGTATGTGCGAGCGGACGATCAGAGCGCATGTAGAAAGGCATTCAATCACTTTGGAACCTTCTTAATATAAAGATCATTAACCCCTTCAATACCAAAACCGTGTAAACTCCGTTTCTGATTGTAATAAAATTTTATATTCAAAAACTAGCATATAATGTCCCTTTTGCGATTTAATGCAAGGTTATCCTGCCAATTGCAGAGAAACTAACTGCTCAGTCTCTGTCGCCTGGTATTACTGTAAAGAAGCTACAAGAAGCAGCTCCCACCCTCACTGCAACAAAAAGCTCAAACTTTACTGCTGTATTAAAGCAGCCAGGTAGAAGAGCGGGATAAGATTAATGCTATCATGGAACCAGGTTCCTTATTTGTCTCCCTCCTATGCTTTTACTTAAAATGGATTAGTCCACTCTCCCTGTCTAACTCACATAGTTAGTTTGGTCCAGCCTCATTTCCTGCTTCAGCAAGCTGCCAATCCCCCAGTCTACCATAGACGCATGTGAGTAAAGATCATGTTCTGTACTGGTTGATTGCATCCTGTTTTAACCTTCTCCCCATAACAAAGCATAGAAAGAGAAGCCCTCTCTATCCACCTTCCTCCCATAATAAAGCATTCCAACAGAAGCCCTCTCTACCTTCCTCCCATACCAAGTGAAGCCCTCTATCCACCTTGCTCCCATAACAAAGCAAACCAAGAGAAGCCCTCTATCCACCTTACTGCCATAACAAAGCATACCAAGTGAAGCCTTCTCTTCCCCAAAAGACACCTGTTATTTGCTGTTACTTTCTCAATAAAGCGAAGAAAATATAAAAGACATTGTGTCATTGTGTGCTTTCAAAAGGGGAGGAGTTAAGCTATCTGACTTCAATCACATCCTGCAGGTAACATTTACCAGAAGAATTGCTAAAAATCCCTGTACAGTACAGATACAAGGTGTTGCTGTAATTGCCATACACAGGCATTATGCAGCACATACAGATACAAGGTGTTACTGTAATTGCCATACACAGGCATTATGCAGCACATACAGATACAAGGTATTGCTGTAATTGCTATACACAGGCATTATGCAGCACATACAGATACAAGGTATTGCTGTAATTGCCATACACAGGCATTATGCAGCACATACAGATACAAGGTGTTGCTGTAATTGCCATACACAGGCATTATGCGGCACATACAGATATTGCATTCCTAATAATCTCATTATGATCACTACGAACCCCCGTAAGCAGGAGATCTCACCATTTTATTATCTGTCTGCAGCACATTTACTGGGTCTAACACAAAGGCCATTTCTGCCTGTATGCTAATAATTCAGACCCCGTGTGGTATTGCGTTAGATAAGGGACACAGAGTTGAGATCCTTTCATCCCAGTAATGTTTCTGTAAAAGATAAATGAACGAGTAAAAATCTTAATCTTTTCACATTCCCTGTGCGAAACTGCGACCTTACTGTATATTTAAGCTAAAACTACATGTCTCCTGTTAAATGTTTTGTTTGGTAGCGAAAGGGTTAAATATTTGCACATTATAGCACGTCTGTTTGTTTTTTTAATTTTTGTTATTCTTGAGCTTTATTTTGGAACATCCTCTGCTTCGATTTGTCAACAAAGACTCTTGGCATGGGCAGGCAGTTACTAGTAAGGTATAGCCCAGAGTGATGCCCACATTGTGGGGGGGGGGGCAAAATCATGTATATTGAGAACACCCATAACCTGGAAGGAGTTTTCTTGCCAAAAACTTGGCCCAGTATCCCGAGGGTAAACTGTGGCTGAAGGAGGGGGGTGGGATTATTCAGGGTGAAGGGTCATGCCATCAATCTTCACAAAGATAAACGAGGCCATCCATGCAGTTTGCATCTTCCTTATTGCGTGGCTCGTGACCCGCATGTGTCTCGTGGAGTCGGCAGTGCTGGCTCACGGACTGCAAAGCCAACAGTGTTAGGTCGCGGACCCCCCCCCCTCCCGTGCGGTAGGTGGGCGCCATCTGATGACACGCGGGCGTTCAGGGAGAAGAGAAGAAATTAGCAGAATAAAGAAAAGAAAGAGGCACAGACTGATCCCCAACCCGTGAAGGGGGCAAGGAGGCACTGACCGTGTGTGCCCCTTGCACAGCCTGTGTGTTCCGCATAGTGTGTGTTTGTGTGTGTGTCCCTCCCCACATTGTGTTTATTTTTGTATAGTCTGTTAGTGGATGTAGCATAACCCATGTCCGCTATATCTTGCATTCGTGTAGTAATCATGATTTTTGGGTCCATATTTATTCATTTTAAAAAAGGAGCAGGAACGTCTAAAAAGACACCAGTCGGTGATGGTTACCCTTGGCTCCCATAATGCTCAGCCAGCCAGCTTTACAGTAGGAGCTCCAGGTCCCAGGGGGCTCAAAAAACTAAACCATCACCAGGTGTACGGTGCCTGGTGGGCACATCCCAAGTCCCTGCACGCCGGTCCTCTGTCTAAGGTCCTCGCTGCGACCTCCAAGGGTTTCTGGATCTACAGAGCGAGCTGTAAAATCACATTTAGCCGCGGCAGCGACCGTGCAGCAGGTGGGCGATCGCACGGCTCCACTCGCGTGGAATCACATCTGTTTATCTAGACGCGGTTCTCGATAAGACTCATTACCTGCTGTCACAGAGATTAGCCAATTTCCGGGAGCTCTGGAGGGGAGCGAGCGAACAAAGCTCCTCTCAACACACACACCGTGCCACTTACGCTCCTCGACAATCGAGATATTAACCCCTTGGGAGCAAACGTCATTATAATATAAACGATAATCCAGTCAATAACTCTCAGCTATAAAACCAGATTATCCTGTCCTGTGAAGCCAACCGGGCCTTCATCGAGCGCCGAGGCTGCAGCTACGGCTTCCCACGACTGTGCAGGATCTGCGCGGCTTGGGCTCGCACGGTGCTTGGTGCCAAGGTTTGTCCGCAAGGGGTTAATAATGAGGGATCCAGAAGTGGCCTTTAATAAAGCACTATGTTGAATGCAGAGGGGTGGGATTCAGTGTTGCTGAGACCCGAAAACCCAGATACAGGTGCGCATGCACCGTCACCGTGTAATGCACCCCTAAATCAATTTGGCGTTATTATTACTGAGAGGTTACACGGTGTCTCTCCCTCATTATTTGGATAGGAATTAGGAAACCACTTGTGTATTTCCTACTATAGCGAGTAATTTTTGTCTAAAAGCAGGTTTCTGCCTCCTGACCTAAACACATGCCACGTCCTGCTGTGCGCTGCTGTGCAGGACGCATGAGCCACCAGTCACCTGGGAAAGTAAAGCTCACGCGTTTAGGTCCGGCAGGAGAGGTCCGTGGAGTCTAGGGAGGTATTCCTCCTGTTCACTTTTTATGCTCACGTTAGGACCATGATGAATAGATTTCTCCTAAACCGCGCGGCTCCCTGTTTGGCGTCTCGCGTCTGTCGCTCATGATCTGATTTTGGGTCGTTTTAAAATTTAGAAAAAAGAACGCCTTGGAGGCGCCGGCTCCAGCCTCTCCGGCATATCCCGCGTGACCCTTGGGGTAAATTAAATATTAACACGGCAGGCGTTGTGTCGCGCACGTGGGGAGCGATCACGGTTGCGTCACAGGGAGATACGTTGTAAGGTTTCTTTTGCTCGGATGTCTGCGCGTGCATTATTAATGCTTTAATTGGAACGATCGGGTAACGAGTGAGGCCGTCGGTCTGAGCGCTCGCTTGTGGTATTATCGAAACCAGTTTCTTCTATTTGTTTCACCTAGGACACTGATGGCGAACCTTGGCACCCCAGATGCTTCTGAACTACATTGCCCATGATGCTCAGGGATCTGTATGCGTGACGTCGAGTTCCGAAACATCTGGGGGGCTGCGGTTCACCGCCAGGTTCCTCTTTGCAGAGTATTCAACTTATAGGTTTCGTTAAAGTCTGTCAGTTTCCACCTCAGCAACAAGTCACACCTCATTTCAGGGGATTGTTGCTATCGCCGCTCCTTCACTGTAGCTGTCCTTAAGCTCCGGCTAAAGCCTGGAGAAAGGCACGAAAGCCTGCTGGCGGGAGAGCGCATGTCCGGCAAGGGAGCGGCATTAACAGATGTCACCCACTCATCATGCAGGGTTCTTCAAAGAGCTCCGAATTGCTGGAGAATGGTAACCGAACAGTGAATTTCAGCGTATGGTTACCTTTCCTGGCCGTTCGGCTATCCAGAGAGCAGCCAGTTCAGCAAATGTTGGCGAATTCCCTGCACATACGGTGCCTGTTCGAGAGCAGTGAATCCCCATAGAGAAGCAATGCTTCATCTATTCAGAGAACAAGAAACAGCAGTGAAAAGTTGCCGAATTGCCCTGCCATTCGGTGGTTTAATTCGGCAGGTTTATTCAGGCGAATCCCATAGGCTTCAATGTTAAAAATATTCCCGTTTTAATGCAATATCTAATAAACCATTTATTTTATTCTGCAGTAAAAAGTCTTTCCTTTTTTTTTTTTTTTTTTTTTTGGGATATTTTAAGCATTTTTCTGGTTTATTTTACCAAAGATATTTGCCTATTTTTTATTTTTTCTGTAACAGCCCTTTTTATTATCATTCATTGGATTATATGTAAATTTTAGACATTTTAGTTCAGTAGTTTCTTTGCAAACAGCGTTTCACTTTTCGAACATTCAAGCAAACGGATTTTTATTTTTTTTCACTCCATTCGTCTGCAGTGTCAGGTTTTTCCGGCGGCTGCGCTGCGTGTGATCGGCTCCTGCTCGGGTTTCTCCGGCGTGTTCGGCGGGGTTAATCCAGATGTTTTTGCGGGTTTCGTGTGCGTTCGCCCTCGTTTGGCGGTGAGTTTTTGTCGGGGTTGCGGTGTTTTTTCCCCTGCATTTCGGCGGCCCTGTGGTGCTTGCTGAATACACCGCAGGGTCGCCGAAATGGGATCGCCGAAGTGAAGAGAACGAAAAGTCACTGAACGTGCGGTGACTTTTCGATTCTCTTTGAATAACCCTGATGGTATTGAGATCTGTTACAGACCGCTATAACCTGCAGCACAAAGTATATTAAATCACAAGAAATAAGTAAAGATGGAAACGCACTTGCTCAGGTCTCACGCGTGACCGAGACAGTCCTTTACAAAGCGTAATGTGAATACCTGCAGATGTTCATTACAGCCAGAACCCACGCAAGGCCCCGGAACGTGTGTGTGTGTGTGTGTATATATATATATATATATGGATTTGTACGGCACGGGACACCTCCATAGCCATAGCTTGTGTGCTGGACCTTCGGAATTGTGTGTGTGTGTGTGTGTATATACATATATATAACACTTGCAAGACCAATTAGGAGCATTTTACTTGTCCCTTAACTCGCTATGATCGATCAAACCGTTTAAATGTGCTTTTTGTTATATATATATATATATATATACACACGCTCAATGGCAGCATTTGTCGGCACTACAGAACCGTCCACCGGGATTTGCAACACTGGCACTTACAGAATGATCCCTTACAGTTACATAGGCTGGAAAAAGACGTGCGTTCATCGGGTTCAGCCTTCAATCCCATAAGAGTCGTCTAATAACATTGTTTAGTTGATGGCGTCTTGTGTTTTTATTCTTTTAGGTGTTGGGGTACAAACGAGAACATGGCATACTGGTGGATCCTAAGATCTCTCGTCTTCATTGCGATTCTGGTAAGTGGTCTCTTTTCGGGGTGCGAGTAGACCCTTCCAATCTGGGGAACCCCGGTTGCTGGACACCTACATTCCCCACGATGATTGTTTTCGCTTTCCTTTGTGTGGGGTCCTGGTGTTTTCAATTTACCAAATTGTGACCCCCCCCCCCCCTCAGCCGCCTGCGTGTCAATCTGGGGTGTCCAGAGATCCTTTACCCATATGTCTTCTTTTATCAACTGTCTACGTTGCTACTAGAAAAATGGGCCTCATGAGGCAAAATGTCCAATTGAAGTCCATGACGTATTTTGGTGGGTGGTTTTAGGTGCTCCAGTGAGGGTGAAGATGGAAGTCCTGGAATCCTGCACCTTTTCGGTTCTATAATTGGTGTTTAGTGGGCAGGATCGGAGTGAAACGCGTCAGGTGGCCCTGATTCTCCAGGGTCTCTTCATGATTGCTAGACGGTGCTTTTTGGCAAGCTTTTTCCTGTAGGGACCAGGTGCACCTCACGTGTAATATCCCACCAGGTGATGGATATTGCATTGGTCTTAAAATCAATCTGATGGTTCATCCCTTGAGGTATTCAAGCTGGTACTTACCTGGTTCTACTGTCTGGGGTTACCACGCTTCCCCCCCCCCTCAGAGCTTGACGAGGGCAGTCACACTGTGCAATTGACAGTTGGCGTTGATGCACCGGATTGGCTCTCAGCGGTGGCAAGGATTGAGTATTGGGTTGTCCTGTGACGTTTTTTGATCTCCTATATAAAAATATTTTTTTTTTTTCTTCTAGATCAACTTCATAATTTTTATTCGTATCATCCAGATTCTGGTGTCCAAGATGCGAGCTCATCAGATGAGGTATACCGACTATAAGTTCAGGTGAGCGCAAGTTCAGGAGCTATATTGAGATTTGTCACGGGGAGGGCATCGTGTAATGTCGGCGGCACATGGGGAGCATCAAGTAGACCTGGATCAAATTAGGCTTTAGTTCCATCGCTTCTCTTCAGGTTGGCCAGATCTACGTTGACTCTCATACCGCTGCTGGGAATCCACGAGGTGGTGTTTGCCTTCGTTACAGATGAACATGCCCGGGGGACTCTGCGCATGGTCAAGCTGTTCTTTGATCTCTTTCTCAGCTCCTTCCAGGTAAGTCTGTGTCATTTATTGGTTGATATTCCACCACTTTCTATCCATGTCCTTTGTCGGTAGTGAATACATCGTGATGTTTTGTCCTCTCTGCAGGGGATGCTGGTCGCCGTGCTGTATTGTTTTGTGAACAAAGAGGTAAGTGCGACTCTTAATATTTTCTTTAATTTTTTTTTGGAGAATGTATTTAAAACGATAGACATTAGTGTAACAGCAACTGGGGTTTACTGGTCTCTAGCTGGCGAATCAGACCTGAACCTGTTACCATGTCCCTCCCTTCTCTCCAGTCAAGCTGATCTGCAGCAGCTTTCTTTCTCTCACAACACTCAGCCAGAAGTTGAGGGAGTGCTGTATAATTCTCTGTATCTCTCTCAAACTCCAAATTTAAAGATCATTCTTCTTCATTGCACTAATTCTTCACCGCGGTGAGTGTCGTGCCCGGTTCATTACCTGGTTGTATCTGGTCATCAGAATGTGACTCAGCTATTGCCTCTCTAATGGACTGTTTTGAAGGAGTCAGAGAGGGATGAGACCACCTTGAAAAACTGCTGCCTCAATGGAGTCCTGCACCTATGGTTTGAGTGGTCCGGAGGGTTCAGGGGCAGAGCATGAGGTTACTGAAGCGAGCGGGGTGATATCGGCCTTTTCATAGATCTCCGCCAAGTGTAGAGAGCTGTTGTCAAACAGAGTCCCTTGTAGGGGAGCAGTGCCTGGAGGCCGGACATGCAGCAGATTTGGGACGCGGCATCATGTTGGGTCGTTTGAGGTAAACTAAAATGGGGATTAAGGAAAGTGTGTGACGAAGATGCGCATGCACAATACTCGCCTCCGAGTCCTTTGTTTAAAATTTTAATTTCTCGTCATTTTTGGCAAAATTCTATAATTGTCTGGAGTTTGGAGAGCGATCCTTAGAACTAAACAGCACTTCGAGTTCTGGTTGAGGGTTGTGAGAGAAGGAAATCTACTGTGGATCAGCTTGACTGGAGTGAAAGGACTGTAACAGGTTGGGGTCTGGTTTGCAAGCCAGAGACCGGTAAACCCAAGTTGTTGTTAGACCCTTTATGCCGATACCTTGCTGGCCTTGGCAACAGCTGTTTGACACTGGACAGTGTTGCTAAGTTTGGGGTCTGATTATTCCCAAATCCTCCTCCTGCTTTGATTTCTTTAACTTGGTACCATTATTTGAGCCAGGCTCTTGTGACATTCACAAGTGACAGTCTTAAGTGGACGCTTAGAGTTGATTCCTGGAGTTGCGGGACTGGAGGAAGGAACTGCAAGGCCCAATTTTACTCTGGGTAAACGCAAGTCTATATCATGCTTTCTCTCACGCTTCTCCTCTTTACTTCTACCTTTCTCCTTAAATGGAACTCCTGCCCCTCTACCACCGACCCCTACACTATCTGCATCTCTCCCTCCCTCCTCTCGTCCCACATGATGCCTCACATGAGCTCCTTTGTTTCCTCAGAACATGGTCTCCCTCTAACTCTCGTGCTGCCAATCACTCCCACGCCCACAAATCCATTCCCACCTTCTCTTTCTCACCCTCCTGCTGTTACTCTATTCAGGTGACATATCCCCTAACCCTGGCCCCACAACACATCCAATACTTCCCTCTCATCCTATCTCCATCGCACATAAATCACCTCCCTGCAAGCCCAGCAACCTCATTCCCATCATCCCTCAGCGCCTGTCCTCTTTCTCCTGCGCCCTCTGGAACGCTCGCTCTGTGTGCAACAAACTCACAGCCGTCCATGACCTCTTCCTTTCAAACTCCTTCAACCTCCTAGCTTTAACTGAAACCTGGCTAACTCCCTCTGACACGGCCTCCGTTGCTGCTCTCTCACATGGCGGTCTACACTTGAGCCATACCCCCAGACCGGGTGAGAGAAATGGTGGCGGGGTCGGGCTCCTGCTCTCTCCCACCTGCACCTACCAGCATCTCCCTCCACCCCCATCCCTCTCCTTCTCCTCCTTCGAGACACACTGCATCCGCCTGTTCTCTCCTCTGGCTCTCAGGGTGGCAGTCATCTACCGCCCACCGGGACCAACCTCCCAGTTCTTTGACCACTTTGCTACCTGGCTTTCTCACTTCCTGTCTTCTAATCTTCCATGCCTAATTCTCGGGGACTTCAACATTCCCATTGACGATCCTTCCGCTCCTGCTGCCTCCAAACTTCTTTCACTCACGTCCTCCCTTGGACTCACACAATCCTCCCTCCTCCCTACCCACCGCGATGGTCACGTTATTGACCTGGTCTTTTCCAACCTCTGCTCCATTTCTGAGTTCAACTGTCGCCCTTTCCCCATCTCTGACCACCACCTTCTCTCTTTCAACCTATCTGGACTTCCTAAACACCCTGCTCCCCCACCCCGCACACACACTCGCAGAAATCTACATGCTGTGGACCCCCATCAATTCTCCAACCTACTTCACCACCTCCCTCATACCTCATCCTTCACCTGCCCTGATGCTGCCACTAATCACTACAACACTACGCTTATCTCTGCTCTAGACACTCTTGCTCCTCTTCGACTCTGTAAGGCCCCACGCCGCCAGCTTCAGCCCTGGCACACCCTCCAAACTCGCTACCTGCAAAGATGCTCCCGCACTGCAGAGCGTGCCTGGAGGAAATCCCGCTCTGAAGCTGATTTTGTTCACTTCAAGTTTATTCTCCGTCATACACCTCTGCCCTCCACTTGGCCAAACAATCCTTCTTCTCATCTCTTATATCTACGCTGTCCTCCAACCCTAAACGGCTCTGGTCCACCTTCAACACCCTCCTCCACCCACCTGCACCTCCCCCCTCAGCTGCCTTCAGCGCTCAAGACCTGGCAGACTACTTCCTCAGTAAAACTCTAACTATCAGAAGCAACATCCCAACACAAGATAGTTATCTGCCACCTCCACTCCCACAGGTCCCCTCTGCCACCCTCTGCCGCTTCCTCCCAGTCACTGAGGAGGAAGTCAATTCCTTATTGTCCTCCTCACATCTCACCACGTGCCCGCTCGACCCCATTCCCTCACATCTAATTCCTCCCCTCTCCTCCTCCCTCACCCCTGCTCTCACACACATCTTCAACCTATCTCTCTCCACTGGCTCCTTTCCATCCGCCTTCAAACACGCGCTAGTTACCCCTTTACTAAAGAAACCATCCCTAGACACCAACTCTCCATCCAACTACCGCCCTGTATCCCTGCTTCCCTTCACATCAAAGCTCTTAGAAAAACTAGTCTTCAACGCCTCTCCCTCTTCCTGTCCTCCAATTCCCTACTTGACCCCCTGCAATCTGGCTTCCGTCCGCTACACTCAACTGAAACTGCCCTCACCAAAGTCACCAACGACCTCCTAACTGCTAAAAAACACGGCCACTATTCTATTCTCATCCTGCTTGACGCTCGGCTGCTTTTGACACTGTTGACCACCCCCTCCTTCTACAGACCCTCAACTCTCTGGGTCTCGGTGACACTGCACTTGCTTGGGTTGACTCCTATTTATCCAACAGGTCCTTCTGTGTGTCCTTTGCTGGTAACTCCTCCTCCTCATTGCCTCTATCTGTTGGTGTACCTCAAGGCTCTGTCCTTGGTCCTCTGCTCTTTTCCATCTACACCTCCTCCCTGGGCAAAATCATCAACAAGTTTGGCTTTAATTACCACCTCTACGCTGATGACACTCAGATCTACCTCTCTACCCCTGATCTCTCTCCCCTGTCCTTTCAAAAGTCAGTGACTGTTTATCTGGCATCTCCTCCTTGGCATCCCACCACCTAAAGATCAACATGTCAAAGACTGAACTCCTACTTATTCCTCCCTCCAATGCCTCCCCACCTCCTGACTTCTCTATCACGGTGGAGGGTATCACCATCTCCCCATCAAACCAAGTTCGCTGTCTTGGAGTTACACTGGACTCTGCTCTTTCCTTCATCCCCCACATCAAGTCTCTTTCCTCCTCCTGCCGATACCAACTGCGTAATATTTCCAGAATTCGGCCATTTCTTACCGCTGTCACCACAAAACAACTCATACACGCCCTGGTAATCTCCCGACTCGACTATTTCAATAATCTCTTATCTGGCCTCCTCTGTCCCGCCTCTCCCCCCTACAATCCATCCTGAACGCCTCCGCCAGGCTAATTCACCTCACACGCCGCCGTCTCTGCTCGCTCCCCTCTGCGAGTCCCTTCACTGGCTCCCCATCCACTGCAGAATTAAGTTCAAAATCCTTATCCTTACCTACAAAACCCTCACTAACTCAGCGCCCCACTACCTGTCCTCACTAATCACCAAATACACCCCAGCCCGCTCCCTAAGGTCAAACAGTGACCTGCGCCTAGCTTCTCCCCGCATCACCTCTTCCCATGATAGACTGCAGGATTTCTCACGCGCAGCCCCACTCTGGAACGCTCTCTCCTCGTGCTGTCAGACTTTCCCCTAACTTTCTTCCTTCAAACGCTCCCTGAAACATTCCTATTTAGGGAAGCCTACCACCCAACTCACTGACGCAACCATCAATCACTCTCACCTTACAGTCCTCTCCTCCTGTTTCCAACCCCAACCCTCCTAGATTGTGAGTTCCTACGGGAATAGGGCCCTCATCTCCTCCTGTACTGTTTGTCAAATGTTGTTCAATATATTGTAACCCTGTCTGTACTGTGCTTATTGTACAGCGCTGCGGAATATGCTGGCGCTTTATAAATAAATAAATAATAATAATAATAATAATTATAGGGTATAAGTGGCTCAGGTGTTCTTCACTCCAAAGTGCATAACCTTGCATTTGTCTACATTAAATTTAGTTTGCAATTTGAGTGGCCAGACCCCCCAATCTATCCAAGTCCCTCTGTCACGACACAGGCTTGGTTTTTGCATCCTATCAGCGTTAAACGCAGGACGTGTTTTTTTTTTTTTTTTGGGTTGTTTTTTCTGTGTCTTTTCAAAGGAGTTAACCTTCAACCCCGCTCATTACTGAGTATTGGCACAAAGCAAAACCGTTTTCTGTATTAACTTGGCCCAGGAATAGGGTAACTGGGTCACATTTGGACTCGAATGTAACAGTTTGACAGCCTTTACTGTCCCAGTTACTCTGATATTATTATTCATTGGGACAGATTTAGAAAATATAAATATCCCACTGGTGGAGGGAAGATGCTTTAATCCAACCCTGCTGGTATTTACCACCTAAACATGTAGGACCCCTTGTCTGATAATGTGCTCTTTCGGATGGATAGAAACTTGATCTGAGGTATGGTCTTCCTGATCCAGGTGGGTAGGATGTTGGAAAGACAAAGCGCCAGTACCTACCCCCTATCTCTTTGTATTTTGAAAGGATTTCTGTAGAAAGAATTTTTACGGACACTCAGTGGACTTAAAAACCTGAAATACCCATGGGAGTCGTCTTTCTAGGGCTATCTATGCAAGCTAGGCTTCTGTGTTTTGTTTAAGTCCCATTTTATTTCAGGAACTGTGTTTGCATATTTTGTGTGTCTTGTTTAATGTGATTCTGACACTGTGTAAAGTGTAAAAAAAAAAAAAAAAATGCCTTTTTGTTTATTTTTTTATAACCCAGTCCTGTCTTGGCTCTAGATGATGATTTTCTCTGCTATAGCTTTGGTTTTTTTGGTGATATTGTGGCATTTCCCATTAGGAAGATATTATTGCTGTATATGGTGAGGCGGCTGGATTGGAGTGCTATACAGTTAAGGCTAGGGTCAGAGTGGGGCAGTCGGAACGCGCGTGCAGGCGCACTAAATCACGGCGGCAGTAGCAGCACATAACGGCCAATGACGGCCAATATACGCAGTACGTGCGTACAAAAGTGCGCCGACACCACGCAACCGGCAAATGAACGCATTTTTCTCAGAACGTGAAACCGCTGCTACAGACGTACAGAGTGCGCTGCGGCCGCTGGCAGCGTGTGTGCGTGATTAGGAGACGTCAGACGCTGCTAGTGTGCGGCCAACATAACGTTCAAACAGCCGGATTTCCCTAGAATTGCGTTGGTGAGTACCTGCGACTGTGGTCGTCTGACCACTTAAGCGTATTCCGTGAAAAAATGCGTGCGCACGCATCGACGTACATTTTGACGGTGGCCGCAGAAAATGCGCTCATCTGTCCCTAGCCTAAGAGGGTTTCTAAAGTTCCCTATTACTTCAGTGTGGCAGAGAATTCTTTGGGAGTTTGTGTATGGTTTTGGGGGATAGGTTGGCATTACTTGCTGCCCTGAGAGGGGGTTAGAGTTAGTAGGTCCCAGAGGCTTGGAGCTGTTAACCCCTTGTACATCCTTCCTCTGCAAGTGATGACTGGACAGATAGGTGATGGTCGTCCCACCCTGCATGCTCCCATTGTATTGCTTTTCCTAGTTTTGTGTCATCTGCAAACACTGACACATGATGGTCGATTACGGTTTCAAGATCATTTATAAATGTATTGAATAGAAGGGGTGCTATAACAGACCCCTGAGGGACACCACTTACCACTGGTGTACATCTTGAAAATGTACCCTTTATGACCACTCTCTGTACTCTATCTTTTAGCCAGTGCTCGATCCAAGGACAAGAATTTTTATCTAGACCAAATTTTATTTTTTATTTTTTAATGGTAATGTCTTGTGTGGAAACTTAAGTTTTGGCAAAATCAAAGTAAATCACATCCCCTGTGACCCTCTGATCTCTACCATTTCTAACTTCATAGAACCCATTTTTGGTTTTTCTAACATGCGTGTTTCATGAAACCAGGCTGATTTTCTACCAATTTGATTATGCTTCCTGATGAACTCCTGAATATTATCCCTTTAGTGACACCTCAAATACTTTCCCATCCACAGATGTTGAGCTCACAGGTCTATATATTTTCCAGGCAGACATTTTGACCCTTTCAGTGTAGGGAACAAATCAGCTTTTTTTCCAATCCTCTGGTACAATTCCTTAAAGGAAACCATAGGTTTGCTGATTTCCACACTTAACTCCCTTACTACTTGAGGGTGAATTCCATCAGGCTCTGAAGCTTTGATCATTCACTTTGAGTCAACCAATTGCATGTAATCTTTTAATTGATTATTTGCAGGTCTTTTGTCATAGGTTCATTTTGGATCATTTTTCCTTCAGTATTCATCATTCAAAATTTCTGCTTTTCTCATGATCTCAGATTCCAGTGAACCTACACGTGCACCCTTGGGTTTCTTTGGAATTTATGTACTTAGAGAGCAAGACCACCCCCAAAAATATTCTTTAACGGTTTTCAGTTTACCTCCTCTAATCCCCTTTTTATAATTGCTTTATTTATACAGTCTAGCATGGGAAGAGGTCATGCAGGTTGAATTTTGGTGTAGGTTGTTGTTTAGCAGATGCACCTCAGGTCAGTTAGTGAGGACAGGTAGTGGGGAGCGGAGTTTTTGAGAACTTTGTGGGTCAGGGTGAGTAATTTGGATTTAATTCTGCAGTGGATGAGGAGCAGGTGAAGGGACTCAGAGAGAAGCAGCAGGTGAGGTGAATAAGTCCCAGAATTTATTAGTTTTATGCAAATCCACAAACTATAAACCCTAATAATACAAACTTTATTATGTAAAAAGACAGTACTTTGAAACCACAAAAACCTTGCACAACACACAGAATGTGGTAAATGTCAAAAACGTTTTTTCTGATTCTGTTGGTCTTGTCTGATGTGCTCTTTGTGCGATTGGTTAAACTCTGCATTTTTTCTGTTAACGGCGTCACTTTTCACAGCTTTCGAAGTCCCGGGAAACTTTGCCAAAGTAGCATCTTTAAAAAGTAAATTTAAAAAATGATTTAGGATTATTATAGGCACGTATTGAGAGTTTTTTTTTTTTTTTTTTAAATTTGTTGTGAATTGTGACAGCCATCAAAGCAAATTGTGTAGTTGTGTGTGCAGTGCTAAAAGCAAGACCTTGCGAGATGCAGATATTAAAGGGAATCTCCACCTTTTCTCCACTTGCTTGAAAGTCTGATTTGTACTTCATTTAGCGGCTTGTCTACTTTCAATGGGTTACTTTGTATTCCTGTGATGTTCAGATTTATTATTCGGTTTGTGATGGATTAATCCCTCTCTCCATATAGTATAACGCACACACTCTATAGAGAGACGTTCAGTGCTAGATACATAGGAGACTGTTGACTCAATGTTTATACGACTGAGGGATAAAACCACCATTAGAATTGATTTGTATACTAGCACTGATGGAGTTTGAGTCAAGGCAGAATTCCAACCATGCCACCATGTTTCTCACCTGGTCTAGAGCGATGGCCGCATGTGAGCAGCAAAGGAAGCCTTCTGGCTGTTGGAGAGAAAAGGATGGACAGCTGTAAGTATATTAGACAGAGTGAGCGTTGCCGGAGAAAGAGGAGGTGAGGTGGTGAGGGCTTATGGAAAGGAGGTGGCTGGCCTTGTGGGGAGAAGGTGGGAATTAGCTTTCCATTCATCCCTGCTCAAGTCAGTGAATTAGAGGGAGACAGGTTTGTGAGGAAACCAAGCCGCTCATGGGAGGCCATGACATGGGAAGCGAGGATAGTGGAGGGGGGTGATGGTACAGGGGAATAGGGCAGCAGAGCCTTGTACTTGCGGGCATAGTGTTTGGGCCTCTAACTCCACTTAAGCTCTGTGAGCCCTGGCTCTGCCCGACCATCCACTTTTATGGGCACTGAGTGGGGGGAGCAGAGACCTTCCCACCTGCTGGAGGGCGTAGATCCACACTCCTATTGGATGATTTAGATTGGGAGGTAAGACCTAAAATACCAGAAAGAGGCAAGGAGGAAATTAAAGGTACAAAGCCACCTGATTACACAACCATTCACACACGAGTCCCACACCTGAAAACCATGGGATAAATGGAGTCAGAGGATGATGTACTGTAAAGGAGACCACTGACAAAAAGGGGTGACATTACAAAAGGATACCAGAAACACCCAAACCAGCGCGATGACCCCCCCCCCCCGGAACATGACAACACCGCTCACCCAACACAAGGCTAGGAGTCGGAGAAATGGAGGAGGTTAGACTGGGTGCAAACATAAACCCTTTAAGGACCAATGATGTAACTGTTGCATCATAAATGCTTTGACTTTAACCCTTTAAAGACCCTTGGTCCTAAAAGCAACAAACTTGCCACCAAATTGCACAGAATGAGAGATTTCACCATATGGTGCAACTTGGGGGCAGTTCCACAGGTTTAAATTGGCAAATCACATAGGAATCTATCGATTTTAACTTTTCATCAAACTGTATTATATATTGAGCCGAATCTGTAAATATATAGAGTTATAAAAAAAAAAGGCTAAAACAACCCCCTCCTCCTACACTCTATCACATAAGGAAGGCAAACAAATGTAGTATAACAATAAGCCAAGATGCACATCATCTAACCAAACCGAAAAGTCTATGGACCTGATGGGGAGCGTCTCCTATAACAACATGGATATTGTAACAAGTCCGTATGAAGTTTACAGATTACATTCTCCGGTAGATGTACCATCAATGCCTTCCAGATATCTAACCAATGTCCTAACCTTGTCGTCATTATTACGTGTGGTCTTCCACCCAGTCATATTGGAAAATGGCATAAAAGCGATAATCAAACATGAAGAACAAGGGGTGTGGGGATTACTGAGGCAAAATGGCCTTCTTAACAACCACTTACACAATACATAAGAGGAATTTTTTTAGAGCCCCAGAAAAGGGGTGACCTACCTGATCTGGAAGAATATTAACCAAAGCCCAATCCAGGGCACTCAGTACCTGCAGCTTTAACATGTGGGAACAAAAGCTTAGTTCCAGAACAGAGGAGTTACTTTTATAAAGCTCGAACAAGTTCCATAGAGCTGTACAATGGGTGAGACAGAATAACAAATATACATACAAGTTAAATATCCACTACAGTAGGGGGGAGCGAGGACCCTGCTTGTGAGCTTACAATCTAAGAGGAGAGGGGTGAGACTAAATAGAGGAGCTGAAGTAGCGGGGCGCATGTGAGCTGTGTGGAAGATTGTGCAAGAGATGAACAGTTGGGAATCATGGAGCAAGCCAATAGGCTTCTCTAAAGTAATGTGTTTTCGGAGACTTCTTGAAGGACTGGAGAGACGGGAAGAGTCTGATGTTGTAGGGGAGGGAGTTCCATAAAAGGGGCAGCTCGGAAGGAATCTGGAAGGTGGGAGTTGGGGGGCGCGGGTATGTGCAGCTGATAGCGTCAGATCATTGGCCGAGCGAAGTAGTCAGGATGGGACATACCTGTTAATAAGGGAGGCGATGTAGGCAGGGGCGCAGTTAGAGCTTTGTATGTGAGCACCAGTTTTTGTTTTTTTTAATGGATTCTAAAGGAAACAGGGAGTCAGTGTAGAGATTGACAAAGGGGTGAGGTGTGAGCGGTGCGGGAAGTGAGGTGTACAAGTCTGGCACAGATATTCATAACAGACTGCAGAGGGAGAAACTGGGATCTCTTTATTCTGGCCCCCTAGCGGTATTAGTGTGGCTCGGGGGTTAACTTTCAATACTGACAGCGGTATCTCCGAGCCACACTCGGGCAGATACATACATGTCCTGCGCTCCTCGCTGTCCCCGCAGTCACACTGCAGCCGATCGCGATGTCACACTTCCTGGTTCACTTCTCGCGAGAAGAGATCCAGGCAGTGTGATGTTGCGAGCGGCTGGAGGAGACTGCGGGGATCAGCGAGGGAGCGCAGGACATGTGAGTATCCAGCCCGAGTGTGGCTCGGGGATACCGCTTTCGGTACAAAAAGTTAACCCAGAGCCACACTTGGAGGTTAAGGCCAGAGAGAAGGAGGTTACAGTAGTAGTAGGGAGATAACAGCTTGGATGAGCATTTTAGTAGAGTCCTGATTAAGAAAGGGGCGGACACCTGCAATGTTTTTTAGTTGGAAGTGGCAACTAAATGTGCAAAATGAAGGAGAGAACAGAGTCCAAGAGGGCACCGAGAAGAAACATATATTCCTTGCAGAATAGCACTTTCCTCAGTAATTCGTGAATCTCAAAAAATGAAGTATATACAGTGTAAGCCAGTTTAGAGCAAATGTGGAAAAATTAAATGGCACTCACGTGGTGGGGGCCTGCAATTGTTTGGCACGGTATGATATGCTCTTGGACCCATAGAAGCGGTCCCCCCTTCTTTCTAAAGACACACTTCCTCTGTCTGGGACAATCTTTCAAGGTGATTCAGACAATTCCAGATTGGATCCTCAAATATATTAACGGATAAATGTGCAATGCCTTCAAGTATACCAGTAGTGAATAAATAAGACAAAGAACTACTCACATTTTTCAGCGACTCAACACAGACACCACTGCAAACGCCACCAGTGATTTACAGGAGCACCAGACCTCCTGTCATCCTCAGCCGTCTCTCGATAAATGCCCAGGACAAGTAGCAGGGTAGAAAACTGAAATTTATTCAAATTAAATGAATATAAAATCTGAAACCGTCACAAACGCGTTTCGCTATCATAGCTTAGCTTCCTCCCGTGAAGAGGGCACCAAGCGTGAGAGGTAGAAGTATTTCTGGCACCGTTCACAGAAGGGAAATGGGCACAGACATGTTGGTTATAGAGGGAGAGAAGACGAGAAGTTCAGTTTTAGAGCGGTTGAGCTTTAGGAAACGGGAAGACAGGCAGGTAGTAACACGGGAGGCGAGAAAAGGTAGATTTGGGTGCTGTCAGCATAGAGAGGATATTGGAGTCCATAGGAAGAGATGAGGTGGCCAAGAGAGGCGCTATTGATCGAGAAGAGTAGGGGACCAGAATAGAGCCTAGAGGTACCCCAACTGAAAGAGGAACTGGTGGTGAAGAGGCACCAGCGAAGGAGCAAATAGGAAGAGAACCCGGCAGAGCGATGTCACTGATGCCAACTGGATGCAGCGTGAGGAGCAGGAGAGGGTGGTCAACCATTTCAAATGCAGTGGTAATAAAAGGCCGTGACCACAAGCAATGGAAGAGCTCTGCATGAAGATACCCAAAATATAGTGCAGGTACTATTTAATGGGAAAAAGCTGATCACGTATATCCGTTTGCTAAAAATCGTACTGGCCGTTTATTCCTCGTTTTCTGTGACGTTTTGTGGGACTTTGATCAGAATGTCACTTTTTGTTATTGTGCATTTTCTCGCTATTGTAAACTGTGATTGTCACCATTCGATGGATAATTTTTTGTACCGTTTGTCTAATAAACATGGAATAACATCAATTGTGTACACAATGCTACACATTCTAAAAAAAAAAATGTATAACCAAACAAAGTGGTGCTGTCTGAGTGTTACGTGTGTGGTTGCATGTCTGGGGGATTCTCTTCTCCCCCCCCCCCGAATGTAACTAGGCATCATAGAACATGTATTTCAGAAGCATCTACTACTGTACCAAGATTCACAATCACGGCTGTAATGTTTCCAATAAACGTTCCTCGAATTAGTATCAACATCAGCTGATACACCTTAAAAATATAAATATTTCTCAATCGGATCTATAGACGGGCGCTCCAGCCATCCTGCAGAATGAAACAGACAAACCTAGCTGGGTTTTCTAGTGTTTTAACCCCTTCACTGCTGAGCCATTTCACGTCTTTAAAAAACACATTTTTCTTTACATTATTATTATTATTTATTTTTTTCTTTAATTTAAACATGGTCAAATTTGGTATCATTGGAAAGGCCATGCTCTGGCCTTTCTAATGATACCAAACATGACCCTGCTAGCTGCCAACAGTCAGGAGATATATCGCGGTTCAACTGAACCCCCTATCTTTCCTTAGGAGTCAATGAGGACGTTCCCCACACGTCCTCAGCAGTGAAAGGGTTAATAACATGTTTCTGAACCAAAACCTGCAATTGATATTAATTTACACAACTGTGACATCTGCGCAACACTCGGCTAAACCTCCATGTGATAAGCAAGGCCTGTCCGGCTGCAAACAATACCCATTAGATCTGCTTTTGCAATTCCGTTATTTATGAAACACATTATCACAAAATGAAAAACATGTGCTCGGGATCAATAATTCACAACACTCGTTAACCCTCTCCTTCCTCAAACACAGGTCCAGTCTGAACTGTTCAAGATATGGAAACGTTGGAAGCTCTGGAAAGACATCGACGACGAATACAAGCACACGTACAGCCAGACGTCCCGTCCCGCCACCGACAGCACCTACGAAAAACACAAACTTGTTGGCGCCTTTGCCAACGGAAGCACCAAGCGTGCCGCTGACGAACGCGACCGTGAGAAAATAAGCAGCGTCACTGAAAATATCACTCTGAGCGACAGGAGGCTCAGTTACGAGGAACCAGACAGCGTAGAGAATGTCCTCTGACACGGGGAAACACCTGTATGATGGATTACAACCAGCCACACCTGCGTTGAAGAACAAAGGGAGGCCGAAGCCAGCAGCGATGGAGACCATCAAGCAGAATTCACCCGGCTTTAGACATACAGTGTCTTCGACCAATTCGATGCACTTTTATGAACTCCTTCATTCTCTATCCCTGCTCCTCACCCACCCGACGTCGCCATGTACCGCACCTGCTTCCACCGCAAGCAGGAACGCTGAGAAGAACATTAAATGGAAAGACAATGTAAAGAAAAGTACTTTCACGCAAGACTTTACCAAGTGTATAAAGACACTGAGAATAACAAATGCTCGTTTGCTTCGAAGACAATTTCCATGATGTGCACATGATCCAGATCATAAACCGTATGAAGACTGGAGGTCTACAGCGCACCCCCCCCCCCAATCTGCATTTGATGGTGTATGGCAAATAGTGTAACAATTTTAACAAGCAACACTTACTGACCTATAACCTCAGACCGTACACAGGCCGTGGAGATGGTGTCTACTGTCCATACAATGGTGGTCCAGATACTCAAGAAACGGCCCAACCTTTCCTCCGCTCAGGCTGTGCCAACAAAGACGGGGAAACGTTGTTTGCAAACAATGTCTATGAGTGGAAAGATCTCCTGTATTTTTCATAGAACGGGCTCTGACACGCTCTCCAGATCGTTGGCGTGGCCAATGTTTAATGAATACCTCCGATCAGACCAGCTCTCTGCTGCTTCTGCACAAGATACAACCTCGAGCCTTAGAATAGTGACGCGTCTACTTTAAATCTTTTAAAAAAATATGACCAGCACAGCTCCCCGCCTCCACTCGCAATGCGTCACGGCTCCCCGCCTCCACTCGCAATGCGTCACGGCTCCCCGCCTCCACTCGCAATGCGTCACGGCTCCCCGCCTCCACTCGCAATGCGTCACGGCTCCCCGCCTCCACCCGCAATGCGTCACGGCTCCCCGCCTCCACTCACAATGTGTCACGGCTTCCAGCGTCCACTCGCTAGACAGGAGAGTTTCTTCTCCCCTCGTTGGACCCAAGAGCTATCCATTCCTTCCGTGGAAGAAAGTAGAAGTTGCGCTCTAGCATGACAATTTATTATCCGTGTCTGAGGTCCATCTTGATTCATGAATCTCCACTACCGTCCTGTGACGAAAACAACTGCCCCCCCTTTTTATAAAAAGTAAAAACCGCTATTATCATCATTTACCGCTCCTCCCTAGGTGCCCAGACGCCATACTTTGGGCCCTATGCCAAGGTTGGTGTAAACTGAACCCCTCCATCGACTTTAAGGTCTTTGGTAACTTACATTAACGCGGTTGATCTTTGGAATAGAGCCCTTTCTCGGCTCTGCGTTCTGAACGGACGCGTTTAAAGAATGCTTTTCTGTCATATTCCACCGTACCCTAATCCTGGCTTCTGTTTCCGTACATGCTTGACCTCCTCCAGTCACTTCCCTGACCTCCGCTCTGCTCTCGCCCTCCCCACGTCCCTTTCGCATTTTTTTCCCATGGTCCCCTTTCTGGCTCCGCTCAGATATTCCTCCCTTCAGCCCTCCTTTTTGTCCCCTAAATGTAAATCCTGTCGCTGCGGAAGTCGCGGCTGTAAAGGCCTTTTTGACTGGTGTCCAAAGAGTCGCAGCATCTCCGCATTACATCCAGGGTCCCCGTCCTGCTCGTTTCCATAAGCCCCCGCTAGTTAACTGACCTACCATCCATACAGTGGGGGGGGGGTGTCATTTGATCCGCTGCTGATTTTGTAGGTTTTCCACTGACAAAGAAATGATCCGTCTGGAATTTAAATGGTTAACAAAAACCTCCAGGAAAACGCATTTTCAAAAACGTTATTGATTTGCATTTTAATGAGTGAAAGAAATATTTGATCCCCGTCATCTCCCAGGTGTCTTTTATCCAGGTAACTAGATGAGATTAGGAGCGCGCGCTCTCTTAAAGGGACGGCTCCTAATCTCCGCTTGTTACACCTCTCCACAAAAGCAATCAATCAGATTCTAAACTCTCCACCATGACCAAGACCAAAGAGCTGTCCAAGGTTGTCAGGGTCAAGATTGTAGACCTACACAAACCTGGAATGGGCTACAAGATCATCGCCAAGCAGTTTGGGGAGAAGGTGACAAATGTCGGTGAGATTATTCACCTATGGAAGAAACACAAAATAGCTGTCAATCTCCCTCGGTCTGAGGCTCCATGCAAGATCTCACCTGGTTGAGTTTCAATGATCATGACAACGGTGAGGAATCGGCCCAGAACTACACGGGAGGATCTGGTCAATGATTTCAATGCAGTTGGGACCAGTCGCCAAGAAAACAATTAGTAACACACTACGCCGTGAAAGACTGAAATCCTGCAGCGCCTGCAAGATCCCCCTGCTCAAGAAAGCAGCTGTACGGGCCTGTGTGAAGTTTACCAATGAACGAATGATTAAGAGGAGAACTGGGTAAAAGTGTTGTGGTCAGATGAGACCAAAATCAAGCTCTTTGTCAGCAACTCAACTCGCCGTGTTTGGAGGAAGAAGAGGAATGATCCCTATGACCCCCAAGAACACCATCCCCACCATCAAACATGGAGGTGGAAACATGCTTTGGGAGTGTTTTGCTGCTGAGGGAACAGGACAACTTCACCGCATCAAAGGGATGATGGACGGAGCCATGTACCATCAAGTCTTGGGTGAGAACCTCCTCTCCTCAGCCAGGGCTTTGAAAATGGGTCATGGCTGGGTATTCCAGCATGACAATGACACAAAACACCCAGCCAAGGCAACAAAGGAGTGGCTCGAAGAAGCACATTAAGGTCCTGGAGTGGCCTAGCCAGCAGACCTTAATCTCTCTGAAAATCTGTGGAGGGAGCTGAAGGTTCCAGTTGGCTTGGAGAGGATCTGCAAAGAGGAGTGGGACAAAATCCCTCCTGAGACGTGTGCAAACCTGGTGGCCAACTACAAGAAATGTCTGCCAGCAAGGGTTTTGCCACCAAGTACTGAGTCATGTTTTGCGAAGGGGACAAATACTTATCAATTGATTTGCATTTTAATGAGTGAAATAACTTTTTTGAAATGTTTTTTTCTGGATGTTTTTGTTTATTCTAACATTAAAATTATAGACTGATCATTGCTTTGTCAGCGGCAAACGTGCAAAATCCCCTCACTGTATTGTAGCCTCAACAGGACAACCATCACCATCAAAATAAGATTATTTTCCAGCAAATATAAGCCACTATTTCTCAATTCGCTGAAATAGAGCTCCCTCCCTCCCTGTCCAACCTGAACGAGGAGGAACCTATTCCTTGACCATGTTGTCTGCTGGCAGCTCAAAAAGAGGACAACATTTCTCCTCCGTTCAACAGCTGCAGACTGGACCGCCAAGGAAAAGTAATCGATCCCAGTGTGGTCAGGCCTGGCATAGAAATTCAGAATCCTTACAGCATTATACCTCGAGCCCCTCCATAAACACAGTCCTGTATCAACATGTACCACCTACTACATAAGATGACCTACATCAAAGAGCCCAGCTCCGTACGGAGTTATGGGACTATTACAGTAATACTACACTGCCCAAGAGCCCTGGCCTGGGATAGGAGGCCCAAGAGCCCTGGCCTGGGATAGGAGGCCCAAGAGCCCTGGCCTGGGATAGGAGGCCCAAGAGCCCTGGCCTGGGATAGGAGGCCCAAGAGCCCTGGCCTGGGATAGGAGGCCCAAGAGCCCTGGCCTGGGATAGGAGACCCAAGAGCCCTGGCCTGGGATAGGAGACCCAAGAGCCCTGGCCTGGGATAGGAGACCCAAGAGCCCAGGCCCCCAAGAACCCTGGCCTGGGATAGGAGACCCAAGAGCCCTGGCCTGGGATAGGAGACCCAAGAGCCCTGGCCTGGGATAGGAGACCCAAGAGCCCTGGCCTGGGATAGGAGACCCAAGAGCCCAGGCCTGGGATAGGAGGCCCAAGAGCCCTGCCCCTGGGATAGGAGGCCCAAGAGCCCTGCCCCTGGGATAGGGGCACATGAGGGTCCCCTATGTCTTGGTCAGGCCTGTTCTTTCAGCATAATTGTAATAGACATTTACACATCCCAGCAATTCGGAGAACTGCTTTTGCCCACAGAGCTCACGTCCTACATTCTCCATATGCAGCAAGGAACTCTGGGTAGGACATGCAAATGAGGTCTCCAATTCCTCACTTTTTTGCATCCAGGCTCTGTTTTAAAGCAGAACCCTTTTTGCCAGTGATATATATATACATATAGTGCTTGCGGCCAGCCACAAGGGGGGGGGCAGGCAATGATCAGCATTCCCTAGTTATGGATTTAAAGACGTAGAGCTGAATATATATGTATCTGTGCCTCTACCACTTCCTCTTACCCCATCTTTCCACCCCCCCATTGTGGCCCTTCCATTCTGTCTCCGTCCCGCTCAGATCATCCCATTTGACTCTTGTTCTAACCCGGTGAATACTGGGGGGGATTCAGGTGCCGTAAGAATTAGCTTCCCATTGGCCAGGGATGGCGAACCTTGGTACCCCAGATCTTTCTAAACTACATTCTTCTCAGATAAACCATGTTTTACATCTTAATAAACAGCAAGTCTGTGTAAACTATGCAATATATAATCCTACACTGCAGCGCCGCTACGTTTAAGGGGTGCTGGATACATACAGCTTCGGAGAGGGATACTAAGGGGTGCGCGGGGACCGTCGGCTTTTATCAACTGAATTACAATGTTACTTTTGTGGTGTTACACGCTGTCATCATGTTGCTTTTTACGATTGTAACCTGTGCGCAACCTGTGCGTTCCTCGTGATCCTCAGCCAGTCCAGACATGCACAGCGCCAACGTTACCATAACTGCATTAAAACACAGCGTGCGCTGCGTTACAGGATCTGTGTTTAACGCGGGAATCGAACGCACTCAAATGTCCCACATATCAAACGTGGACGGGGGGGGGGTTATTCACTAAACAGCAAACTGGTGACAAATTTCAAGTTACGAGACTGAATCTGACCAGATGGATTATTAGGGCTCACAAATGTTTTATAAAATTAACCCTCTGTTCTCGCTAATATTTATGTTTTTTTTTTTTTTTTTTTCTTCGTTTCTCATTACGCCGGATCTAAACGTGTAAATATGTATATATTAAAGTATATAATGTTCTGTTTTCTATGTACAAATCTGGTCGCTCGGCAGAATATTGTTAATAAATCTCTCTCGGACTTATTTCCGTTACACGTCATGTGACCTTTCGTTTTTTTGGGTCGTATTTACTAAAAAACGGGGGGGTTTCTTCTGTAATCTGCACGGTGACAACCGCCAGTCACCGAATACGCGTTTCCATTCGCTATCCGTCTCGCCGCGCGCCTAAACCTCAGCTGAAATAAGTCCGAATTTATATTCTTAGCCAGCTATTCTCAGGCAGCGCAATGTCAACTCGCAGTTTAGTAAACTGTCCCCTTTGTAAAGCCATTACCTCCTATGTGTGGATCTTTAAACCACCAGTCACCCATTATGCTGACTGAGCCACATGGGAAATGTAGTGCCCAAAACATCGAGGAGCCAAGGTTGCTGACCCCGACCATTCTACCCTATTATCTCATAATGCCCCACTTATAAGAGGCTCCTCTATATATTCTGGGTGTTCAGGTGTATGACAGAGCTGTGTAACAATAAACATCCCAGCAGCGAGTACATAAATGTTGTTAGAAATCACCTGGTCAATAATACACTTTGTTCTAGTTGGAAATTACATTTTCTTTGATATAAAAGGGTCATAAAAGCACAATAATTAATCCAAAATGTCGAGGAACAGCGCCATCTTTTCCCTCCTCCAGCAACATTCCCTAAAATGCCAGCGACCCCCTCGTCTGTTTGATACAGGAGGAGGGACTTCACCGTCCATGAAACGTGTCAAGAACCCATATGGGTTGCGCCAACCGCCATACGGTAACAAAGAGTGTGCTGACTAGAGCAGCCTGAGAATAGTCAGTATTGGCTACTGTCTCCTTAAGAGACAGCTTTATAATGTTTAAGAGCTATCCCTTTAAGGGCAATGTCTTCAGGGAAATGTAGTTCTGTGACATGTGACCAGTTCTATGTGTCTGATTGGTGCTGAGGTGCTTTGCATGCTGGTAAGAAGAAAGCCCTCCATTAGGAATTCCAATTCTCCAGAAGAGCAGCTTCTCACACTCTCTCAGCATGGGAGTGAAGTTACCCTCTTCTCACACCGTATGAAGGACAGACTGAGTAATCCGGATGAATCTTTTCAACACTGTAAGTGTTTGTTTAGGATGCCTGGAAATAAAGAATCTGTATGTAAAATACCCCTTTATCGGAGTTATCACTGCTGTTTTCTGCAAAGCTACCGTGGGAACAGAACAAAGAGAAAGGGGTACGCGCGCTAATTAAAGTCAAAGAGTTAATCCAAACAGGTGCTTGAGGAGGACCCAAAAACGGTAAGAGAAAACCGAGAAAAGAAGACCAGGCGCTTGGATGACAACTTTAATTGGATATCATCACGCAGACGGCGTTTTGGCTGAAGCGCAAGCCTTTGTTGAGCCTAAAAGTTTTTGATAAAGGCTTGTCGGTGCCGCTATGTCGTCCGAGTCTTCTTCTGTTGAAGAGACATACGTTGGCATAATGTCCTAATGCAGGGCATAAAATTTGAAGTCCCAAACTACTAACTAGGCCATAAGAGTTACTCGCCACCAATTGCTCCACCTAACCCCTACCCAGCCCTTAACTCCGCCCCTAAACACACCCCCTTAAATTATCTGCTGAAATTACACTAAGGTTTTATTTAGAATAAAGTTACAAAAATAACATACCCAGACATCAGACCCCAGATACATCAGCACAAAATAATCTATTGTGCTGCCTGTGTGTGCATTTCCACTCGCCAAATGCGAGTAGGCAAGTGGAAATTTTGAGCCCTGTCCTAATGGACTGGAGCCACCATGGCGATCGTATTTGTGGAAAACATCTATTTCTCGGAGGAGGTGTATAAGTATTTAAGTTTAAAAAAAAAGGTAATTTTTTTTCCACTGCAAAACCAGCAGACTGATCCAGCCAGTGGGATACCTCCCAGTACGCCTGATCGTATCAAATCAAATACATCTCACAGCAAACCGCAACAGTAACGCCAAACTACATCACGCCGACACGTTTATCTGACACGTCGCCATTTATCTGGACGTCTCGGCTGTCCTATACCCAGAAGATGTTACAGGATGGAAAACCTTCATCTGGGATCCCACCCTGCGCCGCAAACTGCAGGGCGGCGCTGAATCGCACTGACCATCAGCATGTATATGTTCTAGGAATCCAGGAAACCACGGGGAATCTGACGACACTGATAATCTCACATCAGACCTGCCGAGTCACACGGTTTAGTCGAGTCGTATGTGGTTGATTTGCCCTCAGGCCTAGCAATCCCCCGCTATTCTAGGCAGTCAATTGGTTTTCGGGCGATCTGAGGGAAAAAGACGCCACAAACTGTTGTGTAATGACACAGAGTCCTTAAATGGTTAAAATTGGGACTTTTGAAGCAAGCAGCCCTGATTGGCTGCTCAGGCGGGCAGCTTGCCACCCTGCCCTGCGTGCATTGGTGTACCGCGACGGTTTAGGCCACAGCCGTGACCTCACCGATGCAAATCAATCATGCCCCCCCCCCTCTTCTCACTCAATCCTCCACTGTCAAAACTAGGCCGGTCTAACATCTAGCAAGGAAAACCCATATTAGTCGCATCAAAACCCAAATTAACGCCGAAAATAGCCAAAATAACCTTCTAAGGCCGGGGTCGGACGACCGTTTTGCAGAGCGGAAGGAACGTCTGTGAGACACCCGTCTGGCCACCTCGTTGAGAACAGTTAGTGTGCTCGTCCGACCCCGGCCTAATACAGCAATACGAGATGGATCGCATGCAACAACAGGCCCCGGAGGAGTGCGATCCAGGATATGGGAATTCCCCAGGTCGGATTGCCGGGGGCGGAGGTGGCTCTATAATTAGGCAAAAGAGGCATATGCCCAAGGCCTCGCTCGATGATATATGTGAGGTTTCAGTACGCACACGCTCATGTGGTTACTGGCATAACACACAAACACACTCCTACATTAATGTACACAATTTTGTCAAGACCGCTGCCTGAGCCTTCTCTAATCATAGTATTTTTTAGGGTAATCCATACATTTTCACAAATAAAAGGGACCTGAGCGTTGAGCTTTATCCAAGGCCTCCCTAACTTTAGCGACGCCTCTGCCGGGTGCCGATAGAAAGCGATTGAAAGCCGATCTCTAATGGAAACGCAAAAAAAACAAATGGTCTTGCAAACTGTAACCATTGTAATACGCTGACGTTGCCATGGTTACGTGAACTAAGACGACATGGAAGAAAAATGAAGCAGCTGAACAGAGGAACCCATCGCTCGACGGAACATTGATCAAGCCGCGTACCAAGAGGTCAAGAAGAAGATGTGAAGAATACCAATTTTTTTTGTCCAAGAAGAGAATGGAATATCGATCGGCAGATAATGTGAATATTTATTTTCCAATAGACGTGTAGAAGGTCACTGCTGTACCTGAAGTAGTAATGGCAGAAACGGGGGGGGGATGGGGGTGTGGATGGACAAGGACGCTTCGAGAGAGGAGTGGGTGTTTGGGGAGCAGGACGGTGTAACTTAGGTGCAGAAAACTCAAAAAAGTGGAAGAATTTGAAACCGATAAACCGAAGATTTCTGTCATAAAGGGACGAGCCGAGCACACTTGTTTCTGTCATCATAGTTGGCTATAATGTCCTTTTCCCTGGGTCTCTGGTTTGTGCTCAGCGTCCCAAGGGTTAATTGCTTCAAGACTCTGTCCTAGGATAAAGACTTGACGCAGATGAGGGGAGTTTAGATTCCCAGGTCGGGACACAGAGCACAAACCCTCGGTGATATTCCCAACCTAGGACTCCATGGAGAGTTGCTCTGCTGGGCCGCAAAATCGAGAGAACTTGATTTTGAGTGTGAAGGGTTTATTTATTTATTTATTTGCCAAGTATATTTTCCCCGGAAGGATACATTGAGATTTCTCTCGTTTTCAGTATGTCCTGGGTTCAAGAAACATTGCATTTCTGTAACGACTGTAAAAATGCAAAGTAATAAAATGCAAGATATTAAAAACACATCTATAGATTAACACAGAAAATTAATATGTGGGAAATATATTCACTATATGTTACATGTTTGCAGGTGCATTCTGTATATACTCACTGTGTTACACATTTACAGGTGCATTCTGTATATAGTCACTATGTTACAGGTTTACAGGTGTATTCTGTATATAGTCACTGTTACATGTTTACAGGTGCATTCTGTATATAGTCACTATGTTACATGTTTACAGGTGCATTCTGTATATAGTCACTATGTTACATGTTTACAGGTGCATTCTGTATATAGTCACTATGTTACATGTTTACAGGCGCATTCTGTATATAGTCACTGTGTTACATGTTTACAGGTGCATTCTGTATATAGTCACTGTGTTACATGTTTACAGGTGCATTCTGTATATAGTCACTATGTTACATGTTTACAGGTGCATTCTGTATATAGTCACTATGTTACATGTTTACAGGTGCATTCTGTATATAGTCACTGTTACATGTTTACAGGTGCATTCTGTATATAGTCACTATGTTACATGTTTACAGGTGCATTCTGTATATAGTCACTATGTTACATGTTTACAGGTGCATTCTGTATATAGTCACTATGTTACATGTTTACAGGCGCATTCTGTATATAGTCACTGTGTTACATGTTTACAGGTGCATTCTGTATATAGTCACTGTGTTACATGTTTACAGGTGCATTCTGTATATAGTCACTGTGTTACATGTTTACAGGTGCATTCTGTATATAGTCACTGTGTTACATGTTTACAGGTGCATTCTGTATATAGTCACTGTGTTACATGTTTACAGGTGCATTCTGTATATACTCACTGTGTTACATGTTTACAGGTGCATTCTGTATATAGTCACTATGTTACATGTTTACATGTGCATTCTGTATATAGTCACCGTGTTACATGTTTACGGGCGCATTCTGTATATAGTCACTATGACTATATACAGAATGCTCCTGTAAACATGTAACATAGTGACTATATACAGAATGCGCCCGTAAACATGTAACACGGTGACTATATACAGAATGCACATGTAAACATGTAACATAGTGACTATATACAGAATGCACCTGTAAACATGTAACACAGTGAGTATATACAGAATGCTCCTGTAAACATGTAACAATGTGTTACAGGTTTACGGGCGCATTCTGTATATAGTCACTCTGTAAATATTAAATGTTTACAGAGTGACTATATACAGAATGCACCTGTAAACATGTAACATGTGCATTCTGTACAGTCACTGTGTTACATGTTTAAGGGCGCATTCTGTATATATTCACTCTGTAAACATGTAACAGTGACTATGTACAGAATGCGCCTGTAAACATGTAACACAGTGACTTTATACAGAATGCGCCTGTAAACATATAACATAGGACTATATACAGAATGCACATGTAACATGTGCATTCTGTACATAGTCCCTGTGTTACATGTTTACAGGCGCATTCTGTATATAGTCACTGTTACATGTTTACAGGTGCATTCTGTATATAGTCACTGTTACATGTTTACAGGTGCATTCTGTATATAGTCACCGTGTTACATGTTTACGGCGCATTCTGTATATAGTCACTGTGTTACATGTTTACGGGTGCATTCTGTATATAGTCACTATGTTACATGTTTACAGGTGCATTCTGTATATAGTCACTGTTACATGTTTACAGGTGCATTCTGTATATAGTCACTATGTTACATGTTTACAGGTGCATTCTGTATATAGTCACTATGTTACATGTTTACAGGTGCATTCTGTAAATAGTCACTGTGTTACATGTTTACGGGTGCATTCTGTATATAGTCACTATGTTACATGTTTACAGGTGCATTCTGTATATAGTCACTGTTACATGTTTACAGGTGCATTCTGTATATAGTCACTATGTTACATGTTTACAGGTGCATTCTGTATATAGTCACTGTGTTACATGTTTACAGGCGCATTCTGTATATAGTCACTGTGTTACAGGTTTACAGGCGCATTCTGTATATAGTCACTATGTTACATGTTTACAGGTGCATTCTGTATATAGTCACTGTGTTACAGGTTTACGGGTGCATGTTTATGCAGCGTGGTGACGTCATCGAGCTCGCCGGCCCATGTAAATCATGAGGGCAGGCTTCCTCCCTGCCAGATCTGCGAGGGATCCAGCGAGGGAGGTAAGTATCGGGCGGGAGGGGGGTTAGGCGCCGCTGACGTACTATGTACATGACATCCGCGGTTCTAAGGGAGACCCGTGGGCAGGACGTACATAGTACGTCAGCGGTCCTTAAGGGGTTAATAGTAACGGAAATATGTGACATCGTAAAGGGAAACCACAGAGGCCAAAAGAAGCTGTGATCATTGAGCGTATAAACCCTGCACTAGATTGATTTATTGAGGTCAGATAAATGGATACAGGGTTTAAAAGTCGCTCTAAATGCAGTTCACTCTGTGTATATAAAAGGATAGAGTGCTAGCTCTTCTCAAACTCCCCCAAAAGAGGAAGAGAAAGCAGAATATGTCACTGCTGTGCCAAGCACGAATCAATCCTGAAAGCGACAGGTCACAGAAATATAAATATCCATATGTCTCCCCAACTTGCAGGTCCGCTATCAGGGGGTGACAACCAGTGATCTGTTCAAGAGTCGTGATACAAATATACATATATACACACACCGCACAATACTGTGATTTTATTACGGATTAGCTCTGTGATACAGTATTGTGCAATATAAACAACTGTATCAACACAGTAATGTGCGCTGTGTATAGGCGTGCGTTTTATTGCGGTGGAGCCCCAGGATACATCCATTGATAGCGCACATTGCTGTGGAGCTCTGTGATACAGTAATGCAGTGGAGGCTTCTCCGTTGGGGTCAGAACGGGCAGCGACCCACCATTACTGAGTGATGTGCAACATATAGGATTGTATCATAGCGCTCCACAGCAATGTGCACGCTCTCTATCAGTGTATAACAGAGCATCACAGACCTCCCCATCAATACAACTCTCAGTAATGTGAGCCATGTATGAGTGCAACACTGAGCTCCACAGCAATAGAACTCCGTAATGTATAACATGTATGGGTGCACCGGGGATTCTGTGCGAGAGGTGGAGAGGTACGATAAAAGGACAATGTGATCTCCGCCTGTGCGCTGCAGATAACATGTCTAAGTGCATTATTAAAGAAACGGGGAGCAATATCCTCGCACTTTAAATATCTCTGTGACAGGAATTAACTTACATTTATTTAGATTATTCCACCTGTTTAGGTTCCCTGTAAGCTGTAAACCACTCTGCGTGATGTTATATGGCGGTGCGCGTGTTTCCATGGCAGGAGCATTCCTATATCACCTGGTGGACGTTACATCACACGCGATGCTTTATATTTTATTGATTCGCATAGCTGGAGCTCCAGATCTCGGAGAACGCACGGGATCGCTGCAACCGTCAAAAGAATTCCTCGTAACAAAAAAGGTTCAAAGCTTGATGTCAGATACACGACTGTACAAACAGCAGCAAACACGCATCGACGACACCGCGCCGTACACAATGTATTCACGCTACACGGGGGGGACCTGGAGTCGTCATCTGGATCAGAATTATGAAAATTATGGTCCACCTATTGTTTTCGCTTAATCCTGAAGTGTCTGAACACAAAACCCCTAATATGTTTATATATTCGATACTAAATGTAAAGCAGCAGCCCAAACCTTACCTCTAACCCAAACCCCAGAAAGCAACACCACACCTACATCAAATCGAAGGTTGTAACCTCCCTGTAACCCCACTAAAGCCATCTCCAACCACTCCTGTGAACCCACTATACCTAGCCCCCCCACTAACGTCACCTCTACTCCCTCTATAGAGCACTCTATACACCCTGACCACTTTAACTTTTTTGTCCCGTCCCCCCGCTCCTTCCCATCCCCTCAGTGCCATTTGGCTAGGAGCAGTGGAATTGCCTGTGCCCGCACAAGTGTCACTAGGCAGCCGTGACTTTGAATTTCCTGGCTGTTCCTCATAGGACTGATTGCCCAGGGCCAAGGATAAAATCCTGCCCCCCCCTCCAAAAAAAAAAAAAAACACACCCACCCAAACAATAAATCTTATAGTAATGTGCGGTATGTATAAGTGCATCACAGACTTGCACAGCAATAAAACAGTGGAGGTTTTAGTTTGCTTGAATGGCCATTGAAACGTTAAGCCCACCCGCCACGTCACAGCAACCTCTTTCAGGATGGGTCCTCCTAACCTAATGAAACCAAAAACTGCTTTACAAGCAACCACATGTCCTCATGCTGCTTCTCAGCTAAGAGACAAAATGATGGGTTTATATGTATACCCTCACCAAGACATTTCCACTTTGGGAATTGAAAAAGAAAACACGGAAAGGGACAGGAGCAAAAAAAAAAAAAGAAGACCTGGCTGGGAATACAACAAAATATACAAATATGCAAGATAAACGGTTTTGCGCACTGTGCCCGACCCGGGCGGCTGAGTAAACCAGAAGTATCCAGCCCGCATCATGTATGAAACCTAAGAAAAAAAGGTCGTCTTTTGCACTCACCCCTGTAGCTCCATGATAAACTAAACAACAGTGCGAGTGTCAGACAATGTTGCTGCTGCTTTGAAGCTTCCCAGCAGTAAAACCCAGGTATGTGCAGTGAAATGGTTAATTAAAACCATCAACAGGATTGGCGAGCCTGTAACACAGGAGCTGTCTGTCGCGTGTGTATGAGCGTATATCACAGAGCTCCACAGCAATAACACACACACACACATTACTGTATTATAGAGCCAACACATCCACATACCCCACCACACATTCACATACCCCACCACACATTCACATACCCCACCACACAGTCACACATCCATGTACCCAGGCACACAGTCACTCATCCGCGTACCCACGCACGCAGTCACTCGTCCGCACGCGCAGAGCATGCTGACATCATCAGTGACTGATTTGGCGAGTGCCCGGGCATCCTGGCATCATTTGATCACAGGAGAGGACGTCAAAAGACTTGTAGAGTCAACGCCTAGAAGGTGTCAGGCAGTAGTTAAGGCCAAAGGCTAATCGACTCGTTATTGAACAAACACATTGTGACAAACTTGAAATGATCATTTTTATGCTATATAATAGCCAAGATGCATTATGGGACATTTCCAGCCCAAATTGAACTGAAAGATTTACTTGTTGAGGAATTAATTTACGATTTTAAATTTTACTCGTGCCGTGACATTTTTAGAGCTTTTTATACAAAGAAGTACTTTAAACCGCAAAAGTTTGTAAAAATGTAAGGTGTAGCCACAATTTTGGCCACCGTTGTAATCCCATCGCAAACGCTGCACCCACCACTGGCGCGCGCAGCCCGTTACGTTAGGGTGTGCGCCCATGGAACACTTATTAAGTGGAAGATTTTGCACGTTTTTCATTAGAAATTATAAGCCTGTAATTAAAGATACGGTCAGGTTTTATGTTATTCATCATCAAAAGGTAAAGTAAAAGAGAACCTCCTCACCCAACATTAGGGTGTGCGTGGGCACCCCAAGCACGCAAGAGACCTCATCAACCAAAAAATAATGGATCCTTGTAAGGAGAGCAGAAGATCATCAGTCGAGTGTCGCCTACAGCTTGAACGTGAAGCGCCCACACTAGGAATGATCACTGGTTCCAGGTTGTAGGGGTTTTTATCGTATCGTCATAACACAAACTTTAACGATAAGTTATTGTGCGCAAAGAAGAATAAGTAAAACTAGAAAAAGGCCTCTACGTGTCCCTGGAATCCAGCTTTGAAAGGCGTAGGAACATCAGATGCTTTGTGGCGCTTATACCCACAGAAACCTATTTAAATGATCCCCTTTCCTTCCACTGGGTCCTTGTGCGGACGCCAGCTCACGTTATTATCTGTACATGAGGAGCAGATGGTTTCTGGCCGACAAACTGAGCAAATGGCAAAAGACGACCAAGACATAAATGCCCGACTCTGACCGCTGAACATCTCTTTAAAGGGCCACTACCACCAATAAACAAAATGTTCTTATTGTTTTTATTTGATGTTGCCGATATCTTACATCTGCTTTGTTTTTCTCTTGTAGGTTTAGTTAACACCTTCCCACTGGGTGGTGCCTGGCGTGAGGGTCTTAAAGCCAGTGGGGCGTCATAGTACTCACTGCGGCTCTCAGGACCCTCCGGAGGCCAGACTCCGCAGCCGACGTGCGTCATTAGCTGCAATGGACGGCCTTCATTTAGCTGCCTCGGGCCACCAACAGGGCCGCCATCAGGGCATTATAACCAATGTTGCAGTAAGGGGCCCGGTGGCCGGGGTGCACGGCCTGCCGGGGCCCCATCGTCGGCAACACCATAACAGTTTTTCAGCTCCGGTATTGGACTCAAGGAGTCTGAATTCGGAGCTGTACTGGCCGGCAGCTTCCTGGGTGGGCGGGCCAAGCAACGAACTTGTGCCTCCCAAGCACGTTGCTTTGGCGCCGCCCTCCAGTCACGTGTGTGTGACTCACACACAAAGAAGAAGCTGGCTGCGACGGCTGGGAGGAGAAGCAGCAAGAGAAGAAGAGAAAAGCAGAGAAGAAGATAGAAGAGGAAAAGATAGAAGGAGCAGAGGACCAGGAAAGAAGACAGCAGTGAGCCAGGGCCCAGCCAAACCAAAGGGCCCAGCCAAGCCCCAGGTAGACCCCAGGCCCAGCCAAACCCCAGGGCAATGTTTTACCAACAACGAGTGGGAAATGTTTTACAAACAACGAGTGGGAAATGTTTTTACCAACAGCTAGTGGGAAATGTTTTACCAACAGCAAGTGGGAAAAGTTTTACCAACACACAGGACAGGGAATACCTGACTAGGCCAGACGGTATATAAGGATGTATTTTAACACAAGCCCAAATCGACCAGTGTTAGAGTGGTCAGGGATAGTCAAAACAGTACACAAGGGGTATCTATCATATAAGCCAAAATCAGAGTTAGAGTGGTCAAGGAATAGCCAAGGACTGGTACACGGGGGTGGTTCTCATACAAGCCAAGTAATAACGGAGACTGAAAAAACAACCAAGTAGTGAATCGCCAGGAGACGCTCAGCACTGAGGGAAGCAAACTCCACGACCGCGCGATGCACCGGATCACGCTGTCTGTTTCTAAACCCGGCGGGCGCGCGTCATAATGCCACCACACCAGCCTCCTGGCCAGCCTTGCGAGCTCCGGAAGTCAGCACAATTCCTGGCACCCAGCTTGTCGATGGCACCACTGGGTGCCGGGGCCCCCTCTGAGCCCCAGACGTGACAGATACAGTAATGTGCGGTGTGCATGAGCGTGAGTTTTATTGCTGTGGAACGGTGTTCTGTCCTTTTTTTGTTTTAAAAGGGGCGAAAAGCTGTTAAGGCTTGAGGAAGTTTACGGGTGGCCCCCATCGTGAGGTTTAGTAAGGGGCCCCATCATTTCTGATGGCTGCCCTGGCCACCAATGACGGGGCGAGAGGCTGGTCATAGATGAAAGCGGGCGTGCTATGCCTTCCTACAGTGTTCAGTCCCACCTGCCGTGCGGACGGCATAGCACGCACCGAGACATAAAAGAGTTAAGAAAATATATCACTGGGCGCATCCATTGTGTGATATTTTCCTCTATGTGTCACTGGGTGCATCCATTGTGTGATATTTTCCTCTATATGTGTCACTGGGTGCATCCATTGTGTGATATTTTCCTCTATATATGTCTCTGGGCGTATCCATTGTGTGATATTTTCCTTTATGTGTAACTGGGCGCATCCATTGTGTGATATTTTCCTCTATATGGGTCACTGGGCGCATCCATTGTGTGATATTTTCCTCTATGTATGTCACTGGGTGCATCCATTGTGTGATATTTTCCTCTATGTGCCACTGGGTGCATCCATTGTGTGATCTTTTGTGTTGTATCTCTCCATCACTTGCCTCACTGTGTGGCTTTAGCCATAGAATGGAGTATATGGGTCAGTCACTGACTCACATCATTGTATTGTGTGGGATGTATTCAAAGAACACCACCAGGGGGTAGATTAGAAGTCTGTTAAGCTCCCTGTTTTATCTCATTCAGCTGCCAGCTCTTATCTTGAGTAGAAACATAGAAACATAGAACAGCCTGAAGAACAATCAGGGGCAGATCCAGACACAGGTTTGGGGGGGGGCACTCTACCAGTTTTGGCTAGAGCTGGTGTTGGGTTCACAGCGACCGGCATAGTCACGCCTAATCGCAGGCTGGGCTTGTCACACTCACTCTCTCCAGAACATTGCGCATAGGGGTCTGTCCTCATGCGGCTCAGGTAACGCCTGACAGACACCGCACAGCAATGTTCGGCAGTCTGGCACATGCTGTCACTGAGAATCAAACACCTCCAGCAGTACCACGTCGCAGGTCTAGACACCCACGGATACCCATACATAGCCCTAGAACTCAGAGATACAAACACACACATAGCTATACACATATACACAGTCACACCATTTAGGGAAGCCACTATAGTCAGGCTCAGAAACTCGGCTGTTCCCAGAATTTAAATCGACAGTATCACAAAATATTGGGCCATTTATGTCACTAAAAATGTTCACTAAAATCAAAGTATCTTATTACATTTAATATTAGTTTCTAGACTCATTGTTGGGAGATTTATTGCTGTGCAGCTCTGTTATACACCTGCACACCCTGACTATATTGGGAAGTTCCTAAAAGGAGGAACATTAGGGGGGGGGGATTTGGGCCCAAAATTGGGACTATCTCTCAAAATCAGGGACATATGGGAGCCAGGCACCGAGGTACACACACACATACACAACTATACAAACACACTCCTTGACATACACTCAAGAGACACATACATAGCTACTGTATACACACCCATTTATACACCAGATACACACGGTATACACACTAGGGTTATATATTTTGAGTGTATCCAGGAAATGGTCTTGTCAAGTGAATGCCAGAGGTTCCAAACGTAGTAATTAACCCCTTTGCTTCTGAACCACGTCATCTCCCATCCTGCATTTTTCTAAGAAAATACACAATTTTAAACACAGTTTTCACTTGCATTTTATTTTTAATATGCAGAGTGCACATGGTCATGTTTGACATCGTTGGAAAGGTCAGGCTCTGGCTTTTCCAATGACACATCAAATGTCTACGTACAATGTGTGGAGCCGGAGATACAGGGTTTCAAACATCCTAATGCCCCCTGTATCACCTACAATGGGACAGCAGCATGGGGGCGAGGCATATCTGGATCCACCAGTGAGAACAATAGCCCCACGCAGCTTTATCTAAACATTCCCTCCTCTATCTCATTAACTGTTAAATACTTTAGAAGATAAACCATAGCAGTAATATAAACCTTTTGAAGAGATTTCGGCAATTGTTGCATCCCGGGAAGGATACACAAAATGGAAACAGGAGATATAAAAACCCTAACTTTATTTTTCCTTTTTCCTCGTAATTACTTCACACAAAGAAGAAAAAAAAAACAGCAGCGTGTTTTATAAGGTGGTTTTATTTGTAATGCACAAGTAATCTAGTGCAGCTTATGTAAGTGGTCGTGTCTCTTTAACCTCTTAACGCCATGGGACGTGCCAGGCCGTCCTCGTGGCGGGAGGACCTTGAAGCCGCAGGGTGTACACGTACGCCCCGCTGACTTCAATGGGCGGACCAGTACTTATCGCCCGCGTTAACATCCTCCCGTTTGTCCTTAAGGGGTTAAAGGTGAGGTATCACTTCCACCCTGAAGGCAATCTATCAAAAGCCGATAAGAAGCCTTCCAGAGTTTCTGTTTGCTCCTTCTCCAATAATGACATTGTTGCTTGCAAAGAGGATTCGGTGGGTTGAACATGTGTTAAACCCACCGCTTGGAACGCTTTTCAACGAGATGCATGTGATTGCTGGGATGTACACTAGCCACGCCTAGACCTATGAAAAGCATTTCATAGGACAATGGACAGATGCCAGGGAGGAGAGCAGCAGCGATTAATACTTAACACCTGTATTTTTAAGGTTGATCGTCTACTGCAGGGCTCAAAATTTCCACTCGCCTACTAGCATTTGGCGAGTGGAAAATAAGTGAGGGCGAGTAAAAATGCACCTGCAGGTAGCACAATAAATTATTTTGTTCTGCCTGTGCTGCGTATACCAGCGGCAGCGGTGTTACTTTTTAGGCCCGGCCACCAGACGGAGAAGCCAAGATGGCGACCAGCTGATGGTCCCATTTGATAACATCAGAGAGGGCACGCCAGAGGTCTGTCGCCCATGCCTGCCCCGTCCTGGTGGTTCTCTTACAGCCGCACCCTACTTGCCTGTTACCACAAGTCAACAATCCCTCGCTCTGCTCACACTGGGGTCTGATGTCTGGGTATACATGTATCTTGAGTTTGTCTGATGTCTGGGTATTTATGTATCTTGGATATTATTATTATTGTCATCTTTTATATAGCACCAACAGTTTCCGCAGCACTTTACAGGATCTGATGTCTGTGTATACATGTATCTGGGGTCTGTGGGTGTTCATGTATCTTGGGTCTGATGTCTGGGTATTCAGTCGTATGAGTGACCCGATCGGACTACTGACAGCGCAAGCTCGTACGACTACGTATGACCAATGTTTTCCAATGTATAAAGAGGGTTCAGACCTACAGACACTGCCATAAACCATGTTTTTCCAAAATCCAAGAAGGAACCGATCACATCAGGCAGGATTAGTGGAAAAATACAATCAAGGTTTATTGGAGAGCTTGCAATGTTTCGGTCCTTCTCCAAGGACCTTTATCAAGCATTTTGAGCTTATTAAAGGTCCTTGGAGAAGAACAGAAACGTTGTGTGTTCTCCAATAAATCTTGCTCCTTTCCCCCCACCCCACCCCCACATATGCTGCCTGATGTGACCAGACAAATGCAAATGACCTGCCGGTCGTACGACTGTGGATCCAGTGGATGACCGGCCCGATAGTGTTTAACCTATAGTTTCGCATTAAGCCATTTATCGAAGGAAAACGTTGAGAAAAGGCAAAAGAAATAAACGTCTGAGAACGCTACAACGGCGGCTGCCTGAGGGTTTGGGGAGTTTTAGGAGCGCTGCAGATTGTCGAACGTTCTTTAAGTAAGTGACGAGTCCAGACTCCGCATTCCTCGGGGAATTAGCTTCACTCGGTGAAGACATCCTCACCTCCTAAACCCTTCCTTCCAGAGACTCACGCACAAAGAATTCCTCGCATCCTTGTATATACGATCCTGTATCAGCCCATAGATCACCCCTAAGCTGCTGCGTGGCTCGCTAGACATATATGTAAATGAACGTATTTCGCAGCGAGGCTTTCTGTAGATTTTTATCTGACTTGATATTTAAGCCCAAGCAATGTTCAATGTATTCCTCGGTGTCATTCGACAGCTTACAGACAACGTGGCCGCATTCAACAAGCGAGCACGGACCCTTTTCTTTGGTTTTAGGATGGTCACCAAATGTCACACATTTACTAGAAGGCCTTCTGAAAGGGACTTATTTGGTCAGAATCGTTTCCATGACAAAAATTGAGCAAATATGGCGTTAGCAGCAGGCCTGTGTCAAGGGATATGGCCTGTGAAGGGGGATCCACTGTCCCATGGGTTGGTGGCAATACCAGAAGATCTCCCAGCACCTCGTTACACATTATTGCCCTTATTTGTGCTTAAAAGTGTTGGAGAGTAACAACAGGGATCCAACTTTGGATGCCAATGGTCCTTTAGCTGTAGTTGGCCAACAAAAGGTAACCAATCTGATCTGTGTCACACAGTCTATACCTAGCAAACCTCCCCAGCGTCATCAGGACTGACCCCAGAACCAAACTGGTCCTTATAGTGGCTGGATTGGGAGTTATCAGGTACTAGGGTACCGTAGTTCTAGAGTGGAGAGATTGGCAAGAATGTAGAGCCAACACCGTGGTGAGAAATACAGAAGTCCACCAAGGTAAACTAGCAAGGGTCAAAGGGATGGAGAGATCCAGGCCAAGGTCAAATACCACGAGCCAAGACACAAATGCGTTGGCACCTACAGATCCTGCCCTAACCAGAAGACAGAGGGGACCAGTGATACGGTGCACCAAGTATGCATAAGTGATGCGCCAGAAGCAAAACAGGAGCATCCCCGGCCACTGGAGAGATGTGAGATCGACAGGTCACCGAGACCTTCTGCTATGTGATCGGTACAAACTGGACTTTCTCTGCGTAAGTCCTGTAAAGCTGAAACTGACGCGTTTGACAGAATATAACAGATATATGTCACGAACGGAAAGATGAAGGGGGTCACAAACACAGACGTGGGGAGCTAGATAGCTTCTGTCTGTCTTCACTCTGCTTATTCATGTCGAGAGAGACAGAAATGGAGAGAACGAGGGATATGGACTCAGCGCTTTTAGATTTCCAGCTTATTTGTGCTAAATGCCCTTTTATTGATTACTCGTGCACTGAATGCCTGCGGCAGCTGCGGCCGTATTAAGACTGATCGAATTTGAGTGGAACTTGCATTTAAGTGAGGGATTCTGTTTCACATGTCATATGCAGAGCATTCCCGCATTCCCGTATCATCAGCTTCCTGTATAAAAGACAGAGAAATCGTTACTCGCTTCGCTGCGAGGCTTCCAGATATTTCCTAGAAATGTACAGATGCCGAAATAGTGAGAAACTGACCAATTTCTGTAGGGGATGGGTGTGTTGATCAAAATCGTGAGGTGTCAAAAGTTACAAAACTTCTGCCTTAGTAGGACACGTCTTTATTGGGGAAAAATTAGGATTTCCGAAGTCCTGTGATGTAACGCCACGCCACAATTAGAAGGGACACTCTACACAGCGTGACTATTCAATCTTATCCGTGTGGTCACAATTATGTGAGATCCCTACTCACTCTCCCCTCTCTGAGGGGGGGCTCGGAGGGCTGATTCAGCCATCCAAAGCACACGGGTTTGTCCTGCACAGTTCCTCTGCTCATAATTCCTTGGCGGTGAGACCTATGGGAACCAGTCTTATGCAATGGTGTCAAAGTCTTCCTGCAATGAGAGCTGCTGGATGGGCTGGAGTGCCCAGCCCCCATGCAGTCACATGACATGCTGAGCTGGAAGTATGTTATATCCTGCAGAGATCAGAGGGAGACCAGCGCTGGATTCAGGTAGGATTGCCACCTGTCCGGGTTTCACCTGTACAGTCCGGGTTTTGAGTCATGTGTTCGGGTCTCAGACCAGCTGCCACCCAGACACAGGATTCAACCCAGACTGTGTGCTCTGCACTTCCCCAGCGTGAACTGCAGCTCCCGTTCCTTACTCATGACAGAGAAGGAAGAACTGCAGCCCCACCTCTCTGAACGTCTGCGAGCCCTGCCGCCAAGCACCCCTATGTACATGAGCTAGGATTAGGAGCAGCAGCTACTGCTATGGAATCCTTCTGGGGTAGTGCAGAACCCTCAGTCCTGGAGATACATAAACATATCTGCCTACTTCCCTCCCTCCAGACACCTGGTATATAGGATGCGGGGCTTTAATACTACTAAGTGTGGACAGATAGGCCAGGTGGACTGTATAGTAAAATGTAGGTAGGGTAGGCTGAGGAGGTGCACAGAATCTGTAGCCAGGATGAGGCAGTGCATAGATTGTGTAGAGTAGGATCAGGAGGTGCATAGATTGTGTAGGGTAGGACGAGGAGGTGCATAGAACATGTAGGGTAGGACGAGGAAGTGCATAGAACATGTAGGGTAGGACGAGGAAGTGCATAGAACATGTAGGGTAGGACAAGGAGGTGCATAGAACATGTAGGGTAGGACAAGGAGGTGCATAGAACATGTAGGGTAGGACGAGGAGGTGCATATAACATGTAGGGTAGGACGAGGAGGTGCATAAAACGTGTTGGGTAGGACGATTAGATGCATAGAACATGTAGGGTAGGACGAGGAGGTGCATAGAACATGTAGGGTAGGACGAGGAGGTGCATAGAACGTGTAGAGTAGGACGAGGAGGTGCATAGAACATGTAGGGTAGGACAAGGAGGTGCATAGAACGTGTAGGGTAGGACGAGGTGCATAGAATGTGTAGGGTAGGACGAGGAGGTGTATAGAATGTGTAGGGTAGGACGAGGAGGTGCATAGAATGTGTATGGAGGATGAGGAGGTGCATAGAACGTGTTGGGTAGGACGATTAGATGCATAGAACGTGTAGGGTAGGACGAGGAGGTGCATAGAATGTGTAGGGTAGGATGAGGAGGTGCATAGAACGTGTAGGGTAGATCGAGGAGGTGCATAGAACATGTAGGGTAGGACAAGGAGGTGCATAGAACGTGTAGGGTAGGACGAGGAGGTGCATAGAACATGTAGGGTAGGACGAGGAGGTGCATAGAACGTGTAGGGAAGGACGAGGAGGTGCATAGAACATGTACGGTAGGACGAGGAGGTGCATAGAACGTGTAGGGTAGGACGAGGAGGTGCATAGAACGTGTAGGGTAGGACGAGGTGGTGCACAGAATGTGTAGGGAGGAAGAGGTACATAGAATGTGTAGGGAGGACGAGCAGGTGCATAGAATGTGTAGGGAGGACGAGGAGGTGCATAAAATGTGTAGGAAGGATGAGGAGGTGTATAGAGGAAGGGTATATGGGATGAGGATGTTTTGGGGTTTGTATGTTTGTTTTTACAGGCAGCAGGAGAATAACAAGTGATTACAATGTCGCTTATTATTCTTCTCTTAAGCCGGTGTTTTAAATACTGGCCGTGAGATCCTGATATGAAAAGAATTTGCAAAATCACTTAAAAAGCTTAAAGATGTACGATCCCCTCTTGTTGCATAGAGCAGAGGACGTCACAACAACAACCCACAGCCTCCTGTTTTCACTTGCATAAGGACACGGAGACACAGAGTACAACTGACAGTGTGCGCGCGTGTGTCTGGATGCGGACCCAGTTGTGCAAGTTCCATCAGAGAGAGACCTCAGTCATCCTTCATACGCATCGTATAGAAGCTACGTTACAAATTTGCGGCACGGCACTAGAGTGTTTGAGTTTGGCTTGAAGGAAAGGTGACAACCCTAGATTCGGCGGTATTTTCAAAAAGGAAACTAAAGGGTTAAAACAGGAAAAGGGTATGCAGAGGGGGTTAGAGCAATTGAATGGGTAACCCCTTTATTTTCTACCCCTTCTGTTTTAACCCCAGTGTATCCCTCCAAGCACACTCAGCATCACCTCAAACAAAAAGCGGAGAACGCTACGGACTCGCAATTGTTGAAGATCGAACGCAAGTCGTGCAAAAATTGAAAAGTGAATTTTTTTAAATTTAACAATGCAAGAAAAATGTACGTTTTAATTCTGTATAAAAAACCATATACATATAGAAAGGCTAAAACAATAGGGGGGCATAGAAAGTAAAAGGACCGCTAGATTTTTGGAATTTAGGGTTTGTCTTTTTGGATGATTAACCTGGAGCAGTTGGAGCACTCACCAGCGAGCTATCCAAGCACCATGCCATGGATGTCACGCAAGAATGAAGACACTGGAGTAATATCAGTCCACAAATAACCAGCCACGGAAGATCACGGGAGAATAAATCCTGTGCTTTGAAAAAGAATACATTGTACCGCTCTCCAGTGTATGTTTGTGCTTTTACAGAATATACAGTATATTGATTTTTCCATTCATTCGCCAGTAACCCTGTTATAATTTGCCGTTTGCCCACGTTCCCCGCCTGAACACCTCAAATTACTCCTAATTACCCATTAGAACATTTTACTCCACAAATTCTCATTCTGCTCCTGCAATAACAGGAAACGTTCCTCTGGCTGAATTAATGGCCAGGTTATATTCGGACTTTTCAAGAACATTATATCAGGACGCAGCTTTAATACAATCCGGGGCTTATTCACTGAACACAGAGCGGTGGAAGCATTCAAAAAAATACAAGAGCAAAACAATTTGTTTCCGGTAAATGTAAAGAGTACATACTTAATGGAAACTGGCGTACCACCGGGGGTCGACTTTCGCTTCCATGGGACCAGATCAATGCCAGAGACCACTCAGCTCCCGACCTGTAGCTCAGGGCTGTTAAACTCTGCCCCTCTTTAGGTTTCTGAACTACAACTCCCATGATTCTCTTGCCATCTACCGCATTCAGGGAATTACAGGCCGTTAACATCTGAGGGACCCAGAGTTTGAGATTCTGCGGTCGCTGGCCATAAGAGAGTAGCAGTGGATGGTTGGCTGCTAGTTGTGGTTCCAGTAGAGGATGGCTCCTGGTTCTGTCAACTGGTGATCAGGTCGCTGGAGTGTGTGTGTGTGTGTGTGTATAATATATATATACGCACACCACAGTGTACAACAGCAGGAACCAGGGAATAGGTCCCTGGTTATTAACAGGACGGTACCACTAGTGGTCATCCATTGACACTTGAAGAGTGGAGATTTCACCAGGCGTCGTGCCTTTCAGGGCTCTGGGTATTGCTGGCACTGGCCGGCGCACATTGGCGTCGCCATTAGTCACGTGACAATCATGTGTGACGTCACATGCATGCGCTCCTGCGCGGCACCTCTGCAAAGAACAGACCCATCCCCAGGCAATCCCCTATGATCCGGAGGACGAATAATGGGGCATTTGCCTTTGCAAATCGCGATGACCGCTCGCCTGCACTGAAGCCAACGTGACTTTCATTATTTCAGAGGCAGGTCAGGCCAAGACAGACTGCCAGCAGACAAAGCCCTGCCCAGGCCACCCCTGCCACGGCGGTGCAATGGTGGCCCAAGTGAGGATGTTCGGGGGCATTTTTTGCCACGCGCTGGATTCTGCCGCCCTAGGCAAACGCCTTGTTTGCCTTGCGGTAAATACACCCCTGATCATGACAGTTGATGCGGAGTAACAGATTAACTGCATACCATCATCATCGTTTTATCTGAGCCGTTATTTGCTAGATTCCACCATTTCCTTTAAAACATCCCTCTTCCCAATACTGAGCCGGTGTCTCTCAGTGTCCAATGACATCATAGATTCAGAAATAGGAGTTGTCAGTCGATTGTGTTGCTGGTTCACAGACAGACACACCATGTCAGAATCTCTTCTTGTGTCTTGTACCCCCCCATCCGATATGACATACTTTTCCACCCTGGTCGCCCCCGTTCGTGGCAGTTTTCCAAAAGATGCCGGTAGTTTCACAAGCTCAAAATAAATAGTCAAACCTTGCCTCATCGAGGAACTATCGCAGCCTATTTTTGTCCTTTAATAAGTTATAACTGGTTAATATTTCACTCAAAAGTCTCACAATAGCTCATATTTGCACATGAAAAACCCGGTAACATTAACCATTTCCAGTCAAGTCACGAGTAAGCCATAGGATGCGCGTCTCCCTCCAGTTAGAGAAGGGTTAAAAGAGCAGTATTTGTTCATAGGGGAAAAATAAAAATAAATTGCACTGGATTCATAAAAATTATTAGAGATGTGCACTGCTGAAAATTTCTTTTTGTTTCAGTTTTTTTTTCCAGGTGTTTTTTTCGTTTCGGACCGTTTTCCTTTCGATTCGATGATTCGAAATTTCGGATCATTTCGGCGATTCGGTTCAGTTTTTCGTTTTTTAATGAGTTATTTGGTTTTTTTATTGCATATTTAAGAATGTGAAGTAGATTTACTACCAATAGAATGACAGTTCCTTTACTTATTTATTCTTTTAAGATTTTTTGGGGGAAATTTTAGGTTTCTTAACTTATTTTAAAGAAACAAGGCTTTTTAACCCATAGGTTTCAATGCAGCATATGATTCCGCACACTGCTGGGCAGCACCTCTACAGTATAATTAATGCAGCATATGAATCCGCACACTGCCGGGCAGCACCTCTACAGTATTAATGCAGCATATGAATCCGCACACTGCCGGGCAGCACCTCTACAGTATAATAATGCAGCATATGAATCCGCACACTGCCGGGCAGCACCTCTACAGTATAATAATGCAGCATATGAATCCGCACACTGTCAGGCAGCACCTCTACAGTATAATAATGCAGCATATGAATCCGCACACTGCCGGGCAGCACCTCTACAGTATAATAATGTAGCATATGAATCCGCACACTGCCGGACAGCACCTCTACAGTATTAATGCAGCTTATGAATCCGCACACTGCCGGGCAGCACCTCTACAGTATAATAATGCAGCATATGATTCCGCACACTGTCAGGCAGCACCTCTACAGTATAATAATGTAGCATATGAATCCGCACACTGCCGGGCAGCACCTCTACAGTATTAATGCAGCTTATGAATCCGCACACTGCCGGGCAGCACTCTCAGTAAATAATGTAGCATATGAATCCGCACACTGCCGGGCAGCACCTCTACAGTATAATAATGCAGCATATGATTACGCACACTGCCGGGCAGCACCTCTACAGTTATATAATGTAGCATATTGAATCCGCACACTGCCGGGCAGCACCTCTAGTATTAATGCAGCTTATGAATCCGCACACTGCCGGGCAGCACCTCTACAGTATATAATGTAGCATATGAATCCGCACACTGCCGGACAGCACCTCTACAGTATTAATGCAGGCTTATGAATCCGCACACTGCCGGCAGCACCTCTACAGTATAAAATGTAGCATATGAATCGCACACTTGCCGGGCAGCACCTCTACAGTATTAATGCAGCTTATGAATCCGCACACTGCCGGCAGCACCTCTACAGTATAATAATGCAGCATATGATTACGCACACTGTCAGGCAGCACCTCTACAGTATAGTAATGTAGCATATGATTCCGCACACTGCCGGGCAGCACCTCTACAGTATTAATGCAGCTTATGAATCCGCACACTGCCGGGCAGCACCTCTACAGTATAATAATGTAGCATATGAATCCGCACACTGCCGGGCAGCACCTCTACAGTATTAATGCAGCTTATGAATCCGCACACTGCCGGGCAGCACCTCTACATTATAATAATGTAGCATATGAATCCGCACACTGCCGGGCAGCACCTCTACAGTATAATAATGCAGCATATGATTCCGCACACTGCCGGGCAGCACCTCTACAGTATAATTACTACAGCATATGAATCCGCACACTGTCAGGCAGCACCTCTACAGTATAATAATGTAGCATATGATTCCGCACACTGCCGGGCAGCACCTCTACAGTATAATAATGCAGCATATGAATCCGCACACTGCCGGGCAGCACCTCTACAGTATAATAATGCAGCATATGATTCCGCACACTGTCAGGCAGCACCTCTACAGTATAATAATGTAGCATATGATTCCGCACACTGCCGGGCAGCACCTCTACAGTATAATAATGCAGCATATGATTCCGCACACTGCCGGGCAGCACAATTTAATGTATTGATTACGCACACTGTCAGGCAGCACCTCTACAGTATAGTAATGTAGCATATGATTCCGCACACTGCCGGGCAGCACTCTAATAGCAGTAATACGCAACTCTGCAGGCTTATATTACGCACACTGTCACGCACACTGCAGCAGCACCTCTACAGTATATTAATGCAGCTTACGATCACTGTGCAGCGCAGCACCTCGCTACATATTAATGCAGCTTATGAATCCGCCACTGTCACGGCACCTCTACAGTATAATAATGCAGCATATGAATCCGCACACTGCCGGGCAGCACCTCTACAGTATTAATGCAGCTTATGATCCGCAACTGCCTGGCACCTCTACAGCACATACTATAATTAATGCAGCATATGAATCCGCACACTGCCGGGCAGCACCTCTACAGTATAATAATGTAGCATATTAATCCGCACACTGCCGGGCAGCACCTCTACAGTATAATAATGTAGCATATGAATCCGCACACTGAAAGGCAGCACCTCTACAGTATAATTACTACAGCATATGATTCCGCACACTGCCAGGCGGCACCTCTACAGAATAATGCAGCATACGAATCCGCACACTGCCGCAGCACCTCTACAGTATAATTACTGCAGCATAAAACGAAAAACCAACTGAACCAAATGACCCGAAATGATCCGAACCACTGAAATGATCCAAACGCCGAAATGACCCGAATCACCGAATCGACACGAAATTTCAAATTATCGAATCGAATGACTTGAAATTTTGAATCGATACGAAATTTTGTGTGGTCGACATTTCGGATTGGGGTTGCCCTCGGAAGCACGAAAATGGTCAATTTCGTCCGAAAATCGATTCGGTATGAAAATAAATTGCACATCCCTAAAAATTGTACAAAAGCAACAAAAGCAAAATTATACAAAAGCAAGTGAATAGAAAGAGACAACACTCACTACAGCATTCCAATAAAACACGAAGTTAAGTGAAATCGCTCCTGCTTCACCAGTCTGAGCACATATTGTGAAATTCAGAAACAACGTCCAGGCCACCTGCACAAAAACCCTACTACCCATTCACTTGACGTGTGTCTCCATTGATCAGAGTTCAACGCACTACCAACAGTCATGCACTCCCATGCATGGACCGCCAACTGACGGAAAACCTTAGACTACCCGGTGATGTAAAAGCAGCTGCCATCCACTCTCATAAACTGACCAACAACTGACACAACTGGCAGTCATCTACTTTCATAAATGTTGTTTGTCAAGTCGACAAGGACCACTTTGTCAACCACAAAACATTATGTATTATGGTAGGGATGAATGACAGATGACAAAAGTGACTTGGGCAGGTAACTGATTAAAGAGTTGCGCATTCGTCAAACTCACCCTCTCACTGGAAACCATCCGAATCCAGCAGGACGAAGTCGAGACGGCTGGAGATGGAAAGGAGTGCAGTAGGTGGCCATGACTTCCCAGGTGTCTCATCATTGCCTAAGTGTTTGACAGCGTTTTGCTGGGAGACACATTTCTGACGTTGAACTCAACTGAGCGTCTCTTCCGCTCAGCCCACCAAGTCCAGTCTTCACATGCGGGATAGACAAAACCCTAACACAAAAGTTTGAGACCCGTCAGCTACCCTCAACCTAGTTTAGCCGGTCAGTCAAAGCTGTTGCCCGTTGCGAGGCTGCTGCAAATACAAGGAGCCACAGGTGACAGCCGAGTACCAGATGGGACCAAAGGTGGATGAGCTACCCCCTAAGGCAGGGATCTCAAACTCTGGCCCCCCAGATGTTGATTTCCTACAATTCCCAGAATTATTTGAATGCAATAGATAGAGAATCATGGGGGTTGTAGTTCAGAAACATCCGGGGGGGACAGAGTTTGACACTCCTGCCCTAAGGAGTATGACTGTCCCTCCAACCAGAGGCGTTACTCTTCCCTGGATACCCCTCGCAACACTTTCATAAACCAACCACAAATCGACAACTTGAAGTCCTCAACTCACATAGACTATCCGCTAAGGGACAATCCATAGACATTCATCCCAACAAGTTAACCACCAATGGACAACGAGAAGTCATCCACTCCCATAAACGGACACAACCAATAGATATTCTCATAAACAACTCAACACCATGGTCACAACCTGCAGTTATACACGCTCATACACTGACCAACAACCAACACAAGCAGAAGTCACCCACTTTAATAAACTGGCCAACAACTAATGCACAACCAGCAGTTGTACACACCCATGATATGGCCACCAGTGGTCACCTGTTATCATAAGCCGGTTACCACCAGACGCACGAAAAGCAGTCACCCTTACTAAAAAATTGACTGCCAGTCCGGGGGACGACGACCCAGCAGCCGTCTGATCACCAACAGGCCAAAACAGCAGTCAACTAACAGAACATCAACGGCTATGCACCCTCAAGTAACTAGCAATAAAACCAATAGTGACAACCAGTATTCCTCCAGTAGTCATCTACTTCCATAAATAACAAATCAAGTGACTCAACCAGGAGTCATATACTAGCATTAATGAACCGCCAACTGACACAAGCATCATTCATCCACTTTCATTAACAGCCAACTGATGGAGAGCCAGCAGTCATCATTTCCCATAAGCAGAGCACCATCTAGTGCACAACCAGCAGTCATCCATTCTTCTAAAAGAACCATAAATGGACACAACCAGCAGTTGTCCACTCCCATAAACTTATGTAACCAGAAGTCATCCACCACGCTCATAAAGAAGCCACCAACTGACACTGCCCGCAGTCATCCATGCATACAAACAGACCAGCTGACAGACAACCAGCAGTTATCTACTGTAAAACATGAGCTGCAAATTGGTGGAGAGTCAGCAGACATCCGCTCCCATAAACTGACCGCCAGCTGACACATTACCAGCATACACTGCCACAATCTGACCACCAACTGAAGTCAATATCCATCCTTTCTCATAAACTAACCTCCATCTGACATAGCAGAACCAACAGTCAACTCTCTACTAGCCAAAGTCCACTGGATACAGGACCTGAACACTTCATAAGCTCCCCTCACTTGAGCAGCCATGCTACATGCCAACTACTAGTGACACCGAGGAAGCTCGAGTGATCTCGAAAGTCATCTGCTCACTTGGCAGCCAATTTTCATTGGGTTTAGTGAACAGTCACTATATAGATCTCGGGTATTCAGTCTTATATTTTAATGAACATGGGATGGGAAAAGAACAGACGCATAAAAGACGGTACATGATCATTAGGTGGATAGTTGTGAAGGCCTCAAAACTGCTAAAGATCCATCATGAGAAAGAGTGATGGCTACACAAATACGTCCTGCTGCCTCAGCCAAAGATACCCCAGAAAAAAACATTATAAAAAATTAAGAAAAACATACTGCAGGTTTCTACTCAAGTATCTAAAATAGCGCGTTTCTGATCAACGTCACTGGTTGAAGGAGGAGCCCTGATGATGCAATTTGCCGTTTTCTTGGCAAACCTCATTCTTTATCTCGAAAACAAATTCTGCAAGAAAAAGACAAACATAACAGGCCTTTTATCTGCCGCCCGGCACCGCTAATGAGTCACCAATTAGTTTCTCCAGGCCTGTCCCAGCAAGGCTCTGGGGTTCCAGGTGGGTAACGGACGAGAGCTGGAAGACCCGTCGGATTTCATACGGCGTGTAGTAGCAGGGAGGAGAAGAGGACTATGGTAACGAGACAGAATTAGTATGCCGACACTGGCGGCTTGTGTTTCCATGAATTTATCACCTGCGCCACTAGAGGTTAACAGTCTGGGAATTTAGCTTTGGTCTTATTCCATCCTTCCCAATAATTAATATGGCCCGTGATGGAAATGACCGAAAACCAGATCTCCTGACCTATCAGAGCCACCGATAAAGGCTCAATAACCTAATATAGAACGAGACTAAAGTATCTTATTTACACCATTTCTAATATGTATTCTAGCTTAGTGCAGGGATGACAAACTATGCCCCCCCCATATGTTGATGGCCTACAATTCCCATAATTCTTTGAATAGTTGTCCATGGAATCATGGGAGTTGTAATTCAGAAACATCTGGTGGGCCGGAGTTTGACAGCCCTGGCTTAGAGACCGGGATCTTTGTCGCCTTGCGGCTCTGCTGTACACCCGCACACCCCAAAAATATATAAGAACCCTAAGGCTAGGGTCAGACGAACGCATTTTCGCGTTGTCTGTGAAAAAGTGCGTTCGAACGAATGGATGTATTTTTTCACGGAACACGCGACAGCGGTCATACGATGCGCCTTTTCGTCCGTGATTTTGTACGGATCATCAATAAAACACTTTTTGTGTCTGGACGTTATGTTAGCCGGACATTAGCAGTGTCTGACATCTCCTAATCACGCACACACGCCGCTAGCGGACGCAGCGCACTCTGTACGTCCGTACTAGAGGTTTGACGTTCTAGAAAAAATACGTTCGTTTGCCACTTGCGTTGCGCGGACGAACGTTCGTGCGGCCGTTCGTCGTATGTTCCCCGGCATTGGACGTCATTTGCTGCTAGCACGGCCGTGATTTCGTGCATCTAAACGAACGTTAAAACTGCTTTCGTCTGACCCTAGCCTAAAAAGGAAGGACGCCAAGAGGGGGGGAAAAAATGGTGGAAAGGTATTGGAACCAAAATTGGGACTGTCCCTTTTATAGAAGGACACTTGGGAGTTAGAATTCGGGACTGGTTATTACGTCTGGTAGTAATCCTATTTTTCAGTACAGCCAAGGAAGACGTTTCCGGCTGCGTCTCGCAGTATCCTCTTGCTCAGTTTGACACCAGGAAATCATTTTAACCCCTTCTCTACCAAAGATAATTTACAGAAAAAAATTTAATAAAAAAAAAAAGAGTGCAGCTATTGCATATAAAAAAAAGAGGACAAAACTAGTGTTTTTTTGGGTATAAAAACTTCAAGAATAGGATTTTAAATCTTAATATTATTTTACAATTCTGACAACTAAATAAAAAAAAAAATATCTTTAATTTATAGAGATAGGATATTAAATGTTGCAATATTTCAGGTGGAGCCTAAGCGCAGAAGAGGAAATAATCAGATGTCGCTCGGAGAAATTTCTAAGAATCCCAGCGGTATTTTTTAGAAATGAGACCAGAAAGAAAACCCATTAGAAGTTTCTCATCTTGCTCAGCGATTGTGTTTTGGATTGTTTTTAGAAATGTACATTTTAATAATTAAATAATATCTGCACATGGCAATATACCCACATGTAGAAGGAAGGGAATCCCTTGGCGTAAGTGGGATAAAGGGGTGTTCAGCATTAGAAACCATATTTAATCACGAGCTCCAAACCATTAACTCTTTTACTCTCATTGCTTTTTGATTGGGAAAAAATACATATATTTATTTGAAACAGGGGAATGTTTATTCGATACCCAAATGTTGGATAAAAACTGATATTTTTGGATAAACATATAAATATGTGCAAATTCGCATTATTTAATTCAATTTTCCTTACATAAAGATTGTTGGGATGAAAGGTTCTAAACTGTAGATGGCGTCCGTTGCCTTGCACAATGTCACACGGGGTCTGCATTATTAGTATACAGGCAGAAACAGTTAAATATTTTAATGATTTTATACTATGGTCTTATTTTCTGCCTTACAGCAACCTTCAGGATACTGCAGACTCAGATTTTCTGCCACAATATTGAAGCGAGTGGAGACTGAGAGGGATTGAGAACATGTTTCAGAGTGGAAATAAAGATGTACAGTATATGGCACCATAAAACAAGACTTTTTATGCAACTTCAAAAGGATATAAAAAATCCTGTTGCTGATTTCAGTGTTGAGAAGGGGAGGGGAGATGGTTTGAAATAATCTTAGAGATAGAAGACTGAAGAAAACCCCAAAGAAACTTTAAAAGCATTCCAGTACGAAGGTAAAAAGATGTCATTATTTGAAACGCACTTTCAAAGATTTAAAAATAACCATGAGGAATTATGGTAGCAGATAGGTACAAAATAATTCAACCCTTTAAGAAAATACAAATCCTACAAGTCTTCCCTAAAAAACATTTTTTTTATTAAATATATATATATTTAATATAAAAAATTATATATATCTATTTTTTTTAAATTCCTACAAAATAGGAGATGCAACTCCTTCTGTGCATCTACCGCCAAAAAAAATACACTGAAGAAAAAAAAAAAGTACACAAGATAATGGTGTCTAAAACAATAATAAAAAAGAAAAAAGAAAAGAGTTATTAATATTCCAATTGTGTCATTTTTGTACCATGACACAATTGACAACGCATCGGGTCAAAATTAACCTAGTGCTATATATATATATAAGATTAAAAATCTAGTTTGATAAAAATTATTGATTGGATCCCTACACGGGGGTCTGATAATTCTGTTGCCAAAATAACTTTGAACATGTCCAATAGCCAACTTAAATACATGCAGGGGACCCGAAGACAACTTTGAAAACTGTTTTAGAAGAATGCCAGGTGATTGCAACAATAGCATCAGAATCAAGCTTGTTACCAAGCACCAGCATTTGAAGATGGAAAGGCACATAATGGAAATGAATAGGCAATTCCAGGGATCTCTCTCAAAAGGAACAGACTGAGCATGTGCAAAGTTCTTCTGACTGGGGCGATTTCAAAAACTGTCCATAAATCACGACACGCATAGGTGTAACGGTGGCTTCTTTATTCTATCGGTCAGGGATGCAGTAACATATGCTAAAGTATCATGCAAGAAATTTATAAAAATATCTTTATCCTACGTCAATATCCTCCTCGAACAACTATAGCAGTGGTAATATACCGGTACTACTCTTGGAACAGTAAGCTATATTAATAGTACAGTATTAAAAGGATGGAAACCCTCCTGGACTCATCAGAAAGGGTGGGGCATGACTGCTGGTCTGGGGCTTGGCTGTAAGGTAGCCTGACTGATTGGGATTGGTGGTTGGGATATATGTTTGTAAATAATGAAGGGGTTATACAAAAGAGTGAGGGGAGTGGTCTTACCTCTTGAGCTTTCCAGCATTGCTGAAATATCATCAATTTGCCACCCTCCCGCCTGTTTTGTTGGTCGGCGGGACTCGGAAGCTCAAGTCACAGCAGTGGAAAGAACCCTGGTGTTATAAGGTTAACCTGGTAGAAAGGTCTTGTGATAAATTAATGATCATACAGACCACAGTGCCAAACTGCACCGGTGATATATTTGCAGAGGACAGTTGATCTCCACACCAGCAGAGCGCCCCCTTTGGTTCAGCACTACCGTATCACTGCACACACTGAGGAGATCCTTGGGATTTTCCCAGTAAGTCCAAGCTCCTTGGCCATCTCATCCCAGCCGCTTGATGCGCCATACCCTACTGGCCGGTTCCCAGGACTCTTGTAGAGGCTTTGTTGTCAGAAACCATTCTTTTGTCTCAGGGAAAGTTGTATATATTTAAAATCTTTGGAGATAACAAAAGGCGACTGCGAACTATTGCTATTTCTTGGACACGTTCTACTAATTAGAGATAATTAGATAAGATCCAGACATGTTTTTGGCGCAAAAGTCGTTTCGGGCAGAACATTTATTCCGCACCCTCCTTTCTCGTCGAACGCAACAAAGAGCAGACTTCGCTGAGAACTAAACACCTTTCAGTGTAGATGGATTGCGCACATTTTATGAAACCTAAACATAAGCTCTCATAATCGGGAAATATTCCTCGATGACAATAAACATATCCCGCCCTAGAACAATATGGAGAAGGACCGCGACGCGCTCGGCTCTAAAGTAGAACTTAATGCTTTGTGTGAAGGAGAAATGCCTCCATAGATTACGTCGAGAGCGGATAAATCAACCGCCAGCCAAAACATCTCATTAGCCAAAATCTAATTTCATTTTATTGGTGCACAATGCGGGGAAGCGAGCGGCTGCTTCGGGAGCTCAAAATGGGACCTAGAAAGTCTTTAGTATTATCAGCAGGCAATGTCTGCCATGGATGGATGATCAGGTCGCAATAAATGCACCTCATTTCCAGATTCTTGGTAGCACAGATGTCGGAGTTTGCTTTACGTCCGATCGAAAAGATCAGGACATTTCTAGGAGAGGTACTAGTACTTTATCCTCCTTTATGATCCGGGTAAGGGTACCTGCTCCACTGAAATATCCAGCAGTGAACGTCCACAAAAAACGATGGGCCACACCATAGTACCCATAAATGAAATCTTTATTCACCACCCAACGGGGCTAAAATTGTGACGTTTCAGCTATAGGCCTTAGTCTTTTGCGAAAGTCTGGTACGGAACGGTGGACCCCGTGGTGGAGCACCCAGAGGATTCCCAAACGACAGGTTTACTCCCACTGTGGTAGCCACGCTTTCCTGCCTCAGCAGTGAACTTCAATAGATTATGGTATTCAGGGGAGGGCTGGGGCAGGTGGCAAGGTGACGATTTCCCCCCAGGTCACTACGCAGAGGGCCACTGCACATCGTAGCAGCCACTCACAGCACCAGCCCAATGTCACAGCCAGGGCAGCCATCAGGGGATGACATCCCATGGTATGTTCAGGGGCCCAGTGGGCCCTGGCAAAACTTGGTGCATTTTATCTAACGGCCACAGACATAAGGACACCCCATGCCATCCAGGACTGGCCCGCGAAGATATCAACAAATTTCCTGCTGGGCCATGGCATCTGGAGTCAGTAAGAGCACACAGACTCATCACTCAGGGAGCAATGAGTATGGTGTGCACCAGGTTGAGGTGCAGGCCAAAGCTCTCGCACGACAGAAGAGTTTAGTGAAATGGGCAGTTGGAGGAAGTGGGCACCAACCTATGGTTCAGTAAGGAGCACAAAGAATTCTGATGGCAGCCCTGGTCACAGGTCTTAAACAATTCCGAGCAGTGGCACAACACACTCTCGCTTGGGCCGTGGCCAGGGCTTTGAAAATCGCTGTACTCTTCAGCTTTTATTAACATTATACCTCAGGAGTACAAAGAGGTAAACGCGCCGACCATTGCCCGAGGCACAGGCACCATGGAGTGAGAGGGAAGAGGCACAGGCACAATGGGGTGAGAGGGAAGAGGCACAGGCACAATGTGGTGAGATGAGGCACAGGTACAATGGGGTGGAGGGAAGAGGCACAGGCACAATGGGGTGAGAGGGACGAGACACAGGCAAAATGGGGTGAGGGATGAGACACAGGCACAATGGGGTGAGGGATGAGACACAGGCACAATGGGGTGAGGTGGATGAGGCACAGGCACAATGGGGTGAGGTGGATGAGGCACAGGCACAATGGGGCGAGAGGGATGAGACACAGGCACAATGGGGTGAGATGGATGAGGCACAGGCACAATGGAGAAAGATGAATGAGGTAGAGACACAATGAGAGGTGAAAGGGATGAGACAAAAAGTTATAGTAAGGAAAGATGGATGAGACAGAGTCACAATGGGGTGAGACTTGGGGCAGCGCCACCACAATGGAGTAAGATGAACGCAGTAGAGGCACAGTGAGGTAAGACACAAGGCAGAGTCACAATGGGGTGAGAAGGATAACGCAGAAACTCAATGGGAGAGGGATGTTGCAGACGTATAACGGGGTGAAAGGGATGTAGCAGAGGAACGCTAAAATGTAGAGCTCCAGGCCCATGAGTTTACCGTTACTTATTGCCAGAGATGTGGTAAACATCGGACAACAAAGTTTAATGCAATTCTTGAAAAGAAGACAGGGGTGGTGATGGGAGAAAAACTCTGGCTCCTCCATTCCCCAGCTTTTTATAAACGCTCGTAGGGCTCATGAGCGACAAACGTCCGACAGCACAGAGGGTCATCGAGCAGGGCGCCGCTGGTCCGGAGGCTCGAAGCGTCCTGTACCCTTGTTATTTCAGAGTACGTCTCGGATCCAAATAAGCATTTAAGAATGGTATCATTGGGCAGTATCCTTGCAGATCATTCGGCACAGACTCCGTCCTCCCTCAGGCAAGGTGTAACGACACATCCAAGGAGAATATCCTGTCACTTTATGCCATTATTTTACAGTATCTAGAAAAGGCGCCGGCGGATGGAAAGCTACAGATCCAGAAGCATTCAGTCATTTCGATACCAGTTACAGAGTTTCTTGAACCCATGTCCTGGCTGGTACCGCCTGCTCCTATGTGGTGGTGGTGGTGACCTACTGGGTCCTCATAGGGTTAAATCCTTCACAGATAGCAGTGAGACACAAGCAGGAACATAGGGAAAGCGGATCGGTCACCTGCAACTGGCGGCTTCTGGTAACTATTAAAATGTAAGTTATTGATCCGCGCCAGGGAAATGGACAGAAAAAAAAAAAAAAAGGTCGGGTATGGATTAAATAACATCGTTAACGTCGGACCGGCCTCCGAATCGAGCGAGATGTGAGTGCACCGGTTACTCCAGCGAGCTCTCAGCTCTGTCTCCTGATGCTTCGAGTTCGTCGTTATCAATAAATTTCCCAGCACGAGCTGCGAGTAACTTTCCGACGCCTGTAACGCGCTGCCGTGTTATTCTCCGATTTCCGCCGCCGCCGCCATCTCGCACAGAGCAAAGTAGAGCGCCTTACGAACGACAACAAATAGAAATTACGAGCGTTTATTCCGGAGGTACAAAGACAATTCCATGGATTTTGCGTTTTGTCAATCAGAAATATCTTTTCATTAAAGCGGCCTTCAGTCCATATGTCGACTCAAAATATCCGATTCATTGCAAACGGCGACTTACTGCAGATCAATATACGAGTGCTCCGTTGTGCGCATCCACTGGAGCACGGGGACATCGTGGCGTCACCCATAACCCCACACAATACCCCCAACATTACGGGTCGGCTTTCACTAGACATGGATCTGCATAGAATTACGGGTAATGAACTGCAACCCCCATCACTACAGACTGAGGGTGATAAGAAGAAGAAAAATGTAATCTGCGCTTATTCCTATTACACCGTGTGAAACAAAACACAATTAGAGGCTTTGGTTTCTATTAATGGCCATTAAGAGTGTAAGCTCACCTGCCAACGTCAAGGCATCTCTAGTGAAGGTGAGTGCTATCCAAAAAATGAAGCCACAGGCTGCTGTGTAGCGAACCATCACTGCTCACGCTGCTTTTCAGTCATGAGGTAAACTGGTGGGCCTTTATTTAATGCCCTCCCAGAAACAAAATCCACCTTGGCATACAAAAACAAAGACACGGAGTGGGACAGCAGCAATGATGACATGGCTGGAGGTACAATAAAACATACATAGTACAGGAGGGGTGGGGTCGCGCCTATTGCCCAATGGGGCGGCTGCAACCGCCAAATTGTATACAATTTGTTTGTACCTCCAGCCAGGTCATCATTGCTGCTGTTCCGCTCCGTGTCTTTGTTTTTTGATCCCAAGGTGGATTTTGTTTCTGGGAGGGCAGTAAATAAAGGCCCACCAGTCAACCTCATGACTGAAAACCAGCATGGGCAAGTTATGGTTTGCTACACAGCAGCCTGTGACTTCATTTTTTGGATAGGACTCACCTTCACTAGAGATGCCTTGACGCTGGCAGGTGAGCTTACACTCTTAATGGCCATTAAAAGAAACCAAAGCCTCTGTGTTTTGTTTCACATGGTGTAATAGGTATAAGCACAGATGACATTTTCCTTCTTGTTATGCTTTATACATGTTGCTGGGCTGGATACAATTTGGTGGTTGCAGCCACCTCATCGGGGAATAGGCGCGACCCCGCATCTCCTGTACTAAGAGCAGGGCCGCCATCAGGGCATTACGCACCATGCTACCGTAAGGGGCTCGGGAGCCCGTCGGCGCCATTCAGCTTCGGTATCGGACTCTGAGTCCGAATCCGGAGCTGATTGTGTGCGTCTCCTCCTGTCCCGGCAGCTTCGCTGGCTGGCTGGCTGGCTGGGCGGGGCCAAGCAGCATGCGGGGGCCTCCCAAGCATGCTGCTTCGGCTCCACCTCCTCCAGTCAGTGAAGCTGCCTGAGACCTGAGAGGGCCCGGCCAGAAGAAGAGCAGAAAAAGAGACGAAAAGAAGAGAAGAAAAGAAGAAGAGAGAAGAAAAGAAGGAGGACCCCAAGGTCCAGCCAGACCACCAGGGCCCAGCCAGACCCTCAGGGCCCAGCTAGAACCCAAGGTCCAGCCAGACCCCCAAGGTCCAGCCAGACCCCCAGGGCCCAGCTAGAACCCAAGGTCCAGCCAGACCCCCAAGGTCCAGCCAGACCCCCAAGGTCCAGCCAGACCACCAGGGCCCAGCCAGACCCTCAGGGCCCAGCCAGAACCCAAGGTCCAGCCGGAACCCAAGGTCCAGCCAGACCCCCAAGGTGCAGCCAGACCCCCAAGGTGCAGCCAGACCCCCAGGGCCCAGCCAGACCCTCAAGGCCCAGGCAGACCCCATGGGCCCAGCCAGACCCTCAAGGCCCAGGCAGACCCACTGGGCCCAGCCAGACCCCCAAGGTCCAGGCAGACCCCCAGGGCCCAGCCAGACCCTCAAGGCCCAGCCAGACCCCAAGGTCCAGCCGTTCATACACACCACACATTACTGTTAGTTTTATTGCTGTGCAGCTCTGTGATATGCTCATACACACTGCACATTACTGTGAGTTTTATTGCTGTGGATTCTGTGATAATGTCACACGCACTGCAGATTACTGTATCACAGAATCCACAGCAATAAAACTCACAGTAATGTGCAGTGTGTAGGAGTGTGAGTTTTATTTCTGTGGAACTGTGTTATGTCCTTTTTTTGTTTTGTAAGGGGGCGAAAAGCTGTTAAACGTTGAGGAAGTTTACGGGGGGCCCCATCTTGAGGTTCAGTAAGGGGCCCCATCACTTGTCCTGACCTCTGGCTTTGATCCTTATATCCTGGTTGGACATTTGACTTCCTATCGACTACGATACTGGATCTCCTTCTGTACCTCACCTGGTTTCTACCCAAGCCCCCGTGCTACACTCCTTCTCAGAGAACCTGTTGCCTCTTCAGGTCTCTCAATGAGTGTAATGCTCAGGAGGACGTCTTGGACCCCTTGCACTTCAGGTCCAGTTCTGTAATCAGATCACTCATACCCACCATACACCTAAACGTGGACCCAAAAGGTAGGATCCTTAGAAAGGGGTACCTCATTTCTAACAGGAACTTTAAATCAAGGGTGCGACTGTGTACCCCAGCAGCATGCCGTTAGAGAAATTCTGGGAGCGACGCTGATGCTCAACATTTTAAAGAGAATGAACCCATCTTGCCCAAATCAGCTTTAAATTTTCTGAAAGAGCGAAAAGCTCCGCCTACCCATCGCTTTATCTCAAGTAATAAACAGCCCGCCTTCCCGATTGTCCCGGAATTTCCCCAGCAACGTCTTCCATCGACATCGAGGTCTATGCCAACAGCAGACCAGTGCGCACTTGGCATATTTGACACGAGAACCCTCAAACAAGTGACACCTTCAAGGGATAGTCTAGGGTTAAAACGTGAGCGGGAGGGGCTGAGGGGTTAAACATTAACCCTTGTTGAGCCTATCCACATACTCCCCCCCCCCTGTTGTAACTTTGTATAAACGCACCTTCATGCTAGCAGCAGGCTCTCGTGGCGCTGCACCGGATATGACGAGTACCTAGGGCAAGGGTCAGCAACCTTGGCCCTCCGCATGTTCTGGAACTACATTTCCCATGATGCTCAGCCACTCATTAGCATGGATAAGCCTCATGGAAATTGTCATATCATGGAAATTGTATCACCAGGCCCAGAGTGTCCAATTAATGTGTGTGGAGCGAAAAGATGGCGGCGCCCTCATTGGGGTGCAAAGTACAGATGTCAGAGCTCATTGAGCAACGACTTATTAGGAATTCTTTAGGACTGATAATTCCCTCGATATAGTCAAGGCCGTAGGAGGTGAGACTTGGGAAAAGTCATTTACTCAGGATAGAGTCGCTTTAAGCTAAACCCCAACACCAGGGATCTCAGACTCAGGCCCCCTCCCCCCACAGATGTTTATTGCCTACAATTCCCATAATTCTTTGAATGCAATGGATGGCCAGAGAATCATGGGAGTCGTAGTTCAGAAACATCTGGGGGGGGGAGCAGAGTTTGAGATCCCTGCTCTATCCAGACATGGGCATCGTAGGGTTAAGAGCGTTGCCTTTGGTCATCATTACACACTCTTACTCCACACCCCCCCTGCCGTCACCCCCGTTTTATTTTGTGAGAGAAGTGCTCAGAGATATATTTGTGGCGGTGCTGCTGACATCACAGAAAGCGCTCTTGCTCTGGGATACGAGGGAGTAATTGAAGTAAATTAGCACTGCGCCAGGCACTTTCTGGTCAGGTAAATATAATTACTCACAATTATCTTGTCCAGACCGTCACGGTAACGCGGGATTATACCTCTGCCAAGTGACAGGGACTGATCAAACAAACTGCTGGGTGCAATCCTCCTCCCGCCCCAAACCTCTCATCAGACCCCTGCTATCACATAACGGGGGGGGGGGGGGTATAGATTAATAGGGGGAGCGGGCCTATTTTTGGCTGTTTTGCCCCGATAAATCAGAAACTCTTATTAATTCCCCGAGTACACTTCATTCGCCCTGCGCCTTTCACGAGCAAGTCCTGTAAACCCTGAAGAGCGCTCGGGAGTATTAAAACAGCTTCTAACCCTACTTATCCATCCATTCCCCATGCTGTGTTTTAGAAGCCGTCCTGCCGCCCCGAGTCTTCCCCAAACCCGAGGTCAAGTTTTAATTTCCATTTGTTTTATCAGAGTATAGCCTGTATACACCTCCAGATCATAGCGGCGAACCTAGAGGATTTTGAACTATACGTCATGTCCCATCATCAGAGGTGTAACTAGAAACCTCAGGGACACGTTGCGGGAATCCATGAAGGACCCCCATCCTAACCTTGCCAAAAAAAAACATATTTTGAGTCCCCCCACCAACGTCCCCGTGCACTGGACCCCTCCCGGTCCACGATGTCGACACCAGACAATCAGTGTCTCATTTTTTTTTTCAGGTCCACCATGACCACTTCAGTCCATCCCATTTTTAATGTAATGTGCACCATGTATAGCTCACTGAGCGCCACAGCAATAAATAACAGTAATGTGTGGTGTGTATGATTGTATCAGAGCTCCACAGCAATAAAACTCATAGTAATTTGCAGCGTGTATGAGCGTATCACAGAGCTCCACAGCAATAAAACAGTAATGTGCGTTGTGTTTGAACGTATCACAAAGCTCCACAGAAATTAAACTCACAGTAATGTACAGCGTGTATGAGCGTATCACAGAGCTCCACAGCAATAAAACTCCCAATAATGTGCGCTGTGTATGAGCGTATCACAGAGCTCCACAGCAATAAAACTCACAATAATGTGCGCTGTGTATGAGCGTATCACAGAGCTCCACAGCAATAAAACTCCCAATAATGTGCGCTGTGTATGAGCGTATCACAGAGCTCCACAGCAATAAAACTCACAATAATGTGCGCTGTGTATGAGCGTATCACAGAGCTCCACAGCAATAAAACTCACATTAATGTACGCTGTGTATGAGCGAATGAGCTCAGTCACAATGGCAGATCGGTGTTGAAAATTGTACATACCGAGAGCACCCTTAGGCCTTAACAGGTTTTCAGAGGGTCTTAGAAATGCTAAGTTTTACAGCACAAGGCAACCCCCTCCCTTCGTGGTGGGGACCAGTAGGCACATGCCTACTTTGCCTAATTGTAATTCCGGCCCAGCACAATGGCTGAGCATTGTGGGAGATGTGGTTCCAAAACATCTGGAGGGCCAAAGTTGATGACCCCTGGTCTGCATCCTAGGCAGTGGCGTAGCGTGGGTTGTCAGCTCCCGGGGCAAGGCAAGAATTGTGCACCCCCCCAACCTGTGGACACGGTAACACGCCATGATTCCCTTCCACCAGTAGAGTATTGACCCCGTTACCCCACAAGCACATGTATTGTATATTAAGAAAATACTGATATAATATAAAAATAATAAAACACACACATGCCCCTCCACGCTACGCCACTGCTACCAGTCACCCTGTCCCAGTATACCCTAGCATAGTTCCACTCTCATGCTATACCCAGTCACTCTCAGTTCCCACACTTTCTCCCAATACCCCCCACTCTCTCCCAGTACCCCCCAGTCACACACTCTCTCCCAGTACCCCCAGTCACTCCCAGTACCCCCCAGTCACTCCCTCCCAGTACCCCCCAGTCACTCCCTCCCAGTACCCCCCAGTCACTCTGACTCTTTCTCCAAGTACCCCCACTTTATCCCAGTACCCCCAGTCACGCTCTCTATCCCATTATCCCCAGTCACTCTCTCCCAGTATCCCCTGTACCCCCAGTACCCCCTCACTGTGTGGTGGTCACGCTGCTCTAGTGTCATACAGTGTCGCCTACCTGCGTGGCGTTGCTGGTGGCCCGGGGGGGCTGTCCAGGGGGCTTAGTGGAGACCGGATTTTAAATGTGTGGCAGGGCGGGCGCCTCCCTCCCTCTTTCCTGTTCAGCGGCTGCAGGTCTGCCAGCGGCGAGGGGGCTGGAACAGGGCTTCAAGGGGGGCTGACAAGCATGGTACAGGGTGTTCCTTCAAATAATGCTGCGCTGCTTCACATGACTCATGTCAGCTTTAAAGAGGAGTCAGGACAGGACCAGAATTTTGTGTCCTGGTCCTCCCTTCTGGACGCTGAGTGCTAAGTTACCGCCGGCGTGGCAAAACAGGCGGACACCTTGCTGATCCCTGCTGGAAAATATTAGTGGTTCAAATTTCTTTTGAAATTTTGCACCCCCCCCCCCCCATGAAAATTGCGCCCGGGGCGACCGCCCCCAAGGCACCCCCCACACTACGCCACTGATCCTAGGAACAGAATGGGAGCACAATCCATGAGAGTGAGAGGGACAGGACAAAAGAACAATGTGAGGTGATATGGCAAAGGCACAATGGGTGGCGAGAGGAACGGGGTAGAGGCCCAGTAAAGACATCTATAGGTCGAGGTCCATTTTGCCCATAATCCATCACTGTTACGGAGTTATAAGGCCTTTCTGACAGCAAAGAGTTGGACATTGGGTGGTAGGAGACCTCTCCGCCTTTGAATAATCAGATGGCATGTAAAAAAAACTATTTTTAAAATGGATCAGCAGGTGATTTAGGCCATTTTTAAAGAGATGTAGGACATGGAATGGGTTATTTTTGGAGACAAAGGCAATTTGAATTGTTCTTTAAGGTTTTAAACCGCAATAAAGGACCCGTCCTGCAGTGCGTCGCTACAACACATAAAGGGGAGCGCGCACCCAACAATGGAAAGATCCAATACAAGACACTGTGTGCGACCTTGTTAGAGATTTTCCCAGGTGTATCATCCACTCATTGATCCCGAACGTGAAAGAGTCGCCCGAGGAAGAGTCAAACTCAAACAAACTGGAACAATGAGAGATCAGGGATGGAAATGGCAAGACAAAAAGCCCATTTAAATCCCGGGAGGCCCCGAGCAAGCGGCTTGCAATCTATTTACAAATCCCACAAAGCGACTTCTCTAAAAATGGCTCTTTAAATAATTGCAGAGGGTCATTATCCGGTCTGAACAAAAAGGGCCGGCGAAGCCAGAGCTGTTTGTACACAGGAAAGTGGAAGGAAGAGAAGCAAAATGGTCTGCGTGCAGGAGGTGGATATTGTTACCGCATTGACGTGGTCAAACTGCATGTCGTGCTGCGGCACGAACCCCGGGCGCCCAACGACTCCATCCTGGTCCTCTGCAGCCGAAAATGTCATTTTGTCAATAAAAGGAATGATGGTAAAAAGGAAAATATACCTGCACGTCAAACGTTTAGTAACTTAATGCCTTGGGATTATTTAGGACTTAGTACAGTGGTTCCCATCCCTGATCCTCAGGTCCTCCTAAGAGGCCAGGTTTTAAGGATCTCCTTGGGGAAATGCAGACTGAATCCTGCAATCACTAAGCAGCAAATCATATCACCTGTGCTGCGCTTCACATATCTGGAAAACCTGGCCTAGTAGGGGGACCTGAGGACCAGGGTTGGAACCAGGGCTCGAGTGCAGCGAGAACGTGGCGGAACAGCGTTCCCGCACTTCTCCCGCAGCGGGAACGCATCATGTCTGTGTAATGTAACTGCATGGCTCATGGTTGGCGACGTTTGTAAGGAACCACTGACTTATTGATACCTGGTGAACCCTCAACCTCTAAGGCCTGGAACACTTCTACAATTTAACCCCTATACACAAGGGTGAAGTTGAAGGACAACTCAGCTTCTCCATTATTTTTGCAGAGGGAAACGAGTTCCCATTGGTCTCACACGATATAAAGCTTGTATTCAATCATATCTTTCCCTGCTAAGTTTCAATCAATCTGCCAAGATCTCCCTCCTATCACACTGTAAAGAAGCTACAAGGAGCAGTCCCCACCCTCACTAACAAATTTTGATTAGAATTTCCGATCACTAAATATATCCCCAATGAATCAAATCCTGCTGTTTAAAAGGCAAGCTAGGGTTAAATATTGAGCTTTCCATTGGCCTGTGGTGCTGACAACAGATTCAGCACCACAGGCCAATTTACAGGGATCAGGTCCTTTGTGAATCAGTCAAACAAATCTGATTCATTTCATAATGTTGTTTGCTTTAGTACTACCTTGGATGTAAAGTAAGTTGGGATCGATTCGATATGGATTCGACTTTCGGATCACTAAATAAAACCCCAATTAATCAAATCCTGCTCAGGAATCATTTAAATCAATGGTTCTCTTGTGAAACAGTATAAACGAATCAAATTCGTTTTACACGTTTTGTTTTTGTTTCAATTCGGATGAAATCAATTTGTTAATTCGGAAATACTTCCGAAATACGAATTAACGAAATTCGTAACGAATTGAGATTCACTACGAAACGAAGGCACACCTCTATCCATCACTCAGAGTGCTCTTACTGGCCTCGGAAGCTGTGACCCACCAGGAAAATATTTGCCGTCCTGGGTGGCATGGAGGGATCCTTCCATCTGTGGCTCTTCGACAAGCTGTACAGGGTTTGCAATGGCCAGGGCCCCCTAGAGCCACTGGGCCCCTGAACATGTCATAGGCTGTCACCCCAAGATGGCAGCCCTGCATACAGGTATTTTTTTTTACTTGTGTCTGTGTATTTATGTATGTGTATATTTCACACCAAGATTTCTGTAGGATAGTCCTTGGACTCCTGGGACGGCACAGTTTTGGCCTTTGCCATCTCCCCCAAACTTTTTTCTTTTTCCCCTTTTCCCCATTTTAGTGGATATCTTTGGCCGACTATCCCTTTGTTATACACGCTGAGACTTTTCTATATCCTGAGATATTTTTACGCTGCCTTTTCTGTGATTTCACAGACATGTTTTGTTGTCCAATGTGCATTGTCTTTCTGTCCGGATGAGACCCCCCCCCCAACTTGGTGATGTTTTTTGTTGACACCTGCTTCTACTTGGAAGACTTTACCTTTTATTATTATTTTATTATGCGACGCAATAGATGACATGTTGTGGTCCTGCGAGACCATTTACTCTCCTGTTTGATTTATGTTTCTATGCCAAACCCAAACATAAAGAATTTTTTTTAAAATATAAAAATCTGTAAATGGATGAATAATAAAAAAAAAATTATAATTTTTTTTATAAAATTTACATTATTGTGATATTCTTTTTCAAAATGAGAATAGGAATCTGTATACAAAAATGCGTTTTCTCCTTTGTATAAGTGCGTTAACCAATTACAGCAGGATTCAAATAAATATCGTGACGTATAACGTTATACTACTGCTCGGCAGTGAAGGAGTTACTAAGATCTGTGGGAATCGCCAGGACAGAGGCTTTCCTATGACGTCACGCCGCCAGGTGAGATGGGAAGACGTACATGTCCTGAAGTCTTTAAGCAGAAGAGCGGATGTTGTTTTCTTCTGGATCCATTATCTTGGAGAGGTCATTATTACTGTGATGCGTCAGGGCACTTAGAGGGACATTGTCCCCCTCCCTTCCGAAAAGCCCTTTCACTCATTGTTTGTCACCATTAATTTCCAGGATCTGGATACTGGATGACAAATTATTTTTACTTATTAACCCCCCCTTTTTTTTTTGGGAGAGTCGCAGACCGACGCGAGACAGCTGGACGCGGTGTGAAACGCAAAGGCAAAGTCCAAGGATTCCGAGCAAAGCCCGGACGCTCCGCCAAACTAACGGACAGCGTTATATTGAGATTGTAAGCCCCACGCCGAGTGTCTGAGAGCAGAATGTCACGTAACAGGTCTCAACATGTTACAGATTCCCATTAACATACCTCTCGGACGTCACCGATATGGTGGGACAGTATCGATCTGGGACCATAGGTGTGCGTCCGATCAGTTAATTGCTCCTGCGTTCGACCTTTTAGGGCCCCATCAAATACATTTGAGGTGTTTCTTATCTGGTTTATGATAAAGAACATTAAAATTGACAGTTTGTGATCATTTACAGGTTGTAATAAACGGAACATGCACGCCTAAAATAAGGACAGAGCACGCCAACGTCTGGGATCTGGGAGACGGTGAATAAGGAACGACTCCTGGTTGTTATTCAAGGTTGAAATAAATAATAAGTATGACGGAATGGGATGTTGTTCCGCCTGCGGGTGTGCTCAATCTGCGTGACCCCTTCGCTTACCGCTGGCCCGACTACCGAGTGACGCGCACTCGGCGTCTCGTGCGGCCTGGCGTGACCCTGGGGAAGGGTTAGCGGGCGGTGGAGGGGACCCCTGCCTAGAACCAGCCCGACCACTGAGCCATACGGCACTCAGCGTCCCGAGCAGCTGGTTCACTGACCTTGTGGGTGTGGAGTGCGTCTGCGGGCGGCCGTGCGAATCTGGGGATCGGGTCTGCCGCAGAGGAATATTCGGATCTGATTGCGGAGGAATATTCGGATCTTTAAACGGATGAATCTTCGGATCTTACGGGAGCGGCTGAATCTTCGGATCTGATCACCGCTCACTTGGTATACCGAAGCGCGGTACGCGGCCGCACCTTCGGTTCGGATCTTAAGTCCGTTCTGATCTTAAGTCCGTTCTGATCTTAAGTCCGTTCTGATCTTAAGTCTGGACACCGCACCCTGAGACCGCGCGGGATGCTCAGACAGTATATGCGGCGGAGAGTAAAGGACATCAGGCGAGGCTGGATGCACTGGAAAATCTGAGTTTATTTTTCACATCACATACATTTATCACTTTACACAATTAGGAATACAATGGGAATCCCTGCCCGCCCACACAAGTCCCATTGGCCCTCGCTGGCAGGAGGCACCCGGGCCCCGATTCGTATTGGCCATTACGAATCGGGGAGTTGCCGATTCGGCCATTTTAAGATCCGAATATTCTGATCTGAACCACGAGGCGATCAGAAAATGGCGGCGGGCAAGGCAGACAAAGGGAAAATACATTTCGCAATACCAACGGGGAACACTTTATTTACACCACACAATAATCACATCTAATAAAAAGTACTTATAAAACTAGGTGCGTGCCACCACACCCAAGTGTCCAAAGCCACCACTGTCACTGTGCACCGCCCCTGGCTGAGGGTGCTGGGCCATTCCGTGACAATAAGCAAAACAAGGGTGTGTGAGATCGAGGAGAACGGCAACAGCCTAGAGAGGTATCGGCTATGCCCCCCGTGATGGGACCAAACAAGGCCAAAACTATCGTTTGGGCTGCGTTTCCGCTCATACAGAGGAGACATCTGTGGCATTTCAGCTCCGGCCACCATTTTTGGGTGATAATTTGATTGCACAGGGTATAGACTCCCCTGTAATGGCACCATCAAGCTAAAAACTTGTGAGACATGAGCAGGGAAACACACCATAGGGCAGGCCACTAGTGCTGTTGCCCGTTCTCAGGGCCTTCACAAAGCTTGTGATGTTGCCCGTTCTCCAGGCCTTCACAAAGCTTGTGATGTTGCCCGTTCTCCAGGCCTTCACAAAGCTTGTGATGTTGCCCGTTATCCAGGCCTTCACAAAGCTTGTGATGTTGCCCGTTCTCCAGGCCTTCACAAAGCTTGTGATGTTGCCAGTTCTCAGAACCTTCACAAACCTCGTGATGCAGCCCGTTCTCTGGGCCTTTACAAACCTCATCATGTTGCCCATTCTCAGGCCCCTCACAAACCTCGTGATGTTGCCCATTCTCAGGCCCCTCACAAACCTTGTTGTGTTGCCCGTTCTCAGGGCCTCCACAATCCTCATCATGTTGCCCTTTCTCAGGGCCTCCACAATCCTCATCATGTTGCCCGTTCTCAGGGCCTCCACAATCCTCATCATGTTGCCCGTTCTCAGGGCCTCCACAATCCTCATCATGCTGCTCGTTCTCAGGGCCTTCACAAACCTCATCATGTTGCCCATTCTCAGGCCCCTCACAAACCTCGTGATGTTGCCCATTCTCAGGCCCCTCACAAACCTTGTTGTGTTGCCCGTTCTCAGGCCCCTCGCGATGTTGCCCGTTCTCAGAGCCTCCACAATCCTCATCATGTTGCCTGTTCTCAGGGCCTTCACAATCCTCATCATGTTGCCCGTTCTCAGGGCCTTCACAAACCTCATCATGTTGCCCGTTCTCAGGGCCTTCACAAACCTCATCATGTTGCCCGTTCTCAGGGCCTCCACAATCCTCATCATGTTGCCCGTTCTCAGGGCCTCCACAATCCTCATCATGTTGCCCGTTCTCAGGGCCTCCACAATCCTCATCATGTTGCCCGTTCTCAGGGCCTCCACAATCCTCATCATGTTGCCCGTTCTCAGGGCCTCCACAATCCTCATCATGTTGCCCGTTCTCAGGGCCTCCACAATCCTCATCATGTTGCCCGTTCTCAGGGCCTCCACAATCCTCATCATGTTGCCCGTTCTCAGGGCCTCCACAATCCTCATCATGTTGCCTGTTCTCAGGGCCTCCACAATCCTCATCATGTTGCCCTTTCTCAGGGCCTCCACAATCCTCATCATGTTGCCCGTTCTCAGGGCCTCCACAATCCTCATCATGTTGCCCGTTCTCAGGGCCTCCACAATCCTCATCATGCTGCTCGTTCTCAGGGCCTTCACAAACCTCATCATGTTGCCCGTTCTCAGGGCATTCACAAACCTCATCATGTTGCCCGTTCTCAGAGCATTCACAATCCTCATCATGCTGCTCGTTCTCAGGGCCTTCACAATCCTCATCATGTTGCCCGTTCTCAGGGCATTCACAAACCTCATCATGTTGCCCGTTCTCAGGGCCTCCACAATCCTCATCATGTTGCCCGTTCTCAGGGCCTCCACAATCCTCATCATGTTGCCCATTCTCAGGGCCTCCACAATCCTCATCATGTTGCCCGTTCTCAGGGCCTTCACTACTTTGGTCACCTAAAATTCTAAGATTCCTCTGTCAATAGGAAAGCGTTAGAATACAACGCAGCCTCTATTGCCGTAGTTTGAAGAACACGAAGAACAGACGGTTCTCCTACGTCTTTCTGCCAAGATATGCAAGCTTGTGCAACAGTCCATGGAGTCCTCGGACACCAGGAGGGAGTACCAGCCTTGGTGACAACCAGCACTGCCAGCCTTACTTTTCTGAGCTGCCAGAATTGTGAATGTGGCTGTGTAGACATCAGGTGATTCATAACTAAGTCAAATGTCTGACAAATGCAAAAGGTATAACGAACGACTCACGCAGGATTTTCACCTTTGAAGTTGCCACACGATGGCTGACTCAGTAGGACTCGGTGTGTCTTTTCCATCTTGGTTTGGCCACCTCCGTCTTTTTATTTCATGGAAGGCGTGAGGCACAGACCAACTAGGACCAAGGTTGGTGCTCAGCCACTCATTAGGTTGACTGGGCCTCATGGGAAATGTAGTTCCAAACATCTGGAGGGCCAATTTTGTAGATCTTGGTCCTAGTTGGTCTTTGCCTCACGTCGTCCATGAAAAAAAAAGATGGAGGTGGCCAAACCGAGATGGAAAAGACACACTGATTGTTTATTATGAAGGGGTTTTGTCTCATTTTGTGACCTTCTGAGATTACGCTGGACACATGCATATGTAGCCGCTGCTTAGTAGACATGAGATAATAACCACAGATCTTCAGCATATGGTGGACCAGAGCCGCGGAGGCTGACGGGGGTTTGCAGATGGGCTAACAAAGCTATTGTTTGTTTGTTTTTGTTACATTTTTTTTAATTTAAAGCCACCAGGAAGCCCTGTTATATTTATTTATAAACCTTATCGCATGTTATTCTAAGCTTCAATAAAAACTAATGACACACGGGTAACTGACCCTGCGCAAATACAATACTACAGCGGCATCTAGGAAAGAGATAAACACACCCATCCGGCAGATCATCTGCATCAATGTCTCTGATGCCCCTAGTGGAGAAAGGTGACATCAGCAGCAGGAAGAGAGGCTCGTCGGGAAATCAAACAACTTCATAAATTCCAGGTTTCATTTATTCGTAAATAAATAAATAGAAATAAAAAAATTAAATAAAATTCTTTGTTTTGCAGAATATCGAGAGGAAAAAAAAAGGAAATATTTTGCAAGAATATCACATTTTGGGGGAAAAAAGTCTCATGGTACAAGACTTAAGTAGTCGCAGAAGCTTGCAATCTAATATTCCATAGGATTATGAATGCGGATGGATTTTTCGCTATTGAAAAGGACCCTCGAGTCACAATTTAAAAAAAAAAAACACACAACAAAAACAAACAACAACAACAAAAAAAAAAAAAAACACGGATTACACAGAAGCTCAGGCTCGATAAGGGACAAAGTTTAAGCGTGGAGAACAAAGCTCTAAAAACAGGGGTCAGCTACTTTTTCCTTCTGGACCTACATCTCCCATGATGCTCTGTCAGCATAATCACTGGCTGTGCGTCATGGGAGATGTAGTTCTAAAAAGATCTGGAAGGTCAAAGTTGCTGATCCCTGTTTTAATTGGTTAGTCACAAAAGCAGGGGAGGGCTGGCAAGGGTGGCAATCGCCCTCCTATGCCAGCTCATAAGACCTGCAGGCCTTGTTCAGAGCCAAATTATTATTCTGCCATGTATATCCATGAAAAAAAGCTGCTATAATAGTTATAATTCAGCCTACATTTGATTACGATGTGTCGATAACCATTAGGAAGTGTTGTGTCTGCTCTCCCGAACCCATCAGGTTTCCGAGTCCAAAGTATGCGGGGGCGGACAATGTGTTATGATATAAATCCAGGGCATGGAGCGGCCATGTACGTGCGGTTACGAGGGCGCCGAGGTTTCGCTGCCATCACTTTGTATAATTTGAGTCATTGATTATCTGTAAAATTCCCCCCAACGCGCACACACCCCGTATGCATACGTCCGCTCTTTGCATACCAACCCTGCCAGTCCCCTCCCATCTTGGCAAGGTGTGCGGCAGGTGCCGATCTGCCCATGTTAGGCGAGACGAGACGTGCAATCAATCTCCGTCTCCGGAGTCCTACGAGAGAAAAGGAATACAAAGACAGAACGATATATAACAATGATGGTGAACCTCGGCACCCCAGATGTTTTGGAACTACACATCCCATGATGCTTAGTCACAAATAAGGATGGCCGGGCATCATGGAACATGTAGTTCGAAAAAACACCTGGGTTGCCAAGGTTCGCCGTCACTCGGACCCTGGAATCAATCATTGTTTTGTAAACATATAAATACGTTTTAATGCAAGAAAATTAGAATGATTAACCCTTTGAGATTAAGGAAAAGGAATATCGTATTATTGGCGTCTCGAAGCACAGACGCAACCAGAAAAGCTGATAGTCTAAAAACTAGCCGTGGGGGGGGGGGGTTAATCAGAGTTGGCGCACAAACTACATTTTATGGGATCAAAACAAATTTAAATGGGGAGGTCACAGAAATAAATAAAACACACGATAAGATGGTTTTGAGACATCGTTCGTGATGGGATTTGGGTTGGCCAATATGGTGGCCACTTGGGTGGGCAGGAGACAGTCACCAGTGTGTAATGGAGTTTGCTTCAGTAGCCAGAGACCAAAAGGGGGGAGAAGTTAAAGACGCACAGCCGATAAGCGTCCTGAAGGTTCGGGTGGTAAGGGACGAGTGAGCGGAGAATGGGAAGCATATAGAAGAACAAAAATTGTAAGAAAGAACAAGGAGCTTAAAAACAAAACATTGACGGAGCAGCAGTCTATAGCAGAGGTCAGCAACCTTGGCCACCCTTTTTTTTTTTGGAACTTCACATCCCATCATGCACAGTCCGCTCAAACAAAGAGCGTCTGAGAATTATGGGAAATGTAGATTCAAAACATCTGGGGGAGCCAAGGTTGCCAACTCCTGGCCTATAGAGATATTTTTTACAAAAAGGGGTTTAAGCCTGAGGCCGGTTAAGGAGGACATGGACAGCGGTGCCCATCAGGGTGGGACAATATGAGAATGGAGAGGGTGGACTTGGTAAAGTCTTGTAAAATGAGTAGCATTCTGGGATTTGTAGGCAATAAACCTCTGGGGGGGCCGGAGTTTGAGATCCCTGAGCTAAAGAGTTTGGTGGGAGGGAAGGTTCTAAGCCAGTGATGGCGAATATTGGCACCCCAGAATGTTTCGAAAACTACAAGTCACGTGATGCTTAGTCACGTCTAAGGCTTTCTGATCACCATGGGACATGTGGTGCAAAAACATCTAGGGTGCCAAGGTTCACCATCACTGGTCTAAGCAGATAGATGAAGATAATGAAGAGGAATTCAAGATGAAACCTATATTTTGGAAAGGAGGGAAAGCAAAAATGATGGTTTAATTAAAAAAAAAAAAATATGGAGGAACCCATGAGGAACATGGGTGGGTGTCAGCAGAAAACAAGGCACTTGTCATTCCATGAGACAACCGTTACATTATTCTAGTCTCCAAAGTGGATGAGGTTATAGTGTTTAGCGGCAATCATTCCATGCTACACATCACCAGGAAACGTCAAACCCAACGCATTTTCTCATGGTTACTCACAGATTACGGCCAACGTTGACCACTTTTGCTGATCGAACCTACCTTCACGGTTTGTCCTTTTGTCTCCGTCACAAGTGATCAGGATGTGGTGGATATCTGCTACTTTCCTAGATACAAAGTCAATTTACATTGGGACCAGAGTGTCCAATCGTGATGAGGATGCACAATGTTGACAGTCTTTGGAGGAGGATGTCAGACTACCAAACACCAAGTTACGTCTACACCAAGGGTTTACAAGTTTAGCAGTCTCAACTCGGATTCCATGCAAAGTTCAGCTCATACAGCAGCTTCTCCTACAGCCGTTAAATTGAACATTTGTGAAGCTCCAGACCCCTAAGCCATAAGATAAGAAGTTGGTACTCCATGGTATCCCATCACTGGTTTTCCAGAAGTTTGGTTATCCTTGTAAAGCTTTGTTTTACAGTCACAGCTCATGACACATCGTAGGTAATTGTGTTTTTGCTTACCTTTCACATCGTGGCATCGGTATGTCCCAATACGACCACCCAGGCTGCAATTTGGTCTTTACTGAAGACTTCAAACCCAAACACGAGATTCTGAAGCTCTGGGGCACAACACGTGTATATTTGCACATCTGTGAAGGAAAAAGGTAAACTACAGTTAGAAAACTAAAGAAAAAAAACTGCAAACAAGGACACGATAAAGCCTATCAAAACTTTTTTTATTCTCCTACTGTCAAAAAGTGATAAAAATCCAAATGACTTTTTGACAGTAGGAGAAGATTACCCTGAGAAGGGGCTACTGACTGAGGAAGCCTAAGGGCGAAACGCATTTCAGTGAACCCAGTATTGTTTGTACATATTTTTATTCATTCTGTAAGAGCTTAAATTTAAATAAATATAATAGCTACTAGCCAGGTCTTAAATGTTACTCGCCACCAGTTGACCCACCTAACCCCTACCCTGCCCTTAACTCCCCCCTAAACACACTTTCTTAAAATTATTTTATGAAATTACACTGTTAAATGTTTTATTCAAATGTTTTATACAACAATAAAGACATTAATACCCAGACATCAGACCCCAGATACATGAATACCCAGCCAGAATATGTAGCACAAAATAATTTATTGTGCTGCCTGCATGTTCATTTTCACTCGCCCACACTTAATTTCCACTCGCCAAATGCGAGCGGGCGAGTGAAAATTTTGAGCCCTGTATATATGTACACGCACGCACACTGTGATTATGGTGCTATAATTTCTTGCTGCTGACATCTTGAAAAAAAAACATACCGAGGAGAAAGCTTCACCCCCAGGAAAGAGTGGATTACAAGGCAAGCATCTGAGGAGCCACCAAGAGAAGAAGATGATGCCTTCTAACCACAAGTATCCTAATTTTATATTGAAACATATTACTGCAGTGTTAGGGTCTTCTGGTCACCATTTGATTATTTTGTGACTGAGTAGAGTGGGAGTGGTGATCCCACAAGATAGCAGTGGCTTGGGTGGAAGGGTCTATTGAGCCAGTTGGCACGTGTTTCAGAAGCGTCCGAATCGGATCGCCTTTTTTTAAAGAGATTTCGCTGACACTTTTAATGTGTTTTTGGTTTTTTTGCGCATCATTTCCGCAAGGCAGGTGTCAAGATCAAATAAATGTATATAATGGACATACAGCTGGCCTCGGCTATACATTGGTTAATTAATTGCAGAGGAATGCACAAATATTTGGACATTAACGGTTAAATGATATCCCTCACATAAACATTAACTGGAATTTCTGATCAATAGGAGTTCAAGTTTAAAACGCAAATAATCACTTAAACCCCTGGCGAAGAGGTTTGTCTGCACTTCCCTCTCCTGGACACTGAGGATAGTGAAGGTATTATTATACGACGTTATATAGCGCCAGCAGATTCCGCAGCCCTGTACAAACACAAGTGGATAAGGAGATGGTACATTTTCCAAAAATAAAATCTTTTAGTGCAGCGCCCCAAAAAAAGCCTCCAAAACGCCTGAAAGTCCCTTTAACCGCTATTTCATATACAGTGTTTCCACAAAAGCAAAATTACACAAATAATAAACAATGGAACAAAACAAATTATACAACTATGCAGAATCAGTTCTTAACACTCACGACGCTGAAGATTTTATCAGCCAACCGATCTCCATTGATGATCAAAGAAAACAAATAGTATATAGTGTAGTATCTCAAGCAACGTATAATTTTGAAAAACAATGATTGATTCATTCCGCTCACACTTATTTGAGCCCCGCTCTGGCTCTAGGTGGACACGCTCCTGGGTACTTGTCTTTACGTTTCTCAGGTTGCCCATATACATTATGGCAGGGTTGGGCACTTACGGCCCGCCAGATGTTTTAAAACTACATTTCCCTTGAGGCTCTACAAACCTAATGAGCAGCCGAGCATCGTGGGAAATGTAGTTTCGAAACATCTGGAGAGCCGTAAGTGCCCACCCCTGCCTTATGATACTTATTTTCTTTAGAACACCATCTAATGCTTAAGTGAACAGGAGGAAGGAATCCCCCTGATGGGATTGGATTGGACATATATATATCTTGGGCGTCAGAGCGGTAGGAACATCCAGTGTCACGGACGTTCCTTCCGCTCTTAAAAATACTTATCTGACCCCTGCCCAAAAGACAACAAAAAAGGTAACACCACACACTGCTATACACTGGTGATTTTGGCATCTGGACTAACACGGCTTATCAAATCTAATTATAATATATACAGTATATATACATCAAGCAAGTATATAGCCAATTTCCTACTTACTCCAGGGGCTCGTGTCAGCACGCATATGGGTTTTAAGGCTTTAACCAATAAAACCTCCTCGATGGGAAGAACAGCGACCTCACAGTATAGGTAAAAATAAAGTATTTTTTTAAAATCTCAAAATTATATATATATATATATATATATATATATATATATATATATATATAATATATATATATATATATTATATATATATATATATATATATATATATATATATATATATAGCAGGACGCATTTCGCTGGGTTGTCTGGCTTCCTCAGCTGGTATCTCTGAGTCGGGCTCACGTAAGTGTGAGATGAATGAATGGTGAGAATTTTGAAAATAATTTAAAGAGTGAAATACTACACTTTATTTCGACTTGTTTTTTTATATATATATATATTAGTGATCATTGCGGATTGGTTGGCTGACAAAATCTTGAGCAGAGTGTGTAACAGATCTGCTACCCTGCAGGGGTAACTCCGTCTGCGGCGCCGAGTCTTGCTGGAGAGCTTAGCTGGGTAGCGAGCTAGCAAGGTGGGAGAGGGATTGGCAGCGGTCCTTGGATGATCTGGAAGCGAAGGATTCAGTAAAGCTGGCTTCTTCAGTGATTATGCCCTCCACAAATACTAGTCGTGACTCAGTACAGGTTTGAAGGTAAATCAGAATGTTTAATGAAAAGCAGAACATACATGGTCCTTTTATATGGTACAGTCCCATTGTTCTGTCCCATGCCCGCCCCCAGACCCCTGGAGTGAATTCTGCACAGGGGCTAGCCATGCCCAGGTTCTGATTGGTTGGTTCCAAGACCATTGCAGGCTTCTCTCAGGTCCGCTCAAGTCTTCACTTGGGTCCACTGGTTGTATGCAGATGAAGTCTTCACCTCACAGTGACCACATACACTGATTTACATAACCCATTGTAGAGGGAATCAGATAGTGGGTGGCTGAGACAATGTGACTCCCAGCCTTTCAGAACAGGTAAACAGATAACAGATATCTACAGAGAAAGCACTTTTGCATAATCCACAAGTTACACAAACCTATTGTACATACTATACGAAGGAAACATTTGACTCTAGTGGCGGGTAGTGTTTTTAAAAACCATATTTAACTAAAGAAATATAAGTCTATTTAAAACTAAAAATGAGCGATTGACAATACATTTAAAACCACACAATATATCTGAGCATAAACTAGCAGGATGGGTGCAGGGGAAAAACATGATTAATTAGAAGTCTAGCAACAGTTTTACACTAAATCTAACAAAGGAAATTAGTTCCTATAAATAAAGGGTAAACGAAATATAACAAAATAAGAATGAAATTAAACTAAATAAATCCTGTGGCGGCCGTTCCGTCATAGAGTGAGTGTTAATAACTGACTGAATCAGTTGTGTAATTTGCGCCGTGTGATCGTCTATTATTTTACTTATAAGAAACGCTCAAACACTCACCAAGCTTGATGGAACAATTGACAAACAATACATGAGCTTATACCCCGCCTGACACATGCTAAGTAGAAAACAAAACGATCATTGTTTATATACAAAAGCCATAACACAGAGGTGATGATATAAGCACACGGCACACATATGTACACAGACACCATACAAGGCACAGAGAGAGACACACAACCAAGGGTCTGTTACAAGCAAGAAGCCAGTCATACCAACAAGCCTGCGCCATGAGATATATATATCCACAACCAGAGACCTGTGCCATGAGACGTATAAATCTGCCTCACCCAGAGACCTGTGCCATGAGACGTATACATCTGCCGCACAGGGCTCGAGTCCTGCGGGAACGACGTTCCTGCACTTCTCCCACAGCGGGAACGCTGCGGGAATGCAGCTTCCCGCTGTGGCCCGAGCCCGAAACAAGCTGGCCGCACATTGCTGGCGCCGCGGCTGCGTGATTTCCTCCTACGACTAGCGCTCGCTGGCAGGAAGTGCGCCGCTTGCCTGGGATCCAACAGCCAGCCGCGATTGGCTGTTGGATCCCAGGCGAGCGGCGCACTTCCTGCCAGCGAGCGCTAGTCATAGGAGGAAAACACGCAGCCGCAGCGCCAGCAATGTGCGGCCAGCTTGTTTCGGGCCTGGCAGAGGCGAGCTGGGGTTAATATACCCATGTGTGAGCTGGGGCACTATATACATGTGAGCTGGGGCACTATATACATGCGTGAGCTGGGCACTATATACATGCGTGAGCTGGGCACTATACACAGTCAGGTCCAGAAATATTGGGGCATCGACACAATTCTAACATCTTTGGCTCTATACACCACCACACTGGAGTTGGAATGAAACAAACACAATGTGCTTTAACTGCAGACTGTCAGCTTTAATTTGAGGGTATGTACATCCAACTCAGGTGAACGGTGTAGGACTTACAGCAGTTTGCAGATGTGCCTCCCACTTGTTAAGGGACCAAAGGTAATGGGACAATTGGCTTCTCAGCTGTTCCATGGCCAGGTGTGTGATATTCCTTCATTACCCCAATTACAATGTGCAGATAAAAGGCCCAGAGTTCATTTCAAGTGTGCTATTTGCATTTGGAATCTGTTGCTGTCAACTCACAAGATGAGATCCAAAGAGCTGTCACTATCAGTGAAGCAAGCCATCATTAGGCTGGAGAAACAAAACAAACCCATCAGAGATAGCAAGAACATTATGCGTGGCCAAAACAACTGTTTGGAACATTCTCAAAAAGAAGGAACGCACCAGTGAGCTCAGCAACACCAAAAGACCCGGGAGACCACGGAAGACAACTGTGGTGGATGACCCAAGAATTCTTTCCCTGGTGAAGAAAACACCTTTCACAACAGTTGCCCAGATCAAGAACACTCTCCAGGAGGTAGGTGTATGTGTGTCAAAGTCAACAATCAAGAGAAGACTCCACCAGAGTGAATACAGGGGGTTCACCACAAGATGCAAACCATTGGTGAGCCACAAAAACAGGAAGGCCAGATTAGAGTTTGCCAAACAACACCTAACAAAGCCTTCACAGTTCTGGAACAAGATCCTATGGACAGATGAGACCAAAGATCAACTTGTACCAGAGTGATGGGAAGAGAAGAGTATGGAGAAGGAAAGGAACTGCTCATGATCCTAATCATACCACCTCATCAGTGAAGCATGGTGGTGGTAGTGTCATGGCGTGGGCATGTATGGCTGCCAATGGAACTGGTTCTCTTGTATTTATTGATGATGTGACTGCTGACAAAAGCAGCAGGATGAATTCTGAAGTGTTTCGGGCAATATTATCTACTCACGTTCAGCCAAATGCTGCAGAACTCATTGGACGTCGCTTCACAGTGCAGATGGACAATGACCCAAAGCATACTGCAAAAGCAACCAAAGAGTTTTTGAAGGGACAGAAGTGGAATGTTATGCAATGGCCAAGTCAATCACCTGACCTGAATCCCATTGAGCATGCATTTCACTTGCTGAAGACAAAACTGAAGGGAAAATGCCCCAAGAACAAGCAGGAACTGAAGACAGTTGCAGTAGAGGCCTGGCAGAGCATCACCAGGGATGAAACCCAGCGTCTGGTGATGTCTATGCGATCCAGACTTCAGGCTGTGATTGACTGCAAAGGATTTGCAACCAAGTATTAATAAGGGAAAGTTTGATTTATGATTACACCCCAGCCCGCTCCCTAAGGTCAAACAGTGACCTGCGCCTAGCTTCTCCCCGCATCACCTCTTCCCATGATAGACTGCAGGATTTCTCACGCGCAGCCCCCACTTTCTGGAACGCTCTCCCTCGTACTGTCAGACTTTCCCCTAACTTCTCTTCCTTCAAACGCTCCCTTAAAACATTCCTATTTAGGGAAGCCTACCACCCAACTCACTGACGCAACCATCAATCACTCTCACCTTACAGTCCTCTCCTCCTGTTTCCAACCCCAACCCTCCTAGATTGTGAGTTCCTACGGGAATAGGGCCCTCATCTCCTCCTGTACTGTTTGTCAAATGTTGTTCAATGTATTGTAACCCTGTCTATACTGTGCTTATTGTACAGCGCTGCGGAATATGCTGGCGCTTTATAAATAAAGAATAATAATAATAATAATAAGGATTATTATTCTGTCCCATTACTTTTGGTCCCTTAACAAGTGGGAGGCACATCTGCAAACTGCTGTAAGTCCTACACCGTTCACCTGAGTTGGATGTACATACCCTCAAATTAAAGCTGACAGTCTGCAGTTAAAGCACATTGTGTTTTTTCATTCCAACTCCATTGTGGTGGTGTATAGAGCCAAAGATGTTAGAATTGTGTCGATGTCCCAATATTTCTGGACCTGACTGTACATGTGAGAGCTGTAGTCTGAACATTAACCATGATGTTATGAGATGAGATGTATACACCTGCCACACCCAGAGACCCGTGCTATGAGATGTATACACCTGCCTCTGAGAGACCCATGCAATGAGACATAATCATCAACAATTCTATGTCATTGTTGACATGCTGCCTATAAAGGAACCCTTAATAAAAGAAACTACATCCCATTATATGTAATAATTAGTGTCTTATTAAGTGTCTTTATTCACAATTATGCGATTTACGTTTGTGTAGAAAGCATATTCAAATGATGTGACCTTCTAAATAACCGTGTACAAAAATGTGAAAAGCAGGACCAGTCACTGGTGTATTGTGATATCATTCCAAGATGGCGGCAACCAGTGACGGCTGACCCTCACGTCTTCTAGGGCAGCTGGATTCATAGGATTGTCTTACATAGGTTTGTAGTGGAAATTTTCCAGGTATACCCGGGATAATCATTACTCCGCACGTGGCATATACTATTTTTTGAAGCAGAAATGACAACGTTTTCAGGTGACTGGACTGACATTTGTGTCCTTGTGTTGAAGGATTATAATTTGGTGAGGTAAAAAGAAGACTGGAAGCGTCAGGTCCACGGATTTTATTTTTGTGTAACATTTCTAGCTTGTTTTGGTTAGAGATGGTCGATGTACCTGAATCCGGCCTCGCTGCTACACAAACATGGAGAACCTTGTCGAGGAACGAACCCATGAAGCATCCCATAAATTCTTGTTCCGCGTCTCCATCCTGGGCCCAGGGGACCACGTGATGGGTTAAATGTTGGTCACGGAAACGTATTCTTATTAAACTGCATTAAGTGCCCATAAACCGAATTATCCTGGATCATTTCTCTTGGCTCTCAATTGTGTTTGTGGTGAAACAAATAATTCCCCTGGAGAGCCTTTGAGCGCAGGTCATTACAGAGCACAGACATACGCTCTCCGACGTCGCAGAAGGTCCTCACCGGAAGAACTAATGCAGAAAAATATATATATATATACACACACATAATAAGATGAGCAGATCCTCCAGGTTTCCATGGACACGTGACTTCTACACCTGGATACATACCTGCCAACAAAATGCCAAAGATGGATGCTGCCGTTTCAGGGAATGACGCTGGAGGCGGAGCCAAAGACTCTTCCACAATTATTAAATTAGTATTATGACCCACAGGACATTTTAGGTCTGGGGTCAACAACCTTGGCCCTCACAGTTGTTTTGAAACCACACCTCCCATGATGCTCAGCCACTCATTAGTTTAGTACAGGGGTCAGCAACCTTGGCTCCCTGATGTTTTGGGAACTACACCTCCCAAGATGCTCAGTCACCCATTAGGCTGACTGAGCCACAAAAAAAAATGTAGTTTGCAAAACATCAGGGAGCCAAGGTTGCTGACCCCTGGGTTTAGCAGACCCTCATGGGAAATGTAGTTCCAAAAACATTTGTGGGGGCCAGGTTTGCCGATCTCATGTTTAGAGACTTATTGCTGGGAGTTTTATGGGTTTGCAGCTCTATTATACACATGAACACCCAAATATATGGAGGAGTCCTTAGAAAGAAGGAAATAAAGGGGGACTTGGACATCACAGTGCTTGTTTTGGGTCCAAGTAGGAACACGTGAGGTATGCTGATATGTAGTGCATGAAAGCTTCTGCCCCGGAGAATGGACAACTCATATGCTGCAGGAATGAAATCAGTTCGCCTGCTTCCATTCTTAAAGGATTTGTCTATTGCATGGGGTGTCCTGGCAGTATAGGAGTTCTACAACCCGCAGGGGAGCAACTTCATGCATACGCCCTCCCACAACATGTACAAGGGATGTGTGTCCTGGGTCAGCAACCTTGGCTCCCTGATGTTTTGGGAACTACATCTCCCATGATGCGCAGTCACCCATTAGGCTGACTGAGCCACATGGGAAATGTAGTTCCCAGAACATCAGGGAGCCAAGGTTGCCGACCCCTGTAAGGACCTGAGGTGCGTTCAGTTAGTAACTTGCCACTGAACGCCGTTCAGCGCTGCTAACTTAGCATCTCCTCGGGTCACTGCAAGTGCTGAGAGTAGCTGAGTGTGACGTATTAAAGATGGCCGCCGCCATGAAGTAAGTTACAATTCCATACGGCAATGTTAAGTTTGAGGTTTTTGTTTACCAAAGCACAAAATATTTATTATTTACCCCTGCACATAGATATATATATATTACAGTTCAATTATATTTAGTTTCAGAAGTAGACATAACGTTTATTCAATAAAAACTATCATTTGTGGTGTGTGTGCATACAAAACGGAATTGTGCTGACTGCTTTCCTTTATCATATATACCGCAACTGTTGTCCGAGTCATAAGAAAAACAATCTGAATCTTTCATTAAGAAATCGGCCATTTTGCTTCGAAATTCGCAAAGCATTCAGTGACACTGCTGCAAACTGAATTGCTGTGCTGCAGCAGTTCAGCAGCAGCTGAGGAACTGAACGGGGCTCAGGATGCTGAGGACCTGCAAATGAGAATCGGAAGCAAGGGGATAGCGCAGGGATTGCGAACCTTGACCCCACAGAGGTTTTTGACTTAAGGCTTTATGGGACACATAGCACAGAGGCCTGTTCAATACCTCAGCAAGTGCTAAGTTAGCAGCTTGCCATTGAACGCCGTTCAACCGCTCAGCAGTGCTAACCTAGCACTTGCAGCGACCCGAGGAGATGCTGAGTGTGACGTTTTAAAGATGGCCGCCGCCATGAAGCAAGTAACAATGCCGTACAGCAAGATGGCCGCCGCCATGAAGCAAGTAACAATTCCATACAGCAATGTTAATTTTTAGGTTTTTGTTCACCGAAGCACAAAATATTTATTTATTATTTCCCCCTGCACATAGACATATATTACAGTTCAATTTATATATTGTTTCAGAAGTAAACATTACGTTTATTCAATAAAAACTATCATTTGTGGTGTGTGCACATACAAAACAGAATTGTGCTGACTGCTTCTCTTTGTTTTTCGGATCACGCGGACAAAATATAAATAATCTGAATTTTTCATTAAGAAAAATCGGCCATTTTGGATTCAAAATTCGCATCCAAAGCGTTCAACGACACTGCTGCAGCAAACTGAATTGCTGCGCTGCAGCAATTCAGCAGCTGCTGAGGTATTGAACAGGCCTCTGGTGTAGGGAATAGCCAGACACACATGAAGCCTAAGGACCATCGATAAAAATCTTGGTCTCCATCACTGGCGTGCGTAGCCCGTTACATTAGGATGTGCACCCATGGCACATTAATTGGAAACTTTGGACAAAATGCACGTTTCAGGAGTAATAATAAGCTTGTAAATCAGAGTTTTTATGCTATTCATCAGGAACCCCATTAAGGACATCTAAAATGTCAAGAGGACCTCTTCACACCAAGCAGGCCCCTGCGCACACCTATGTTCTCCAGCTTGGCCCATTTGTTACCAATCAATGGAGGACAAAACAAGTGTTGTCAGATCCATCAATGCTCCCCTGTACACCTTATTTCATGCAGAGTGGGAGCACAGGGAAGGTGCTGCCCATCAATGTTCAGGACAAATCATGGGCCTGGGGAGCTTATCACTAGCCGGAATATACATTGCAAGGTTAAGCTACAGAATCAATCCCACCATATGGCATAGGGACCATGAAAGCTGGAAACCGCCTCAGGGTCGCCAGATCGGCCATGGTTTCCCAAACACAGATTACGGTTTCATACAGCAGGAAAGGTGCTGCCCTGGAACATGTACAATTCACATGCTGCAGGATGGAAACCAAGGCAGGTCACCGGTGATTCCTTACCTGCAGCCTATGGATTCTACATGCTGTGAGGAGGCATTGGTCAAGCACTGAATAAATCAAATGTGTCCAGGAAAACATGGAAGATCTGGCAACCCTGGGGTAACCAGCTGCCAGACAACACATTTAGGTACAGGCTTAAAACCACCCAAGGCCTTGTGTAAACAGCGAGGCTTTAGTTTCACGAGAAATCCAATTGCGGACACCCCAATGTCAGGGTGTAAACCCCACACTAAAAGAGAAATGCAGCTCTACACCTGAGCTAAAGCAGCCATGTATGTTACCTTATGGTGGGGCGATGACCTGCTGGACAAATGCATTAAAGAGAAGATCCACAATGTCCTTCCGAGTAATCTGAAGCAATCACCTGCTGCACATCTGAATTCAATGGACAATCAAGGCAGTCTAATTGGGATGATTGAATTGATCACCCCGATCCAGGAGTCATCTAACCCCCATTCACCCCCCTGATCCAGGAGTCATCTAACCCCCATTCACCCCCCTGATCCAGGAGTCATCTAACCCCCATTCACCCCCCTGATCCAGGAGTCATCTTACCCCCTTGATCCAGGAGTAATCTAACCCCATTTCACCCCCTGATCACATTATCTGGGAGTAATCTAACCACCAATCACACCCTAATCCCATTATCTGGGAGTAATCTAACCACCAATCACACCCTAATCCCATTATCTGGGAGTAATCTAACCCCCATTCACCCCCTAATCCCATTATCTGGGAGTAATCTAACCACCAATCACACCATAATCCCATGATCTGGGAGTAATCTAACCCCCATTCACCCCCTAATCCCATTATCTGGGCATAATCTAACCCCCATTCACCCCCTAATCCCATTATCTGGGCATAATCTAACCACCATTCACCCCCTAATCCCATTATCTGGGCGTAATCTAACCACCATTCACCCCCTAATCCCATGATCTGGGAGTAATCTAACCACCATTCACCCCCTAATCCCATGATCTGGGAGTAATCTAACCACCATTCACCCCCTAATCCCATGATCTGGGAGTGATCTAACCCCCATTCACGCCCTCCCCCCATAATAAAAACAAGACACACCATTTCTTTTAGCTTCGGTTTGGGCAGTTTTTGGTGGTACCATAGATTAATGTTGTTCGCTGGTGTGTGTGGCTACTTAAGATTTTTTGGTAGACCAACTTTGTCAGGTCTGAGATCAGGAGGGTGGGAGATGCCCCGCCGAGGGCCATAGTCATGACGCACTGCGGGTCCCTGGCTCGCACACATTCACACCGGGATGACCGGCTGCCTGGTCAAGCATCCAATCGGGGCTGCTCATACACGAGCGCCGCATTTGCACTTGTATAGATTTAAAAAGACCAGATTTCAGTGGCAAACCGCGTCTTTTCGACGCTTGGGGTGAAAAAGCCAGTGGTCATGTTAGTTATGGAGGCTATCGAGGCCGCCGCCGCCGCGCATGTGCAGTATGTTAAGTGCCCCTCCTGACACGCCGCTCCGGGCAATCGACCTCCTTCCCTGACTAGAACTGCCAGGTTTTCCTGGACGCATATTACCTTTCCAGGCAGAGGGACACACGGTGAAAAGTGCTGCCCTGCAACATGTATAATTCATATGCTGCAGGAAGGCAGGACAGGTCACCTGGGATTCCTTATTGGTTTCTTACTGTAAGCGTATGGATTATACATGCTGCGGGGTGGCAATTTTCATGCACCGCCCGTCAATTTGAATAAACTATATGTGTCCAGGAAAACATGGCCGATCTGGCAACCCTAGCCCTGGTTTCCGTATGCTATGGATTTTAACGTTTTCCATCAGTCTGCCTGAGCCTGGTGACCGCCTATGGCTGCCAGATGATCAGGAGGAACATGTGTCTTGACAGGTCTGTGGTGAATATTATTGTTTATTCAATTACCCCTATAGTGTACAGTGCGGTTGTGACTACAGTGACACCTAGTGGTGGTTGTATGTACTTGTGTGTATATATATATATAATCACACCACACACACACACACACATACACAGTATATACTAGCATCATGTACATTTGTATTGCTCCGAATATGAGCAGATCGAGTTTACTCAATGCTGGGCTCCTGCAGGAGCTCTTGAACATCGAGTACACTCGACCATGATAGTGAAGGGGTTAAACATGATGCCAGGCCATAACTGTCACCCATGTAATCTTAATGACCAGCCAGTGAAGGGAGGTCACATCCTGGTGGTACACATATTGAAAGTTCGGCCACACTATGATTGATTATCCGTATGATATATCTTTTAGGGGCATGGTCACTTATACAGGTCACATTGATGGCAGCCACCAGCACCACACATCACATTCTTATACCTCCTAATATCGGGAGGTAGGGGTCTGGAATCGTGTATTATATCTTCAAGTGCACCTGTCCTGCTCACTGCTGGGAGTCGCCATTTCCCCTCTCCCATTGGTCAGTTCGTCTGATCTCACCTAACTGGTAAACATCAGCAGTTCTGATTGGATCTCAGATTAATGTGACAGGCCTATGACCAAGATGGCGGCGCCCTGCAGGTAGCGGTCAAACAGATCACGCAGCTCACAGTTTATTGACAGCGAGCTCTTTTCGCTGGGAGTTATGTGGCCGCGTCCGGAGCGTGATGTCATCTGCTGGGCAGCAGGCCTTTCAAGTAAACACATCCCCCGCTATAATATAAATCCATTAGATTTCAATTGAAGATAGTGCTCGAGGAACATTCAAAACACATCAGGCTGAGATAAAAATGATTACTCTGACCCCCACCATATTTGTGAACTACAACTCCTATGATTCGCTGACCATTCATTGCATTCAAAGAATTCTGGGAGCTGTAGGCCATCAACATCTGGGAGGGACAGAGTTTCCCCACGCACAGGCGCGTTTATGGGTCGCGTGGATCCCTCTGCTGTGCTGTGCTGTTCCCCTCCATGGTCGTGTAGTTACACAGTAGTGAGACCAGTTTTGGAAGGACCGGTTGAGAATGACGGAGTCAGTCATCTTAGAGCAGGGGATCAGCAACCGTGGCCTTCCAGGTGTAAATAAACTACATCTCCCATGATGCTCTGACATGGATTAGGTTGATTGAGCCTCATGGGAGATGTAGTTCCAAAACCTCTGTAAAGCCAAGGTTGCCGATCCAGGTCTTAGGCTAGGGTCAAACGAAAGCATTTTTACACGCGAACGTAAAAAAGTGCGTCCGAACGAATTGACGTATTTTTTCACGGAGTGCGCGAAAACGGTCATACGATGCGCATTTTTCGTGCGTGATTTCTTCAGATCGTCAATAAAACTCTTTTTGCGTCTGGACGTTATGTAGGCTGGACATTAGCAGTGTCTGACGTCTCCTAATCACGCACACACGCCGCTATGCCACAGCTGCGCACTCTGTACGTCCGTACTAGCGGTTCGGCGTTCTCGAAAAAATGCGTTCATTTTCCACTTGCGTTGCGCGGCCGGACTTTCGTGCGACCGTACTTCGTATATTGGCCGTCATTTGCTGCTAGTGCGGCCGTAATTATGTGCGCCAGAACGCACGTTAAAAGTGCGCTGGTCTGACTCCAGCCTTAGAGCAGGAATTTCAAACTCTGCCCTGTCATATGTTCCTGAACGACAACTCCCGTGATTCTCTGTCCAGCTACTGCAGCGGTGGTGAACCTTGGCAACCCAGATGTTTTTGGACTACGCATCCCACGATGCTTAGTCGCACCTGAGACTGGATAAGCATCATGGAACATGTAGTTTAGAACGATCCGGTGTTGTCGAACTATTGCATTTCAAAGAATTGGGGGACTTGCAGGCCACCAGCATCTGGAGGGCCAGCGTTCGAGATCCTTGGTTTACAGGTTAAGCTGGTGTTAGACAAGCGTGCGCCCGTACAGATGTGCCTCACAGCACCGTCACATCCGTCGCCAGCCACACGCTGTTGCGTGTGCACGAATTGCACACACGACAGCTGCTGTGCTGAATGTCTCACCGTCTGTGTGCTACGACGCAAATTCGAAGGGGCTGCAAAGCGCAATTCTCCATTGGAGCATCGAGCCTCACAATGCTGCGACGGACGCTGGGAGGCAGGTCAGTACGGGCACACATTGGGCACCTTCTGGACCTCGAACGCAAGTGAAATATGTCTGCAACAAACGAATCTCATTTGCTTTGGTCCTGCTCAGCTGCAGATCGAGATATCGAGCACCTGATGGTGCCTTTGAAGATCCGAGTTACCTCGATCTTGGGAGTGAAGGGGTTAAAAGACCCTGCTTCCCCTTTTTTTCCGGTCAAGAAGATAACGACGACATAATTACCACATGCTGCTGGGATCTATTACCGGCCGGTTACCCCACGATGGACAGCCAGGAGTAAATGGCCAGTGACCGCCCCAAGGGAGGATCCATAAACAGAGTCACGTAAGAATTCCCCAACAAAGAAGCAGACAGACATAAGGGTGGGTTGTAGAGGCAGGGCAGGACCCCGGGATGTTGGCGGAGAGGACAGCCAAACCTCGTTTATTAAAACGTTCACAATCTGTGACAAAAAGAACTTAAACTTTCTCTCTCCCTCTCACGGAGCCGCTGTGCCTTTCCTACAGTGCGCTGCTCTATCACCAAGCAGAGGACCTCTCCCTCCGGAGGAACGGGCTCCGATATCACCGGCAGAGCTGCGTCCGGCTCGCCTGCTCCCACAGGCCTCTGTCATATAATATTGGGCCTCCCCACCACTTTACACAAAGACACCCCCCAGGCCGGTACTCTGCTCTCAAGCACGGACAGACGCAGCGGGTCGGGGAGTAGTAAAGGGTCACGCTGTAGTATGAGCAATTTAATAGCCTGTCAAGCTGTAAAGGTGCCCATACTCCATACTGCAAAGTGGCATCTCGGGGCAGGAACGCTACGTTACACTGCCCGCACAGCTTCCCATTAAAAACCAAACAAGTTCATTATGTAGGTGGGAGGACGCGGGGGCTTTGGGCGAGACAGGCTGGGGGGGGGGGGGGGAGGGCAGGGGCGGGGGGGTCCCACGTAAGGACAACTCTGCTTAGTCCACACTGTACAGTTCAAGAGCAGCCTCTTTATGTCAGAAATTAGGAACCAAAAATGGAGGAAAATGAAAGTGCGTCCGAATTGCATGGTGTGTCCTCGTGGCCGCGTTACGACTTCTTGGGGTCTTGTGTACTTCTCCTTTTCAAGTCGTTCAGGTCGACGGGTTTAAAGGCTGTGGAGAGACAACAGGCAGTGATGTTAGAGCATCTCATGTGTGTGTAAACACACACACAAAATCCTGCCTTATGCAAAACAATGGCCACATACACCCCTACTCAGAGCATCGGGATAGGATACAAAGACTACACCGAGAAGTAACCACGCCAACATTCTACAAAAAAAAACAGTATCAGCTTTATCACAGCGTCTTGTCACTAACAGACCTACCGGCTATGTGAGGCCAATCCACAACCATGGACAGTGATCGGAGGGTGACGGGCACACACGCCAATGTTGTGCATTAGTTTCCACTCCCAAAACACATGTCAGATCCTTACCTAGAGGCTAATAAACTCACCGGTACCCAGAATTGTCAAGAGTGATTAGGGATGCAACATGGACCCTCGCCTCCACGCTATGCCCCGGAACATAACACTACTGTGCTGCACCGGGGGTGTAATTAAATACAGGTTCAGCAACTCTTAGACTGGTGTCGGAGGAGCGCACCACATGCGTGCCTCCCGATGTCCGTCGCAGCAATGTGACGTATCGTGGGGTAGGCCACACGGTGTAACGCACCCCTCTCCGCTTAGATTGTAAGCTCTCTAGCAGTGTCCTCCCTCCTTCTGTTCCCTATGGTGGAGATACGGGGGTCCAAATCACCCCTCTATCTCCCGATGGTGGAAGCTATAGGGTCATATGTGGCATCATTGAAAAGGCCGGAGCAGGTCCTTTCCAATGATATCAAAAATAAATTAAAAACACGCCACCCCCTTTTTTTAATTTATTAATGCAGCACTCTTGTTCACGTTTCAATTATAATGTGAACAATGACTCTGCACTAACGATTTTTCCCCCTCAGTTTTGGCTAAAAATCACGTATTTTCTCTGAAAAATAAAGTAACGGGTTCCCATTTCTAATTTTTTAAACAAGCGTAACCCAGAAAATATATAAAAAGGAAGAGACTCCGATGATAAAATGTGAAAACAGTATATAACATGCGGTAGAAGACTGGAAATTCACTTTTTTGCCATTTTTGGGCAGGGCATGACGTACACATATAATAATAATTTATTATGAATCTGCCGTAATAAAATGATATACAATTGTCTGGTTTGTACAATAAAACGTGACGTCAAATCGTGTTTAAACATGATGAGCACAAAACTGCAAAAATCAGCTCAGCACAAGGAGGTGATATGGCTCAGCAGTGAATAGGTTAAAAGCAGTTGGAGAGTGTCCTGACATATTGGGCTTTCCCCGACTGATGCACAGGCTGCGGTTCTACCTGCTGTAACTCATTCTTATAGCCACATTTGATTTCCTTTCTGGTACTATTGAGATCCTGTTCAGTAAAACAATTATTGTTGCTGAATTCTACCACTCACCGGGTTCCCCAGTGCACTCCCTTTCTGACATAGCTCAAAACCAAAAAAGTGAACTGCTGGTTCTCGGCGACTTTAATGTTGATTAGCTGAATCCTAAAAACAAACACTGCTCACTGTTCAAGGCTTTGCAGCAAACAATCTCCTCCCCCACTCGCATTAATATGAAAAGCCCTAACCACACCTTGGTGGACTGGATTCTCTCATGTCCTGATCGAATACAGGCGTTCTCACTAACAGTTTCAGTGATCACTGCCTAGTGTACCGTGTGCGCAAAATAAGGCCACAAAATGTCCAAGGTAATAATCACCAGGTCTTTCAAGAAATTGAATCCTTCCTAAATGATCTCAAACAGAGCCCATGGTACAGACTAAACCTAATCCCAGACCTGGACTGTGCAATTGAATTCTTTTCAATCCGAGCTCCTGAAAGTCTGGAACACCCATACCCCACTGCGCAAAGTGAGAGTAAGGCTGGGGTCAGACGAGCGTAGTGTTCACGTCCGTGATTGCGCCTAAAAGTACGTCCGTGATAGCATGACAGAAAGCCCATTGGAGCCCCACACACGAAGTACGTCCGCACTGAACTGCGGACGCACAACGGCCGCGACCCACGGACGCAAGAACGTACAACCCCTAGAACGGCCGCACAAAGTGCGCTGCGTCCGCAACGTCCGCATAGCTTTGTGTGTGAATGATGGAACGTGGTCAGACGGACTGCATTTATACGTCCAGCATTTTTCACGGACAAAATGGTTTTGCTTTTTATTTTATTTTCCCGCCTACATCCGTCAAAATATACATCAGTAAATAAACGGACTATGTGGCCACTACTGCGTCGTGTGCACGGACGTACAGTCCGTAGAAATCACGCTCGTCTGACCCTAGCCTAAAAGGGGCCCACCTCCCCAGGGTTACAGCTGACCTCACGCAAATGTACCAGTTTAGAAACTCCCTGTGGTCAAATTTCAAGAGTACTGGTTCCACGAACGATCACTGAATACCGAAAATGGTGGAATGCATGCACAAAAACAAACAAAAATGGCTAAAGCCCAACACGTCAATGAAACTTTAAATAAACAGCAAACCCTAGAAATTTTTGGAAAATCATAAGTAACATACAAGCACCCCCCCGCCCACTCCCAACCGGCTGCTGTCAAAGTAAACAACCAAGCTGTACAACAGCCCCTAGATGTAGCAAATGTTAATTATTTTGTTGGATGCACCACCACCCTGATTGCTAAACTAGGTAATGACACGCAATCATCAACTTTCATCTAAAATTTACCCCAAACTAGGTGCCCTGTACAGAAACAAATCCTGCTTGAACCCCACGGTAAGAAAGCAGATTGTATAACAAATGCTTATGCCAGCTATTGAATACGGAGATGTAGTGTATGCAGCCGCCCCACAAACGCACCTCCAGAAACTTACTACATTGTATAACTCATTCTGCCGCTTTGTGCTACAATGTAACTACCTGACCCACCATTGTGACATGTTAAAAGAACTAAACTGGCTGTCGCTGGAATCTAGACGCACCCTTCACCTTTCCAACCTGGTGTTTAAGAGCTTTTTTGGGAAGCTACCACCCTACCTGAATAGGCTGCTTCCCCCAGCAGTTCCCTCATCCTATTACCTCCGATCCAGGACCTGCACCTTACTTGCAATACCACAATACAAAAGGAAAGTGGCTCGATCCTCGTTTTCCTACAGAGCACCGCAATTATGGAATAACCTCCCAGACGCCATCAAATCTTCCCCCAGTCTAAAGTCCCTTAAGACTTCCCTATTAACATACCTCAATACGGAATGCACCTGTAAACATGTAACATAATGACTATTTCCCACATATTTATTTTTCTGTTAATCTGTATATTTGGTCTTGTGTTAATATCTTGCATTTTACTATTTTGTAATTCTGTAACCACTCAATGTTCTTGAACCCAGGACATACTTGAAAACGAGAGAAATCTCAATGTATCCTTCCTGGTAAAATTTATTATATATATATATATATATAATTTTCTTACTGTATATTTATTTAATTAAAACTGGATTTTCAAAAAAATAAAAAATAAAAAATAAGACAAAACATTGCTTCCCGGCAGTGGATCTTTTGAGGGGAAAAATTTAATAAAAACAAAAAAACACTTGGCAGCGAAGGGGTTAAGACTAGCAGCAGGCTGGGGAATCTATGGAAGAAGCATGTTATTTTATTGCATATCAAGACAAGCTCGTGAAGGATTTCTGTGGCTCCTCTGTGTCCCCCTCCTTTCCAACCTTTCCGACGCAGTACTCACATTTCAGAGTGTTGTTTGGGGTTTTCTCCACGTATTCTTCCACCACCCCTCGGTCCGTGCCGGAGACCTGGCTCCTCAGATCCCTTTCCACAGACTGCCATGCTGTTATGAGAGGAACACAGTGTGACATTCAATCCCTGCTGACGTATCAACTTTAAATACACCATAAAAAAAAAAAAATAAACAAGGGAAGATAAACAGAGGAGTCGATCACCTGACACTGTAACAACCAGGAGGCTGTCAGGACGGGCTGCCTTTCTCTGATCATTCCATGTGCGTATGCTGAGGCCCCTGGATAGATTCTGCTTAAAAAGGACACTGTAGCCACGGTGACCGTTTAATTCAGAGATTTCAAACTCCGCCACCCCAGATATTGACAGCCTACAATTCCCAGAAATCTTTGCGTGCAATAGATGACCAGGAAATCCTGGGAGCTGTAGTAACAAGCAACATCAGGGGAAGGAGTTTGAGATCCCTGACCAATGAGAAACGAGTGTCACCCCACCTGAACTACCAGCTGTCCCAGTGGCCTGTGACAGCCTTCCGATGTAGGGTAGGCGTTACCCTGCCTGAGATGATGCAAATCGACTCGCAGCCTTCCGCGGGATTTGGTCTGCAACGTACAATGTACAGGAGGGATGGGGTCGCGCCTACTCCCCGATGGGGCGGCTGCAACCACCAAATGCATCCAGCCCAACAACATGTGTGAAACATAACAAAGAAAAAAAGGTCATCAGCGCTTATTCCCATTATACCGTGTGAAACTAAACACAATTAGGAGGTTTGGTTTCTTATTAATGGCCATTATAAGACTAAGCTCGTCCGCCAGCATCGCACAATGACAGACTTAGAGCAGGAGTCAGCAACCATGGCCATCCAGTTGTGTCAGGACTACATCTCCCACGATGCTTACACACTCATCGGGTTGGCCGTGCCTCATGGGAAATGTAGTTTCAAACCATATGGAAAGCCAAGGTTGCTGATCCCTGTCTTAGAGGATCCCATTAATTTTCAGGACAGCGTCACACACTGTTACATTATGATCCTTTGCTACCGCCGCGTACTAGGAGACTGTATTAACTCAAACTACAAAAGCACCGGCACGTTCCTGAGATCGCGTTATCTCCACTTGAACTTGACAGGTTACTTCCCTAAAAGTTATAGTACATCAATGTGCTGACAGACCTGCGGCAGAAGCAATGCTATATCGGGATTGACCAGCAGAGGGAGCCCTCTACATGAAAAATACAGAGCCTCCAATCTGCACATCGTAAAATGACAATGATGAGGAGGTAGGTGTGTTTGACAGGGTTAAAAAAAGAATTACTAAGAGCCCTGGTTCCTGCCAGAAGTGATATTTAAAGCCTCCTGGTAGTGAAAGGGTTGAGAGAGAAAAAAAAAACACACCTTTTTGCATCAGTTACCTTTGCTGAGCTGCCACTGAGAGGCAAATCTAGGTATCTACAACTACGTCGCGGTTATCATTACCTGTGCCACCTGGATGGTATAACGGCCATCTATGACTCTTTTAATCACACTGTAACCCTTACCCTTGGGATGCCATTCCATCTAGAGCAGGGAGGCTCAACCATGGCCATCCAGATGTTTCAGAACTACATCTCCCATGATGCTCAGCCACTCCAAGAGCCTTGCTGTTCCAAAACACCGGGAGAGGCAAAAGGTTGAGCACCCCTGACCCGGCGGATGCAGTCAGTGTCGAGCCCTGGCTACGTTGCGGAAGCTGGAGGAGTAATAAATCCGGTGCGTTCCTCACCTTCATAGATGAAGCGGACGTTTTCTTCGTGGGCTGGAGTGAATATCTCGCTGCTGCTCGGGGAGCGGGTGCTGCTCGTCGGACGCTTGCCGTTATAAACCACGCGGGACACTGGGGAGCTAGAGAGCAGCCAGGCGTTAAGAGACACTGCACGACCTCCCGAAAAAGACAGCCAGCACCCCAAATCTTTACCGGGCTTCCCCGACACTCACCTGGTCATCTTGGAGCAGTCTGAAACCTGTCCGGAGATCCGTGTCCTCTGATTAAACGCACTGGGGGAGAAGTAAAGAGAGGACCGTGAGACATTGCATGGGACGCCGCACACCAACGGCGGATGCTAAACTGCGACACGCATTGCACGGGGGCATCAGAAGCTCACATTTACAAGCTATACGGACCCGAGCTGTCGTTACAGGGTGAAGGAGGGAGGTTTAACCTTTCACAGGCATGATGGGAAATTACTTCATCTCAGGTTGTCTTTTGGATCACAGCAATAACAGGGGCAGGTTACGGATGCTCCCGATCCGTGCAGTGCAGTGCTGGCTCAGCGTCCCTTATCAAACGATACAGGTCAGAGGCGATCTCCAGCCATAGACTACAAGTCCCATGATGCACGTCAGCAATTATAGCACTACGACGGACGCTGAGCATCACGAGACAACTTAGCTGGAGACCTGTACATTGGTAACTTACTATAGGTTATTATCACACGGCTTGGCACAGTCTGTAATTAGTAACAGCTTTTGGCAATTTTTCTCTTGATACAAACATAGCAAAAGCATTGACAAGTCACAATCCTCCAACACAGAGGAAGAAAGATGTGTAAGGAATGCGCAGGACGTGTCCCCCACATCCTCAGCACAGAAGAGGTTAAAGCATTCCTGGAGGGATCAGCCAAATGACAAATGATTTAGGTAAACTAAAAAAATGGTCGGAGTTGTGGCAATTGAGTTTTAATGTGGATAAGTGCAAGATAATACACCTGGGACGTAAAAACCCAAGGGCTGAATATAGAATATTTGATACAGTCCTAACCTCAACATCTGAGGGTTGGGATTTAGGGGTTATTATTTCAGAGGATCTAAGGGTAAGTAGTCAATGTAATAGAGCAGCAGGAAATGCTGGCAGAATGCTTGGTTGTTTAGGGAGAGGTATTAGCAGTAGGAAAAGGGAAGTGCTCATGCCACTGTACAGAGCACTGGTGAGACCTCACTTGGAGTACTGTGTGCAGTACTGGAGACCGTATCTCCAGAAGGATATAGACATCTTAGAGAGAGTTCAGAGAAGGGCTACTAAAATGGTGTACGGCTTGAAGGAGAAAAGTTACCAGGAAAGGCTTAATGATCTTAACATGTACAGCTTGGAAAAAAGACGAGACAGAGGAGATATGATAGAAACATTTAAATACGTAAAGGGAATCCACAAGGTAGAGGAAGGGAGTATATTTAAAAGGAAACAAAGTAGCAAAACAAGAGGACATAGTCTTAGATTAGAGGGGCAAAGGTTTAAAAGTAACATCAGGAAGCATTATTTTACTGAGAGGGTGGTGGATACATGGAACAGTCTTCCAGTAGAAGTGGTAGAGGCCAAAACAGTAATTGAATTTAAGCAAGCATGGGATAGGCATAAGGCTATCCTAAACAAAAGATAAATCCAGGTAAAGTATCCATGTAATTGGGCAGACTAGATGGGCCGAAAGGTTCTTATCTGACGACATTTTTCTATGTTTCTATCATGGGAGCAGCAATTAAAACATAATGGAGAGTGATTTGATTGGTCATTCTTTTTGGATCTCTGAGGATTGGCATATGCTAATGCAAAAGCATGTTCTCACACAGTGCTAGGCCACCGTGCACTGAGCTTGCTCCATTTGGGGAGGGGGGCACACGCCGCATAAGGTGTACGCAAGCAGCACTCAGGCGGGGGGGGGGGCACTCGCCGGCTAAAGGTGTGCACACGCCGGATAAGGTGCACACACACACAGCACTCGGGGAGGGGGGCACACGCCGGATAAAGGTGCACTCGGGGAGGGGGGGGGGCACACGCCGGATAAGGTGCACACACACACAGCACTCGGGGAGGGGGCACACGCCGGATAAAGGTGCACTCGGGGAGGGGGGGGCACACGCCGGATAAGGTGCACTCGGGAGGGGGGGGGCACGCGCCGGATAAGGTGCACTCGGGGAGGGGGGGGGGCACGCGCCGGATAAGGTGCACTCGGGGAGGGGGGGCACGCGCCGGATAAGGTGCACTCGGGGAGGGGGGGGCACGCGCCGGATAAGGTGCACTCGGGGAGGGGGGGCACGCGCCGGATAAGGTGCACTCGGGGAGGAGGGGGGGCACGCGCCGGATAAGGTGCACTCGGGGAGGAGGGGGGGGCACGCGCCGGATAAGGTGCACTCGGGGAGGAGGGGGGGGCACGCGCCGGATAAGGTGCACTCGGGGAGGCACGCGCCGGATAAGGTGCACTCGGGAGGCACGCGCCGGATAAGGTGCACTCGGGGAGGCACGCGCCGGATAAGGTGCACTCGGGGAGGCACGCGCCGGATAAGGTGCACTCGGGGAGGCACGCGCCGGATAAGGTGCACTCGGGGAGGCACGCGCCGATAAGGTGCACTCGGGGAGGCACGCGCCGGATAAGGTGCACTCGGGGAGGCACGCGCCGGATAAGGTGCACTCGGGGAGGCACGCGCCGGATAAGGTGCACTCGGGGAGGCACGCGCCGGATAAGGTGCACTCGGGGAGGCACGCGCCGGATAAGGTGCACTCGGGAGGCACGCGCCGGATAAGGTGCACTCGGGAGGCACGCGCCGGATAAGGTGCACTCGGGGAGGAGGGGGGCACACGCCGGATAAGGTGCACTCGGGGAGGAGGGGGGCACACACGCCGGATAAGGTGCACTCGGGGAGGAGGGGGGCACACGCCGGATAAGGTGCACTCGGGAGGAGGGGGGGCACACGCCGGATAAGGTGCACTCGGGAGGAGGGGGGGCACACGCCGGATAAGGTGCACTCGGGGAGGAGGGGGGGCACACGCCGGATAAGGTGCACTCGGGGAGGAGGGGGGGCACACGCCGGATAAGGTGCACTCGGGAGGAGGGGGGGCACACGCCGGATAAGGTGCACTCGGGGAGGAGGGGGGCACACGCCGGATAAGGTGCACTCGGGGAGGAGGGGGGGCACACGCCGGATAAGGTGCACTCGGAGGGAGGAGGGGGGCACACGCCGATAAGGTGGCACTCGGGAGGAGGGGGGCACACGCCGGATAAGGTGCACTCGGGGAGGAGGGGGGCACACGCCGGATAAGGTGCACTCGGGGAGGAGGGGGGCACACGCCGGATAAGGTGCACTCGGGGAGGAGGGGGGCACACGCCGGATAAGGTGCACTCGGGGAGGAGGGGGGCACACGCCGGATAAGGTGCACTCGGGAGGAGGGGGGGCACACGCCGGATAAGGTGCACTCGGGGAGGAGGGGGGGCACACGCCGGATAAGGTGCACTCGGGGGAGGGGGGGGCACACGCCGGATAAGGTGCACTCGGGAGGAGGGGGGCACACGCCGGATAAGGTGCACTCGGGAGGAGGGGGGGGCACACGCCGGATAAGGTGCACTCGGGGAGGGGGGCACACGCGGATAAGGTGCACTCGGGAGGAGGGGGGCACACGCCGGATAAGGTGCACTCGGGGAGGAGGGGGGGCACACGCCGGATAAGGTGCACTCGGGGAGGAGGGGGGGCACACGCCGGATAAGGTGCACTCGGGGAGGGGGGGGGGCACACGCCGGATAAGGTGCACTCGGGGAGGAGGGGGGCACACGCCGGATAAGGTGCACTCGGGGAGGAGGGGGGGCACACGCCGGATAAGGTGCACTCGGGGAGGGGGGGGGGCACACGCCGGATAGGGTGCACTCGGGGAGGAGGGGGGCACACGCCGGATAAGGTGCACTCGGGGAGGCACACGCCGGATAAGGTGCACTCGGGAGGGGGGGGCACACGCCGGATAAGGTGCACTCGGGGAGGGGGGGGGCACACGCCGGATAAGGTGCACTCGGGGAGGGGGGGGGCACACGCCGGATAAGGTGCACTCGGGGAGGGGGGGCACACGCCGGATAAGGTGCACTCGGGGAGGGGGGGCACACGCCGGATAAGGTGCACTCGGGGAGGGGGGGGCACACGCCGGATAAGGTGCACTCGGGGAGGGGGGGGCACACGCCGGATAAGGTGCACTCGGGGAGGGGGGGGGGCACACGCCGGATAAGGTGCACTCGGGGAGGGGGGGCACACGCCGGATAAGGTGCACTCGGGAGGGGGGGCACACGCCGGATAAGGTGCACTCGGGGAGGGGGGCACACGCCGGATAAGGTGCACTCGGGAGGGGGGGGGGCACACGCCGGATAAGGTGCACTCGGGAGGGGGGCACACGCCGGATAAGGTGCACTCGGGAGGGGGGGGGCACACGCCGGATAAGGTGCACTCGGGAGGGGGGGGGGCACACGCCGGATAAGGTGCACTCGGGGAGGGGGGCACACGCCGATAAGGTGCACTCGGGGAGGGGGGGCACACGCCGGATAAGGTGCACTCGGGGAGGGGGGCACACGCCGGATAAGGTGCACTCGGGGAGGGGGGGGGCACACGCCGGATAAGGTGCACTCGGGGAGGGGGGCACACGCCGGATAAGGTGCACTCGGGGAGGGGGGGGGCACACGCCGGATAAGGTGCACTCGGGAGGGGGGGGGCACACGCCGGATAAGGTGCACTCGGGGAGAGAGGGGGGGGGCACACGCGGATAAGGTGCACTCGGGGAGGAGGGGGGGGCACACGCCGGATAAGGTGCACTCGGGGAGAGAGGGGGGGGGCACACGCCGGATAAGGTGCACTCGGGGAGGGGGGGGGCACACCGGATAAGGTGCACTCGGGGAGAGAGGGGGGGGGCACACGCCGGATAAGGTGCTCGCACAGCACTCGGGGAGGGGGTAGACAGGAGATATACATATTAGTGTGTGCGTGTTATATATACTGTACACGTATTACTGGCCGTTGTTTATGTCCCGCTACTTCCGGCTACTCACCGCGTCGTTGTTTCTCGGTTCCCAGCTGGCAGGCCCGGAACGGAAATGGCGTCAAGAACCAGACAAAGTCACGTGACGAAACCAAGACCGGAAGCCAGTTGAGGTTACGTGCAGTTGCAGGGGTTTCTTAGTCGTTACTTCCACACAGGCCTCATTGTGAGGCTTCCCGCAGGCCACGCCCACTAGAGACCCCGTAACATGTTTTGTTTATTATTATCACGGACTTATTGATAATTTATTAATTTAGAGGTTTGTTACCGGGAGAATCTGCTGGCTTTATTGATTTAGCGTGATTTACTCTCAGTGCTGCTACTGTTTACACTATATTTATTTGTAGCACTCCTAGCATTGTATGGAGCCCTGTAACATGTATTTCCCACCAATTTACCTGCCCTAATAATGTATAGAGCCCTGTAACATGTATTATTACCCATTTAACTGCCCAAATAATGTATAGAACCCTGTAACGTGTATTAATACCCCTGTATATGCCCTAATAATGTATAGAGCCCTGTAACATGTATTATTACCCATTTAACTGCCCCAATAATGTATAGAACCCTGTAACGTGTATTAATGCCCCTGTATCTGCCCTAATAATGTATAGAGCCCTGTAACATGTATTATTACCCATTTAACTGCCCCAATAACGTATAGAACCCTGTAACGTGTATTAATACCGCTGTATCTGCCCTATTAGTGTATAGAGCCCTGTAACATGTATTTATATTATTACCTACCCTAATACTGTATAAAGCACTGTTACATGTATTTATAGCTCTAACTGTCCTAGTAATGTATAGAGCCCTGTAACATGTATTAATGCCCCTTTACCCTAATAATGTATAGAGCCCTGTAACATGTATTAATGCCCCTTTACCCTAATAATGTATAGAGCCCTGTAACCTGTATTAATGTCCCTGTATCTGCCCTAATGTTTAGAGCACTGTAACATGCATTATAATCCTTGTACCTGGCCTTTAATAATTTATAGAGCCCTGTAACATGTATTATAATCCTTGTACCTGGCCTTTAATAATTTATAGAGCCCTGTAACATGTATTAAAATCCTCGTTCCTTGCCTTTAATAATGTATAAAACCCTGTAAAATATATCCCTGTACCTGCTAATAATGTATAGAGCCTTGTAACATGTATTTATTAAAAGGACACCTAGATATAAAGTATAGAGCTCTGTAACACGTATTAATAATCCTGTACCTGGCCTATAAAATGTATAGAGCCTGTAACATGTATTTACTAATATTATTTCTGTACCTTCTTTCCTATAATGTAATGCTCTGGAACATGTGTTCATGCTGCTTTTGTACCCTGCCTGTAATAATATATAAACTATAAAAGCTCTGGCTCTAAATATGTACTATGTAACATGTATTTATAAGACCCTTGAACTCGGCCTCTATTAATACATATAGAGCCCTGTATCATGTATTTATACATGGCAGATGTATACAAGGTCACAGACCAAGTCCAGATATTCTTGGCCATGCATTGGATGTGGTTTTCATTATTACCTGTACAATCCGGAAAGTGCAGGGTGCTTGAAAAGAGGTTTCTTCACCCGTTCTGTATCTTCCAAGGTGACCAGCTGCAGCTTGCTCCCTCTTGGGGTAAAGCCTTTTATATATTTTGCACCAAACCCCAAAAAAAAAAAGCCATTGCGAAGTTATGGACGTTTATTCACATCTGCCCTGTCTGAGTGCACTTTGCACATGCTCAGTCTGACGTTATGTAGCATTTCTGAAGTCTTCCATTCACTCTCCATGTGGGCAGATCGGCGCAGGACGTCCTGAAGAGCAGCAGAGGGCTCTCAGCCTCCCAATCAGTAAATGAGACCAAAATGCTCTACTACAGTCCTGCTGCTAAACCACCCCCCTCCCCCAGCAAGGATTGTCAGGGAACAAGTGAACATGTAATAACATCACCATTTATTTATGAAAAACACAGTTTTGAAACGGCATCACGCAGACCCCTCCTCACCATGTACACCCCACAAAATACCCTCGGTGTGGCTGCAAAGACGGGTCCAGTTCACAGTTCTCGAAAGGTTAACCGAAAGAGAAGCTGAGTGAAAAAACAAGGCCATTTCCATTGATGGATAAACCTGTTACAGGAAGAAGCAGATGACCTTAGTGTTCCTCCTTGGGATCTTCACATTGGCTTAGACTTTCACTCCTTTGCGTGACGGCGGGTTAAGTTGTGCTGCCGCCATGTGCCAATTAGATCCATCTGTGGTGGCGGGGCAAGACAGTCTATAAATTAAGGGTAGTGAAGCAAACCATTTTATTAATGCACAGTAGTGGGGCAAACCATTTTATTAAATTGAGGGTGGTGGGGCAAACCATTTTATTAATTTAAGGTTGTGGGGGCTAGTGAGCTATAACAAAGCTAACTATCTTTTTAATGCAGGGTAGTGGGGCATACCATTATATTAATTCCAGGTAGATGGGCAAACCATACTATTAAAGCGAGGTGGGGCAAACCATTCATTTAACGAAGGGTCATTGAGCAAACCATTCTTTTAATTCAGGATCGTGGGGCAAACCATTTTAATAATTCAGGGTAATCGGGCTAGTCATCTATAACTGGGCTAACAATTCTTTTAATGCAAGGTGATGGGGCAAACCATTCTTTTAATTCAGGGTATGGGGGAAAACCATTGTATTAATTCGGGATAGTGGGGCAAACCATTTTATTAATTCAGGGTGGTGAGGCAGACCATTCTATTAGTTTGGGCTTTTGTTGCAAACCATTCTATTAATTTTGGGTGGCGGGCCAAACTATTTTATTAATGCGGATTGGAGGGACATACCATTCATTTAACTGGGGTTGGCGGGGTAAACATTCTATTAAGCCTGGGTGACGTCAAACCCATTCTATAAATTGGGGAATGGGGCAAACCATTTGCAGGCATGAGTATAATAAAACTGTAGCAATATAAACATAAATATGTACATTCCTCAGCCACCACTTCCAGAGATACATAGACGTTGTGTATAAGCGTCATCCTCTGACAGTTCCATGAAAGGGAACATGGGGTAACATCGGAACCGAGCAGAGACCGTTAAACGGTAACCAGCTTCCCATAATGTAGATATATCCCACCGACTCCATTAGCCGATATGACGATTTCTCAAAGTGCGACAGAAACACAACTCGCCGTTTCGAGAAGCGACCTCATACTGTCCTAGTCAGACCCTTTACAGACCACGTGTTTTTTTCGGTGATCACAGATAAACTTCAGATTCAGGAAAGGGTTAATTAAAAGTGAGAGGTCCAGAGGAACCCTCTGTAGTCTGATATTCTAAAGCCCTAGGGGGCTGCACGTGAGAAAGGTATCCTCTGGGTGTTGGTCTGCGGCTTATTCCTTCTCCGCTCCACCGCCTTTTGGTTTGAACATCTGTACCAGCTCCTCACAGTCAGAGTCTATCATCTCGCTCGGCGTCTCCCCTTCACTGTTCACAACATCTTGTCTTGCTCCCAGAGATAGAAGGTACCTAGGAGGAGAGATAAATGCATCATAAATATAGAATTATATTCACACATACATCAAACGAAACCCTATTCGTTTGATGTTTGAGGCTGGAGCTCCCATTTTGGACACATGATCCTATTGAATGTATGAAACTATGAAACAACCCCATGACATCACCCATATCAAGCCATTTTCATTCTCATAATATTGCACTTTTGGGGGGAAAGGCTATTTTTATGCCAGGTGTCTTCATGGACGCCATGGAAATAAATATTTCTCTCTCTGTGGCAAGATTTCATTATATCGAGCACAATGGCGGAAGGAATGTTCATAAAGCACATTTGTTCCACTCCGACGTAGCCCTTTTAATGAGCATTTTTTTCCCTTTGAGTAGATAACCAAGACACCAAATAAAGCGAGAACCAGGATACCAAATAAAGCGAGAACCAAGACACCAAATAAAGCGAGAACCAGGATACCAAATAAAGCGAGAACCAGGACACCAAATAAACAGAACCCGGACACCAAATAAAGCGAGAACCAGGACACCAAATAAACAGAACCCGGACACCAAATAAAGCGAGAACCAGGACACCAAATAAAGCGAGAATCAGGATACCAAATAAAGCGAGAACCAGGACACCAAATAAACAGAACCAGGACACCAAATAAAGTGAGAACCAGGACACCAAATAAAGCGAGAATCAGGATACCAAATAAAGCGCGAGAACCAGGATACCAAATAAAGCGAGAACCAGGACACCAAATAAAGCGAGAACCAGGACACCAAATAAAGCGAGAACCAGGACACCAAATAAAGCGAGAACCAGGACACCAAATAAAGCGAGAACCAGGATACCAAATAAAGCGAGAACCAGGATACCAAATAAAGCGAGAACCAGGATACCAAATAAAGCGAGAACTAGGACACCAAATAAAGCGAGAACCAGGATACCAAATAAAGCGAGAACCAGGATACCAAATAAAGCGAGAACCAGGACACCAAATAAAGCGAGAACCAGGATACCAAATAAAGCGAGAATCAGGATACCAAATAAAGCGAGAACCAGGATACCAAATAAAGCGAGAACCAGGATACCAAATAAAGCGAGAATCAGGATACCAAATAAAGCGAGAACCAGGACACCAAATAAAGCGAGAACCAGGATACCAAATAAAGCGAGAATCAGGATACCAAATAAAGCGAGAACCAGGACACGAAATAAAGCGAGAACCAGGATACCAAATAAAGCGAGAACCAGGACACCAAATAAAGCGAGACCCCCAAATCAGCACTGTCCGGTTTGTAAGGACGGGTAATAGGCAGGAGGTTATAAAGTGCTCTTGTCATGCCCTCAAGAAGTTGGGTTCATTGGGCAGGGAATCACCTCTTGTACGTGTGTTAGCATTTTTTCCAAAAAAGCAAGTTATTCCCTATCATAGATTTTTATGTCGCTTGTGGTGGTAGGTCACCAAGGTGATCGACAACTGCGAGTGGAAAAGCCACCAAATCGGACGGCTCTCCAGTCAATCCACACAGATTACTGTAGGCTGACTCGCAAGTCAATGTGCCCACGTCAGCGCTCAGGGATAAATCATGCGCGACGGTCCTCATTAACTCCGTACACCGAGGATGAACATCCCGGTAATAGGGAGAGTTAAGCATCGAAAGCCATAACTCATCAAGAGACGAGATCTCCACCCCTGATGGGATATCACAGACGAAGGGCATCTGTAGCAACGAGTCTACCTCTTCAGGTAGGGTGGTAGCTTTCCAGAAAATCTCTTAAACACCAGGTTGGAAAGGTGAAGGGTGCGTCTGGATTCCAGTGATTGCCAGTTTAGCTCTTTTAACATGTCACAATGGTGGGTCATGTAGTTACATTGTAGCACAAAGTGGCAGAATGAGTTATACAATGTAGTAAGTTTATGAAGGTGCGTTTGCGGGGCGGCTGCACACACTACATCTCCGTATTCTATAGCCAGCATAAGCATTTGCTGTACAATCTGCTTTCTTACTGCGGGGCTCAGGCAAGATTTGTTTCTGTACAGGGCACCTAGTAATTTGGGGTAAAGTTTAGATGAGAGCTTCTTTTCGATGTGGGGGCCAAAGGATAGATTTGGGTCTAACCACATACCTACATATTTGAGAGAAGTGACTGTGGTCAGCGTGCCAATTGATTTTGTTCTGACGCATAGATGTTTAAGGGACGCATAAGACAAAGTAACACAAAACACACCCAAAACTCAAAGGGGTTGATTATTAAGCCCTCCTGACACCCACACCATTTTCTTTTCTAAAACTTTGTTTTTTAGTTATTTTGCCTTAAAACTCAATTTTAGTCCCGTGCCACTGTCTCCTCTTCAGTGTTCCACCATTCGGCGCTCTTGGCCATCTAGAAGCTTGCTACCCCCTTGACAATCATCTTGTGCATTGAGAGGCATTATCGATCACATGTCAAACACCCGTTCAACCAGTCAACTGTGTCCCTACCAGCAGGCCTATTACCAGTCAAGAAGGAACCTGGCATTCCGGTCCAACAGGAAGGCCATTCTATTGGATGCTCAGGAGTATCTGCTGGAGCGCTGGGTTTCTTCTTGACAAAGTATTTGTTGAGTATTTTGGCCTTCTGGTTTCAAGAAACCTGTACTATTTGTCCTTGAAGTGAGTGCGTCCCCCCCACTATATATACTGGATTTACCACCAGACCGGCTTAATATCTGACTTTGGGACCGTTGGAGTAGTCCATCAAGATTACTGCGAGGGTCTTGGCTTTCAGTATTTGAAAGTCTGAGAAATGATTGCCCTTGAGGAATGTTCTGCACATCACATGAGAGGTGGATCTCTCACATGCATGTCATCTTGGAACCAAGTCAAGAACACATGAGTAACCTGAATCTGCCCTTAAGGACAGAGTAAACAGGCAGAGGCTCCGGCCCACACCACGCGACTCCTTAGAGATCTTCACATATTCCTAAAGACCTGACCCAAGTCCATTCACGGTCCCGGTTAACGTTTGAGGAGGCCTTGCTACAAGGTGAAGATTCATGGGGGACGACGACACCGAGTCGACGCTCGTCTTGAACGCGTGCCTCACCCATAAGGCATGCAACGTAAATGCTACTTATAACAGTAACCCAAATGCCTCTCCTTAGAATCCGAGAAGGAAGACAGCAAGGCAGCTTCTCATTTTACGCAGCGGAGATCCTAAACGGCTGAGACGTCTCTGGTCTCACTGGTGGCCAATATGAACCCACGACTCACACCCAGCCCCCAATAAACAAGCTTAGTGCTAATATTAGCTCAATAAACACACTTAACATCGTTCTTACCCTGTATTCTTGCACAGGCCAACTGGGCCCCGGGGCGCTTATTCCCAATGTCTCATTTCTTTTAGAGATTCAATAAGTGTATAACAGAGCTGCAGCTCAATAAAACTCTCTGCAATGAGCCTGGAAGCTATACTAGAACACTTGAGGGGTTATTCAGAGTGCACCGAAATGTCACTGACATCTCTCTCGTTCCCCACAATTTGGCGAGTTAAATTTGTCCCCGAAGCGTGGCGCATCGACCCGCCGAATCGATCTGAAAAAAGACGCCGAACAGCTGCCGGAAAAAGTAGATAAGCCGCCAAATGGGGTAAATATTTTTTTTTGAAGAAAAAAAAAAAACCGCAACTTTCAAAACGCGGTAAAAAAATGAGTGCATGAAAATGCCTGGAAATAATATATAAAGTTCTATGAATAACGATAAAAAGTTCCGTTACAGAAAGAAAGGAAAAAAAAAAAAAATCACCAAAAAATTCGGAATAAATAAATAAATGGGCCACGCCAGGAACTTAACGGTACAAAAATATATATTTATTTTGGAAAGGCCTCAGGGGCCCTGGATGCAAGCAACGTTTCGGCGTAGTGCCTTATCCATCCTATTCGCCGGGTGTTGTTTTTTTTTTTACCACGTTCATCAGCTCGTCGGCTTTTTCCGGCGGCTGCTCTGCGCTGTGATCGGCGGCTCGGCGGCTTTTTCCGACGTGTTTTTTTTGCGGCGGTTCCGGTGGGTTTTCCCTGCACTCTGGGAATGCTGAATTCACTGAAGGGTGGGGAAATTTGATTATCCGAAGTGCGGGGAACAAAAGAGCAGCGAAATGTCGACGACATATTCTGCGGCTCCCGTCCTCTATATCCATATCAAGTAAATACAAACATAAACATGGAGATAAAGCGTTTTCCAGACCCGCCAAAGCTATTTATGTCAATACAAACATAATTTAGAACAGAAGGAAAGCGCTTGATTTCCACAAAAAGATTTCTGTTGTAGTTTAGAGCAGGTGTCAGTAACCTTGGCCCTCCAGATGTTTTGGAACTACATCTCCCATGATGCTCAGCCACTCATCCGATTTTTTTATTTTTTTTTGAGAAAGGATTTTACCAGGAAGGATACATTGAGATTTCTCTCGTTTTCAAGTATGTCCAGGGTGGCGAGTATGTACCGTTAGGTGTCTTGCCAAGGACACTTACTGGAGAGGTGCTCTTGCCGGGATCGAACCCGTGTCTCTGCAGGCTCTCTCCACGCAGAGCAGTGATGTTACCTCTACTCCACCGAATAGTGGAGACTCATATTATATGCAGCTCACATTCATCAGGAGGGCCAAGCTTATTGATCTCCGGTTTAGAGACGCCTTGCTGGGAGTTTTATTGCACTCTTCACCCCCCCCTCATAAGGCTGTTGCCATAGGCCGAGGACTTGCTGGCCTATGCAAGAATGCACTTGAGCTCAATAGGCTTTGAAGGTTTGGATGGAACGAAGCAGGGATTAGGCATAAGATCAACGAGGGAACCGAAATACATTGAAAGAGAAACACAGGGGTTTCCCAAAATACCCTGCTTGGGTCAAGGGACCCAGGAGAGATTAAACCCCTCCATATTGAGCACTACATACTGTATAATACACAGCGAGAACACAATAATGGGAGTCTGAGATTTACAGATATGTCTGCATTACACATGATACGCAGAGAGGACACAATACAGGGAGTCTGGGATTTACAGATATGTCTGCATTACACATACTGCCCGAGGACACAATACAACGAGTCTGGGATTTGCAGATATGTTATGCATAATACTACACATAGGACACAATACAGGGAGTCTGAGATTTACAGATATGCCTGCATTATACATAATACACAGAGAGGACACAATACAGGGAGTCTGGGATTTACAGATATGCCTGCATTATACATAATACACAGAGAGGACACAATACAGAGAGTCTGGGATTTACAGATATGCCTGCATTATGCATAATACACAGAGAGGACACAATACAGAGAGTCTGGGATTTACAGATATGCCTGCATTATGAAGAATACACAGAGAGTCTGTGTATTATGCATAATGCAGACATCTGTAAATACCAGACTCTGTATTGTGTCCTCTCTGTGTATTATGCATAATGCAGACATATATGTAAATCCCAGAGAGGACACAATACAGGGAGTCTGGGATTTTTTGTATTAATAAAGATTGCTAGCAGTTTCCTTTAAAGCCATTTCTATATAAAGTGACTCTTTCTGGTTTATGTGTGGACGAAGAGACAAGTTAATTGCCAATTTCTTCTTCAGGAACCAGTCCTGTTTAGTGCACCCTTACATGTGTTCCATCTCATGCTGGGGAAATCCTTATTCCCCAGCTAAGGTCAAACCCACAATCCTTCAGTTTGGGATGAAAGCCAGCATATAATTGTGCGGCATCAGAATATACCCAGAGCCCTGAATAACCACACAGCTGTCACAGAGAGCTACGGAAAGCAATACTCCACCAAGACAGACAACAGTCTAGACTGTTTTAGCAGAAACATTAAAACTAACTCCTTTTTATTCACAAGGGATTAAAATATTAACATTAAATAATTATAAATAGGCGCTGCACACACACAGCTCTTTTCCCCTTACTGTCTTTATAGACCTGTCGGCACCGGATCCCCAGGTCCTCAGAATAACTGTCATGGCGTTTTACAGAACAGAAATCAGGGGAGGTGCGACCCCATTTTAAGGCCCATGTCAGACGAACGCAGTGATCACGTCCGTGTCGGCGCACAGTTTAACGTCCGTCGTAGCATAGAATCATGATCAATAGAGACCCACACATGAAGTGCGTCCGCACCGAACTGCGCACGCGCAACGCTCGTGGCAAACGGAAGCAAGTTAGACAAGAATGTAAAACCGCTACCACGGACGCGGAGAGTGCGCCACATCCGCGTAGCGCTCTGTGTGAGTGATAAGATGTCAGACGCAGCGCATTTGCGACGTCCAGCACCTTGACGCACAAAATGTCTTTTCATATTTTTATCATAATAATTTATTTCCCATAGATACTTTTTTTTCCTACGTCCGTCAACAAAAACAGACCGTGTGGTGTCTACAGTATCTTCCGTCAGTACGTCCGTCCGTCCGTTGTGCACGCACGCAGAGTGCGCTCAGACATTGGCCTAAAGGCTGATTATCAGAAGCTGATCACGTCCGACGAATCAATATTCACTACCATGAAATGACATAAAACCACAAACACAAAGGGGACACGTTACAGTGTGAGAGCTCGATCTCTGCCGTGAGCTCCCTCTCCCTCCTTTGAGGGGAGCTCAGAGGGTTAATTCAGCCATCCATGTGCAGGGGCTTAGTCCCACCAGGAACCTCGGCTTAGGTTTCCTGGGCTTGGAGTACTTTGGATACCAGTAGGTGAATGAAAGAGAGCAGGTGTGCGAAATATCAATACATACATAATATTCCACACAAATTACATCATGCAAGGCCCCTGTCATTGTGAGGCCTCAGGCGACTGCCTATTTTGCCTAATTATAGAGCTATCTCTGTGCTACTACTCAGCTGCTCAACAAGCACCAGCAAGGGCGGACTGAGCAGTCGGGCAAATCGGACCTGGACTGAGGACCTGGCCATGGCCTTGCTTGCCACTGTGTGGATGGGGCCCACAGCGGAGTGAACCGATGATTGAGCGGCCGTGTAGGGCTCATATCCAATGGCTTAATCAGCTGAAGCGTAGGAGAGGGTGCAGGGCTGTCAGAACATCTCAGCTGCTGGGTCCTCAGGTAGGGCTGGGGCGGGTGGAGGGGATTTGGTGGGAACAGGGGTAGAGTCTGGTGGGGGACCCTTGCTCTATTTGGTCCAGTGGCCCGGAGTGTTGTCAGTCCGTCCATGGGCACCACCAGTCAGTTTGGGATGCTTGTAGGATAAAGGCAGCACCAAAACACAGATGTGGAAGAGATTTCAAGAGGCCGATTCTCTCTGTAAGGAGTTAAAATGGACCATATTCAAAATAAGCTGTCCTGCATTATCCGTACCTGGCCAAATGGCCTTTGGTTTTGTGGTTGCCTGTGAGATACCACGGGTTTATTTAGATCAGTAAACCGTTAGGATTGAGGAACAGATGTGTAGAAAGGGAGACAATCCTCCAGCAAAGGGCAGATCTAAACATTGAGCATTAGGTTGGTGGAGTCAATGATGATCAGATAACAGGTGACGTTAGTGAGTGTCACTCAGGGAAGAATTGGTGGAGTCAAAGTGGTTCACTCAGGCTGCGGAATCACTGGGAACCACTCCGGCCTAGGAATCACAAGGCAAACAGTGGCATCAATGTGCGTTCCTCATGAATGATCTGGATATATGAGAGGACATAATCCGGGATAAATTTGTGAACTAAATGGGAAACACTCAGGATGGAGAAATGGGCTGTGGTTGGAAATACCTAGATTACGGGCTGGTGGTATCACGAATGGACAGATGGACCTGGTGGATTTACTCAACCCTGGGTGAATGAAGGAATCACCTTGCGGGGCATACAGATATGATACCCAGTGACCAGAACCTCAGAGCGTACTCTTGCATCGCCCATCTCACCTGGCAATATGCGGGTGCCCGTCACTGCAGGCCATGTGCAAGGGGGTCCATCCGTTCTCGTCCCTTTGCTCGATGTCCGCTCCGTATTTTATCAGTAGCATTACGCAATCCAGATTTCCTGAAAGTACTGCCTCGTGCAGGGCGGCCATCCCTGAGAGAGAGGGTAAAACCGTGTCAGTGATACAGAGATCTTACCGGCACACGTGTCTTCAACGTATAACCACAAATAATCAATGTCACATATTCATTCTTAAGCGGCGCCACCGACCGGCTCATTTAATGGACCGTCCATTAACCACCGGCAAACTACGTTGGAGCAGGTACAGCCAAACTACGGTGAATTCATTGAATAGGGGAGCGCCACCATAGTTAGCCATTTTCACCACACCATAGATTCTGCCTCAATCGTATGTATACGTATAGCTCTCCGAGTGGGTTTTAATGGGGTCCCCAGTCGATGTTGCCCATCGTTGCTTTCACCAGTTTGTGAATGCTATGGAGGCCGCCATTTTAAAATGGCTTTAGTATATACAACTAATTTAAACAATGATACATTTACAATAGCTGCCCTTTATCATTGGTCACTGTTTTTTTGAAGGAACCTTGCCTTCTGTGCTTGGATTTTCCATCAGCAGATAGCTGGAGGCCAACACACGCACACACTGGCTGCGTCTTCATTACGGCGCTACCATTAGCTAGATTCCCAACGCACAACTCACTCTAATAACATCCTTTAAAACACAGAATTAAATAAAAATGATTCCGGGTGAAGTTAGACGATTGCCATGGAAGTCTGAGCCATCAAAATTATTTTTGTGGCTACAGGAAATCTTTACATATACACTGGCAGATATATCCGGTTTCTTTGGGTTGATACAAAGAGCGCCGGTGTTTGTCGAAGGTGCAAACAACATCAAAAATCACCAACGTTTCTCAAAAATGGCGATCCAAACAGAGACGGCAGAAACTTCACTGAAGCTACTCCGATGTTTGTCATAGTTCCAATGTCGGATTTCGCCGTTGTTTGCATCATCGGCTCTTTGAAAAAAAAAACTAATTTGCGGGACACCTGAGAGAACCTTAAAGGGATATTCTTGTAGTGTTCAATTGCATATAAGGTTTGGATTAATAGGTTCCTGCTCAGGTAGCATTACGCTTATCCACTCGTCCTCCCATTGTTTTCGAAACCACCAGCTTTTCCGGTCTTCATAGGCATCTCAAGTCTACTCTTTCAGTTTTGTCTGCTCTACCTGCACATTTGCCATACACCAGTGGTCCCCAACCCTGGTCCTCAGGGCCCACTAACAGGCCAGATTTTAGAGATCACCTTGGGGAAATGCAGACTGAATCCTGCAATCACTGGAGAAGCAAATGATATCACCTGCGCTTTGCTTCACATATCTGAGCCCTGAGGACCAGGGTTGAGGACCACTGCCGTACATCACCTTGTAACATCATTCGGCTTCTAATACAGGTCAACCATTACTGGTGGTGCCTCTATGCTCATACCTCTCCACCATTTCCTCTTGGGTGTCCAAACTCTGTCATCTATGTATCCTCTCTCACTCGTTTTCCTCATTTGTCTCCTCTTTGCTAGTGGTGACTTTATTTTTCCCCATCCACGTGTCTCGTATTTTACTGAACCCATCTTTCACCCTTTCTCATCCTACAGAACGTAGAAAATATTCGATTCCAGAGAACAAAAGTCACGATCCATTCCTTCATACTTGGCCACCTTGGCTCTGGCGTCTTACTGGCGTATCTCATAGTTACTTAAAGTCACGTGGTGTTTAGCCTCCAATCTGTCCTGTTTATGTTCTCACAGTTGATCCAAATGGATGAGAGAAAAACCCAATTTTCAAATGTGGGCCAAAACAGGAAAAAAGGCGCGTCCTTGATCACATAATTTTAATCAAATTTCTTGCTGGACCAACAACCTCTTACCATGTTTTTAATCGACTCTGTGCACTGTGACGTCCATCACATCATCTCCCTCAGACTTTCTCAGCCAGAATTCAAGGTTCCTCCTTTCGTGAAGAATCCATCAGCAACTTGTTCACCCAACTTCAACAGCCGTTCACCACTTGGTTCCCTTTATCACTTAGTAAAAATGTAATTTTCACTCCAGCAGAAACAGGAAATTCATGCAGTTGGACCTTCTTTGGTCAACTAGGACTTGGGTGCACACCAATTTCAACTTAACCCCTGTCTTCGTCTACACTTTGGGCTCCGGCTGCTATTGGGACTGGTGGTGATGGCCAACTATCCGAATATGAAGGGAACCGGTCGTTTATTGAAAAAAAAATCATCAACTTGAAACTCTCCCATCTCTACGTTTACTGCAGAGCCATCAAAAGGCAAAACCTATTTATGACCGTGTCACCTATAGTGAAAAAAATGTTCTTGGCTCCAGTGGTGATGCCATTCTGGGTCATTAAAGATAAGCAAAGTCACATGGGCCAAGTTGGTAAGAACGTGGCACATGGTCATAAAAAAAGTCAAAGTGAGGCCATTCAGAAGGTCAGGGCAACTACAAACAGATTTGGTTAACAATATGACAAAGCTGGTGTGATGGAGAACGTCACCAGAGATCAGCCAGGCTACTTGATCTTATCGGTGTTGGACTCAAAGTTCAGGGACATTTTTTCGTCTGTTCTCAAGCTAGGCTACATCATTCCAACAGCTGAACTCTACAGAATAAAATGACTTTGATGATTTGGGGTCTTTTTGTTTCCTTTTGGACATTTATCAATGATCTACCCAAAGGACACAAAATGGTCAATACGGAAATGGTTTTCCAGAAGAACAAATCTTCGCTCTATCGCACGCACTCAGGGTCAACTGGAGCGCTGGTTGAGAACTAGAGCTAATCGCGCAACATCCGTACCGGTCCTTTCTAAGGTTCTCTTGGTTGGACCTAAGCGAAACGCGCCAGTAGCGTTACATCATATATGGTGACAAAGTTCTAAATCCTTACCATCATCCATGATTTTGGAATAAGAAGTGAGAATTGTGATATCATAACTGCAATGAGTTTTGATTTGTCCTGATGTCATTGCGTTGGTAGTTGCCATGTTCTTACTCACCATCGACACAATGTTAATATTTTACACTCAAGGATACCTCGCTCTAAGAGGATACTCCTAGACCTCTCCAATCCCCCCCCCCCACCTTGCATTCTTTAAGCCAAGGGATGATTCCCTTCTATCAGTGATCTCAAACTCTGGGGCCCCCCCAGATGTTTCTGAACTACACCTCTCATGATTCCCTGGCCATCTATTGCATAAAGGAATTCTGGGGATTGTAGGCAATAAACATCACGGGGACCAGAGTTTGAGATCCAGGCTATACATCATGAAGGTCCTGGACTTTACTCAATTCACCGTGATGTAGCTTCTTAGACGGCTTTGATGGTGGGAAATAGGGACACTCTAGGTCAGGACTGTCAAACTCCGCCCACCCCAAATGTTTCTGAAGTTTAACTCCCATGATTCCCTGGCCGTCTATCAAATCTGATGGGACGGAGTTTGACAGCCCTGCTCTAGGCAGAAATCGATTTGGCTTTTTCGAAGCCAGTATCAAGACAATACCATATAGATCACGCTATTTTGTTATTTCAAAAAAAGGCTTAAACCATTTATTCTACCGCAAAGCCACCAGGCCGATCCCCCCACCTCAATAGATACCACCCAGCATTCCTGATCATACCTAATCACATCTCAAAGACAAACAAGGGGTCATAATAAATATACACAAAAAAACACATATACACACACGTTGACACGATGCAGACTCACATCTCACTGACACAATACACCATTTAAATCAAATAGTGGTTTGCCGCATCGGCCATGTTTTCCTGGACACATATTACCATTTCGATGCAGAGGGGGAGCACAGGGAATGTTCTGCCGTGAAACAGGAAGCCATTGCAGCTGGGAAATCTACCTAATCAGGGCAATTAATTTGTGATTCCACCCTGATAATTGATTTCTTACCTGCTGTGAACAAATTCTACAAACTGCAGGGACGCACTTCTCACACACTGCCCTTCAGAGTGTATATATATATAAATAAACACACACACACGAGCAGAGCTGTCAAACTCTGGCTCCCAGACGTTTCAGACCTACAACTCCCACGATTCCCTGGCTAGCTATTGCATTCAATGAATTCTGGGGATTGTAGGTAAAGAGTTTGGCAGCCCTGACATAGAGAATCTGTCCACACCGATAATCTCGCACATACCTATAAAATACATTGTTTACCAAAACAGAATTAGTAAAACAGGTTAGAGTATCTTCATACAGGATGGGTCGTTCTCCTGGCAGTGCCCGCAGCAGCTGCGATGGCATGCGATCTAAGAAACACCATCACCTGGGTCTGATTGACAGGTATCTGGGCAGAGTTACAAGCTCATGATTGAAGCCCCCTTTCACAAAAACACTTATGTTGTTGAGCATGCCTGGTGACATATCGTGCCATACACAAGGCAACAATACATACAACGTCTACTCTAGTGTTTGCCGTAGATTCAAACACCGGCCAAAATCCCCAGCATTCACAAAAAGGGAAATCCGGAAAGGCAGGAGAAGCTTCACGATGACCAAGAGCTGCGGAGACTCGTCCTCTCTGGCATACACTAGTCATTGGCACTCCAACTCTTACTTGCCACGGTCAAGCGGCCAGCTTGCCATCATGGTAGACTGCCACAAGAGTCAATGGCTAGTTATCACGAACCCAAAACTGACCATCAGGTACCAGAGGGTACAATCGAATGGATTGTGGGTTATTCAGTGCGTGGGGGCTGCTCTCACCTGATAGATATATTGTGTCAATGGTCACCTTCCTGGCCCGTATGAATCTCCCGACCTGCTCCAGGTCGCCCTGCCGGATGTGATCCAAAAAAAGTATGTCGTTTGGAAAATGCACAGTCCGCGAGGATCTCAGGCTGCGTGAACTGCGGCGGGTGGGGTAATACCGCATTCTGAGGATGCCGTGATTAGGGGCTGCGGGTGGGGAACTTAGCGCCAGCTCTGAGAGGGGGGTTATTATCCGGGATGCGCAGAAACAAAAGTCTCCCCCAAACGCGCTTCACAGGTCCAGCTTCGACAGCGTAATCAGTGCCGCGTCTGGCTCAGGCATGGATCCCGGTGAAGACTTGCAGTCCCACGAAACACGGCTCAAACTAAAAGGCAGTCGCGCGCGCACACACGCAAAAAAAAAAACCTTTTATAGCTCTGCCTTCCCATCTATTTAAGGGACTCATCTCATCGCACTGTAAGGCAAGCAACCAGCGCAGACGCCCACTGCAGCTTCAGCGAGGCTCATCTTACCAGGTCAACTGATTAGAAGAGCAGCTGCTACTCCAAGCGTCTCAGGGTCAGAGCAGCAAGTCCGAGAAGACCGCTACGGAAAGTGGGAGCACCCGTCTCAAGAGCTTGGACGCATCTGCCCACATTAAGGAGGGCCCAACCAGAGCCAGCCATGCTCAGTATCACATCTACCCACTGTGTGGAGGGATGGAAGGTGCGCTCATTCACATGCCGATAGACCACATGTCCAAGCAGTAGCTGCTGGTCACGGTCACCTGCGTTCATCTGATCATAGCCTGCACATGTTGCGTAGAAGCTGATTTTTTTGGGGGGGGGGGGTCAAATCATTGTTTTTTTGTGCAAGTTCGACACATCTAAATCTGACCAAGCACAAAGATTCTTCTCCCATCAATAAAACGTAAAAATTAAACACAAACCGCTTATTTACGCCGACCAAACAGAACTCCAAAGCCACCAGAAGGCGACAGATGATTTTGTAGGAGAGATGCGCCAGTGATCCTACCGACGGCTCCACGAAACCAAACAGAAGAGGCTGGTACAGAATCAGAGGCCTTCATTTTACCTCCAGCTGAATCTGCACCTCAGTGCCTGGCCAGCTGTGATCCCTTAAGCTGGTCTCCAAACGTGGTGGCAGAGCTCTCCGTGGGTGCTACTGATAGCACATTGAAGGAATCACAGCTGGCCAGGCCCAGCAACCCAAGTCAAGGTTTAAAGCCACATTAAACCCTCAAAACCGTACTATAATTTGAGCCTTACTGTAATCCAGTGTAGCTTTCCTTCTCTTTGGCAGGACTTCCACTTTTGAGGTGACTGCTGTTTCTCTGTAATGCCTCATGGTGTCAGCGTTCTCACCCAGAACTAGAAGAGGACGTCCTGCAGACAACCACATCCCTGCACACTTGTGATTGATAACTGCTGCCTGAACGTTGTGGTTTTGTCTGTTCTGCAGATTCTCATAATCAGAGCTAGGTAATTTTTTTTTTTTTTTTTTTAAAACAAACTTATTGCTTATGTTTTATCATAAACAACCCATTGTACAGTTCACACAACAGGAAAAAAAAAAAAAAAAAAAAAAAAAAAAAAGCACGTTCAGGCAGCAGTTGTCAACCACAAGTGGGCGGGTATGAGAATGTCTGCAGGACGTCCTCTTGTAGTTCTGGGTGAAACTGCTGACACCATGAGGCATTACAGAGAAGCGGCAGTCACCTGAAAACCGGAAGTCCTGCCAAGCATGATTAGAGATGAGGATTTAAAAGAAAGACGCCAAGAGAAGGAAAACTACACTGGATTTACAGTAAGAAAATGAGTGTTTAATGCCACTTTAAAGGATACACACTCGCTTACTTTTTACACCTCAGAAACCTATAGGCCACCAACGGCCTCCATACAACTGATGCAGCCTTTGAGGAAGGTCTATAGACCTTAAAGTGGCCTTGAGGTCTTTTATGCAAGACGGCAGAGAGGATCCATCCGCTAGTTCACATCTGTTACAGCAGGGATTACAAACTCTAGCCCTCCCAGATGTTAGCGAACCTCAAAAAGGCTGCCCATTGCAAAGGATTTTGGGAATAAACCATCGTGGGGAGCAGCGTTTGATAGGCATGCTTTACAGTTTAAACACCTGGATTGCAAACTCAAACGCTCCTCTGACCCCAGCCTAAGAGTGGCAGGAACATCCGTGAGAGTGGATGTTCCTTCCAGTCTGACCACCTCACTGGGCGCAGTCAGCGCTGCAAGGCTCAACCCTCCTATGAAGGATCACACACTTTTGCAACCCCAAAATGCATGTCATAGCACTTCGACGGGAAGCCTTTCAAAACGTCCACAATACAGAGTGTGGCCAGCCCCGAAATAACACAAATGTGACGGAGGTACATCAGTACAGGAGGGGCACAGTGTGCTTGTCTGACCCCGGCCTTACAGCAAGTAAAGCCTAACCTCACCCTCATTAGGGGTGTAGGACTTTAATGTAGCGTTTTAGCCACCATCAACCCTGAGAGGCAAATGACCCCTTAGACATCGGAGGACCAGACGGTTTTCACAGAACTCCAATCCTTAAAATTTAAATCACCATGACCAGAGCTTTAAATTTAGGAGGCCAAAAGAGGACCTCAGCTGCTGGATGTGCTAGAGCAATTATAAAGCATAAGTCACAGCAGACCTTTTAGGACCAAGTGGCCAGGTCCAAACCATCATGCGATTGGCTGAAAAGGAGGACGTGAGCAGGAAGTGCTGTTATTGGCCAAGTTTGCAGACAGTTCACCATTGCAACAGCGGCAGGAGAAGCTTCTCCTACAGTTATCAGTACTTGTTCAGAATATGCCTGTGTTTCTCAAGCCCTGTTGGCTCAAATATTCTGTAGAAGAACCAGACGCTGGCAGCCATGTTTTTATTAAAATGGTTTTATTTGGCCTAGATTTTGTTCCAACGTAAGCGATGGAATGTTTCTGGATTCAGACGGATTCGTCACAAAGCGTTATGTCCATGATCAAAAAAAATGAAGTGTCGTAAAGTTGCTGAGAATGTTTATACGTGTCTTGCATTATTTATTATGACTGTACCGCAGAGAATTGTTGGGGGAAGGGGGAACTGAACACTGCAGGGAGGTTACATGGGTTAATCTCAAAAGGCTCTGCGGCTCCAAACGGCAAATACTGAGAAGAATGGCCACAAGACTCGTGCCCCCCACCCCGGGGTACTGAAGGGACCAGCAGCTTCTGACAACAGGAGAAAAAAAAAAAAAAAAAAAAAAAAAAAAACACAAATGGAAAGGGAACCCGGGAGATAAGCTATACTGGCTGCAGGACGGCAGATCCCTTTGTGTCACCGGCCATGCATTGAATTATGGTCCATCTACAGGATAAAGCCCACAATGACATTAGACAGACATGACGATACAGGAAGCCACAAGTGCCAAAACTTTACAAAAAAAAGTGTTAAACCCAAACATTAGTGAAAAAAAAAACTGAAGAAACACGAGGTCGAGCTCCCATAACCCACCCAACACAAACCCGAAAAATAAAGTCCCAAAGAACTGTAGCATACAGGTGGATGAAATATTCTTTCCCTGCATTTTCAGAGCTCTGACATTGTAGAGCGTTGCCTCCGCCCCCTTAGTGTCCTCTGGCTGCTGAGGTTTTACTGCATTAACCCTATAATTCATCTTTCTTCAGCTGGTCATCTTCATCCTCCAAGTCTGGCTCGTCAGCATCCTCCACATCCTCCAGGTCCTGCAAGGAGCAGCATTTATTAGTTACAGCAACCGCAAGTTATAAGGTCCAAGCATGGGCTTATGAAGCAGCAGCAATGCATTATGGGTCCGATTGCCTTGACAGCTGGAGTGCTAGAGTGGTGACTGTCAATGTGGTATTCTGGCCATTATTGCACAGCAAACATGCCGAGTACAGGATGCAAGCTGACATACCAGCCGCTTTACAAGTGCTACTTTGTAACTGTCAGTTGTACAACATGGTTGGTGGCAAAGAAGCTGGTATTTTAACCCTTTAAGGACGGGAGTAATTTTACAACTTCGGCGCTGTTTTGGAAGTAGAGGTTCGCTGAGCTCTTTGACTGTTTAAGTCACGTATTATACCACCCAGACAAATTATATATCGTTCTTTCTGGCAGATATAACAAAAAATGTAAAAAGTAAATGTGAATTTTCCATAAAATTTCAAATCTTCCACAGTGTGTGGTATTTTTTTTTAAATTTTCATTATCCGAGGCTCTGCAGTCATATGTTGTGGGGTAGATTTGTTAAATAACTTAGAATGGGGAACCCATTTTTTGGGGGAGAAAGTGTGTGATTTTAGCTAAACCAAAAAAAATTAGTGAAGCATCATTGTTCACATTATAATTGAAATGTGAATAGTGCTGCATTAAAAAAATTTTTTTAAACATTTTACATATAACATGGTCATGTTTGATATCATTGGAAAGGCCATGGTCTGGCCTTTCCAGAAATATCATACATGACCCCCTAGCTCCCACCGATCAGGAGATAAAAGGGGTTCTTTGAACCCCTTTATCTCCAAGGGATTTCCATAGGAAATCCCTTTGCAGCTAGGGGGTTCCCCGGTTAACCGACATCGCCAAGATGGCGGCCCCCACCAGAAATAGGCTGTGATCGGGCACAAATTAGTGCCTGGTTGCGACCTGGCAACTAAGGGGTTAACCCCCATACACCGCTGGAAAGGTCAGGCTGTGACCCTTCCAGCGATGCTGGCCACAGCCGCCTGGTCCCCGGCGATGGGGAGATAGAGGGATCCAAAGGATCCCCCCTCCCCTTCAGGCGCTTCCTGCTCCGGCGGGGGAATGCCTGAAGCTGACGTCAGTGTGCTGGAGGAGGAAACCCTGCCGATCTGACTCCGTGGGACTCAGATCAGCGAGGGAGCCGCCGGGAGGAGGGGAGTATCTCCGGGGGAGCTGAAAACGCTGAGGACGTACATTTACGTCCTGCGGCGCCAAAGCCTGCCTAATGCAGGGCGTAAATGTACATCCTGCGGCGTTAAACAGGAACCAATCCCCATGTGGGTAGGAAGAGTGTAAACTGAATGGACCAGAGCTGAGGGATTGGTCAAGCCCAATGGGGAACAGGACTATATGGTCTAGTCTGATGATTAACCACTGCAAACAAAGCGAATATTCAACGTTGACCCACAAGGTCTGGTGCCTTGGACGGCCAGTTAGTGGAATCCTTGCAAAATATCGAAACCATCTAAATCAGTGTATCCCAAACCTGTCCTCAGGACCCTCTGCCTCACCAGGTTTGCAGGATATCGGAAGCACAGCACAGGTGATAGGATTTGCTGCTCAGTGATTGCAGGATTCAGTCTGCATCCAAGGTAATCCTTAAATCTGGCCTGGTTGAGGGTCCGGAGGACAGGTTTGGGAAACACTGATCTAAATGAATCAGTGTCAACTGAAAAACCCGGAGCAAAGAAACTAAACTTACCCCATCTGCAGCACCCTCCGTTCCCCCACTCTCCAAGAACTTCGTAAATCCAGGCAGTGTCCTCTCACCATTGTAGTCGACCACCTGAAAGAAGCCAAGATTCTTACGCTGTTCTCCCAGAGTTATTGTAACGCACTGTGGACAATGTTGGTGCATTAGAAGTAGACCACTAGCCTGGGAAGGATCTCGCAATACTGACCTTCCTTTCTGTGCCAGCTGGGAAGAACTTCAATGTGGGGAAGCTGTGAATCTTCACAGCGTCGATCTCATTGCCAGTGGAATCCATCTTTGCTATGACGATGGTGTCACTGTCCTTGTACTTCTCCCCCAGTTGATCCCAGATCGGGGCCAGCTGTTTGCAGTGACCACACCATGGAGCATCTGAAAGACAGTCAATGCGTGAAGCACAGAAACCAGACCACCTGGCTAATCTAACAGAGGAAGCGGGAAGAAATCTAGACTCACAGAATTCGATAAACACGTTCTTTTTCTCGTCAAAGGCAACTTCCTCAAAGTTCTTCCCCACCAGCACTTTCACAGGGTTCTTGTCCCAGTCTTCAGGCACATCTTGGCTCATTAGATGGGGCTAGAAGAACAGGACTGTCAAAAGCTGAGCATATGGCTGCCTACTTGCCGATACACCTTGACAGTAAGTGAACAAGCAACCGTTTCTGCCGACTCCGAGCAAGGAGAACACTTGACCCGGCTTTGGAAGTGCCAACTCACCTTGATCTTGCCCTGTAAGAAGAGGTCACAGAATTCCTTGATGTTCTCAGCAGACAAGTTGTCAGACTCTGGCTTGTACTTGGTCATTTCTTCCTCCAACGTGATCAGTCGGACAGCTGGACATTCTTCCTTCTTCAGGCCAAAGAACTCGAGGATCCGCTGGTTGTCCGTGTGATCACTGTCAATGAAGATGAAGAGAATCTGGAAGAATAAGAGTCAATGTTTCAGTCTGACAGGGATGGAAATAGGTCCTTGGAGGTCAAGGCGGATTTGCAGTCCCACCACATGCAGAAAGCTGACTCACTCTGCCTTTGAAGCTTGCAGCGGCTTTCTTGAAGTTGTCAAGTTTCTCTTGGTAGTCAGATGCACTTTTGGGCAAGAAGAACAGGATGTGTGTCTTTATCTCTCCACCGAAGATCTTTGGTGCGGTCTAGGTGGACAGGGAGGGCAGTTTAAGAATAGGTTTCTATGCAGAACAAAAAAAATAAACACATTCAAGAAAAAGGAACAAAAGCCCACCTGCTCTGTGAATTCGATAACCAGGGGCAGCTGGTTGGACTTTACGAAGCCAAGGACTGCGTCTTTGGTGACTTCTCCGTCAAAGTTATTTCGACCTTCATCGAACTGCAAAACCAAAGACAGGTAGGCCATTAAAACAAACAAGATCCAGGGCTCAAACATCTGAGCATGTGCAATGGTACGAGGAATGCCTTGTTTACCCAGCATTGACTTGTGTTAAACTACAACAAATCACGTGTGCGATGGCCGCACTGCAAAGAGAATCTACACAGGTTAAGTCTTAATACAATGTGTGGCGTCTCCCCTGCGTGCAGTAACTTAATCGGACATGTCAGAGGCGTGACAAAGTGGCTGCACGCCAAGAACAGATGCACAAGGCTCCATGGATTGTGCCAAGCTTTCTGCCCATGCCTTCAGAGAAGCTTCCCGGCTTACTGGGAAGAGGCTGACAGACCTGAGGCCAGAAAAAGCAAACATGTCACGATGTTAGAGACGTCAGTATCCCTGAATACCACTAGGCATTCTTAATCTGCATGGGGCAACTGGGAAGTCCTGTAATGGACGTTAACCAGCCTTGAGGCCTCAATCAGGTTTTCTGCTGAATAAATCCAGGCGTTCTGATGAACTAGCTTCAGTTACAGCACTTTTTGGTAGAAGTCACATTCCCCTCGTTGGCTTACCTTCTTGAAGAGCACAATGGTGTCCTTCTCAATCTCGTGCTTGGTGAAGGCATCTGCGCTGGCAATGATTGCAAATGGAATATCATCGACGGACTCGGCAGCTTCCAAGAAGACCTTTGCGAGGTCAGATGTCGTGTCCTGTACAGAAGAAAGTCTGTTTATTATACGTTGTCACCAGCACTGGAGCTTGCCCTGATCACCAATTCAGACATACAGGAACCCATGTGAATTTATTCCCACTTTATGTGTTGCTAGGTGTATCTGAGGCTTTACTGGGGCCTCACAGCAGCTGCTGACATTCTTTATAAAGCGCCAGTATATTCCGCAGCGCTGTACAATACGCATAGTATAGACTGGGTTACAATACTTCAACATTTGACAAGTAGTACAGGAGGAGATGAGGGCCCTATTCCCGTAGGAACTCAATCTAGAAGGGTTGGGGGTTGGAAACAGGACTGCAAGGTGAGAGTGATTGATGGTTGCGTCAGTTAGGTAGGTGGTCGGCTTCCCTAAATAGGAATGGTTTAAGGGAGTTTGAGAGAAATTAGGGGAAAGTCTGACCGTACAAGCGTTCCAGAGAATGGGGGCTGCGCGTGAGAAGTCCTGCCGTCTATCATGGTGATGCAGGGAGAAGCTCAGCGCCGGTCACCGTTTGACACTAGGGAGCGGGCTGGGGTGTATTTGGGTATTAGTGAGGAGCTGAGTTAGTGAGGGTTTTGTGTTTCTAGCACAGTGTAGCAGCCACCACCAGGATAGAGAATGCACACCTTCTGCTTGTGAATCCACATGACAGGACAAGGGACCCATGCAGTGTTCAGTAACAGCTTGCTAGGCATCTGCATGCCAAAATAAAACCAGACACCCATACAGCATGTCATAGCCAAATCAAAGGAGACCTGAGCCACAGGTAACAGAACCTCAAGCAGGCCACAATATGACCATGTCCAGTGGTAGATGCTGCAGTTGGTAGCTGTAATCTCTGGGTGAAAAAGTGTTAAACTAATGCCCACATCAGGAAGTCATGTTCTGACAAATCCAGTGCCGGGAGTGTCACGTCTTAAATTCTCCCCCTGCTAAACCGTGTCTCAGTAGGGCAAGGGGCAACAAGCTCAGCCCTCCAGATTCCGATGAGGCTCAACCAATCTAACGACTAGACAAGCATCATGGGAAGTTTAATGCCACAGCATCTGGAGGGCCAATGTTCCTTGAACAGTAGGCCATGTGCAGATAGACCGCAAGAACTTTCCCTGGTTCCAAAAACATTCCTGCTGTCAAGTGTGAAATAACAAAAGACGTTGGCTTCCACCAGGCAGGAAGTGAGCCGCGCTAAGTGGAATTCTGCTACAGGGATGGGCAAATTGGATCACCCTGGACAACTTTATATCAGCACTGAGCAAGTATGTGGTAACCAGCTGGCAGTCCAGCGGGCTAGTAGCTGAAGCGAGGGGGTGGGGAATGAGGTTGCATGTTAAAAAAACATGCCAACTTGTTCTGCAGCGCAGTACAGTAATACAATAGAGATTTTAATCAGGACACGTCGATAGAGAGACAAGTCGATTTTTAGGATTTCTGCACCCCTGTGCTATTACACAACGTAGTAAATCTACTCCAAGTGCATCATGGGTAACACTGACATCAATAGAGGCAACACTCCCTGTATTGTCGACACGATGCAACGCAGACAATACAGATCAGGATTTAGTGTTGTGTAATGCATGCGTCCAAATCCGACTCCCCGTATTACTCAAACCCTATCATTTCGTGTTCAGTTGTGTAACCCCAGGGCCGGGGACACAGGCTGCAAGAATCACGTTAACAGCCACTAGAAGATCATTTGTACCTTGAAGAAACCAACAACTGCCACCTCGCTGGCATCCACGAAGGTTGTCAAGGATTCCACATCGCTCAGAATAGTGGCCGGGGGACCGGTCCTCTTCTTCAGCCAGTTGACGAAGTCCGCAGCTTCCCTGCCAGCTGCACAGAAGCCAGAGCGGGGGTTACACACATGCCAACCATACAGACTCACCTACCAACCCCAAAACACAAAGACCACAGGTCCACAAAGAAGGAGGTTCAATGGGACCTTCCGTAGATGCGAGGGTCAGAGGTCACCACGCGTCAGCCGTTGGTTCAGTTACCTGAGTATTCTGTCGGAGACTTCTTGTCACCATTCTTGAAGAATTTGATGGTTGGGTAGCCTCTAACACCAAACTCTTGCGCCAGATCAGAATCTTCGGTGGCGTCAACCTTAGCCAGACGTATCTCCGAACCTTCAACTTTCAGGATTCCAGCGGCCTTCGCGTACTCAGGAGCCAACGCCTTGCAGTGGCCGCACCAGGGGGCATCTGAAGAAAGGAACATTTTAGCGACGGATTTGTCAGAAGCCCTCCCAACCATTCGGAAGAACCAAGGCACAGCACAGGAGATGCTTTGTGACCAGGACCTGGTGCAGGGATCAGCAACCTTGAGATTTGGAAAACATGAGGTCAGGTTGGGAAGATAAGTGTCCAGAGCCTGGCTGCAATTTATCCAGCAAACAAACCCAAGGACCACTCAGATCAAGATTTAGGCCAAGAACGCATCACACGGGAGGGGGGGGGGGGGGGGGGGGGGGGAAGACCTGGTCACTAAGGTTAATTTTTTCCACCCCCTCCTAGGCTTGAAGAGACACTGTTTTTTCACAATCCTTTAGAATCCATTATGTGCCTTGAGGAACAGACGGCTCCGGGCCGGGCTTTAACTGTAAATTCATGTGGGAGTAAACCTGGTAGCCAGGAGGTTTAGGAGCCGCCGGCTACCTGGATGTTACATCCTGGGTTAGGAAGTAATTTGACGGAACACATTAACATTAGGTACAGATCCAGCACCTGCCGTGCACACCGACACCACGTGCCGGACTGCTGCACGGCTAACCAGGGCTGCATTCACAGGATTAATGGCAAAGCATCATGGGAAGTTTCATTCTTTAAAGCGTTGGGTTACTATACCTTGTCCCGCCAGTCCCACCCCATTTAAGCCACCAGTGCCGCCACCCCCACCCCATTTAAGCCACCAGTGCCGCCACCCCCACCCCATTTAAGCCACCAGTGCCGCCACCCCCACCCCATTTAAGCCACCAGTGCCGCCACCCCCCCCATTTAAGCCACCAGTGCCGCCACCCCCCATTTAAGCCACCAGTGCCGCCACCCCCCCATTTAAGCCACCAGTGCCGCCACCCCCCCATTTTAGCCACCAGTGCCGCCACCCCCCCATTTAAGCCACCAGTGCCGCCACCCCCCCATTTAAGCCACCAGTGCCGCCACCCCCCCCATTTAAGCCACCAGTGCCGCCACCCCCCCATTTAAGCCACCAGTGCCGCCACCCCCCCCATTTAAGCCACCAGTGCCGCCACCCCCCCCATTTAAGCCACCAGTGCCGCCACCCCCCCCATTTAAGCCACCAGTGCCGCCACCCCCCCATTTAAGCCACCAGTGCCGCCACCCCCCCATTTAAGCCACCAGTGCCGCCACCCCCCATTTAAGCCACCAGTGCCGCCACCCCCCATTTAAGCCACCAGTGCCGCCACCCCCATTTAAGCCACCAGTGCCGCCACCCCCCATTTAAGCCACCAGTGCCGCCACCCCCATTTAAGCCACCAGTGCCGCCACCCCCCATTTAAGCCACCAGTGCCGCCACCCCCCATTTAAGCCACCAGTGCCGCCACCCCCATTTAAGCCACCAGTGCCGCCACCCCTTTAAGCCACCAGTGCCGCCACCCCCCATTTAAGCCACCAGTGCCGCCACCCCCCATTTAAGCCACCAGTGCCACCCCCCCCATTTAAACCAGCAGTGCCACCCACCCCCCCATTTAAACCAGCAGTGCCACCCCCCCATTTAAACCAGCAGTGCCACCCCCCCATTTTAACCAGCAGTGCCACCCCCCCCATTTAACCAGCAGTGCCACCCCCCCCCTTTAAACCAGCAGTGCCACCCCCCCCCCAATGTTCCTGCTGTACACCGAACATCATGTCATAGCTTTTAACACTGCCTGCCCCCCCTCCCCTCACAGCAGGACAGGCCGAGGCCAGGGATACATGGGGTCTGAGGCAGCCCCCGCCCAATGAAGGAGAAATTCCGCCCCCGTTGACAGCAGGGCATGATGGGCCTGACACCCCAAAACCGCTCACTGGAGGAGCTAAACCTGCAACCAGGGGGAACTGAAGGGGGAGGGGCGACATGTCTGGCTGCCAAGTACACGTCAACCAAACTTAAACCCCTGCCAGGCCGAAGGACCCGCCTCCCCCCTGCAGAGATTGGCTGAGCTGCACATATTCGTGTGCTGATTGGCCGTGACAGCTGTGGCTCACACAGAGCGGGGAGAGAGAGGCCGCGTCACGCCCAAAAGGCGCCGTAGGTTTCAGCGAGCCGCTGCCCTTGCCTCCCTCCCGCCTCCCATAACCCCCCGCGGCCGGCAGACTCACAGAACTCCACCAGAATGTACTTGTGTTTCTGCAGCGCCTCATCCATTGTGTCCTTCTTCAGCACCAGCACGTCATCCTCCTCCGGGATGTCAGCCCGGGCCCCGTGCAGGGCGAGCAGGCAGAGGGCGAGCACAAGGCGCATCATGACTTATCCGGTGTACGGGACGTGGCGCTGTGAGGCCGCCCTTCGCGCATGCGCTTTATATCACCGAGGCAACGGCTCGTGGTGCTCTCTGAGTGGGCAACTGCCAGCATCCGGGACCGCCCCCCAGTCACGTGACGAGAAAAGCTATAGAGTGTACCTTCTGATTGGACGGAGGGATGTCAGTCTAGGAGGCCTGTCGGCGCTGACCCCCCGGTGATTACCTGACGGGACGAGGGGCGGGGCGATGACTTCATCACTTCCTGGGAACGTGTCCTCTCCCTCTGTCCAACGGGTCACCGGCTGCTACCTTCTGTCTGCACGTTCCCCAGCCCACCCGGGAACAGCTTCCCCCACCCGCCAGAGCGTAACCCCCTTACACCCCAATAAATTGTGATACACCCAGTGACACCCCAATACACGCTGTGACCCGCTCACACACCCAGTGACACCCCAATACACACTGTGACCCGCTCACACACCCAGTGACACCCCAATACACGCTGTGACCCGCTCACACACCCAGTGACACCCCAATACACACTGTGACCCGCTCACACACCCAGTGACACCCCAATACACACTGTGACCCGCTCACACACCCAGTGACACCCCAATACACGCTGTGACCCGCTCACACACCCAGTGACACCCCAATACACACTGACCCGCTCACACACCCAGTGACACCCCCAATACACGCTGTGACCCGCTCACACACCCAGTGACAACCCCAATACACGCTGTGACCCGCTCAACACCCAGTGACACCCCAATACACACTGACCCGCTCACACACCCAGTGACACCCCCAATACACGCTGTGACCCGCTCACACACCCAGTGACACCCCAATACACACTGACCCGCTCACACACCCAGTGACACCCCCAATACACGCTGTGACCCGCTCACACACCCAGTGACACCCCAATACACGCTGTGACCCGCTCACACACCCAGTGACACCCCAATACACACTGTGACCCGCTCACACACCCAGTGACACCCCAATACACGCTGTGACCTGCTCACACACCCAGTGACACCCCAATACACACTGTGACCCGCTCACACACCCAGTGACACCCCCAATACACGCTGTGACCTGCTCACACACCCAGTGACACCCCAATACACACTGTGACCCGCTCACACACCCAGTGACACCCCAATACACGCTGTGACCCGCTCACACACCCAGTGACACCCCAATACACGCTGTGACCCGCTCACACACCCAGTGACACCCCAATACACACTGTGACCCGCTCACACCCAGTGACACCCCAATACACGCTGTGACACCCCAATACACGCTGTGACCCGCTCACACACCCAGTGACACCCCAATACACGCTGTGACCCGCTCACACACACAGTGACACCCCAAAACACATGCTGTGACCCGCTCACACACCCAGTGACACCCCAATACACGCTGTGACACCCCAATACACGCTGTGACCCGCTCACACACCCAGTGACACGCTGTGACCCGCTCACACACCCAGTGACACCCCAAAACACACGCTGTGACCGCTAACACACCCAGTGACACCCCAATACACACTGTGACCCGCTCACACACCCAGTGACACCCCAATACACGCTGTGACACCCCAGTACACGCTGTGACCCGCTCACACACCCAGTGACGCCCCAATACACGCTGTGACCCGCTCACACACCCAGTGACACCCCCAATACACGCTGTGACCCTCTCACACACCCAGTGACACCCCAATACACGCTGTGACCCGCTCATACACCCAGTGACACCCCAATACACGCTGTGACCCGCTAACACACCCAGTGACACCCCAATACACACTGTGACCCGCTCACACACCCAGTGACACCCCAATACACGCTGTGACACCCCAATACACGCTGTGACCCGCTCACACACCCAGTGATGCCCCAATACACGCTGTGACCCGCTCACACACCCAGTGATGCCCCAATACACGCTGTGACCCGCTCACACACCCAGTGACACCCCCAATACACGCTGTGACCCGCTCACACACCCAGTGACACCCCAATACACGCTGTGACCCGCTCACACACCCAGTGACACCCCAATACACGCTGTGACACCCCAATACACACTGTGACCCGCTCACACACCCAGTGACACCCCCAATACACGCTGTGACCCGCTCACACACCCAGTGACACCCCAATACACGCTGTGACCCGCTCGCACACCCAGTGACACCCCAATACACGCTGTGACCCGCTCACACACCCAGTGACACCCCAATACACTCTGTGACCCGCTCGCACACCCAGTGACACCCTTAATACACGCTGTGACCCGCTCGCACACCCAGTGACAACCCCAATACACGCTGTGACCTGCTCCCACACCCAGTGACACCCCAATACACACTGTGACCCGCTCACACACCCAGTGACACCCCCAATACACGCTGTGACCCGCTCACACACCCAGTGACACCCCAATACACGCTGTGACCCGCTCACACACCCAGTGACACCCCAATACACACTGTGACCCGCTCAGAAACCCAGTGATACTCCAATACACGCTGTGACCCGCTCACACACCCAGTGACACCCCAATACACGCTGTGACCCGCTCACACACCCAGTGACACCCCAATACACGCTGTGACCCGCTCGCACACCCAGTGACACCCCTAATACACGCTGTGACCCGCTCACACACCCAGTGACAACCCCAATACACGCTGTGACCCGTTCACACACCCAGTGACACCCCAAAACAAGCTGTTACCCAGTGACACCCCAATACACGCTGTGACCCGCTCACACACCCAGTGACACCCCAATACACACTGTGACCCGCTCACACACCCAGTGACACCCCAATACACGCTGTGACCCGCTCACACACCCAGTGACACCCCAATACACACTGTGACCCGCTCACACACCCAGTGACACCCCAATACACGCTGTGACCCGCTCACACACCCAGTGACACCCCAATACACACTGACCCTCACACACCCAGTGACACCCCCAATACACGCTGTGACCCGCTCACACACCCAGTGACAACCCCAATACACGCTGTGACCCGCTCACACACCCAGTGACACCCCAATACACACTGACCCGCTCACACACCCAGTGACACCCCCAATACACGCTGTGACCCGCTCACACACCCAGTGACACCCCAATACACGCTGTGACCCGCTCACACACCCAGTGACACCCCAATACACACTGTGACCCGCTCACACACCCAGTGACACCCCCAATACACGCTGTGACCTGCTCACACACCCAGTGACACCCCAATACACACTGTGACCCGCTCACACACCAGTGACACCCCAATACACGCTGTGACCCGCTCACACACCCAGTGACACCCCAATACACGCTGTGACCCGCTCACACACCCAGTGACACCCCAATACACACTGTGACCCGCTCACACCCAGTGACACCCCAATACACGCTGTGACACCCCAATACACGCTGTGACCCGCTCACACACCCAGTGACACCCCAATACACGCTGTGACCCGCTCACACACACAGTGACACCCCAAAACACATGCTGTGACCCGCTCACACACCCAGTGACACCCCAATACACGCTGTGACACCCCAATACACGCTGTGACCCGCTCACACACCCAGTGACACGCTGTGACCCGCTCACACACCCAGTGACACCCCAAAACACACGCTGTGACCCGCTAACACACCCAGTGACACCCCAATACACACTGTGACCCGCTCACACACCCAGTGACACCCCAATACACGCTGTGACCCGCTCGCACACCCAGTGACACCCTTAATACACGCTGTGACCCGCTCGCACACCCAGTGACAACCCCAATACACGCTGTGACCCGCTCACACACCCAGTGACACCCCAATACACGCTGTGACCCGCTCACCACACCAGTGACACCCCAATACACACTGTGACCCGCTCAGAAACCCAGTGATACTCCAATACACGCTGTGACCCGCTCACACACCCAGTGACACCCCAATACACGCTGTGACCCGCTCACACACCCAGTGACACCCCAATACACGCTGTGACCCGCTCACACACCCAGTGACACCCCTAATACACGCTGTGACCTGCTCACACACCCAGTGACACCCCAATACACGCTGTGACCCGCTCACACACCCAGTGACACCCCAATACACACTGACCCGCTCACACACCCAGTGACACCCCCAATACACGCTGTGACCCGCTCACACACCCAGTGACAACCCCAATACACGCTGTGACCCGCTCACACACCCAGTGACACCCCAATACACACTGACCCGCTCACACACCCAGTGACACCCCCAATACACGCTGTGACCCGCTCACACACCCAGTGACACCCCAATACACGCTGTGACCCGCTCACACACCCAGTGACACCCCAATACACACTGTGACCCGCTCACACACCCAGTGACACCCCCAATACACGCTGTGACCTGCTCACACACCCAGTGACACCCCAATACACACTGTGACCCGCTCACACACCCAGTGACACCCCAATACACGCTGTGACCCGCTCACACACCCAGTGACACCCCAATACACGCTGTGACCCGCTCACACACCCAGTGACACCCCAATACACACTGTGACCCGCTCACACCCAGTGACACCCCAATACACGCTGTGACACCCCAATACACGCTGTGACCCGCTCACACACCCAGTGACACCCCAATACACGCTGTGACCCGCTCACACACACACAGTGACACCCCAAAACACATGCTGTGACCCGCTCACACACCCAGTGACACCCCAATACACGCTGTGACACCCCAATACACGCTGTGACCCGCTCACACACCCGGTGACACGCTGTGACCCGCTCACACACCCAGTGACACCCCAAAACACACGCTGTGACCCGCTAACACACCCAGTGACACCCCAATACACACTGTGACCCGCTCACACACCCAGTGACACCCCAATACACGCTGTGACACCCCAGTACACGCTGTGACCCGCTCACACACCAGTGACGCCCCAATACACGCTGTGACCCGCTCACACACCCAGTGACACCCCCAATACACGCTGTGACCCTCTCACACACCCAGTGACACCCCAATACACGCTGTGACCCGCTCATACACCCAGTGACACCCCAATACACGCTGTGACCCGCTAACACACCCAGTGACACCCCAATACACACTGTGACCCGCTCACACACCCAGTGACACCCCAATACACGCTGTGACCCGCTCACACACCCAGTGATGCCCCAATACACGCTGTGACCCGCTCACACACCCAGTGATGCCCCAATACACGCTGTGACCCGCTCACACACCCAGTGACACCCCCAATACACGCTGTGACCCGCTCACACACCCAGTGACACCCCAATACACGCTGTGACCCGCTCACACACCCAGTGACACCCCAATACACGCTGTGACACCCCAATACACACTGTGACCCGCTCACACACCCAGTGACACCCCCAATACACGCTGTGACCCGCTCACACACCCAGTGACACCCCAATACACGCTGTGACCCGCTCGCACACCCAGTGACACCCCAATACACGCTGTGACCCGCTCACACACCCAGTGACACCCCAATACACTCTGTGACCCGCTCGCACACCCAGTGACACCCTTAATACACGCTGTGACCCGCTCGCACACCCAGTGACAACCCCAATACACGCTGTGACCTGCTCCCACACCCAGTGACACCCCAATACACACTGTGACCCGCTCACACACCCAGTGACCCCCCAATACACGCTGTGACCCGCTCACACACCCAGTGACACCCCAATACACGCTGTGACCCGCTCACACACCCAGTGACACCCCAATACACACTGTGACCCGCTCAGAAACCCAGTGATACTCCAATACACGCTGTGACCCGCTCACACACCCAGTGACACCCCAATACACGCTGTGACCCGCTCACACACCCAGTGACACCCCAATACACGCTGTGACCCGCTCGCACACCCAGTGACACCCCTAATACACGCTGTGACCCGCTCACACACCCAGTGACAACCCCAATACACGCTGTGACCCGTTCACACACCCAGTGACACCCCAAAACAAGCTGTTACCCGCTCACACACCCAGTGACACCCCCAATACACGCTGTGACCCACTCACACACCCAGTGACACCCCAAAACAAGCTGTGACCCGCTCACACACCCAGTGACACCCCAATACACACTGTGACCCCGCTCACACACCCAGTGACACCCCAATACATGCTGTGACGCGCTCACACACCCAGTGACACCCCAATACACACTGTGACCCACACACACCCAGTGACACCCCAATACACCGTTACCCTCTCACACACCCTGTGGCCCGCTCACACACCCCAATACACCCTGTGACACCTGAATACACCCTGTGACCCGTTCATACAGACACCTTTGTTCACAACAATTTGTTCACAATTCGCATATTGCACTTTACATGCATTTTTTGTACGCACGTTTTGCACTTTGTATGCATTTGAATGTTTCCCTGATCTAGGAAGGCTGCTATTGTATAACCTGCTCACAGCTTCACAGCTTGTCTGCACCTTGCCTATAGCCCCGCCCTCTAACCAGCACTTTAGAACGGTCATTCAGACCACGCTGCTTCTGAACTAATAGGAATCCTTACTATTCCTCTCAAATTACCCTCAGAAGGGACTGCGCCACTAGGATCCCCCTCCTTTTCTCTGCTAGACACCTAAATACACCCGCTGGCCCACCCACACATACAGTGACACCCCAACACACCCACTCACACACCCAGTGACCCGATCACACCTCGTAATACACCAGTACACCCTGTGACCCATTCACAAACGCTGTGAAACCCCTACACACCCAGTGACCCACTCATACACCCTGTGATACCCCAATACACCCGATGACCCGAGCACACACTCTGATACCTCAATACGCCATGATGCACCAACACCCACCGACCCATCTTATCTGCTCATCTAGCCTGTGATACACTTCCAGTGACCCGATCCTCCACACAATGAGTCACACATTACTGTGAGTTTTATTGCTGTGGAGCTCTGTGATTCGCTCATACACACCGCGCATTACTGTGAGTTTTATTGCTGTGGAGCTCTGTGATTCGCTCATACACACCACACATTACTGTGAGTTTTATTGCTGTGGAGCTCTGTGATACTCTCATACACACCGCACATTACTGTGAGTTTTATTGCTGTGTCTCACTTTGTCCAGGCACAGGTTATAGATAATCTGCTCACAGGCTTGATATACTACCATCCAGATGAGCACATAAATACGACTGAGCTTCCCTGACATCCACTAACAATGGTCCATGTGGAGCAAAATGAGACCTGAAGGGAAGGAAGGTTCTTCTGCCCAGGCATTATTTCAGCCACTTAATGATTATTTCCTATCGTTCTTTCAAAGTGGCAATTTGTGACTCTTGCTGGTGCCAGGGATGGACTGACAACACCATGGGCCCCCAGGCAAACATAGTGCTCTGGCCCCTTGATCAGCAAGATGGACAGGTAATTCATGAAATTAGGGATTCTGGAAAGACACAGTAGGAGTAAATATGGCCAAAAGAGCTCTGGAGGTGAAAGGGACACCGTGCCTAATGCTTACTCCATTGTATCCGAGTGTCAGACTGCTGTGAGCTCCCTGCTCTCCTCTCAGAGGGCTGATTCAGCCATCCAAATGCAAGGGATTAGCCGCATCCAGAATTTCAGCTCAGGGAGCCTTTAGGTCACAGGCCTTGGACCTCTTTGGGACCCAGCCTTTTCCCACGGCATCAAAGCCATACTGCTTCGAGAGCCACTGTATTGGCTGGAGCACCCAGCGCTCTGTGGTCACGACACGCCATGCAGCAAGCAGGTTGTGATGGTAATCATTTGGAACTGGGGGTACCTGGACTGGGCTGCTTTTTTGGAGCTGTGGGATTGTACGTACTGGTGGGTTTGATCTCTCACATTCCCCCCCCCCCGTGTCCAAGTCACCCTCTGCCTATAAGGGTACAGGGTATCTATATGTATGTGTTAGTATTGTTGTATAATTTTTACATTTTACTGTAATTATTGCTTACATTATTACTGTGTGTCACTATAACACTTTCCAACCCACCTCCCGGCTCCCCCCATATTGAATATATGGGTTACTGCTGTGACTGATCATTATTTACCAAGCATTGTCACTCTATCAGACTGTTGTGTGCGCGTGCCATCAGTTATCCATCTGATGCTCAGGCTGTGATTCCATGGCACTCTATTGTTTTACGTTCAAACAATGTATTGTGTGACGGCTGGAGGTGATAAATCACCAGAGAATGTATCAGGGTGTCATCTTCCATTGGTCTCCAGGTCCCTCCTTGCACTATATATACACTATATTGCCAAAAGTATTCGCTCACCTGCCTTGACTTGCATATGAATTTAAGTGACATCCCATTCCTAATCCATAGGGTTCAATATGACGTCGCTCCACCCTTTGCAGCTATAACAGCTTCAACTCTTCTGGGAAGGCTGTCCACAAGGTTTAGGAGTGTGTTTATGGGAATTTTTGACCATTCTTCCAGAAGCGCATTTGTGAGGTCACACACTGATGTTGGACGAGAAGGCCCGGCTCTCAGTCTCCGCTCTAATTCATCCCAAAGGTTCTATCGGCTTGAGGTCAGGACTCTGTGCAGGCCAGTCAAGTTCCTCCACACCAGACTCTGTCATCCATGTCTTTATGGACCTTGCTTTGTGCACTGGTGGCCAGTCATGTTGGAAGAGGAAGGGGCCAGCTCCAAACTGTTCCCATAAAGTTGGGAGCATGGAATTGTCCAAAATGTCTTGGTATGCTGAAGCATTCAGAGTTCCTGTCACTGGAACTAAGGGGCCAAGCCCAGCTCCTGAAAAACAACCCCACACCATAATCCCCCTCCACCAAACTTTACACTTGGCACAATGCAGTCAGACAAGTACCATTCTCCTGGCAACCGCCAAACCCAGACTCGTCCATCAGATTGTCAGATGGAGAAGCACGATTAGTCACTGCAGAGAACAACTCTCCACTGCTCTAGAGTCCAGTGGCAGCGTGCTTTACACCACTGCATCCGACGCTTTGCATTGCACTTGGTGATGTATGGCTTGGATGTAGCTGCTCAGCCATGGAAACCCATTCCATGAAGCTCTCTGCGCACTGTTCTTGAGCTAATCTGAAGGCCACATGAAGTTTGGAGGTCTGTAGCGATTGACTCTGCGCCTCAGCATCCGCTGACCCCGCTCCGTCAGTTTACGTGGCCTAGCACTTTGTGGCTGAGCTGCTGTCGTTCCCAAACACTTCCACGTTCTTATAATACAGTGGACTGTAGAATATTTAGGAGCGAGGAAATTTTCACGACTGGATTTGTTGCACAGGTGGCATCCTATCACAGTTCCATGCTGGAATTCACTGAGCTCCTGAGAGCGACCCATTCTTTCACAAATGTTTGTAAAAACAGTCTGCATGCCTAGGTGCTTGATTTTATACAGCTGTGGCCATGGAAGCGATTGGAACACCTGATTCTGATTACTTGGATGGGTGAGCGAATACTTTTGGCAATATAGTGTATTTGCTTCCTGTATTTCATTAAAGTCTGTCTGTTTTACCCCAGTACAGAGTGCGGACTTGTGTCACGGGAATGCTATAAGCGCTCTTTCATTGCATCTGTCCTTGAGTTTCGGCTAAGGGCTGGAGAAGGCATGAAAGATCGCTGCTGGGGGGAGAACGGATGTCCTGCAAGGGAGCGGCATTAACAGGGGTGTGGAGATCTGCTACACTGGTGGCAGCTGCGAGGCTTGCTCCATGGCTTGCTAACCTCACCAGGATCAAGGCACTTACTGGCAGGGGCAGATTGTATTAAGGAGGGACCTGGAGACCAATGGAAGATGACACCGTGGTGATTCCCTCCTCCTCTTGTGATTCACTGCCACAAGCCATAACCCCATACATAACAGATAAGAAAAGCATACAACAATATGATAGAGCGGCAATGTTTGGCAACCAATGACCACTCCAACCTGTGACAGCTGTAAAACATTCTGGGGGGGGGGGGTTGAAAGGGCTGCAGTGACACACAGTATCGATATAAACAATAATAACAGTAACATATAAACCATAGTCAATACATGCACAGATACCCTGTACCCATATATGCACGGGGTGACTTGGACAAAGGAGAGGGTGGGGTGGACAATATTACATATTAAACACACCAGCACCCGAAGTCCCACATCTCCAAAAAACAATCTTGGGTCCAGGTACCCCCCAGTTCCCAATGACTACCATCACACACGTCATATCCTGCAGAGATAAGAGGGGGCTCAGTGTTTGTTTCAGGTGAATTAAGGAAAACTAAAGGGTTAAAACAGGAGTAGGCAGCATGAATGAGGGTTATGAGGTATTAATGTTTAACCCTTCAATTTCCAGTTTCAACCCTATAGTATCCCTTTAATCAGTTATTGTTTTGTCAGCTGTATACGACTGTGACGACACTTCCCTGTTTTGTGAATAGCCCCCCCCTTGCACACATGTGTATCTGAGGTGAGTGGATGTATTGTCAAAGTGAAAACATGGGCTTGCTTTGTGTCTGCGCAGTGTCGCTGGTAATTGTCCTTTTGTAAAGTCAGTTTATGTGAATGCAGGTGTATTTTTTCAAGACTCGGTGTCTCATGTGTTCAATTTCATATACACTCCTCGCTATTTTCCTGCCTGTCTAAACCCCCCCTATGGAGGATCGCACTTTGCAGCCCCGTCGAACGTGCGTTGTAGCGTTTCGACGGGGAGGCTGTCAGGAAGGCCGCTGTAGTTTTTCCAGCTATCTAATTTAATACTGGTAATACTTGCTCCGCTGGTACCGGCAGCTCTTACATCTCAGTGTCTCTCTCATTCAGGACGCCTTATCTCCATCACCTCCCTTTACTGGATACATTGTGCTACAAAGACCCTTATCCACAAGGTACTGAAACTGCAACAATTCATATCACACAGATATAACCCGACCCCTCACTGACACAAATCACACAGATATAACCCGACCCCTCACTGACGCAAATCACACAGATATAACCCGACCCCTCACTGACGCAAATCACACAGATATAACCTGGCCCCTCCCTGACACACATCACACAGATATAACCCGACCCCTCACTGACACAAATCACACAGATATAACCCGACCCCTCCCTGACACAAATCACACAGATATAACCCGGCCCCTCACTGACACAAATCACACAGATATAACCCGGCCCCTCCCTGACACAAATCACACAGATATAACCCGGCCCCTCACTGACACAAATCACACAGATATAACCCGGCCCCTCCCGACACAAATCACACAGATATAACCCGACCCCTCACTGACACAAATCACACAGATATAACCCAACCCCTCACTGACACAAATCACACAGATATAACCCGACCCCTCACTGACACAAATCACACAGATATAACCCGACCCCTCACTGACACAAATCACACAGATATAACCCGGCCCCTCACTGACACAAATCACACAGATATAACCCGGGCCCTCACTGACACAAATCACACAGATATAACCCGGCCCCTCACTGACACAAATCACACAGATATAACCCAACCCCCACTGACACAATTCACACAGATATAACCCGACCCCTCATTGACACAAATCACACAGATATAACCCAACCCCTCACTGACACAAATCACACAGATATAACCCGGCCCCTCCCTGATACAAATCACACAGATATAACCCGACCCCTCACTGATACAAATCACACAGATATAACCCGACCCCTCCCTGACACAAATCACACAGATATAACCCAACCCCTCACTGACACAAATCACACAGATATAACCCAACCCCTCACTGACACAAATCACACAGATATAACCCGACCCCTCCCTGACACAAATCACACAGATATAACCCAACCCCTCACTGACACGAATCACACAGATATAACCCGACCCCTCCCTGACACAAATCACACAGATATAACCCGACCCCTCCCTGATACAAATCACACAGATATAACCCGGCCCCTCCCTGATACAAATCACACAGATATAACCCGACCCCTCACTGACACAAATCACACAGATATAACCCGACCCCTCACTGACACAAATCACACAGATATAACCCGGCCCCTCACTGACACAAATCACACAGATATAACCCGACCCCTCACTGACACAAATCACACAGATATAACCCGACCCCTCACTGACACAAATCACACAGATATAACCCGGCCCCTCACTGACACAAATCACACAGATATAACCCGACCCCTCACTGACACAAATCACACAGATATAACCCGGCCCCTCCCTGATACAAATCACACAGATATAACCTGGCCCCTCCCTGATACAAATCACACAGATATAACCCGACCCCTCACTGACACAAATCACACAGATATAACCCGACCCCTCACTGACACAAATCACACAGATATAACCCAACCCCTCACTGACACAAATCACACAGATATAACCCAACCCCTCACTGACACAAATCACACAGATATAACCCAACCCCTCACTGACACAAATCACACAGATATAACCCGGCCCCTCACTGACACAATCACACAGATATAACCCGACCCCTCACTGACACAAATCACACAGATATAACCCGGCCCCTCCCTGATACAAATCACACAGATATAACCCGACCCCTCACTGACACAAATCACACAGATATAACCCGACCCCTCACTGACACAAATCACACAGATATAACCCGACCCCTCACTGACACAAATCACACAGATATAACCCGACCCCTCAGTGACACAGATATAACCCGGCCCCTCACTGACAGAAATCACACAGATTTAACCCGGCCCCTCACTGACACAAATCACACAGATATAACCCGGCCCCTCACTGACACAAATCACACAGATATAACCCGACCCCTCACTGACACAAATCACACAGATATAACCCGACCCCTCACTGACACAAATCACACAGATATAACCCGACCCCTCACTGACACAAATCACACAGATATAACCCGACCCCTCACTGACACAAATCACACAGATATAACCCGACCCCTCACTGACACAAATCACACAGATATAACCCGGCCTGTCCTTGCTGATCCAGTCGAGGTCTGCTGTACATGGATATAAAGGGTTTCAGAATGGAAAGTTATTGGAGCAGCTTAACTTGATAAATCACTTTACAGTCTGGGCACAGCTTACTGCAGACGCTGTAAAAGCCGTGGTATTAGATGCTGCAATTCCACCAACTTTTTGCATACATTGTTATTGTGAAAAAGTAACATATACGCAGAGTCTGATACCCTGGAGTCCTGAATCCCGCTCTGTATAATGTTTCTGAGGCCGGTGTCCTGCTCTGCAGATTCTGGGTGGTCTTTGTACAGTCGTTTATGTCCTCTTTAGGTTTGGAGCAGTGAACATAATGGAGCCAGTGACTCCCAGTCACTTCCACCAGCAAAACACGAAGAAGCCACATACTAATAAGGGAGTCCACGATCATCAGGACCGTCATGTGACGCCACTTTATGCAGAGGATCGGGGCCTATGACTGGGCTCTGCACTTGTATGGTTTGTGGTCTTTGGACCTGTATCTTGACAAGTCGGGATTGACTCTTTAACAACAGGTTTAACATGTCAGCACTTTGACCGTCTGACATTCCACCTGCCTGAGCCGCGTGCGCAGTGATCGGCGTGGCATGGCACATCTCAGTGTGTGTTTACGTAGTGACATCCTTCAGTGTTTGTGTGTATGCAGTGACATGTGTAATGTGAGACATCCCTCAGCGTGTGTATGCAGTGTCAGGTGTAGTGTGACATCCCTTAGTGTGTGCACTGTAACGGGCGTAGTTGTGTGACAAGGAGCAACATGCCGCACTGGCAGCGACAGGCAAGGGGCAACATGCCGCACTGGCAGCGTCCAGCATGGGGCAACATGCCACACTGGCAGCGACAGGCAAGAGGCAACATGCCGCACTGCCAGCGACCGGCAAGAGGGCAACATCCCGCACTGGCAGCGACAGGCATGGGGCAACATGCCGCACTGGCAGCAACAGGCAACATGCCACACTGGCAGCGTCCGGCAAGGGGCAACATGCCACACTGGCAGCGACAGGCAAGGGGCAACATGCCTCACTGGCAGTGACAGGCATGGGGCAACATGCCGCACTGGCAGCAACAGGCAACATGCCACACTGGCAGCGTCCGAAAAGGGGCAACATGCCACACTGGCAGCGACAGGCAATGGGCAACATGCCGCACTGGCAGCGACAGGCAATGGGCAACATGCTGCACTGGCAGCTACAGGCAAGGGGCAACATGCCGCACTGGCAGCGACAGGCAAGGGGCAACATGCCACACTGGCAGCGTCCAGCAAGGGGCAACATGCCACACTGGCAGCGACAGGCAAGGGGCAACATGCCACACTGGCAGCGACAGGCAAGGGGCAACATGCCACACTGGCAGCGACAGGCAAGGGGCAACATGCCGCACTGGCAGCGACAGGCAAGGGGCAACATGCCGCACTGGCAGCGACAGGCATGGGGCAACATGCCACACTGGCAGCGACAGGCAATGGGCAACATGCCGCACTGGCAGCGACAGGCAATGGGCAACATGCTGCACTGGCAGCGACAGGCAAGGGGCAACATGCCGCACTGGCAGCGACAGGCATGGGGCAACATGCCACACTGGCAGCGACAGGCAATGGGCAACATGCCGCACTGGCAGCGACAGGCAAGGGGCAACATGCCACACTGGCAGCGACAGGCAAGGGGCAACATGCCGCACTGGCAGCGACAGGCAAGGGGCAACATGCCGCACTGGCAGCGACAGGCATGGGGCAACATGCTGCACAAGTGGTATTGGGCACAGAGTGACAGGTCTCAGGCAGTGATGGGCACAGGGTAACATGGCACACGGGCAGTTATGGGTACAGAGTAAGAGGTCTCAGCAGGCAGTGTTTGGTAGCTTGAAGGTGGAAAGGTTTGCGGTGACAGCTGTTACGCTGTGTGGGATGCGCTGTTTGCACTGCGAGGCGTGTGCTTTCCAGCTTGCAGTTTAGGACACGTCAGACGTATGACTGGGCGATACCCAGCATCTAAACCTGCAGTACTAATAGAGATTGTGTGTTCAGGAGCAGAGACACCGAGTTATCAGGAGCAAACATTGTGAGGGATACAGATCAACCTCAGAAAACACTGATTAACCATCAGTCTGAGACCCATCCAGAACAAACACTCGCTCTGAGCGGCAGCGCCAACGCCGCGTCGCTTTACTCAGCGCAGGACAACCGCCCGGACTTTTTGGTGAAGTCACCAAAGTGGTCGCACTGCCGGCAACAGCCCTGGGTTTAGAGGGACAGTCCCCATATGAGGGGTCAGATCAGATCTCTCCAACCAGATCCCCCTGGATCCCAAACCACATTCCCTCCTCAGCTAGATCTCCCGTTTACTGGGAGGGGGGGGGGAATGTATCCCCCGCCCATAAATTTATATATTTTCATCCATTACCCCCAGCCGGCAACACCTGTAGTTGCACAACACCTGCAAGATTCCAGTTAATGTTTTATCTCCTCCCTTGGTGGAGTGAGGTCAGCGTGAACTGGCTTTGTGTCACATTGTGGACTTGTTTTTGATGGCCTCACGCTGACATGATGTGTCACCGTATACACAGCCCGCCCGGGGACTTTACCGAGATCCATGCCAGGATCGGGGTGGACAGATATCTCGCAAGAACATACACTGCCCGACAGGAATAGGGGGGACTTTTCCCTGGCGTTACTAGCAGAATCCACGGAGGTCATCATAAATCAGCGGCTCAACGGCGCACAGAGATCACACGTTCACTTAACCTTGAAAACACAAGTCCCATAATGCTCCGTCATCCCCGCCCCCTTTTGTCTTAAAAATAAAAAGGGTAAAAAAACGCGTCTTTCTGAATCTACGGACGCAAAGCAACACAAAGCCATCTACGCTTCACAGAGCAGCCACACAAGCACAGGGACGTGGAGCAGGCTTCTATCACCACGACCACTTCAATCAGGGGTCGGCAACCTTTGCTCTCCAGATCTTTTGGAACTACATTTCGTTCAATTCTGCAGCAGCCTATTGAGTGTCTGAGCATCATGGGAGATGTAGTTCCAAAACACCTGGCGGGACAAGGTTGCTCCCCCCCCCCCGATGTAAATGGTCGTGATTGTTGAAGTGTCCCTTTAATTACCAAAAAGGGGCAACTACTGGGCATCCTCTGATTTTTGGACCAACTGCAAGCCGACCAAAATGGGCTAGCGGGGACAGATTTAGACTCATCCTCGAAACTACATGTCCCATGAAGCCTATTGAGATTTAGGCTGAGGTCAAACAAGCGCACAATGTGTGCTCGTACCAACTTGCCTTCTGACGCCCGTCGCGACACTTCGACAAGGCCGGCCACACTCTGTAGCGCGCGCACAAATTGTGCACGCTACGCTACCGCGGACGTCCTGAAAGCCTCCCGGTCGAAACGCTACGACGGAGCTGCAAAGCGCAATCCGCCATAGGAACATCGAGCCTTGCAGCGCTGAGCGCACTATCTGCGCTCAGCGAGGTGGCCAGACGGGCGTCAGAGTGGAAGGAACGTCCACTCTCACGGATGTTCCTTCTGCTCTGAAAAACACTCGTCTGACGCCAGCCTTAGGCTTGCTGAGCATCATGGGACATGTCATTTAGTAACATCTAGGGTGCCAAGGTTTGCCATCAGTCTAACTCACGGCCTCCCAGGTGTTTTTGCCTACAAGTCCCAGAATGCTTTGAATGCAATAGATGGCCAGGGAATCATGGGATTTGTAGTTCAGAAACATCAGGGGGGCCAGAGTTTGAGACTAACCCATACCATTACCCACCAAACCTTACCAACACAATAAACCCTAAATCAAATCCTAGATCAGTGCTGTTTAACCGTGGCACCCAAGAGGTTTCTGAACTACATTTCCCATGATGCTCAACCAGCCCTTTTGTGTGACCAAGCATCATGGGATGTGTAGTTCTGAAACAGTCAAGGATCTTCGAACTAAACCTACTCATAAGCCAAATTCCTAAATCTAACCCTACCACCTATAGAAAGGGTTACAGTATTGCCAAATGAGGATGCGGGGCAATAATATATATATATTACACACACGACCAGCAAGTAATGGGGAGGGGGGGGATCCTCCATAGAATTAAAACATTCGTAGCGCTTTTTGTAAAATGAATATATCAGTCAGTGGGGATTATAAAAGCTCCCTTTGCAGGGTATTTTTCGGTACAGGCTGTTTTTTTTTGGTGTATAAGTGCGAGATCCTGTTCTATTCACAAAACACTGAAATTGAACGCAACTTCGGCGCTTTGCGTGTCGCTTAAGAATTCGGTGAAATGGCTATAGAACGGTCACCGTATTTGGTGAATTGACAGTTTAGTGAACAGACGAATCGCCCCGGATTTGCGCCTACAGAGAAACTCACCGTTTTGTGCAATTCGTTGGCAATTTCCATGGTTAGTGAATAACCCCGCGTGTCTTTGATGTTTTGGAGATGGTATCGGGGGTGTACGCTGCAAAAAGAAAAAAAAATGAAACGCACCCTTTGTTATTTGCACGAGGAGCAATGTACGCACGTGTGTGGAGAATCCGTTATATTGGAGCAGTGCTGCCGGTGAACCTTGGCATCCCACATTCTCCTGAACTACATGCCCCATGATGCTCAGCAAACCCAATCTGTGACTATACATCATGGGACATGTAGTTCTGAAGCATCTGGCCCGCTGCCACTGTATTAGCGTTTTTACCGCAGGCGTCTCGTACTCGGCTCCCCCAGATGTTTATCGCCTACAGTCCCCACAGTGGTTTCAATGTAGTAAGTGGCCAGAGCATCATGGGACGTGTAGCTCGAACGTCTGGAGGGCAGAGTTTGAGATTGCCGGTTCGGCGCTTTGATACCGCGGTTGTAGGATTTGCATTTTTTTTTGTATTATCTTGAGCGTTTCTCTCGTCTGACGCTGCGGTTGCGTAATTTCCACTCTGTGCCAGTTGTGCGCTCGGTGTATAAGGACTTTACTCCGCTGATAATTATTGCGCTCTATTAGCGCTTTATTAGCTTAATATTCCCACCGCCCAGTCACTCATTGTTCTGTGCATAGAAGGGGTTGGTGTGATTTCTGCTGCAGGGAGCAGTGCCCGCGCGCCCTGCTGTGAAGCTTTCAGGCTTGAGCGAGGCGGCCGGCACCGGGCTTGCTCAATAACGTCTGTATACGGTTAATCAGATTTCCTGAATATCCTGTCTTTCCTCTCGTGACACAGAGCACAGGTACACGCTCTGCAGGGTGAGAGCTACCGGATCGCCTGGACGCACCAGGGAGTGTCCTAACCCCTGCAGAGCTCTGACAGCTGGGCACCGCATTAAAGGGTATTAATGGACACTAGGGGGCTCATATTTAACCCCTCTGTCCCTATCCCTTTTGTTCTAACCTATGAGGGGTCAGCAACTCTGAACCTTTAAAAGCAGAGCTGTGGAACTCTGGCCCTCCTCTAGATGTTTCTGAACTACAACTCCCATGATTCTCTGGCCACCTTTTGCATTCAAAGCATTCTGGGAATTGTAGGCCATCAACATCTGCGGGGGGGGAGGGGGAGCAGCGTTTTAACTTCTTGCTTTACATTTACATCTCCCATGATGCTCAGCCCCTCATTAGCTTGGCTGACCCTCATGTGCAGTGTTCCGAAAACACCTGGAAGCCAGGTTTGCTGACCGTCGCCCTAGTTTGTCCCTTCTACCACTCAAACCTTAGTCACGTTTCGGGGTGGGGGTGTTTCTCGCCCCTATCTTTGCAAGCCATTAGCTACAAGAGATGGCATGCTTCATGGCGGGTGACAGCATGAAAAGGACACTTTAAGTCAGGGGTGTCAAGCTCCAGCAGCTCCCCGATGTTGATTGACTACAATTCCCAGAATTCTTTGATTGCATTAAATGGCCAGGGAATCATGGGAGTTGTGGCTCAGATCAGAAATGTGCGGGGGGGGGGGGGGGGTGTTGACAGGCCTGCTCTAGGCCATTTGACCAGTCATTGCAAAGTGATTGGTTACAGTGACTTGAGTGTCCTCACTCCTCTCCCTCCTTCAGGGTCGTCTCTCAGTGCAGAGGAATAATCCAGTCCAGAAAGCCAAGACCAACAAGGGCTGACCCGGCTCCGTGGATACGTTAGCATCCCGTCCTAACCAGAGAGCCAGCGGCTCTTCAGACACCTGCCGGTCACGTGACTGCCTCCGCTTGACAGGAAGCCGGCGACTTGTCACTTCTGGTCCAGTGTAGAGGGAGCCCGTCCTCGGCCCTGCTGTTATAAGAGTCCGCGCGCATGTCCTAGCCAGCGGTTGAAGGATTTAGGCTAGGGTCAGACGAAAGCATTTTTCCCCGCGAACGTGAAAAAGTGCGTCCGAACGCATGGACGTATTTTTTCACAGAATGCGCAAAAACGGTCAGACGACGGGCATTTTCGGGCGTGATTTTTGTACGGATCGTCAATAAAACTCTTTTTGCGTCTGGACGTTATGTAGGCTGGACATTAGCAGTGTCTGACGTCTCCTAATCACGCACACACGCCGCTATGCCGCAGCCGCGCACTCAGTACGTCAGTACTAGCGGTTCAGCGTTCTCAAAAAAATGCGTTCGTTTTCCACTTGCGTTGCACGGCCGTCATTGCCCGTCATCTGTTGCTAGTGTGGCCGTAATTATGTGCGCCAGAACGCACGTTAAAAGTGCGCTGGTCTGACCCCAGCCTAAATCGGGATTGCCGGACAGCCCACCTGCACCGATTTAACCCTGCAAGCGCCATTCAGGATCCCCGAGCCAAGCAGCCCGCTTTCAATGGAGTGTCGCGCAACTGGGAATTGCAGATTTTGGCACACAGACAAAATGTAATTGCACAGACAAAAAAAAAAAAACAACAACCACCTAGTGCAGGGTGTCAAACTCCAGCCCACCAGGTGTTTAATGACCTACAATTCCCATAATCCTTTGTATGAATTAGAGATGCACAGGGAATCATGGGAGTTGTATCTGTGCAACATCGGGGGGGGGGGGGGGGGTTGCAGTGCGACAGCCCTGTCCCAGCCCCATTAATCATTCATTTGATTCGTTGAGGTGAGCTTTTCATTCATTTTGGGGGGGGAAGGAAAAAAAAAAAAATGAACATGTCTGGTAACTGTAACGCAACACTAGACCGCCCCCTGCTGGTTATCTTCAGCAAGAAGTGTGTATAACCAATCAACCAAAGACCCGGTCACATCAGAAGGGGAAATATGGCAAGTAACAGCGGGAGTTTATTGGGTAAGGCAACGTTTCCATCCTATCCAGGGATCTTCACCAAGCAGACTTGTACAGGACCGAAATGATGCATTCTCCAGTCAAACCCTGTTGCAGTTTGCAACGTACCTGCCCGATGTGAACGGGTCTCTTCTTTGCTTGTAAGCAGGGGTCAAGTATAAAAAAAACAGTGGGAACTCACCAAGATTTCTGCCCCCAATTTAGCAATTATCATCTTGCACTTAACACAAACCCACACACTCAAATCTGAAAAATGGATGTATATGGATTTTAGCAAAAATACATAACAGGAAAACATAGGATTGAACACCTGAATTCAAGATTTATAGTGTATGGGAACAATGGGAACTCCGTTCCCTTTCTAAAAGTAGTAGCGGAACTGAGTACCTACGCGTTTTCCCCTGGACTTGACCCCTGGTTGTAAGGATATGCTGTGCTGGATACCTACGAACCATCAAGTATGAGGTATAGTGGTGTGTGCTTTTTTTTTTTTTTTTCCCCTTTTTCTAGTGTGGATAACCAAAGTCTGCCTGCCCCCCATGTTAAAAAACAATCAATAAACCCAATATGTAGAAATAATTCATGAGATATTACTGACTGTTCGATTCTCATAATCTAGGGTTAATCTGGAGTTCAGTATAGCGTGAGAAGTCAATGACCCCAGGCAATATTTATATATGAACAATTGGTGGATATCATTCGAGCAGAAGCCAGATGGGTGTCACTAAGTAACTGTTATCTGATTGCAAGACAATTTAAAGCTTCCCTAGTTTGAATAATTGGCAATATATCTAAAAGGAGAACTGCAAAAACAAATATGCAAGAGAATTTTCATGGACACACACCCTGGGAATAGTCTGGCCAAGTTTTCTCAGTTGGTGGAGCATGAGCTCTCTGGTGTGATTGAAAATTGTATAAAAATTCAAGGGATTTTAGTGGTGAAGGGCAGAAGAGTAGGAAGGCTCCTACCTGTAAACCAAGCTACTTCAGGTCAGAATTGAAAATGGGACTTCTCTCCTTTGATCCAGAGTGATATAAAAGATTAAGGTTTTTTTCGGTAATGTATTAATATTTGATATACTGTTTAGCTTTTGAGATTATTTTGTACTAACACTTGATCTACTAATTCCTATCAGTTTACACGGATTAGTCACTTATTCCACAAATATAAGTGTCCTGTTCATCTACTATGCCAGGGTTCTTTTGTTGTAATTGCCATTGTTTAAGGTCATCCATGTGTTTTATTACAAGCAGCCAGACTCTGCATTTGCAGCTCAATGGGTTAATTGACTACCTTAAATGAACTATTTGTAGCAAGGTTATTTTTAGCCAATGTTATAATGTTATCCATGTGTTCTCATTACTCTCAGCCCACACAGCATTTGCAGCTCAATGGATTGACAATTAATGAACGACAGTAATGTTCTTTAATATGTGTAATGTTCCTGATTGTCACATGTGATCTTGCTGAAGCAACTGGGAAATCGATACTGGATTTGATCACTGTGATGTTTCAGGTTATAGATTAAGATCTACATGTGTGTTGTTGGTTTCTGTGATAGACTGGTTTCAAGAATGTCCCTGGTGTTTTGATGTATTTGCCTAATATTTAATTGAAAAGGAATTTTTTTTAATATATATATTTATATTGTTTGCACTGTTTAATAAAGTTTTCCCCTTTACTTTCACCAATGGGTCTTGTGTCCTGTTTATTAAATTATAAATTGCTGATCAGGCAATGCACCCTCCCCCCCAAAAACAGATAATGCATTCTAAACACATCTCAGGTTTAGGTAACACACAGATCTCAGGTAGTTTTGATCACCTTAATCCGCTTCTAGGAAACGTTAGCCTGGTCTTGGCAGAGTGTGTAGAATAAACGTGTTCCCATCCAGGAGCCACCAGAGAGATGCGGTCACTGGCACTTGCGAACCTCTTCCAACTCCCATCACTGCAGCATGTTTAATTATTAAAAAGGGAAAATATCCAAACAAAACAAGAGCAAACGGTATACGTCAACGTCACGGGAGCGTGAAAAAATAATTATCCGGCTGGGCGCTCCCATCACGACGGCAGAGGAGAAGGGTCAAAAATATTCTGCAGCACAAACGCGACAGGAAGGGAAAGGTTGTGCGTGTACGCTAAGGGACTCGCAGCACGAAATCAAGAGACTGGATACAGCGTGCAGCCAGTTGGAATACTTTTAATTTCTCATAAAAACCAAAGCGGAGGACAATTGCAACCATGCGAGACTGGCTCGGGGGGTGGATTCATACATGAGAGAATGGTGGAGAAAAAAAACCAATTACGAAGGTAGAAAAACAGAATATATTCTCTGAGCAGGGAAACCGGACCCCCACACCCCTTATATACTGTCCAGTCTGTGAAGGGCTCCCCAAAGTGGAATGGTTAATAGAGGGACGGAGGAAAGGCAATAAATATGGGTTTATCCAGGAGGAGATGCTGTCAAGACGTTCTCCTCCCCCCACCCCCAGACATAAGGCAGCCTGTCTGAGCTACAGACCCACATTAATCGGTCAGGACGTGCTATGCTCACCTTCCAACACATTGGGGGGGCCTGCGTGAAATATATATATTCATATTCACGGCGCAAGGTCAGTAATCAATGTGGCTCAAGTAACTGGCACATGGATTTATAAAGCACATAGCGTAAAACGTGGCACCTCTGGGGAGGGCCTGGGATGGGGGGGGGGGGGTACAGGAGGCACAGCCAATCAGGTTTGGTCCTACGTAATCCCTTTTTGGAAGTAAAATATTAGGACATCGAAGGAAAAAAAAAAAAGGCAAACTGTTAAGTGCTGTGTAGCCTCATCATCTCCACAATATACAGATTAAGAGCAGCTTTATGATGTGCAGAGGCAGGGAGACCGCCCCGTCCCCCCTGCCGCCATACACGAAAAGGGCAGGTATTTATAGCGAGGCACACAGGGACGCCACCCCATCCATTAACAAATGCACGATTATTAAGGCAACATGGCTACAATTAAAAATACCAAAAAAAAAAAAAGATATAAAGAAGCACAACACACGTCGCAAAAATAATTGGGGTATTGGAGCCAGTGGAAAAGTTGGGAGGATGAAGGGAGAGCGCATCCCCACAGAGAGGTCCCTGGATCTGATTCAAGAGACATTAAATACTTATGCCCCCCCATCATACCCGCCAGATAAATTGGCCAAACTCCGACACCCCATCCCGCCCGTTCCATTAATCTAGCACAGGAAGGCAAAGCAGGCGAGTCACACGGCGCCCACGGAAGGCAGAAATGTCAATACCACTTGGCAATTTTTTTTTTTCCTGGAGGGAACAGGAGGTACAGGGGAAGGGTGGGCAGACATCACATGGAATGGAGGTATAACACGATCTGGCTGCACCTCTCAGACACAGGAAGGAGGAGATGAGAGGGGCTAATCAGGAGGATCCCCCACACCACCACGACGACGGGCATTTAACCGAGGCAGGACTAGTTCTTCCATTCTTTGCTGATGTTCAGGTTCCAATCCCAGGAGAGGTGGTTGGTTTTGTCGTCGTCGGTGAAGACAGAGCTCATTTTGTAGCAACCTCTGGCCAGCAGCCCCTTGGGAGCCTCCTCTAAGGGAGTGAGGAACTCGTACTCCTCCAGGCGAGGACCGTAGCTGCCCACCATGTAGTTTGTTCTGTCCACTGTGAAGGAGGCAAAAAGCAGAGATAAAAAAAAATGACGAGAACAAACACATGCCGGGAACTCAAATGTCCTTTGACTAAAAAAAAAAAAAAAAAATGTTACTATAAGTCAGGGATGTCAAACTATGCCGTTCCCCTCAGATGTTTCTGAACTACACTTCCCATGATTCTCTGCCCATTTATTGTAAAGAATGCTGGGAGGCAATAAACATCTGGGTGGGGGCGGAGTTTGAGATCCCTCTTATAAGTAATTGTAGGATTCCAGAAGGCAACAGTGTTGCAGCTTCTTTTTGGTCGTCCTGACCCTCAGGAGTCCGGCTCCTCTGTACCCGCTGCTCAGTTAAAGCGCATTTTGGAAAGCACACGTACCTTTCACACCTTTCCTGTATGTGGATTGCTGGTATTTCAAGCCAGACACGATCTCCTTGTTTACCTGTAGGCGAGAGAAGACCTCGTTACTCACAGAAGCGGCGGCACACACCTGTATCCACGTCGGGTTTACTATAGAAAGCGCTCCAGCTCCTGTTAAAAAAGATCCTCCTGTTTGGATGTTTCTCAAAGCGCCCCAAAAACCGGGAGAAATCATAGGTTTTCCTTCTCTTCCGCGAACGACGCAAAGCATCTAATTAGGAGGTGACCGAATTGGATAGTCTTTATTTTAAAGGGCCACTACCACAAAAAAATTGCAATGTCCATATTGTGTTTATTTGATGTTGCTGATATCTTACATGTGACTTGTTTTTCTCTTGTATGTTTAGTTAAGAAAATATTTCCCTCTATACGTGTCACTGGGTGCATCCATTGTGTGATATTTCCCTCTATATGTGTCACTGGGTGCATCCATTGTGTGATATTTTCCTCTATATGTGTCACTGGGTGCATCCATTGTGTGATATTTTCCTCTATATGTGTCACTGGGTGCATCCATTGTGTGATATTTTCCTCTATATGTGTCACTGGGTGCATCCATTGTGTGATATTTCCCTCTATATGTGTCACTGGGTGCATCCATTGTGTGATATTTCCCTCTATATGTGTCACTGGGTGCATCCATTGTGTGATATTTTCCTCTGTATGTGTCACTGGGTGCATCCATTGTGTGATATTTTCCTCTATATGTGTCACTGGGTGCATCCATTGTGTGATATTTCCCTCTATATGTGTCACTGGGTGCATCCATTGTGTGATATTTCCCTCTATATGTGTCACTGGGTGCATCCATTGTGTGATATTTTCCTCTATGTGTCACTGGGCGCATCCATTGTGTGATATTTCCCTCTATGTGTCACTGGGCGCATCCATTGTGTGATATTTCCCTCTATGTGTCACTGGGTGCATCCATTGTGTGATATTTTCCTCTATGTGTCACTGGGTGCATCCATTGTGTGATATTTTCCTCTGTAGGTGTCACTGGGTGCATCCATTGTGTGATATTTTCCTCTGTAGGTGTCACTGGGCGCATCCATTGTGTGAGCTTTTGTGTTGTAAACTGCCCCTCCCCCACAGTATCTTTCCATCACTGTGTGGCTTTGGTCATAGAATGGAGTGAATGGGTCAGATGTCCAGAAAACTATTGGACTTGCATGTGTGTGGGATGTATGCAAATGACCTCATCGAGGGGTAGTATCCAGTGCTGTTAGCCCACTGTCAGATCTCATTCAGCTGCCATCTCTTAAGTAGTCCAGATCAGTGGTTCTCAACCCTGTCCAAGTCCTCCCTCAAAGTCCAGGTTTTCCAGATACCTGAAGCAAAGCACAGGTGATATGATTTGCTGCTCAGTGATTGGAGGATTCAGTCTGCATTTCCCACAAGGTGATCTGCAAAATCTGGCCTGTTAGGGGGATTTAAGGACAGGGTTGAGAACCACTGGTTTAGATAACACTATAGACTCCCCCGAAGCCTTGTCTAAACATTCCCATTGCCTCTTCATCCATTACTACAGCTGCAAAGCAACACTTGCCATAAGATCCTGCATCATGGGAAAAATCCACCAAAATAGAAACAGGGGATAAAAACCCTAACTTTATTTTTCCTTTTTATTCCTTTTCTATTACTTCAAAGAAAAAGCAGCAGCATGTGTCTTATAAGGTGGTTTTAGATGTAATCTAGTTACAGCTTATGTACGTGCTAGTGTCCCTTAAACCAGCTTCCTTTTTAACGTGTCGTTTTCGAATATGACCAGGAGGTGGAGATGTTCCCATAGGATACCAAGAGCCTCGACTACACAATCGAGCACAGACCAAAGCGATAAATCAGAGTAATAGCTCGAATGTAACCCTGCTCCTTATTTAGGGAATATCTGTCTGCTCCTGTAATATTATTTAAAAAACACCAAGAGGTTCCGCAGCGCTTTACCAATAAGAATGAGACAAAACCCACACACTTGGGAACCAGAAACAAGAGATGTAGGCTAATGTCAGACGAACGCAGTCTGAGCGCATTCTGCGTGCGTGCGTGCGTGCGTAACGGATGTACTGACGAAAGATACTGTAGACACCACAAGGTCCATCTTTTTTGATGGACGAAAAAAAAAAAAAAAAAAAAAGGGAATTATGGGAAACAAAATTAATTATAAATTAAATGACAGGTAGTCAGCCAGAGCAAAAAAAACCTTCTGAGCATCAATGTTATGGACGTCGCAAATGTGCTGCGTCACACACACAGGCCGCTATGCGGACACAGCGCACTCTGGGCGTCCGTCGACGCCTAAATGGCGACCATTGCCACCTGCGTGGTGCATCTGCAGGGTCAAAGGCTTCCACCTCTGCGACATCATCCCTGCATCTGACGGAGAGCGGGAACTGGCTGCCAGAGGACTGTCGCAACGGGACTGCCAAGGTTGGATCTCAGGGCCAAAGTAGGAGGATGTAGGCGAGTATGTAGGTGCAACCAATCAGCCATCCGAACCTGGGCCTGGAGGACCGGCTGAGCAGGTTGCTTGGCCGGCCTCCAGGCTCAGGCGAGCCCCCTGCTCATTATGATCACTACAAACCCCCATAATCAGGAGATCTGAACATTATGTGTGTCACATTTACTGGATTCAACACAAAGGCCATTCCTGCCTGTATGCTGATAATGCAGACCCGTGTGATATTGTGCAAAAAGGACGCCATGTAGAGTCTCTATGCAGAGTTACCATTTAACCCTATATTTAAATGCCATTTCTGGAGCTTACCTGGATTTGTTGATCGTCCTCTCAGCATTTCGCCATTTTATACAACCTTCCTGGGTTTTTTTTTGTTTTTTTTTAAGCTTACAGTTGCTGCTGTCAAGTGCAACTCACCCGGAATCACCCGGCTGCACACGTGCGTGTCGGCTCAACTAGTCGCTCAAAAGAAAGTGACACAATCGTTTCTTTACACGACTAGCTGAGCTGTACAGCCTGGAGCTTAGTGAACGAGTTTTGATGTTAACCCTTCAGGGCCCTCCTGGTTTGGCAGCTTCCTCACCTTGAAGCTGATTTTGATCTTGTACTCGACTCCTTCTTTCAAAGCCATCGACTCCTTCTTAAATTTCTCCAGATCACCTGGAAGCAGAGACAGACCCCCCCCAACGGACATTGCATTAGTATCAGTGACGCTGGATGACGCCAGACGCACAGCAGAGATCAAATCATGATGGCACCGACACGAGTGCCCCGCATGTCCACCACCTGTCACAGACTTTACCTGTCAGATCCAACTCCAAAGGACCCGGAGCACATGCACACACCAGGGTGAGTTTGGTTACAACCACGTTGGGAGCTTGTGGATCTAGGAGAGATTATAAACGAATTAGATCATGCGGACACGCGCCCACTGCAAGCCGGCGACAAGGCGCCTTTATCCTGCCGCTGCGAACCTACCCACGGTGGACGGCAGGGGACCCAAAAGAGCCTCCTTGTATTTCCGCAGACTTTCATCTTCCTGGTCCAGCTGCTTGAGCTCTTCGATGCTTTTCGGAGCGGGAGCCTTGTAGTTCACGGAATGCTCGTCCTCTTCATTCTCCGCGGCGATCTGTGCCAGCTGCTCCGCGGTGGGCTCGTGTTCAGCCATGATTCTGTGAGGGCAAGCTGGGGGTGGAGAAGACAGGCAGAATGGACATTTTGCCGTTACGAAACATAAACACTACCCTCAAACCGCGTGGACGTCCAACAACCCTGGGTGCCTGCAAACTCATCCCCATTGAGATATTTTGGAACTACAAGTACCATGATGCTCAGCTGGTCTAATGAGTGATTGAGCATCATGGGAGTTGTAGTGTGGAGGCTGCTGACACCCGGCGTATTGAGTAACAGTTCAGATTTGAACAAGAGGCTGTTACGGTGAGAAATAAACCAGGTAAAGGAGATATGCAAGAATGGGGCATGAAATAAAGTACAGGACAGGTCCGCCACCCCCACCTTTACTGCTCTCAGTGATGCATAAAAGCATATCCCATAAATCCCTGCAGCAGGAATAACCCACCCTGTGATAAATCCACTGGAGGGACCACCTCAGCCTAAGGAGTCCGGCCTAGGAGTGTCTCGATCAGGTTTTTGTGCCTCTGATCTAGATTGTTTAATATCGCGTCTCGATCGATAAGAGTCCCAATCTGCTACTTGTCTGGGAAATAGAATAAATTTTACCCCATAAGGACCACTGACGTACGTAGTACATCCCGGGGAAAATTCCCCTTAAAAGGACCAAGGACGTACTACGTACATCATGGTCCTTAACAACCCCCCCCTCCCTCCCTATACTAACATGATGAGCATAAACCAGTCAAAATGAAATGAGCTCAGCACAGAGGTGAAATGGCTCAGCAGTGAAGGGGTTAAAATGCAAAAATCGGGTATTTCTAATCTCAGGACAAAATTTTAAAACTACTTAACCGGGGTCTTTTTTGGCGGTTGTAGATGTTTGGGCATTAAAGAGTTCGAAAGAGTGTTTTTTCCATCAGATTTCATAATTTTTTATATAGTACGTTATAATGGTATCTTTAGAAAGTCCATTTAATGGCGATAAAAACGGTATATAACATGGGTGGGTTCCATAAACGAATAAGAGGAAAATTAGAGCTAAACACAAACAGCGCAGAAAAGTAAAAACAACAGCGGGCACTGTCGGACTGACAATTGTAAAAAGCGCCCGGTCACTATAGGGTTAAATAGGGGGGGGGGCGTGTGCCACTAAGGAGCTCCACCTCTTTCCTATCAGGAACAGAATCTTCACGGACCAATCACAGCCTGATTACCCCAGCAAGTGGTCAATGATGTTACATCATGGCAGCTCCCCTTTCCTTGTAGGCGAGGCCGCAGTTTAACCAGTCGAGGTATAGAAACGTTGCGTGTACCCAAAATATGGATAGCGGCGAGCCCGAGGAAGACTGGACTCCAATGGAAGCTGTGGGCTGATGGATGGCAACAGAGCTACCATCCTGCGGTGCCTAATGGTACTGGCAACCCAACAGAGCAAGGTAGGACGTGACTGGTGACAAAGCCGATACCGATCACTCGCAAAATGCCTTGATCGGCTCGGGACAACCCCAGGGCGTGCCAGGCACCTCTGGCAAAGCGGATTAGGAGGTCAGACACATGAGATGCGGTTAGAACCCCCCCCCCCCCTCGAGCAGCCTTGGGTAACAAGAGGACAATGCCGCAACACATATTTTTGGAGAAAAAAAAGCAACTTTGTTTCTGTGACCAGTAACTGGGGGATAAAAGTGAATCCCATATTCAGGAGGGAACAATTGTATCTAGTTTGAGGCACGTAATGTTGCAGTGGTGAAGTTATGATTCCTGGCTTCTGCTTTGATGGAAACCCTTGTTTTTGGCCAAGTACAATGCTGTGTATACAACAGACACGCGTAGAAGGCCTGTGGAGCGGCACTGTATGTGCTGCTGTAGCAATGAGATCTAAAAACGAAAAGTGAAGCCACTAGATAAAGGGCGATCTTTCCTCCACAACCCCCCCCCCAAAATGATCAGGTCATGGTGGAAAGAGCACACCGTCCATACACACCGACATCAACATTCGTCTCATCTTCTTTCTATCCTTTTAATCGGCTGGCGTATCTTTACTGTCCTCATCTTATTGATTTTTTTGATTGGGTAACAAAAATAATAGACACAGGTGGTGCAGTAGACATTGCTCATTTAGATTTCAGTAAGGCTTTTGATACTGTTCCGCATAGAAGGCTTATCAATAAATTGCAATCTTTGAGCTTGGATTCCAATATTGTTGAATGGATTAGGCAGTGGCTGAGTGACAGGCAACAGAGGGTTGTGGTAAATGGAGTTTATTCGGCGCAAGGTCTTGTTACCAGTGGGGTACCTCAGGGGTCAGTACTTGGACCCATTCTCTTTAATATTATTATTAGTGATATTGCAGAAGGTATTAATGGAAAAGTATGTCTTTTTGCTGATGACACAAAGATTTGCAACAGGGTTGACGTTCCTGGAGGGATCAGCCAAATGACAAATGATTTAGGTAAACTAAAAAAATGGTCGGAGCTGTGGCAATTGAGTTTTAATGTGGATAAGTGCAAGATAATGCACCTGGGACGTAAAAACCCAAGGGCTGAATATAGAATATTTGATACATCTGAGGGGTGGGATTTAGGGGTCATTATTTCAGAGGATCTAAGGGTAAGTAGTAGGGCTGTGCAATTAATTGCAATCACAATCGAATCGCAATTTCTGACCCTGCAATTTCTAAAATCGCATAAGGCTGCAATTTTTGGCTCCCTGTTAACTTCCAGCGGCATGGTGCTTTGGGCGCTCGCAGGGGGAACCACGTGACGAGCCGCGTTCTCGCGGCTCGTCACATGGTTCCCCCAGGCGAGCGCTCAAGCTCCATGCCGCCGGAAGTTAACAGGGAGCCGAACACGTGGCGCACAGAGGTGAGCTGGGGCAGTATCCATGTGCTGGGGCAGTAATTCCATGTGCTGGGGCAGTATTTCCATGTGCTGGGGCAGTAATTCCATGTGCTGGGGCAGTATTTCCATGTGCTGGGGCAGTATATCCATGTGCTGGGGCAGTATTTCCATGTGCTGGGGCAGTATTTCCATGTGCTGGGGCAGTATATCCATGTGCTGGGGCAGTATTTCCATGTGCTGGGGCAGTATTTCCATGTGCTGGGGCAGTATCCATGTGCTGAATACTGAATACATTTAGAATGTATGTAGCATGTTTGAAAAAGCAAAAACAATTGGCTAAATCGCAAATAAAATCGCAATCGCAATATTCATTCAAGAAATCGCAATATGATTATTTTGTCAATATTGCACAGCCCTAGTAAGTAGTCAATGTAATAGAGCAGCAGGAAATGCTGGCAGAATGCTTGGTTGTGTAGGGAGAGGTATTAGCAGTAGGAAAAGGGAAGTGCTCATGCCACTGTACAGAGCACTGGTGAGACCTCACTTGGAGTACTGTGTGCAGTACTGGAGACCGTATCTCCAGAAGGATATAGACATCTTAGAGAGAGTTCAGAGAAGGGCTACTAAAATGGTGTACGGCTTGAAGGAGAAAAGTTACCAGGAAAGGCTTAATGATCTTAACATGTACAGCTTGGAAAAAAGACGAGACAGAGGAGATATGATAGAAACATTTAAATACGTAAAGGGAATCCACAAGGTAGAGCAAGGGAGTATATTTAAAAGGAAACAAAGTAGCAAAACAAGAGGACATAGTCTTAGATTAGAGGGGCAAAGGTTTAAAAGTAACATCAGGAAGCATTATTTTACTGAGAGGGTGGTGGATACATGGAACAGTCTTCCAGTTGAAGTGGTAGAGGCCAAAACAGTAATTGAATTTAAGCAGGCATGGGATAGGCATAAGGCTATCCTAAACAAAAGATAAATCCAGGTAAAGTATCCATGTAATTGGGCAGACTAGATGGGCCGAAAGGTTCTTATCTGCCGACATTTTTCTATGTTTCTATCCAAATCGATGAATGTAGCCTCATAGGTATGTTCTAAAAATGGGTTGTGTGCCAGTCAAAGTCCCTATCAGATACATGACCAGGAGGTCACCCCACTTCCTTTCTGGAGGGGAAGCTACAGACGACACTGAGGGTCTACCTGAAACACCGGCGCATCCCTGCAAGCGTGGTGCGCAGCCCTCGCTGGATGCCAGTGGATCGCTAAGGACTTTGCATCCACAGGTGCAAGTCGTACCCGTCGCCCCAGCTCTGTCGACGCTCGAGTGGACGCCCGATCAGCTACAAATCCAGAGTTTGGTCTTTAGAAAAGATAAGTCAACCTCGATTAAATCGTGGATATCGCCCAGCCGTAACAAATAGGTGAACAAACTGAAAGCAGGGCTGTGCCAAACAGGTTCGCCAAGACACGAGATCAGCCGACGCAGAGTCCTGATCTGATCCTGTACCCGATGAGATGCGCCCCCCCCTTTCAGATCCGCCGCAACCTTGCAAACCTCCAGTGTTATTCTGTGCTGCGGAAAATCTTCTCCCTCACGACAGTTATCTACTCAATAGAAAGACACAACGATAATTATATCTTAAAACAGACACAGAATATTGAAAACTATTCTCCCAAAATCAGGGACAAGCAGCTTCCCTGTCATACACGGATGTGGTGATATATATATATAATCTCTATCTCTCTGTGTGTGTGATTATTATTGCAGAAGCCGCTTGCACATCACAGCAATTCGATGAATTGTATCCCTGAGCTCCTGGATTCCCCATATGCAGCAAGGAACTCTGGGTAGGATATGCAAATGACCTCTGTCTCACTTTTATGCATCCTGGGTCTGTTATTACACAGAACCCTAAAATCAATGCTTAAAAGACAAGCTTAGGAGAGTAACGCTCTTCTTCAGGACTGGAAGCTTTACGGAGCAAAATCATAGAATTGAACAATAAAAAGCCAAGCAGAAGGAGGGGGGAGGGGGAGGGGGTTAGGACGGGCGTCAAACACTGACAGTGGAACAGTAGAGTCAAGACGGGTAAACAGAGAGGACAGGTCATAGGCCCATAAAACCACACAGATAAGCATCGTGATGTGCATCTGATGATTGGGCCCAAGAGATAAAAGTCAATGAACGTAAGGCATTCGAAATAAAAATGATCGGGGGGGGGGGTGTAAAGGGATGGTCTGACTTCAAGGAAGTGAGACCACGCCGGGGACCCAGACGCAAGGGGTCTCCCCTTTCCCTGTGGAGAGACCCCATGACATGTGGGGAACATCCTCCACACAACACGCACACCTGTGGACACAACTCATCTGCATTGAAAGGGTTAAAATAATTATTTAAAATATTTTATTTTTAATATATTTTTTATAATTGAGTGCAGTGGCATTGTTACCTTTATGGGGGGGGGGGATTACACTGCTTGTGAAACAGGAAAATTTTGGATATTTTTTTACATTTCCACATTATGTTGTCTGGTTGGGAATCGTTGGCAAGGCCAGACTCTGGCCTTTCCAATGATGCCAGAATCATCAGTGTAGGACATATGGATTCGGAGGCACAGTGCTCCAAAGGACCCCTTTTGTGACATGTGGCTGAAGCCCCTGCTAGCAGCCAGATCGGCACCGAGCAGGGACACAACAGGACAGGCGTGGAGCGTCCTCCACGATAGGAAAGGGATCCCCAGGACGCTCTACACACGTCCACAGTGTGCGGGGGCCTTCGGGATACAGGAAGCACTTTGTGCTCCGCGCAGAGCAGCCGAGGGAAACTCCGGTGTCCACTCCTTTAAAGGATAAAAAAAGAAGAGGAAACCCCTGCTGCTTAGGCTGATTTTTTTATTCTTACAACACAAACCAAACACCTGCCCACTGCATGTCCCGGGCGTTGGGCGATATGATTTGCGCATCCCTCTCCTCCTGTTTCCAACCCTTCTAGATTGTGAGTGCCTAAGGGAATAGGACCCTCATCTCCTCCTGTACTGTTTGTCAAATGTTGTTCCATGTATTGTAACCCTGTCTATACTGTGCCTATTGTACAGCGCTGCGGAACATGCCGGCGCTTTATAAAGAATAATAATAATAATAGACCCTGTATATCACACACTGTGTATTATTATATATACACAATATGAGAATGCAATATAGTCCGCAGGTGGAGCGCCGCTTTATGGAGTTCTATGAAGCATATGGAATATTCAAAGATCTCAAAAAGAAAACGCACAATAACACTTCATTGATCCTGCTGCTCGGCTCACTGACCCAAGTATATGGGTTCATAAAAGGAACACACATATGCCTCCTCTCAGACAGACTGGATACCACCTTCTCTCATATTCCCAGGCCCATAGATATATATATATATATCTAACACAATGCATAATAGTAGTGCAGATGGTATAAAACACTAGATAAATGAATGTGCCTTTTTCCACCACTGCTCACACAGTTCTGAGCCACAGACAGGGACTCAGCCGTATAACACTCCAAGGTTTAAGTAAACGGGGTCAAACCTCTCCCAAAAATATTAAAAAAACTGTCGAATAAAGGATCTAAAAAACAAATGAAATAAAAAATGAAGTATATAGTATGCAAAACACGTTTCGCCAAATATTGTGGCTTCCTCAGTTGGCACTTTGTGTAATAACTTTATAATACAATTAGAAAAATGTGTGATTCTCAACATTAGTCCCAAGAACCACTTCTGGACTACAAACATGGCCACCAGGCTCCTCCTACCCCACATAGCGCATGTGCCGAACCACTGCAAAGGCCGCTGGTCCTAGCGCATGCGCAGTCTGAAGCGGCCTGATCTTTATTAATAATAATAATAATAATATTATTATTATTTTTTATTTATAAAGCACCAGCATATTCCGCAGCGCTGTACAATAGGCACAGTATAGACAGGGATACAATACATTGAACAACATTTGACAAACAGTACAGGAGGAGATGTGGGCCCTATTCCCGTGGGAACTCACAATCTAGGAGGAGAAACTTACTCGCGCGCACACAAATGGGTCCTAATAACGGACAAAACACCTGTCACACCTCTCCTCGCCTACTGCACTTGGGTTTATTATTGTAGAGACAGCAGCAGAGTGCAGCGATAATATATCCCCGTTAGAATAAAATGGTCCGATGATGTAACATAAAAACAAAGCTCAGAACTAAAATACTCTAAGTCTAAAAAGAAAGACAAAATCTTTTTCGAATACATAATAAAAACACGCTTCTATAAAACAAAAATATCCCAAAGTGAGACAGACATATATGTGACGCAAGTCATTTTGGACTTTGGATGAATGGGCATGAAGGCATATTTTGTAGGGTGCAGGACTCAATATTGGCCCATTGCCCTCTTGTGGGCAGAATGTTGGTATAATTGTGATTATGCAAGAATGTCATTGTCTGTTACAATCTGCTGATCAGATTAGACTTCCAGTAAGCCTGCTCTTAGGAACGAGTAAATATCTGATTAACAGCTCTTCAAACATAGACAAACACTGTTATAAACCAATCCGTTAATTGTCATTGTCTTAATTCGTTGAGAAAGTTTAAGTAATGTTCTCACTGTCTGTACCTGAATCGAATTAGGTTTCACTTCCAAGAAGCAATGTTGTCCAATTATCTATTTCGGTCTGGTTGGGTCCCCTAGCAGTTTCTAGGGGGGGGGGGTCTTTATGTAAATGACCCATGTGTGACCGTAGAAAAGTATGTGTGTGTGTGTCCCTGATAAAAATCCAGTTCAGACTCTACTTGAAGTCGAGACTAATTGGTTTGGGTAGCAGCTATCTTCTGCTCGCTGTGCCAACGAAAGGCTCCAGGTCTACAGCTTCGGCTTATTTCTGGGGGATGCTAGCAAGGTTCTCTACGTGCACCTGTCTTTAAGCTGCGGCTAAGGACTGGAGAAAGAGACGAGGAGAACCCGGGTGTCCAACGAGGAAGCTGCATTGGTGGAAGTGACCCTGTCTGGGCACGGAGATCTGCCACAATATACAAGTATAATAAACATCTTATAAAAAGGAACACAGCCGGAGTCAGAATTTAACCCATGGAGTACCAGACTGCAAAGCACATCAACTGCAAAAATTCTAAATATAAAAACGTACCCCAATCTAACAAAAGCTCAGGAAAATATAAAACCCATAAACGGTTATAAAATGTATAATCTAAAAATCTGACACTTGAAAAAATATATACCAAACCTCACCTACAGAAAGTGACAGAGCTCAAAATCAGAATGAAGCGCCCTCGGGTGTTAAAGTCTGTAATCTAAAAATCCAACGCTTTTCCTCCTGATTAGTTTTCTGCATAAAGTCCTCTCCTCGCCAGTTATCGTACACTTTTTGTAATGCGATAAATGTATTTGTAAACAATCGCGTACATCTTTGGGATGTGTGGAAACAGAATGACTTTCGTATCCTTTAGTTGTATTTTCAGGAACGCTCGTAAAACACGGTCTAATAGGTCGCCCTACATAGTGAAGTCCGCGTGGACATGTAACAACATAAACCACATTTTTAGTTTGACACGAGAGGACGGCTCTAAACTTAAATTTCTTTTCCAGAGGCATTATTCTAAAAAACATGGATACTGTTTCTTTCCATGAAGACGTCTGCATGTAATACAGTATCGACAATAGTACAGTTACAAGTATTTATAAAGAGCAAATAAATTCCGTAGCGCTGTACAATGGGGTAGAAAACTTCATTCAAACCAAAAAGATGACGATTCTTTTTCCGTTTACGGAAATCACTTTTGATTAAGTGATTTCTAACATTCTTTGCAGCTCTTAATAAATTTTGGTGGGGTGGCGGGGGTAGATTATACAAATCAGGATCTCTTCTCAAAATATGTAAAAAAAAAAATAGTAAAAGTTGGCCGGGAGAGGTTTGAAAGGCCTTTTGACCATTTGCGCATGCGCTATGTGGGGTAGGAGGAGCCTGACGGCCATGTTTGTAGTCCGGAAGTGGCTCCTGGGACTAATGTTGGGAACCACACATTTTTCTAATTGTATTATAAGAATACACAACAGGAGACATACTTTATCAAACTGCCGACTGAAGAAGCCACAATACTTGATGAAACGCGTTTTGGTGACTATATACTTCATTTCTTGTATGTTTTTAATATATTTATTTCTTTTTCATCCTTTGCTCAATCTGGACAGGGTTTTGTTTTTTTGGGGAGAATTTGGACCCCAGGTTACTTAAACCTCGGAGCATGATAAGGCTGAGCCCCTGTCTATGTGGCCCAGAAATGTGTGAGCAGTGGTGGAAAAGACATTTATCTAGTGTTTTATACCATCTGCACTATTACTGTCCATTGTGTTGATATATGTATATATATATATCACACACACACTGCTGGGCCTGAGGAAATGAAAGTGGGCAGTATCCAGTCCATCTGAGAGGAGGCTGATGGGTGTGCCTTTATGAACCCACATACTGCAGGCTCAATGCAGTGTTAACCCCTTCACTGCTGAGCCATTTCACATCTTAAAACAACACGTTTTTTCTTTTTATTATTATTATTTTTTATTCTTCACTTTAAACATGGTCATGTTTGATATCATTAGAAAGGCCATGCTCTGGCCTTTCTAATGATACCAAACATGACCCTGCTAGCTGCCAACAGTCAGAAGATATCAGGGTTCAAAGGAACCCGCTATCGCCACCCCAATCTTTCCTTGGGAGTCAATGAGGACGTTCCCCACACGTCCTCAGCAGTGAAATTAATGTGCATTTGGCCCCATGCTTATTGTAGAAGATACATCAGAGGATACACTGTGTGGGGATTATATTTCTTTTGAGATCTATGAAACATATGGAATATTGGAAGAACTCCAGAAAGCAGCGCTCCACCTGTGCACTATATTATATAAACTTTGTGTGTGTCCTGGATAGAGGGCGCAATGTTTTTGGGTGTAGAGAATTACTGTTCCTTTACGTCTTGTGCTATAATACTGCTCCTTGCGCATCTACCATATATTGAATTCTACAATATGAGAATGTCCTGTCATTATATAGCACACACTGTATTATTGTATCATTATATAGCTGTAGCTCACACTGTGTATTATATACACACAATATGAGAATAATATATCCTGTCATATACAGGGTTATTCAGAGAGCGGTGAAAAGCAGAATGACTGGAGAATGGAAAACTCTAGGTCAAAGTAGCCAATTTGGAAAGTGAGATAGTGGGTATAATCAGGGGGTACACACTGCGTGTAATATATAGGGAGTATAATCAGGGGGTACACATTGCGTGTAATATATAGGGAGTATAATCAGGGGGTACACACTGCGTGTAATATATAGGGAGTATAATCAGGGGGTACACACTGCGTGTAATATATAGGGAGTATAATCAGGGGGTACACATTGCGTGTAACATATAGGGAGTATAATCAAGGGGTACACATTGCATGTAATATATAGGGAGTATAATCAAGGGGTACACATTGCGTGTAATATATAGGGAGTATAATCAGGGGGTACACACTGCGTGTAATATATAGGAGTATAATCAGGGGTACACATTGCGTGTAATATATAGGGAGTATAATCAAGGGGTACACATTGCGTGTAATATATAGGGAGTATAATCAAGGGGTACACACTGCGTGTAATATATAGGGAGTATAATCAGGGGTACACACTGCGTGTAATATATAGGGAGTATAATCAGGGGGTACACACTGCGTGTAATATATAGGGAGTATAATCAGGGGGTACACACTGCGTGTAATATATAGGGAGTATAATCAGGGGTACACACTGCGTGTAATATATAGGGAGTATAATCAGGGGTACACACTGCGTGTAATATATAGGGAGTATAATCAGGGGGTACACACTGCGTGTAATATATAGGGAGTATAATCAGGGGGTACACATTGCGTGTAATATATAGGGAGTATAATCAGGGGGTACACATTGCGTGTAATATATAGGGAGTATAATCAGGGGGTACACACTGCGTGTAATATATAGGGAGTATAATCAGGGGGTACACATTGCGTGTAATATATAGGGAGTATAATCAGGGGTACACATTGCGTGTAAGTATATATGGGAGTATAATCAGGGGGTACACACATTGCGTGTAATATATAGGGAGTATAATCAGGGGGTACACATTGCGTGTATAATATATAGGGAGTATAATCAGGGGGTACACATTGCGTGTAATATATAGGGAGTATAATCAGGGGGTCAGGGGGTACACATTGCGTGTAATATATAGGGAGTATAATCAGGGGGTACACATTGTGGGTATAATCAGGGGGTACACATAGTGGGTATAATCAGGGGGTACACATTGTGTGTAATATAGAGTGGGTACACATTGTGGGTATAATCAGGGGGTACACATTGTGTGTAATATAGAGTGGGTACACATTGTGGGTATAATCAGGGGGTACACAGTGGGTATAATCAGGGGGTACACATTGTGGGTATAATCAGGGGGTACACATTGTGGGTATAATCAGGGGGTACACATAGTGGGTATAATCAGGGGGTACACATAGTGGGTATAATCAGGGGGTACACATAGTGGGTATAATCAGGGGGTACACATTGTGGGTATAATCAGGGGGTACACATAGTGGGTATAATCAGGGGGTACACATAGTGGGTATAATCAGGGGGTACACATAGTGGGATGGGCCCCCGCTCAGTTGTGACAGCACAGGACACACTTTTTAAGCAGGGGCCTCAGTGTAGGCCTGTCAAGCCCGGCCAGACACACTCACCGGTCCCGGCTCGGTTCCCCGCTCTGTATCTGTCCGCACCCACCCTAAGGAATGGCGAATGAAGGTCCGGTCACGCCCCACCGTGCGCGCTTCCTTGCGACTTCCGGAAAAATGGACGACATCCGCCGCGGCGCCATGTTGGTACACCCCGTGGCCGGAAACATCTGTAGGGTTGAGGGGGAACGCCATGAGGCGGCAAGGAAGTCGGCCCGAGCTCCCTTTCCAGTGTTTGTAGTCATGGCGGAAAGTAATGCCCCTTAGATACTAATGTGTCAGCTTCAAACTGTGTGTCCATTCAAATAAACAATGTGCAGTGAGGAGCTGTGTGCACTCACATGTATCAAGGCTCTGCAACTACATCTACCATTATGCTCAGTGACAGACTGAAGATCATGGGATTGTAGTCCCCAAATATCTGGAGGGCCAACTCTGCTGACCCCTGACTGGAGTGTAACCCGGTCATTATAAGATTCTGGGCTGGAATCCGCATATATAATGACAAAATAAAACAGATAGTGATGGTTTCCTTGGGCACCTCATTTCAGCATGGATTTATATAGGTGTTTTTAATATAGGGCCTCACACTGTTTACCCCAGCCACAGGTGAATTGAGCATGAAAAGCAGAGCCAAGCGCCCAGTTATTCAGTATTTTGAATAGAACACCAGGCAGACACCCCCCTCTACTTGCCTTCATGCCCACATTCACTGGCGTTTGCCCCCATGGTATTTATGAGGCCTACGGTCTCTTCTCACTACTGATTATCTATATTGTCGTCCTAACCAGTTCTGTCATGGATTCGAGGCTGGTCGCGGCAGCCCATGGACACCGCCATGGTGGGCTGCAGGCTCGGTCAGGGTTTGCACTCCCCATGACTCCTGCCAGGTAATTCAAGGATCCATCTGACATGTCACAGGAGAACAACCAAGACCTGGGCGTAAGGAAGCAGACAGCCTACGTGGTGACAGCAGACGTGGTTTCTTCACCACTTGCATTGCTGTGAGAATTTGTGCGCGCGCATGTACACCTTTAAATGGGACAGACTCCTTCAAACCAAAATTTAACCCCTTAAAGACTAACGACATAACCGCATTGACTTTAAAAAGACACTTGGTCCTTAAGGAGTCTCTTTCCAAGGGTTGAAGAAACCAGCAGAGAGCATGGGTTCTTCATTTACTTCTATGGCTTATCTAATCTACAGTATTTAGCAGTTAAGGCAGCAGAGGGTGTATTGGGATCCAGGCTACTCAAGAGAAGAGCGGGCAGCTGAAAGAGGAGTTAGGGAGCTTAACAGACTAATTTACCCCGTTGATGTGCTTTGAATACTTCCCACACACTCCATTCTGTGGCTAAAGCCACACAGTGAGGAACAATTATTGGAAAGATACTTTAGGGGGTGGGGGAGATTACAACACAAAAGATCACAATGAATGCATGCATACATACATACATGCAGTGACCGTAAAATATTTTACCTAAACATGAGAAAACCAGAGCACATGGAAGATGTCAACATAAAACACAGGGCATTTTTGGTGGTAGTAGCCGGTTAAAGATACAATGTTCTTGAAAATCTCTGTATAAAACACTTGTCAAGCACTTCCTGTAACAGATTGAAAGAGTAGCAGAGGCCAGCTGATGAACCAGTCATTCCAGCGTAGCCTGTTTATCTCTCAAGGCTGTTGGCAAGTCCTTTATCATGTCAATAGTTCCTAATTTACCTGTGATCCCACAATGCAGAGGGAGGGGTGATCTGCGGCTTCCTCTGGCTGCTAGGAGTGGAACATGTAGCCTAGATACTCGAGTATAACGTGAGGGGGTAGAGATTCATTATGGAAACAAGACTATTACTCAAGACTCGAATATAATGCTAGGAGCAAAATTATTAAAGTATAAATTTTCCAAAACACGACAAAAGTCTGTTAAGTTACTGTTGTTCCATGTTCATTCCACCCCACTCTCACCCTCGTTCCTCCAATGGCTGTTAGAGAGCAGGGGTGCAGAGTGAGAGGTAATGCATTATCGTGGCTATTTTAAAATGGTGATCGATGTAATTGATAAAGTTGTGCACATGAAACTAAAAATCCGTAAGCGCAGGTATGGCGTAAGGGCACATTTTAGATTTAATTATTGCAATTGCATTTAAATAAATATTGTTGTTAGGAACCTATGCACTACAAAAAGACGCATTTTGAAATTGCTAAAAGCTTGCTTTACCTTGAAAAATTTATATTTTTAATATGAAGCAGAGTATATGATAAATTTGATAGGGGTTAAGGTTTATTGCAAAGGTTAATGTAGGTTTTTGGATTGAAGGTTTACGAGGGCTGAATAGTATTGGAGATGTTTTGTACAGGGGTACTTGAGGGCTGCAGTCATTAAGGGTTAATGGTTAAAGTCAGGGCTGCAGGGTTAAATTGGGATTCCAGAGCGTGCACCTGTCAGACAGCTCCTGGAAGCAATCAGATCTTCACTCCCTCGCAGCTGTCCCGTGTATAACGCGACCTAAAGGTAAGCTTTATTTATTGCTCAAAAAAAACTCACGGTATACACAAGTATCTACAAGAATCCTTTTGTGCCCCCCCCCCATTTTTGTGCCATAGATTGCAGTGGCAAGTCACTGCCAGTAGGCACAAGCCAAGATGTAGCAGAATGGCTGCTTATGTTATTTGTGAGCTGCAATTATTCAATTGTCACCCTTCTCTGTAACAGGAGGCTGCAAACTGCGCAGGACATCTACCCCAACTGCACCTCTAGCGACAGCTTCATATATACAGCCCCCCCCCCCAGCTGACACTGCCAACTGAAAGACAGGTCTGTCACAACCCAGAGACACCAGCACAGTGTGACATGGCACCTCACTGCGTTGAGTCCCACCCCTCCAGCAGCAACGATATTTTACACTGTGGGGCATACTAGGTTTAAAGAAGCCTCAAGCAAGGATTGTGGTGGAGTTAAGAACAGGTCCAGTTAAGGCAGCCGAGTAAAGGAAATCAGTGCAGGGGATCTTTAGAATCATTTAAGCAGGGCTAGTGGAAATGTGGCCATTTGCAACCCTGTTGCCCACTTGGCTTAGAGCATGTGACTAGGGCTCATACGGGTTGACTTCACTAGTTAAATCTTAGTCTTTAAGACCTTTGGAGATACGTAGATTAGGAGGGGGTCATGACGACAACCAGGAACAATTTCGTTTGAGGACAGGACCCGAGTCAGCCTGTGACGTCAAGGGTCATCTTTCATCAACAATGGGCAAGTCAGAAATGCGATTTACCGTGTTTAAGAAAGGTCTGCAATGGATTGACCCATTAGTGCAGACAAGGCATCCGATGTGAAAAGCAGGAGGAAAAAAACACGAGTGACACAATATGCAGACCCAGTGGAGTTTTAATGGTCAATACTTATGCCTGTTTCACGGAATAGTGACAATTTGATAAAGAGCATTTTACATTGGCACAATGCACTAACCACAGGGGGACATTCCCCCCTTCCATCATCCTCAAACTGCACTGGACATGCTCACCCTTTACCAAATTAAAACAGGAACAAAAATACATTAAAGATTTTTTTAGTAAAGGGAAAAAAAAAAATATAGAATTAAAAAACCCTGCATATAACACTCAAATCAGTAAAATCATCCAGAAAATGTATACAAAACAGGTCTGCCAATGGAAGGGAAAAAAATATGCAACTTTACATGAGCTTAAAACCCTATCAGAAATGTAAGAAAAATAAAGTCAAAAACATAGTCCGTCCGTAGAAAGTTTCACAGAGCTGACACGGGAGCGAAGTGGGGTGATCGATTAGCTGGTGTCCATCTGCAAGAAGAGAGACGTATGTAAGGGCACCGAACATGCAATATGGTGATCAAATCCAGTCTACAAATTTGGAGGACAGCTGAACCCCCTCCCCACCACAACAGATGCAACAGCACACATGTGACAGCTGCGACGTAGACACGGGAGATCTTGGCACGCAAGCCGTGCCTGGAAGATCCAGATCAGTTTGCCACAATCCACTATAAGAGGCCGACGTCAATAATTAGAAGTTCAATGCTCTAGTCATTTGGCATCTTAAATGCCAACAAATGGATATGACCTACAAGTCCCAGAATCCTTTGAATGCAATAGTTGGACAGAATCATGGGATATGTAGTTCAGCAACATCTGAGAGTTAGAGCCATCAGCTGCAGCCCTCCAGTCTCGAAATCTTGTTCCCCATGAAGCTCTGGATCTAGTAGAGCATCAAGGGGGATGTAGTTCCAAGACATCCATACAAATAAACAGCAATGTAAATAACTAGGGATGCACCGATACCACTTTAAAAAAGTATCGGTACTCGGTCTTAAAGTACTCGCCGATACCTATGTCATGAGACTGCTTTCCAATAAGAACAAACCTCATAAAAATGCCCTGCAGCTGCTCTCCGCGATCATACTTGCCTTCATGAGCAACGCTGGGAAAGTCTTTGCGCCTGTGCTCGTTGGAAGGCATGTGATCGCGATCACATGCCTTCCAACGAGCGCACGCAAAGACTTTCCAGGCATCCCTCAGGAAGGCAAGTATGATCGCGGAGAGCAGCTGCAGGGTCGTCCGAATGCCGATAGAGCATTCGCACAGCCGCCCCATCCCCTCGGTTGCCAGTATCGGCACCGATACTCAGCAACCCTATAAATAACTACAAAACCAGATCACTGCCCTAGACATCCCGGTGTGTACTTACCCTGGCATTGTAAGCATCAAGCTGTGCATCTAACTCCTCTGCTGATAACTGCTGTTTGGGGTTTCTTGCAGCCCCCCGTCCACGACCCCTGCTCCCACCTCTTCCTCCCCTTCTGTTTCCACCACCGGCACCAAAGCCTGTAGAGCCTCCTCGTTGCCGGATACCACCTCCGCCACCACCTCGGTTTGGTCTGAAGGAAGAAGTAAAAAAATTAAAGGGTCAGGAATTCCAGATTGTTACAAGTCATAAAACATTAAGCAGAGCCCGTCTTACTTACATCTGTACAGGTCTTCTCTGAGCTTCAATCTGTGATGTGACCAACTGGATGTTCATGGCCCGACCTACAAAGAGATACATAGGTCAATCGTTTGGGAGGGGATCCTGTATCTTACAGTGTGACAGAGATGAGTGAAGAGCATTGGCATCGCGTGGCACTTACCATCCAATGGGACGCCATTGTACTGCTTCATAGCCTTCAGGGCATCAGCTTTCCTCTCGAAATGCACGTCAGCCGTTCCCAGGCTTCGTCCTGACCGATCATAGTGTACAGCGGCCTTCTTTAATGTGCCAAACTCCGCAAAGAGCTCCTTAAATATAAAAATATACAAAACATTCAGCGATCGGAAGCAAACTGACATCTCACATTATTACATAGGAATATTAAAGCGTGGCGACAGTCCAGAATAACTGGAGCATGTCCGAGTCACACTGCTGATGAGACAGTTACATATATTTATAAAAGCACCAACAAGTCATGTAGCGTTGTACAATTTATTAAAGATTAAAAATTAGAGTAACAAGGCACTGAGAAAGTGTTTGATAAAAGGTGGCTGGAAACCATGCAATAGGCATCAAGTTTCTGCAAGACATTTAAATGTGACTTTTAAAGACCCTGGAGTACAGTTAGGTACGACAAGACGTCTAACTAGAGCCAATACCTAGTATGGTTACCATGCAGGACAACCTTAGTGTATAGGACCCCCCCCCCTTTATACACTATGGGAAATAATAATTGGGTTTAATATCACTCCTGTATCCAACATCCAGTTCAATGCATAGTGTATCCATATAATGTAAAAAGGAGATATCTTGGTCTTTATAAAAGGAATTAAGAAATCAAAATAAACCACACCTGCTGCGATTAGAAAATTATTATATATATTTATTTTAAGCCAAAGCGCCCATAGAAAGGAGGGAAGAAATTGCTGAAGTGTGTTGTGGTGCTTAAGTAAAACCAAAAAAATTCAATTGCCAGTCTGTATGCGATCAGGTGTATCATCTCCCCAAACCATCACATGCAAAGCTTGTGCTTTACATCATGTCTACCCGCCTGGTGGTGAATTAAAAGACTAGGGTGACAGAATAAGTATAACCCGTCAGGTGTTGCGGAACTACATTTCCCACAAAACTTTACCAGCTTGCTGAATAACTGAGCATCATGGGAGAGGTAGTTCCACAACACCAGGAAGGTCAAGCTGATTGATCGCATGCTCTGGGTCAGGGAATCTCAAAACACAGCCCCCCCCAAATATCGATTACCCACAAATCCCTGAATTCTGTGGACGCAACAGATTGACAGGAGTTGCAGTTCACCGGCATTTAGGGGAAACAGAGTTTAAGATCTCTCCTGTATGTCACCCCAATAAAGCAGAGGAGCTGGGGGTAGAGAATGTGAAGCACTGCAACTCTTGGGCAGCTCAGCCAGCCCTGCCTCACCCCCCCCCCCCAAGCAGCACTCACCTGTATATCCGCATCAGACACCCCGAAGTCCAGGTTGGAGACGAGCAGCTTGCCCCCCGTCTCTACTCCCCCACCACCGCCACCTCCTGCACCGAAGCCGCTGTCGAAGAGGTCGTGCTGCCATTTGTCCGGGAGCTGCTTCGGCTGTGGAGAGAGAAAAAAGTTCATTCATTTGGCCTACACACCCCACAAGCTCAGAGGAGCCGCCCCGGGCGGCCTGCTTCACTATAGCCAGGGCCTGGGAGGCAGATACGGGCCGCAGAGGGGGCCAAAAGAGGTTCACAGGAGCCGTGAGCGCGCCCCCGCAGGCCACGAGGAGCAGACACCCCGCCACAGCAGCCCGCCCTTCTACCCCCAAACCCGCCAAGACTCGCTTACCCGGCTGTACGGCGCTGGCCTGTTCCTGCCACCGCGGCTCATCATCGGCCTGGTCCTCAGAGGTCCGCTGCCGATCCCGCCGCGGCCTCCACCAACTCGAGACGCCGCAGCGCCGCGGCCTAGTGCTCCCCGGGCGCCCCTTCCGCCTCTCCCTCGTCCCGCCATCCGCTGGCTCTGGTTCATCTTGATGATATCGTCGAGGGACATGTCCATCTTGTCCCCCATCCTCGCTTATCTCCTGTGTTCTGATGCCGTTTCGGAACCAACAATACAACGGACTGGATCAGTCCGCGCTTATATTACTCCTCCCCGTCACCAGCCACCGCGCGTCACTTCCGGCGCCTCCTGATTTGCGCTCCACGCCTCACTCGGGGGGGAGGAGGAGCTTTGCATGCTGGGATTATAGAACTTTTGTCTATGTTTTAATCCTTTTTTCACACTTTTGTTTTGTGCTATTAGCATGATAACAACTGGCCAAAACAAACACTAGAAATGGGGTTTAGGTGTCTTGCAGGAGGCTGCAGCCATTCAATGCAAATTAGTGTTTGATACATTAAAAGAAAGCATTATTTTGGTGAAAAGAGATGAAATATTTACTTTAAATTAGTATTGTTTGGGCCTTTAAATTATAGGCATGATGGGTTAGACATGGGGGGTTATTCAGAGACCGAAAGAGAAAATATATATATTTACTGTAATAAAATAATACCAAACAATAATCTGCAGCGACTCCCACATTAAACAAAAAAATGGGTTTTAATGACCATTAAAGTGTCAATGCCACCGGCCAAACCCGTCAAAGTGGCCCCAACCGGATGCCTCCTGCTTATTCGCAGAGACACAACTTTAGTTTTATTTTATTCCCTTTTTACAGTCCTTTTTTTTTGGTTTTATGCATGAAGAGGCGCTTTATATTAGGGAGGCGGCACACGAGCAAACATTGTGCGTCCGTTTGATCGTACGGTTTGACGTCCGTCGTAGCTTTATAAAGGAGTCAATTAAACACACCACACGAAGCCCCTGCGTACTTGTTCACGGACGGGCAAAGCGTAAAGCCACGGACGCAAAAATAACATCGTGAAAAAGCTAAACGGACGCAGAAACAACGCCGCCATGTATTTTCCTAGGGTGTGGAGACATTAGACGTTACGGACGCACTTTACACAGTACTCACTATCAGGGTTATTCAGAGAGTGTGAAAAGCAGGAGAATGAGAAATTCTAGGTCAAAATAGCCAAACCAGAAAAATTCTCCCTTTCATCTCACTTTCCAAATCGGCTATTTTGACTTAGAATTTTTCATTCTCCAGTCATTCTCCTGCTTTTCACGCTCTCTGAATAACCCTGTATATCTCCTGTGAAAAAGTGCATCCGTAACGGACGCGGTGCAGTATGCTCGTGTGCCGCCTCCTTTAACACTTCACCTAGCTTTCCAGGTAGGGAATGGAGAGCGAGACTGTTTTTTATGCGTAATCATAGGTGTGCACAAGGGGTGTGCCAGGTGTGCCCAGGCACAACCTAATATTGGGTGAAGAGGTCCTCTGCCACATTCTACATTGATATGTTGGGTGTCCCTTATCTGGGTCAGAATGAATAGAATAACACCTGACGGCATCTCTGTTTACAGGCTTGTTATTTCTAATGGAAAAATGTGCATTTTGTGCAAAAGTTTCCAGTTAATGAATGTTCCATGGGTGAAAACCCTAATGAAACGGGCTGCGCACGCCAGTGTCTGTAATGTTACGTAATGTAATGTTCTTTTCCCACTGCGGCATTAAATACTGGTCATAAAATGAATGCTGCCTCACATAGCAAAGGAAAAACAGGTAGCTGGACATTAAATAATAGAGACAGAAGGACAGAGACTGGGTACATTATTATTAATCTTTATTTATAAAGCGCCAGCATATTCCGCAGCGCTGTACAGTGGGCACAACATAGACAGGGTTACAATGCATTGAACAACATTTTACAAACCAGTACAGGAGGATTATATTGATAGATATCAATCTATATAAAATGTATTGATTGCATAACAGATTGGAAAATTAGCGAGATATATACAGATATTGTACAATTATATATAGACAGATAAATTATGTATTGATAAAGTAGTGAAACATATACCATAGATAGATGATGTACTATTATATATAGACAGAGGGTATATACTGATAGATAATGTACATTAAATTATATATACACAGATGATCTATATATATATATATATATATATATATAGACAGGTGATATATACCAATAATGTACAATAAATGATATATATATATATAGACAGGTGATATATACCAATAATGTACAATAAATGATATATATATATATATATATAGACAGGTGATATATACCAATAATGTACAATAAATGATATATATATATATAGACAGGTGATATATACCGATAATATACAATAAATGATATATATATATAGACAGGTGACATATATATATACCGATAATGTACAATAAATTATATATTTATTTATTTGCAAAGGATTTTACCAGGAAGGATACATTGAGATTTCTCTCGTTTTCAGTATGTCCTGGGTTCAAGAGCATTGAATTGTTAGTCGTTACAGAAATACAAAGTAATAAAATGCAAGATATAAAAAAACAGCACAAATATACAGATTAACAGAAAATAAATATATTAACTATGTTATTTTCTGTTAATTTGTATATTTGTGTTTTTTGGCTTTTTTTACACACAGATGATATATACCGATAGGTAATGTACAAAAAATTATATATACACAGATTATATATACCGATAGGTAATGTACAAAAAATTATATATACACAGATTATATATACCGATAGGTAATGTACAATATATATATATACATATATACAGATAATATATATCAATAGATAATGTACAATGAATATATATAGAGAGATAATATACAATCAATTATTTATAGACATATAATAGGTAGATGATATACACAGCTCAACAAACTGGATCTTCACATAAAAGTCCAATCTTTATTGCAAATTAATCAACGCATATATATATATTTATATATACAGACAGATTGAGATAAATTATATTGATGAATGAATAGGTATAAACACAAATGGATAAAAAAAGAAGCATATATAAAAAGATATTAGATCAGATATTAATAGATCAATATAAATATATATATATAGATATATACTCCGGATTCAGTAGTGTTGCTTGTGTGCTGCATACCAATGCGTAGAAACATGAATTCCAATAATAGTAGCACAAACTGGGGTCTTCATATGTAGGCAAAAAAAAAGGCTACTATTTTTAGGAGGTATATATATATATATATATATATATATACAATTTTTTTTTTCCTAGGCACTCAAAACAGTGTAAACATAGTTAGCTTATGATGCAAAAACCCACAGAACACCATATCCAAGATCCCAAAAGTTAGGACACAGTCACACTCATGGGTCTTAAACTAAAAAATATATATACTTTATTTCAACCAAATTAAAAGCCAGGTGACCTACACTTACAGATAGATGTAGATATAGATAAGCAATCAGATTCACGGTAGTAGTTTCATACTTTCAAATATAGATAGATCATATATACACACACACACAGAGTCAGTTGATGGATAGAAAGATTGATACAGGATGCATAGACAGATACGGTATGGATGGGTTAATAGATATGGGAAATATATATATATATATACTGTAGATGAGGGATGGATGGACAGATAGATATAGATAGGTGAATAGATACGTACAGTAGATATGGTATGGAATATATAGATTGATTGATTACTTGATAGATTTACACATTCAGTAGTTTCACACTTTCCATTCTAAACACTCAGGATATTATGGGATGGGTTCAGATCGGGGTCATGGTCACTGAATGTCGCCTGAAACTTCATCCTGCACAGACCAGCCTAAAGCCTCATAATTAATTTATTTCCCAGCTGGAGACTAGTATAATCCAGTCCATGCCCCTGCCTGGTTTTCCCCTCTAGGGAACATTTCCATTTTTCAATTTAAACAATGAATGTCTTCCCTCAGCAAAGATGGCGCTGTGTGCATCAAGGACAACAAGAGCTGTATCTTGCACAAACCACTCTAAGGCCTCACAATTAATTTAATTACCAGCAGGAGACCAGTATAAGCCATTCAAGCCCCTTCCACCTTACCTCCCTCCCGAAACGCCTTTAGGGCACATTTACATTTTTGGACTTAAACAATGAACTTCTTCCCTCAACAAAGATGGCACTGTGTGTATCAAGGACAACAAGACCATAGGCTCGTTCAATACCTCAGCCGCTGCAAGTGCTAAGTTAGCAACTTGCCATTGAACGCCGTTCAGCACTCAGCACTGCTAACTTAGCACTTGCAGCGACCCGAGGAGATGCTGCGAGTAGCTGAGTGTGACGTATTAAAGAAGGCCGCCGCCATGAAGCAAGTAACAATTCAGTACAGCAATGTTAATTTTGAGGTTTTTGTTCACCAAAGCACAAAATATTTATTTATTATTTCCCCTGGCACATAGACATATATTACAGCTCAATTTATATTTTGTTTCAGAAGTAAACATAACGTTTATTCAATAAAAACTATAATTTGTGGTGTGTGCATACAAAACGGAATTGTGCCGACTGCTTTTCTTTATTATATTTTGTCCGAGTGATACGAAAAACAATCTGAATCTTTCATTAAAAAATCGTCGGCCATTTTGGGTTCAAAATTCGCATCCAAAGGGTTCAACGACACTGCTGCAGCAAACTGAATTGCTGCGCTGCAGCAATTCAGCAGCTGCTTCGGTATTGAACGGGGCTCAGCCTAAGGCCTCACTATTAATTAAATTCCCAGCAGGAGACCAATACAAGGCCCACCTTTTACCCCCTCTGGCAATCCTTTAGATAACAGGTGGGGATTACCACCTGGTTATCATACTTGAAGGGGCATCAGTGGCGCGTTCCAGCAGCTGCTAAATTTTTCCATTGCAGCAGTTCAGTTTGCTGCAGCCGTCTCACTGAACGCTTTGGCTTTGTCCATTTTATTACCACTTTAGTGTTAATGTTTACCGTGTTCCAATAAATATTTGGGGCTCTATTAAATTCATCGCGCAAAAGCCCACGCGCAGCGCAATTTTTTTTGCGCGCAGCGTTAAAAGATAACGTGCAAAACGTCGTAGTACAACGCGTGAAAAAACAGTCCGCACACTGATTTCTGCACGCAGCTTTAATGCGTGCGCATTTTTGCTTGTGTTTTTTACGCAAGTTATTTTTTGACGGATGGAAAAATGCGCTCGGATTTTAATACCACCGTTATGGTGGTATTAAAATCCGAGCGCATTTTTCCATCCGTCAAAAAATAACTCGCGTAAAAAAGACGAGCAAAAATGCGCACGCATTAAAGCTGCGTGCAGAAATCAGTGTGCGGACTGTTTTTTCACGCGATTCATTCAGCCAATCAGAATTAAGAACCACAATTGTCTCCCGTTCAGTTTTTGCGCCTGTCAAAATCAATCTGCGTATATATGCTGCAGCAATAATAAAAACACGCACAACGTCTCAATTTTATTGTTTGGGTATGTGTAGAATGTGTAACTATACTGTGCTGTATTTTTTTTCGTGCTGGTCTATTTGGTTTCGTCCAGGACGTTCAGATTTGCCGTTACCACCAGCTTTTAAAAGACGTTAAAATTATGCGCACAAACGTTGTCCGTTAAAATTTGCGCAAAGATTGTATTACCACCCGCGTACCAGCGCTCAAACACATTTGCGCTCACAATGTTAAGTATAGGACGCACAATGTACATTACGCTCGCAAAGGGTTCAGCAGGTTCACCCGCGGTAGAAGTTAACGCACATTATTTGCGCGGACATTGCAATACGACGTTCTGCGCAAAGGGTTTTTCCCCTCGCGTTAATGCGTTTTTGCGTTCGCGTTAATGTTTGCGTGAAGTAGTTAATAGAGCCCTTGCTGTTTTACTCCACCAAACCTTCAAACTGAACATTTGCTTATTGGATTATTTGCTGCGTGGAGGCGGCCATCTTTCCCACCTCACACTCAGCTAACCCCGCAGCACCTCTCCACCTGAGGCCTGTTCAGTTGCTCAGCAGCTGCAAGTGCTAAGTTAGCAACTTGCCACTGAACGCCGTTCTGCAGTTCAGTGCTCAGCTAACTTAGCACTTGTAGCTAAGTCGAGAGGTGCTGCGGGTTATCTGACTGTGAGGTGGGAAAGATGGCCGCCTCCACGAAGCAAATAATCCAATAAGGAAATGTTCAGTTTGAAGGTTTGGTGGAGCAAAACACCAAATATTTATTGGAACACAGTAAACATTAACACTAAAGTGATAATAAAATGGACAAAAGTGGATTTTGCAGAAACAGCACCTTTCATTAAGCAATCCTCTGCCCTTTCGCTTCCATATTCACAGCCAAAATGTCTCACCTGAAACCTCATCCTGCACAAACCAGAGGAGCGTTCAATACCTCAGCCGCTGCAAGTGCTAAGTTAGCAACTTGCCATTGAACGGCGTTCTGCCGCTCAGCACTGCTAATTTAGCACTTGCAGCGACCTGAGGAGATGCTGCGAGTAGCTGAGTGTGATGTAGTAAAGATGGCCGTCGCCATGAAGCAAGTAACAATTCAGTACAGCAATGTTAATTTTGAGGTTTTTGTTCACCAAAGCACAAAATATGTATTTATTATTTACCCCTGCACATAGACATATATTACAGCTCAATTTATATTTTGTTTCAGAAGTAAACATTACGTTTATTCAATAAAAACTATAATTTGTGGTGTGTGCATACAAAACGGAATTGTGCCGACTGCTTTCCTTTATCATATATACCTCAACTGCTGTCCGAGTCATAAGAAAAACAATCTGAATCTTTCATTAAAAATCGTCGGCCATTTTGGATTCGAAATTCGCATCCAAAGCGTTCAATGACACTGCTGCAGTAAACTGAATTGCTGCGCTACAGCAACTCAGCAGCTGCTGCGGTATTGAACTGGGCTTAGGCCTCATAATTCATTTAATTCCAAGCAGGAGACGAATACAAGCCCCCATCTTTTTTCCCCCGTCCCCCTTGGGATTCCTGTACATATTCAATCTATCAAAAAAAAAAAAACGCTAATAGGTGGGAACAATATGTACTTTCCTCTGTTTCACCTCATTTGCATACAATGCCTCCCTCCGTGCCTTCCAGAGCCGTGCGGGGAAAATCAGAGTCTCGTATAGGGGCGTAGGGAACGGTTTTGCGTATTTAAATGTGGGGTGTTGGGGCCTGCACTGTATGTTACCTACACGCTGCATAACTCAACATGTAAATTAAACAGACTGATGGATCAGACATGGCGAGGGTGACGACTGATTGACAGATTTGACAACATCTATCCATACTTCTTTCCCATGGCAGCAATACATACCGGCCATAAAACTAATGCTGCCTGACATAGTGAAGTAATAACAAATAGATAAATATATAGACAAACAGGTAGATAATTATACAGGTATATATATATATATATAGAAACATACACATAGATAAGCACATACATATATAGATAATCCTCACCCATTGAGATTGTAAATTCCCACGGGAATAGGGCCCTCACGCCCTCCTGTATCTGCTGGCAGGAATAATGACCTGTCTCCTGTATGTATTGTAGAATTGTCATGTCTTTACCCATTGCACCTTTGTACAGCGCTGCGGAATGTGTTGGTGCTTAATAATAAATAAAGAGAGAGATAAACAGGTAAAAAGACAAATATGCCGATATACAGATAACTATAGAGAGATAAATATACACAGATATGCAGATAGAAAGCTACAAATAGATATAGATACATATACAGTGCAATATACAGTTACACATACAGATATACAGATTAATATAGAGTTAAATAGGTAGCTACATATACAAATAGACAGATAAATATACATTAATGTATCCTTCCTGGTAAAATACTTTCTCAAAAAAAATAAAAAAAATATATATATATATACAGTGCGATATACAGTTAATCATACTGATAAGCAGATATATATATATGCAGAATGATAAACATATAGGCAAATATAAAGTTTGATATATAGACATACAGATAGATGGATGTTAAATAATAGAAGAACAGAGACAGGTAGAATATATTAATAGATAGCAAATAGCTACGGAAGCCCAGAAAGGCCATGCACTTTTTTTTTTTTTTTTTTGGTTTGTTTCATTAACTTTTTTTTTCCATACACTGAAGAAAAAAAAAGTCAGGAAAATAAAATTGTTTTCCTGACTTCTTTTTTTTCATGCACTGTTTGGGGGGGCCTGGGGCCCCACAGCTTGGTTTGTAGCCACCTCCAGCGGGGAGATAGTGAGGCGAATTGGATGCCCAGCAGCCGCAATGTTTAAGGCTGGGGTCAGACGAACGCAGTGCCAACGCGCGTGCAGCCGCATTTTATCACGGCCGTAGTAGCAGCAAATGACGACCAATGACGGGCAATATACGAAGTACGGCCGCGCAACGCAAGCGGCAAACAAACGAATTTTTAGAGAACGTGAAACCGCTAGTAATGACGTACAGAGTGCGCTGCGTCTGCTACCGGTGTGTTTGCGTTATTAGGAGACATCAGACGCTGCTAATGTCCAGCCAACATAACGTCCAGACGCAAAATGTGTTTTATTGATGATCCGTACGAAATCACAGACGAAAATGCGCATTGTATGACCACTATCGCGTATTCCATGAAAAAATACGTCCATTCGTTCAAACGCACTTTTTCACGGACGACGCGGAAAAATGCGTTCGTCTGACCCTAGCCTAAGAAGACGGAGCCACAGGAACCTGAGAGGGTTGAAGGTGTCACGCTGCTGAGTGCCGCTGCACTGGAGGCTGCACCACCTACATACGTCGCTCAGTACGACCAGCGGTGCCCCTGTGCGCACACACAAATGTGCTGAAGTGGAGCTGCCCCACGACGGCAGACAGGCATACCCACCTGACACTACCCAACAGCACCTGGGCCCTGCTATTGGACCCAAGTCTGCCAGACATTCAGATGAGGGAAGAGAATCATTGTGAGTGTATGATCAGTGTGTGTGAGGGGGGTCATTGTCCATATAGGAGTGTGGGGTCATTGTATGTGAGTGTGTGTGGCCATCAGGATCTAAGTAGCTGCTTTCAGTGTGTGCTTCCTCTCTATGACACTTCCCAACTGAAAATGGCCTCTCTGGGCTTCCTTACTAACAGTGTATGAAAAAAAAAAAAAAGTGAATGAAACAAACCAAAATAAAAATTAAAAATGCATGGCCTTTCTGGGCTTCCGTAAATAGCTCAATACATTTTATATATATGTATATATAGTGTGTTTATTATTGCAGAAGCCACCCGCACATCACAGCAATTCAATGAATTGCATCCCAGAGCTCCTGTTCCACATTCCCCATATGCAGCAAGGAATTCTGGGTAGGATATGCAAATGACCTCTGTCCTACTTTTATGCATCCTGGGTCTGTTATTACACAGAACCCTAAAATCAATGCTATGCCACACCGTGACCTTGTAGCAGAGATAAGGTTTATGCAACTGGTCAAAGCCACTCCTAGGACGGCGCTGTTTCGGGTTTGTTGAACCCTCATCAGCAGGAGCTAGGCATGATGACCAGTTTCAGTGGATGCTTGGGACCAGCAGGGCAAATCAGTATCTACAAGGGTTATATATATACACACTGTATATAGAAGGATATAGACATCTTAGAGAGAGTTCAGAGAAGGGCTACTAAAATGGTGTACGGCTTGAAGGAGAAAAGTTACCAGGAAAGGCTTAATGATCTTAACATGTACAGCTTGGAAAAAAGACGAGACAGAGGAGATATGATAGAAACATTTAAATACGTAAAGGGAATCCACAAGGTAGAGGAAGGGAGTATATTTAAAAGGAAACAAAGTAACAAAACAAGAGGACATAGTCTTAGATTAGAGGGGCAAAGGTTTAAAAGTAACATCAGGAAGCATTATTTTACTGAGAGGGTGGTGGATACATGGAACAGCCTTCCAGTAGAAGTGGTAGAGGCCAAAACAGTAATTGAATTTAAGCAAGCATGGGATAGGCATAAGGCTATCCTAAACAAAAGATAAATCCAGGTAAAGTATCCATGTAATTGGGCAGACTAGATGGGCCGAAAGGTTCTTATCTGCCGACATTTTTCTATGTTTCTATATATAAACAGCAATAATGAGATATATAAATGTATTATCTATGTATATTTTATTACTAGAACAATATATGTACAGATTGATTTAATCTATCATTTTAATCCATATATTATCTGACAGGATGATTGATAGACAGGTGGCCAGAAAGACAGAGGGACAGCTGGAGAGATAGATATTGTGAAATAGGTAGTCACCAAATCGAAATCTTACATATATATATAGAGTAGGGGTGGCTGGACAGACAGACAGAAAGATTAATAAACACACAAGTAGATATTGTCATTATTCAGTAGTTTCACACTCTCCATCCTAACACTCAGGGTATTATGGGATGGATTCAGGTTGGGGTCACTGAATGCCACCCGAAACCTCACCCTGCACAGACCACCCTAAAGCCTCACAATACATGTACTTCCCAGCAGGAGACCTGTATAATCCATTCTAAACTCCCCGCAATGGAATTCCTCTGGGTTTTCCCCCTTTAGGGCAAATTTCCATTTTTGTACTCACACAAAAAAACCGTCTGCCCTCAACAAAGATGGCCGCTGCTCGCGTCAACGATAACAAGAAGCAACTTTATTAAACCGGAAAAGCACAATTTATTTCAGTACGGTATTAATAACAGTAACTGTTAAGAGGAAACCTTGTCAGGCTGAGTGTAGAAGCTATTCCCAGGCCAGAGCAATCGAGTGTGGCTCAGGGACCAGGTTTGTGTGGAAAAAGAAGCAGGGGGAGGGGTGGTTTCCCGGGCATTATTATTCTTTGTTATTAATGGGTTTCAATGTGTTTTTCAGGTCTTTATGAAGGTCACCGTGAAGTCCTGGAACGGGGTGGCCTCTTGGTCGTGGGTGGCCAATGACGAGAACTGTGGGATCTGCAGGATGGCTTTTAATGGCTGCTGCCCTGACTGTGAGTGATGTCTGCAAGATCTGAGCTGCTGGGGCTGTCACACCAGCCATGTTTCCCTGGACACATCATTCATTCATGCTGATGGGCATTGCATGAAAAATGACACCCTGCAGCATGTAGAATCCATACGCTGCAGGTAAGGAATCCTAGGTGACCTGCCTTGATTTCCTTCCTGTAGCATATGAATTATACATGTTGCAGGGCAGCACTTTTCCCAGTGCTCCCCCTCTGCATGAAATAATAATGTGTACAGGAAAACATGGCTGATCTGGCAACCCTAGTTGGCACACTCCTATTAAAACGCTAGTTGGTGCTCCTGTACCATTTCTGGGTTTCTGCACCACCACCAGCTTTCCATGCCCGCCAGCTTCCCATGCCCGTACCTGTCTCTGCGTGTCCGGCCTCTTTACTGTATTGCAGAGCAGGCATTATTTACGCCTTTCATGTTTGTTTTGTAAGCGGTGAGATGCTCTGACCTATGTTTGGGTCTCTCAGCTGTCGCACATATCGCCAGGCCGCCCGTCTTTCCACGTGGCACACTGATGTCCCCAGTCTCTCTTGCATCTAATTAATGTCTGTATTCGCTTACACTGGGGGGGGGGGCACAATGTGTAAGTCCCTATGCATTACCCTGTGAGATTGCAGATGTGCGCCCTCCCCTCCCGTACCCCGCAGCTGGAAAACCAGCCCGTCCGTAGCCCAAGGGAATAAACAAACAACGGGTCTCTATATCACTCTCTGATTTGGTGAATTTACAAGACAATTCCCAGGTCTGTTTCAATGATGGGTTTCAGCAAAATCTTCACCCGGCGGGTGTCTGGAAAGTGGCGCTCAATGAGTGACACTGGCAGGTTTGCCGCTGATCACTCATGCCGTAGTATTCATTTACCTCCATGAAGAGGCTTGAAGCTTTGGTGATTTAAGGCTAGGGTCAGACTGAGGCAGTGCGAACGCGCGTTCTGGCGCACTTAATCACGGCCGTGCTAGCAGCAGATGCCGGGCAATGACGGCCAATATACGAAGTACGGTCGCACAAAAGTCCGGCTGCGCAACGCAAGTGGAAAATGAACGCATTTTTTCGAGAACGTGAAACCGCAGGTACTGACGTACAGAGTGCGCTGCGTCCGCTAGCGGCGTGTGTGCGTGATTAGGAGACGTCAGACGTTGCTAATGTCCGGCCAACATAACGTCCAGACACAAAAAGAGTTTTATTGATGATCCGTACAAAATCACGGACGAAAATGCGCATAGTATGACCACTATCACGTATTCCGGGAAAAAATGCGTCCATTCGTTCGAACGCACTTTTTCACAGACAACATAAAAATGCGTTCGTCTGACCCTAGCCTTAGAAAGTCAATGGAGGGAAGTGAAAGCCTCTCCCGGGGCTGGGCGCCCTGACCGTGGAAAGCCTCTCCTGGGGCTGGCACCCTTGCCCTGTGTACCCACACTATCGGGTCTATTCAGTAAAAGGTGACACTCAGGAGAAGAGAACAATCTAGACCAAATAGCAGATTTGGAAAGTGAGATAAATGGGAGAATTTTCCTGGTTTGTCTATATTGACCTACAATTTTCACTTCTCCCGAGTTTCACCTTCAGTGACTAGACCTGTATATGTGCGTGGCTGGCACCCTCCCCATTTGCATTTACGCTACGTAAACTTTCTAGGTGGCTGGAACCTTCACCATGTGCACTGTATATGTGGCTGGCACCCCCCTCACCAATTGCACCCTCACCATGTGCACCCTGTATGTGGTTGGCACCCTCACCATGTGCACCCTGTATGTGGTTGGCACCCTCACCATGTGCACCCTGTATGTGGTTGGCACCCTCACCATGTGCACCCAGTATGTGGTTGGCACCCTCACCATGTGCACCCTGTATGGTGCAGGCTCCTTCCCCATGTATACCGTGTGGTTGGCATGCACGCTATGTAAACCCTATTTGTAGCTGGCACATTTTCTTACATAAACCCTAGGTGTGGATGGAATCCTGGCCATACATACTATATACAGTTGTGTTCAAAATTATTCAACCCCCAATGCTGTAAAGGGCTTTAGGGAATTTAGTGTACATTTGTAATTGTATTCAGAATGAAATCCTACAAGGACTTTTTAAAGAACCATATGCAACTAAAATGACATCAATTGGTTTTGTAATACAGTAGTAAATGTTTCTTTTGTGAATTCTTCATTGACACAATTATTCAACCCCTTAAAGACTACCACTCTGAAGAACAGAGGTTCATTCAAGTATTTTCAATCAGGTATTGAAAACACCTGTGGATGTCACGGAGCAGCAATAAAGCATAATAAGCACCAATTAGGCAGCTTTAAAATGACTGTGATACTCAGCTCCTTCTAGACATTTACTGGTGTGGTTACAAACATGGTGAAGTCAAGAGAATGGTCCAGGAAGACAAGAGAAGAGGTGATTACTCTTCACAGGAAGGGCAATGGCTATAAGAAGATTGCAAAGATGTTAAACATACCAAGAGCGACCATAGGAAGCATCATTCGCAAATTCAAGGCAAAGGGCACTGTTGAAACGCTACCTGGTCGTGGCAGAAAGAAGATGCTGACTTTGACTGCTGTGCGCTACCTGAAGCGTAGAGTGGAGAAAAGTCCCCGTGTGACTGCTGAGGAACTGAGAAAAGATTTGTCAGATGTGGGTACTGAAGTTTCAGCTCAGACAATACGGCGCACACTGCGTAATGAAGGCCTCCATGCCAGAACTCCCAGGCGCACCCCCTTGCTGTCTCCAAAGAATAAGAAGAGTCGACTGCAGTATGCCAAAAGTCATGTGGACAAACCACAGAAGTTTTGGGATAGTGTTCTGTGGACTGATGAAACAAAATTAGAACTGTTTGGGCCCATGGATCAACGCTATGTTTGGAGGAGGAAGAACAAGGCCTATGAAGAAAAGAACACCTTGCCTACTGTGAAGCATGGCGGGGGGGGGGGGTCAATCATGCTTTGGGGCTGTTTTGCTTCTGCAGGTACAGGGAAGCTTCAGCGTGTGCAAGGTACCATGAATTCTCTTCAGTACCAGGAGATATTGGATGACAATGTGATGCAGTCCGTCACAAACCTGAGGCTTGGGAGACGTTGGACCTTTCAACAGGACAATGATCCCAAGCATACCTCCAAGTCCACTAGAGCATGGTTGCAGATTAAAGGCTGGAACATTTTGGAGTGGCCATCGCAGTCACCTGACTTAAATCCGATTGAGAACCTCTGGTGGGACTTAAAGAAAGCAGTTGCAGTGCGCAAGCCTAAGAATGTGACTGAACTGGAGGCTTTTGCCCATGACGAATGGGCGAAGATACCCGTAGATCGCTGCAAGACACTTGTGTCAAGCTATGCTTCACGTTTAAAAGCTGTTATAACTGTAAAAGGATGTTGTACTAAGTACTAAGATTGAATGTCACTTGGGGGTTGAATAAAACTGATAATGATGTGAGCACAGAAAAGACATTTGTGGTTATTTCATTATAAATGTTATGTTATATTTGTCTGACCTACACGTGCCTCTTTGATTTAATTGTAAGCAAGATGACTGAATGATCAAAATCAATGTCAAACTGGCCAAAACACTCAATTTCAGTGGGGGTTGAATAATTTTGAACACAACTGTATATGGCTGGGACCCTCACCTTGTAAGTGCTGTATGTGGCTGGCACCTGTGCCACGCTTAAATCCTACTACAGACAAGCATTTTTGAATGCGCACCACATGCCTACATAGATGATATGTGCTCTGTGGGCCGGGATCCCGTATGAATCCTTGTGGTTTAAAGGGTCGATCTAGTGGTAAAAGAAGCATTTTAGCAACAGGGACAATTTTCTCCCTGACTCACCGCACAGGGTGGGAGTTCCTGCCTTTTTTTTGTTCTGGTTTTGTGAAGTGGAGGAGGGCATGAGATCCACTTGCAGAGGCTGGAGGAGGGCATGAGATCCACTTGCAGAGGCTGGAGGAGGGCATGAGATCCACTTGCAGAGGCTGGAGGAGGGCATGAGATCCACTTGCAGAGGCTGGAGGAGGGTGACGAGGTTTGCCGTCATGGCCCTCTGACATGTTTTTAAGTTGCATTTCTCTCCTCTCCCTGTAGGTAAGGTGCCAGGAGATGACTGCCCGCTGGTGTGGGGTCACTGCTCCCACTGCTTCCACATGCATTGCATCTTGAAGTGGCTGAACTCCCAGCAGGTCCAGCAGCATTGCCCCATGTGCCGCCAGGAGTGGAAATTCAAGGAGTGACTTGGACCTCGGCATCGCTTGGTGCCCGCATCGTGGGCTGGTCCTCTCGCCTGCCCTAATCCGATTACACCTGTGGATTATTTTTATCATATTATGGGGGGGGGGGGGGACGTATTAAAACGAGCATTTTCCTCATTCACGCCCATTATTTACAGAGTTAAAGGGAATGTCCGCGGACTTCTTCTCCTCCTGACCTAAACACATGCACCTTACTGACCAGCTAAGCCTCTGTCGTTACACAGCAGTGCATGGCAGAAGCTGGAGCTGGCATAGGGACCGGTAAGTAGAGCTGCTGGTGTGTTTTAAGTCAGGAGGGAGAAGTCCACAGGTTTGACCTTTTTCTGAAAGCCTCAATGCTCTGTGTTTTGCTCGGCTGGTACCCAGGAGGTTCTACACCCCACCTCTGGAAGGAGACACGTTCTACACCCCACCTCTGGAAGGAGAGCCCTGCCGTGTGTATAGATCATGCATTTCTATTGCTGAATTTGACCAGTGATGGTGGGACGTGGTCTTCCAGCACTGTTTAATCAATAAATCAGCAGGGGATTACAAGGTCTGACACCTGCTTTTAGAAGCCTACATCACTGTTTTTCCTTTTTTTGGCCAAAGTAGTGGAATTTGCCGATTCTACGTGTCCCCCAACCCCCCCCATATCTGCTGTTAGGTTTAGAATATGCCTTTCCCGTCTCCGTTCTTCCCGATTTCCAGGTCTTTGTAAAACACGGACCCAGATTTAATAAAAATCCACGTAATGAGCATCCTGGGAAATGCAATAAAAGACACCTGCCTGGCATTATCCATCTCTCCAGAGTTATGGCGCAGTCCCTCGCCCGTTCTGTATGGTCCTTTCCTGCAGAAATCTCGTTTTGATGCGCATTGCAACTCCCATCAAGCTCAGCTGTCTCTCTGTGACAGGATCCAAACTGCGCTTTTTTTAATACTGGCGCATCCCTGACCGTACGGAAACCGACCATGGGTGTTTTACATACCATTTCTGGATAAATCTGTATTGAAAAAAGACAAATTTGTTTTTCTACAAAGTTTTTTGTTAAATCTGTTGGTTTTTTTTCCCCTTTTCATTCTTCTTCAACGTGGGCCTTACCTACTAAACCAGGGATCTCAAACTCTGTCCCCTGGGTGTTTCTTTCCTACAATTCCCAGAACGCTTTGAATGCAATAGATGGGCAGAGAATCATGGGAGTTGTAGTTCAGAAAGATCTGGGGGGCAGAATTTGAGATGCCTTTATTAAATGGAGAATAGTGGTCCATAGAGGGAGGTGGGGCAAATTGGCTGATTAACCCACTTTCTTTATTATTCCGATTTAGCAATATTCCCTGACTTCCCCACTTGCCATTTGTCGCTGTTTAGTGAATGATCCCTTTTAAGGCATTTATTCATAATAAATGTATTTTTTCAATCAGGAAGGGAAGATTCGAAGAGCCCAGATGGGATTAGATTATCACTTGTCATCGGTGTCTGTCACTGTGTGTCATTCTCCCCCCCCCCCCCCATGGTGGTGTGTGTTTTATACCTTGCTTCAGTGAGTCACGTACTCTCTTCTGGATTAATTTAAAGGCAAATTGGCTGTGGGCCCTGCGCCGACACGTAACGAGTTTAGGAGAACGGACGCAGGTTCCGAGCAGTCGATACGAAGCTCGCAAAATTATCCCGTAAAGTGTTTTGCGTGAGGAACAGCTGTGCTCGACTCGTACGCTGAGGGGATGGGGTGGGGGGGGGGTCTAGTGACAACAAACGTGGCACCTGCGCTGGCAAAGGTCTTGGGACCAGGCGATAAAATTAATGATTCTTTTCCCATATTACTGACCTCAGAAAGCCACACGTAAGTGATGCCGCCCTGCTCTGTGACAGGCACCATGACCATATGCGCTTAATTAAGTGGCCGTGGTGACTGGATCTTGTTCCACACCTTTAACAGGTCTCTATCCAGCCCGTCCTCGTCATTGCTTTAATTAATACAGGGGTCAGCAACCTTGGCCTTCCAGATGTTTTGGAACTACATCTCCCATGATTCTCTGTCACTCATTAGGTTGCTTCATGGGAAATGTAGTTCCCAAAACATTTTGGGATGCCAAGATTCATCAATGGCAAACCTCAGCACCCCCAGATGTTTTAAACTACATGTCCAATGATGCACTGACAGGCATAAGGCTGGCTAGGCATCATGGAACATGTAGATTCAAAACACATGGGGTGCAGAGGTTTGCAGTCATTGGCCTAGTGCAGTGATGGTGAACCTTTTAGTTCAGAAACATCTGAGGTGCCAAAAGTACCATGATGCTCAGCCACCCTTATCTGTGACTAAGCATCATGGGATATGTAGTTCTGCAACATATGGGGGGGCCAAGGTTCGCTGTCATTGGCCTAGTCACGAAAAATAAACATTTGACAGCTCTCTAGACGATACAGATCATTGCAGAACAACCCGCCCAAGATGCTCAGCCGGCTGTCATTGACATGGCTCATTCTGCATCACCTTCACTCCCAGATTTGAAGGCCTACAATTCCCAGAATTCTTTTGAATGCTCTAGGTCAGGGCTGTCAAATTCCGCACCCCCCCCCCCCCCGATGTTTCTGTAACTCTAAACAATTTCTTGGCCATCTATTCCATTGAAAGAATTCTGGGAATTGTAGGCATCATTGTCCAAGGGGGGGGGGGCTGTGAGTTTGACAGTCCTGCACTAGATGGTCAGAGAATCATGGGAGTTGTAGTTCAGTAACATATGGGGTCAGAGTTTGTGATCCCTGCCCTAGATACTCATTCAGTCTTACGGTTCACTGAGCATTATGGGCATGTCAGTCTGGGATGGCCATAGACATTACTGGGGATCCCTAGTGGCCCATGGCTTGTTGGTGACACGTAGTCGGATCCATGAGTCACTGGGACGGTGACAGCTCTGCATAAAATATTCGAGATAAGGGAGGTGTATTGATCCGTCCGCTGCCGGATTAACGGGAAATGTGGCAGAGTTTGTCACTAGATATTGGCAATGATAACATCACGAGGTGGTGGGGGGCTCCACCTGTAATGTGGGGGCGTATTTTGAAATCACCTTGTAGTAGACGTGATTACGATTTCCCTTTCCGGGGGGGGGGGGGGCTCATATTTGTGAGAAATTACACACTTATCCTGGCTTATTCAGAATGTCATGCCCCCAGCGAGACCCAGGCACGTTCCCTGAGGAGCCCCCACTAAAACATCCTTAGCGAACTTTATTATTAAACAATACACTCATTTAATCATATACACATTTGTTTCGGAATCCAATATATCCTTCAGGCTGTAAGTTCTGAAGCGGATTGCAAGCTCTTTAGACCAGACTGATTTCAAAAGCAAATTGCAATTTCTATTATAAGCCTGAGGTTCCAAAACAGATTGCACAGCGCTTCATGCCAGCGTTTGCGTTCTAGAACAAATATCAAATCCTTCAGAAAACAGAGGTCCTAGTTGTCGCTTACGTTAGCGCCGCAATATGGAAGCGTCAGCGCCAGGATAAGTGTGTTTAACGCATGCCCCCCCCCCCAATATTACATTCCTGACGCAACCCTCATTCGTGCATCGTTTATTGCACGAGCTTTGCAGGGTTTGCGGCCTGGAAGCACAGCCCTCCATGGAGTCCTATGGACTCCAGGAGGAGATACTTGCGGTGGCACGGAAGCAGTTCGCAATGCATTCTGGGGCAAGGTGCCGAGTTAGGCTAGGGTCAGACTGAGGCAGTGCGAACGCGCGTTCTGGCGCACTTAATCACGGCCGCACTAGCAGCAGATGCCGGGCAATGACGGCCAATATACGAAGTACGGTCGCACAAAAGTCCGGCTGCGCAACGCAAGTGGAAAATGAACGCATTTTTTCGAGAACGTTAAACCACTAGTACTGACGTACAGAGTGCGCTGCGTCCGCTAGCGGCGTGTGTGCGTGATTAGGAGACGTCAGACGCTGCTAATGTCCGGCTAACATAACGTCCAGATGCAAGAAGTGTTTTATTGATGATCCGTACAAAATCACGGATGAAACTGCGCATCGTATGACCGCTATTGCGTATTCCGTGAAAAAATACGTCCATTCTTCGAACGCACATTTTCATGGACAACGTGAAAAATGCGTTAGTCTGACCCTAGCCTTAGAGCCTGCGCCGGAATATCACGGTAACATGACGCAACGAGGTGCAGATTTACCCCGTTAGGGCACTACTCCCTCTTTCGCCCTGAGTTTTTGGATTAGATTGCAAGCTCATTGGATCATATTATAAACACTAAAATAAAGTGCAAACTCTTTAGTGCCTTAAAGAATAGAGTGCAAGCTCTTCAGATTAGATTGCAGGCTGTAAAATCTTTAGTGAGTTCTTGAGAATATTCTGAGCTCTTTGTAAGTTCTAGAACCGATTGTGAAAGTTAAAATTAGAATTGGAGAACCGGTTGCATGTATTTCCCAAGAGATCATAAGACTAAAACCAGATTAGAGCTCTTTGGGTTAGATTGTGAGCTCTTTGGGTTAGATTATGAGCTCTAGAACTGGCTGCACATTTTTTGGGTTAAATTTTGAGTTCTACAACATACAGCAAATTCTCTGGGTTACATTGTAAATTCTAGAACAGGTTGTTTCAGGCTCTTTCAGTTTGTAATGTCTAGGACAGATTGTGCCCTTGGAATAGATTGTGAGTTCTACGACAGACTGCAAGCTCTTTGGGTTTGTAACTTCTAGAACAGACTGCAAGCTCTTTGGGTTTGTAACTTCTAGAACAGACTGCAAGCTCCTTGGATTAGATTGTGAGTATAGAACAGACTGCAAGGTCTTTGGGAGTTCTAGAGCAGACTGCAAACTCCTTAGATTAGATTGGGAGTTCTAGAACAGACTGCAAGCTCGTTGGGTTAGAGTGGGAGTTCTAGAACATACTGCAAGCTCGTTGGGTTAGATTGGGAGTTCTAGAACATACTGCAAGCTCGTTGGGTTAGATTGGGAGTTCTAGAACATACTGCAAGCTCGTTGGGTTAGATTGGGAGTTCTAGAACATACTGCAAGCTCGCTGGGTTAGATTGGGAGTTCTAGAACATACTGCAAACTCGTTGGGTTAGATTGGGAGTTCTAGAACATACTGCAAGCTCCTTGGGTTAGATTGGGAGTTCCAGAACACACTGCAAACTCTTTAGCTTCTAACACAGATTGCGTGCACTTTGCGGGTTCTAGAACAGATTGCGAGTTTTTCAGGCTAGCGAATGGTCATACTACGCTGATATCACTCCATGCTTTTGCCTCCAAGTCTTAATTAAAGCCCTCGTTATCTTTTATTTGGTTAACCTCTGTCCGCCCCGGCTTGTTGAGGGGTCCCTGGGTTTGCCATGCCTGGGCACTTCTCTAGAAAGCGGGCATCAGAACACTCCTTCAAACTCGCTGTTTCCTTTGCTATAAGTCCGAGGTATTTCCCTGCACTCGGCTGTGAGAGATTGATAAAGACGGTATCTGTGCACAGGCGGCTTATGCCGATCAATTATCACGTTGCGTCCAATATTTCTGCTTTATCTTGTCCTGGTCACATTATCTCATGCCAGTCACATTGTATCTGTCACTTGCCACGGTAATTCCATTTACGTCGCCCTGGGCTTCTCACTGATTTAGTGACTGTCATACATTTAATAAGAGAAATACTCCCATCTCTGTCCTTTCTCTCGGTCCCTTTGCCCCCCCCTCCTTTCCTCCCCAGGTCTGGGCTGTCGCTGGCACGCGTTCTTCTCTATAAAAGACGCTGGTCTCTTACTCCGTTAGACACAGCTGCTCGCAGGCACCGCACCGTCGTCATGTTCTCCCCAAGATCCCGCTCCTCGCTTCGAGTCACCCTGCTGTGCGCGTTCCTCGCTCTCCTCTTGTCTTGCCAGCAGACCAACGCGTGGTACAAGCAAACCACTGGCCCCAGCTATTACTCGGTCGGCCGAGCTTCGGGGCTCCTGTCTGGGATCCGCCGGTCCCCTGATATTCGCCGCTCGGAGCCGGAGAGCACAGGGGACAGCTCAGAGAACATGGAGGACAACTTTCTGAACAGTCTAGGGGGCCCAAGACAAGGAGCCCTCCTGAAGAACATGGTAAGTATGAGTGAGAAGGCTGCGAGGGGAAAAAAAACACGCTGGACAGGGGTCCGCAACCACGGCAGCCCATATGTTTTGGAACTGCATCTCCCATGAGGCTCAGCAAGCCGAATAAGTGGCTGAGCCTCATGGGAGATGTAGTTCCACAACAACTGGAGGGTCGTGGTTGCGGACCCCTGCCGTGTGAGTTTAGAGGGGGTTTATATGTCTGAGTGTATACAGGGAGCTTCCAAAACCAGGAGGACAATACAAACGGGCTTTCATAGACCCCGGGAAATGTGTAACAGGGTGTTTTCCGTGAATTCTAGAATGAATTAGCGCGTGGTTGGAGTAGCTGTCAAAATGATGAGGAGCGGCTGGATGCTAGGAATGTGAGTGCTTAATTAAACCAGTGGTCTGAGCAGGACAAAAAGTGAGGAAAGCGTGATGGGAGTAGGAGGAATCGGTGACATGGTGACACTCGCATCAGTTATGATTGTTTTTGCCAAGTGTTCAGAAGCTGTGCATGTAGGATGAAAGGGTTAAGTGCGGGTGGAGGCTCACCTCTGAGTGTAAGCCATGTGTAAGGATTTAGTATTGTGTTTACAAACAGTAGCTTTGATCCTCAATGGAGATGGGGGTATGAGAGGAGAGTCGAGTGATGATTGCGTGTGATGTATTTAAGGAGTGCGGGTGACGTTTAGGCATGTGTGTAATGAGTGCGGGTGACGTTTAGGCATTATGTGTGTAATGAGTGCGGGTGACGTTTAGGCATTATGTGTGTAATGAGTGCGGGTGACGTTTAGGCATTATGTGTGTAATGAGTGCGGGTGACGTTTAGGCATTATGTGTGTAATGAGTGCGGGTGACGTTTAGGCATTATGTGTGTAATGAGTGCGGGTGACGTTTAGGCATGTGTGTAATGAGTGCGGGTGACGTTTAGGCATTATGTGTGTAATGAGTACGGGTGACGTTTAGGCATTAGGTGTGTAATGAGTGCGGGTGACGTTTAGGCATTATGTGTGTAATGAGTGCGGGTGACGTTTAGGCATTATGTGTGTAATGAGTGCGGGTGACGTTTAGGCATTATGTGTGTAATGAGTGCGGGTGACGTTTAGGCATTATGTGTGTAATGAGTGCGGGTGACGTTTAGGCATTATGTGTGTAATGAGTGCGGGTGACGTTTAGGCATGTGTGTAATGAGTGCGGGTGACGTTTAGGCATTATGTGTGTAATGAGTGCGGGTGACGTTTAGGCATTATGTGTGTAATGAGTGCGGGTGACGTTTAGGCATTAGGTGTGTAATGAGTGCGGGTGACGTTTAGGCATGTGTGTAATGAGTGCGGGTGACGTTTAGGCATTATGTGTGTAATGAGTGCGGGTGACGTTTAGGCATTATGTGTGTAATGAGTGCGGGTGACGTTTAGGCATTATGTGTGTAATGAGTGCGGGTGACGTTTAGGCATTATGTGTGTAATGAGTACGGGTGACGTTTAGGCATTATGTGTGTAATGAGTGCGGGTGACGTTTAGGCATTATGTGTGTAATGAGTGCGGGTGACGTTTAGGCATTATGTGTGTAATGAGTGCGGGTGACGTTTAGGCATGTGTGTAATGAGTGCGGGTGACGTTTAGGCATTATGTGTGTAATGAGTGCGGGTGACGTTTAGGCATTATGTGTGTAATGAGTGCGGGTGACGTTTAGGCATTAGGTGTGTAATGAGTGCGGGTGACGTTTAGGCATTATGTGTGTAATGAGTGCGGGTGACGTTTAGGCATTATGTGTGTAATGAGTGCGGGTGACGATTAGGCATTATGTGTGTAATGAGTGCGGATGACGGTTGTTATGTCGTTGCGGTGATGTTAACTTTCGTTGTGTGGAATAAAGGAGTTCGGGTCATGTTTAAGTATTATATGTGCAATTTTATGTCCGGAGTCGGAAACCCTGACCCTCCACAGATGTTTTCAAAACTACATTTCCCATGAGTCTCCACCAACCTAATCAGTGGATGAGCATCATGGGAGATGTAGTTCCAAAAGCACAGCTTGGGGTTTGCGTCTCCACGAGAAGCCGTCAGCACGCGTTACCGGCGGTAAAATCTCAGTTTAGAGGTTAGGAGCGAGTTTCCCTCCTGTTATGAAGACAAATAGAAGACCATGGACTATCAATGAAAGCGGATGATGGCAGTGAGTGACACGACATCTAAACCAAGATTTGGTAGGTCAACGTGACCAGGTCCAGCGTCTGCCCAGCCTCAAGCCACGCAATGAAGACGGCAGAATTTCTTACTATGGGGGGGGGGGGATTGTTTTTATTCAAGAGCAGGAATCAGCAATCATGGCCCTTCATTTGTCTTGAACTACATCTCCCATGATACTCAGCCACTCGTTAGGTCTACAGAGCCTCAAGGGATATGTAGTTCCAAGACATCTGGATGGCCATGGCTGCCGACACCTGGTCTACAGGTTGGAAAAAGCAGTTTAATCCCGTGTATTCCCCTCTCCTCTGTTGCTGGAGGGGTTAACTGTGGAACTATTGGGGTATTTAATCCACGCAATGTCCTCTGCTTCACATTTTGACGTGCTCGTGTCTCTGTTCTCTCCATCGCAGGCGCTGTGTGTCAAAGACGTCTCTCCGAATCTCCACAGCTGCGAGCTCCTCCCGGACACGTCCAGCACGTTTCAGTGCAAGGCTCAGATTTACCTCTCCTTAGACAGCTCAGACTGTCTCTCCCCCTGACCGAAAAACCCAGAGACTCTGCGATGCCTCCTGCCTGTTCCCCACGGCACCCCCAAAACGTTACACTTGGGGGGTGAGCAGACTCTTGTGTAGATTTGTACTGTATCTGCTGCATTAGAATACAGTTTGTTGGATGAATAAATCAGAATAATCAGATCTTGGCCTCTGTCTGATTTCTTGTGTCTGTAACGAATCGTGAAAATGGGGTCTCTGGGGCGAGTGACGCTCTGTGTGCATCCCCAAACAGGATCAAAACCAGGCTTAAAAAAAGGGAAAGCGCTACCAAAAACACCAACTCCCTCACCCCGAAATCCCACTGAATTAATGCAAAGGATTAGCATTGTTTAGACGACATACCACAAAAGTGACAACGTTATAGATGTTCAGGGACCTGGCACCCAGGAGCTTACACACTAGCAGACCAAACGTCAACTCGCAAGAGTTTACAATCTAGAAGAGCATTGAGTCAGGATCACAGGAGCTTACAATCTAGAAGAGCAAAGGAGCACTGGGTCAGGATCACGGGAGCTTAAATCTAGAGGAGCACTGGGTCAGGATCACGGGAGCTTACAATCTAGAGGAGCAGTGAGTCAGGATCACAGGAGTTTACAATCTAGAAGAGCATTGGGTCAGGATCACGGGAGCTTAAAATCTAGAGGAGCATTGGGACAGGAACACGGGAGTTTACAATCTAGAGGAGCACTGGGTCAGGATAACGGGAGTTTACAATCTAGAGGAGCACTGGGTCAGGATCACGGGAGTTTACAATCTAGAGGAGCATTGGGTCAGGATCACAGGAGTTTACAATCTAGAGGAGCACTGGGTCAGGATCACGGGAGTTTACAATCTAGAGGAGCAAAAGGATCACGGGAGCTTACAATCTAGAGGAGCAGTGAATCAGGATCACGAGAGTTTACAATCTAGAAGAGCACTGGGTCAGGATAACGGGAGTTTACAATCTAGAGGGGCACTGGGTCAGGATCACGGGAGTTTACAATCTAGGAGGAGCACTGGGTCAGGATCACAGGAGCTTACAATCTAGAAGAGCAAAGGAGCACTGGGTCAGGATCACGGGAGCTTAAAATCTAGAGGAGCATTGGGACAGGAACACGGGAGCTTACAATCTAGAAGAGCACTGGGTCAGGATCACGGGAGCTTAAAATCTAGAGGAGCATTGGGTCAGGAACACGGGAGTTTACAATCTAGAGGAGCATTGGGTCAGGATCACAGGAATTTACAATCTAGAGGAGCACTGGGTCAGGATCACGGGAGTTTACAATCTAGAGGAGCAGCGAGTCAGGATCACGGGAGTTTACAATCTAGAGCATTGAGTGAGGATCACAGGATTTTACAATCTAGAGGAGCACTGGGTCAGGATCACGGGAGCTTACAATCTAGAAGAGCAAAGGAGCACTGGGTCAGGATAACGGGAGTTTACAATCTAGAGTAGCATTGAGTGAGGATCACAGGAGCTTACAATCTAGAGCATACGGACTGATTCACAGGAGTTTACAATCTACTGCAGCATAGGGACTGATTCACAGGAGCTTACAATCTACTGCAGCATACGGACTGATTCACAGGAGTTTACAATCTACTGCAGCATAGGGACTGATTCACAGGAGCTTACAATCTACTGCAGCATAGGGACTGATTCACAGGAGTTTACAATCTACTGCAGCATAGGGACTGATTCACAGGAGTTTACAATCTACTGCAGCATAGGGACTGATTCACAGGAGCTTACAATCTACTGCAGCATAGGGACTGATTCACAGGAGCTTACAATCTACTGCAGCATAGGGACTGATTCACAGGAGTTTACAATCTACTGCAGCATAGGGACTGATTCACAGGAGCTTACAATCTACTGCAGCACAGGGACTGATTCACAGGAGTTTACAATCTACTGCAGCATAGGGACTGATTCACAGGAGCTTACAATCTACTGCAGCATAGGGACTGATTCACAGGAGTTTACAATCTACTGCAGCATAGGGACTGATTCACAGGAGCTTACAATCTAGAAGAGCACAGAGACAGACTCACAGGTGCTTACAGTAAAAATCCTCTGACTCCATTATCCGGAATATTCTGTAACCACAGCCCTGTTTTATGGTATTATTATTATATAATTTTAAAAAGCCATAAAATATATATTTCCTAAAAAAGTAATCTGTCAATAAGCACTAAATAAAGACATTATAGGCTCAGAATCCCTCCTCCAGAATGACAAAATCTGAATTATTTGGGGTTTGAGCACCAACATAAGACCAGAAGTGGAACCCCCCGACCTCACGTGGTGGGGGGTCAAAATTATTAAAAATACTGTAAGCGACGTGTTTCAGGCTGTGTATGGGAAACAAACGGATTTCGTGATTAGACTTGCTTCCCATCCCCGAGATATCTCATTATAATATATATAATAGAAGATCCAGAAAAACTCCAAATCCCAAACATTTCTAGTCTCGAGCATTTGGGATGAGGGCTAGTCCAGCTGCTGGAGTGACACCGGCCCAACATCCGCCATCACCATAAAAAAGCAAACAAACCGCAAAGAGGTGAATCTGGAGGGATGAAACATAATAAAAATGTAATAAAATTCATAATAAAGCTGCTGCGGGGTAACAATCAGCCGCCGTGTAAACAGACTGCGGGTAATTCAATCAGCGCCAGTCCATTTCAGACGATATCATGGCAGGCTCGTACGGCAATCCTAGGGCCCCGGGCCCCTGCAGACATAACCGTCCGTCTTGTTTGGGTTTGGGGAAGTGGATGTGACAGCTCTCGTCTGATCAGACAATCTGTGTCCTCGGCGCAATCACACCTCACAAATGAACAAACTTATATATTCATAACCGGCTCCCGTCCGCGGGATTATATTCATATTTTATACGTTTTGATGCGATTTGATTTCCCGTCCGCGGCCAACCTAGTCCTGTTCCTAAGCAACCGCAGCCCAAGTGTGCATGAATCTGGTACCCGAAAGACCCCCTCGTTGCCATCACGGGTTTGAAGGGATTCAGGCACCTGGACGATGGAGCCATAGAGACTCGTGAGATGCGGCCAAACCGTCCGTCTGCCCCTGGTGGGGTGTTAAGAGCAGGTGGGGTGGTGAAGAAGCACCGTTAAGTGGGAGCCATAAAAAAAAAAACAATAAAAGACTATAAAACTCACAGTTTGAGATCACAGCACGGGCCGGCCTTGTGCCAACATGTCTAAGCTGCTGCCTGGGTCCAGGTGTCTGACATTCCCCGTTGAGCTCTTCAGAGAAGGGAGGAAATGAATTTTAGGTCCTGGAGATGCCTGCAGACCCAAAGGAGCGGTTTGGATGGAGACATCTTCATCTATGATGCTCCAGAAGAAAAAAAGTCTAAGAGGTCAGGGGCTGTGATCGCATCAGAGGGAGTGAGGCTCACCATCGTCCTGATTTTAAAGCACAGCTGTCACACTTACCTGCAGGGGGCTGCCATGTTGGTGGTGGCATTGGCACATCGTTTCGAGGTCCAATCAGAGCTGCCGGTGTTTACAAATGGCGAGTTCAGAAGAGCCAAGCCTATGAGAGACGGGCAATGGCGTCGGCAAGTGGTGAGCATGGTGGGTGCTTTCTAACAGTGTTCGCCTCTCCAATGGACCTTGTGGCACAACGTGATTTATCCTGAGCCATAGGCCGGCATATTATGAAGGCGGCAGAGACCATAATTGCCGAGCCCCGCGTTGGGCTGATGTCAGACGAGCGTTTTTAAGAGTGGAAGGAACATCGTCCATGAGTGTGGACTTTCCTCCCACTCTGACGCACGTCTGTCCACCTCGCTGACCGCAGTTAGTGCGCTCAGCGCTGCAAGGCTCGATTCTCCGATGGAGGATCACGCTTTACAGCCCCGTCGAACGCACGTCGTAGCGCTTCGACGGGGAGGCTTGCTGCACGGCTGCTGTCGCCCGCGCAACAGCGTGTGGCCGGGTCCCATTGCAGCGTCACAACGCTACGACGGACATCGGGAGGCACGTCAGTACGGGCGCACGTTTTGCGCTCGTCTGACCCCAGCCTAAGATATCGTCTAAGGGCGAGCCCTGAACGTCAAAAGAGCTAGAAGAGACTCGTGGAAGCTGTGGTTCTACAACCTTTGGTACGTCTGGGTTATAAAGCAAAGGATTATGGGTAGGGTGATCATATTGGCCATGTTTAAAGGGACATATATTGCTATTTCATGCAAAGGGAAGCGCAGGGAAAAGTGCTGCCCTGCATCATGTATAATTCATATGCTGCAGGTAGGAAATCAAGTCACATGGGATTCCTTATTTGCAGCGTATGGATTATACATGGTGCAGGGTAGCATTCTTCATGCACTGCCCATCAGCACGAATAAATTAGACGTGTCCCTTTAAACATGGCCCATACCGTCACCCTAATTATGGGAGTAACAGCGTTGGAGGAGACATATGGCCAAAGGATACTTGGCCGACTCCCACCCTCAAATTAAATACACCCCCCCACCCCCAAAAAAAAAAAAAAAATGGCAGCCGGGGGAGAGAAATTAAAAATTAAATAAATGAAATAAAACACTTCCAGACCCAAAATATTTCCAGTCTTGGAAAGTTAAAGCGGCTCAGATAATCATTAGTCACAGACTTTCTATCTTTTTGGTTCTTTTTAAACTTTTCTTTCACCCCCCCCCCTTGTTTTCTCCCACCTCGAGGACACTGGTGACATTAAGCCGCTCGTCACTGGCAGGGTGATTAGCGGCTAGATAACGAGGGTCACGGTGCATCTACTGCGTCGGTGCTAATCATCAGATCAATTCGGAGGCAATTTTCCACTTTCTGATTTGAATAACGAAGGAAACAGCAAATTAAAACAGATAGCCGTCACCTTGAGACATTTGGGTGGAGGGGGCGGGGGGGCGGCAGGGGAAGAATAAATTCTTACAGACTTCAGAAGGGATTTCTAGAGATAAAAAAAAAAAAAAGCTTTAAAAACCGCTTAAAGGGAACTAACGCCGCGGTGGAAGGTGGGGAGGAGATAAAAGGGGACGAATAAAAGAGCAATATGTGGGGAGATGAAAGGACGGGGTGTTACGGACACTGATCAGTGTGTCACGGTTTACCGACGGCATTGAGAACCTATGGAAATATAGAGGATGCCGACAGAGAAAACCCGGACCGAGATGGGAGGGAAAAGGGGCTCTTTGATGGCTTAGACAAGGGACCAGTGTTTCTGAACTACAACTCCTATGAGTCTCTGGCATTCTATTGCATTCAAAGAATTCTGGCAATTGTAGGCAATCTGAGGGGGAGGTTGACATCACTGACAGACTTTGCAGAATGTGTGTGATGGGACGTGGGTTTAAAACAGAGATGGCATTACAGACGCCACCGAGAACTACCCATCCCAGGATGCTCAGGAGCCCCTTAGGAGAATGTAGTTTGTAAATGTACTTTAAAAAGCAGGATCAGCCCACACCCTCACTGTAACAAAAAGCTCAACAAGCTTTAGTGCTGCTTTAAAGCAGCCAGGGATTTGGCAGAATACAGGGAGAGCTGTGGGGTCACTCAATGCTGTACAGGGATAAGATTCAGGGGGTTATAATGACTGAAACATCCCTGTACAGTACAGATACAAGGTGTTACTCTAATTGCCATACACATGCATTATGCAGCACATACAAGGTGTTACTGTAATTGCCATACACAGGCATTATGCAGCACATACAGATACAAGGTGTTACTGTAATTACCATACACAGGCATTATGCAGCACATACAGATACAAGGTGTTACTGTAATTACCATACACAGGCATTATGCAGCACATACAGATACAAGGTGTTACTGTAATTACCATACACAGGCATTATGCAGCACATACAGATACAAGGTGTTGCTGTAATTGCCATACACAGGCATTATGCAGCACATACAGATACAAGGTGTTGCTGTAATTGCCATACACAGGCATTATGCGGCACATACAGATACAAGGTGTTGCTGTAATTGCCATACACAGGCATTATGCAGCACATACAGATACAAGGTGTTGCTGTAATTGCCATACACAGGCATTATGCAGCACATACAGATATTGCATTGTGAATAATCTCATTATGATCATTACAAGTCCCCATAAGCAGGAGATCTGAACATTTTATTATCTGTCTGCAGCACATTTAAGTGACACAATGGCCATTACTGCCTGTATACTGATAAGGGACATTATTTAGAGTTTAGAACCTTTCATCCCAGTCATATTTCTGTAAAGGATAAATGAATGCATGAAAAAGGAAAAAAAAAAAAAAGAGCAAATTTATAAATTTATGTTACTTATCTTTTCTCTATCTCAGAATAACAATCTTTATGCAAACAAATTCCATTTTACCCTATATGTGACTGTTAACTATACAACCCATCAGCAAAGAATGATAGGTAGCAAAAGGGTTAAACTCCTGCCATGCATGCGTCCCGGTGATTAAAGGTCTCCCTCGCCACGTGTTCTAGAGTTTCAAAACGTAACATGTAGATTGCACAGATCTCGAGCACCGAGGCTCCCCGAAGCCGCCATGGCCATCTAGTAATAAACCGGCTCTCTCGAATACGCCTGTATCATTTATTACCACTTCCACCTATGGAGGGAAAGTCCTCCCCCCCCCCCAGGTTCACATGCTTCGTGAAGTACGAAAGCGTATCTGACTGCTTTTACCTTTTAATTACCACGGCTGTCACACGCGGTTACGGCAGATCTACATTTTACTCCCAAAAAGGGATGCGCTGCCAGCGAGTGAGGATAGATGACGCTTAGGAGCAAACAGAAGAAGCTGCTCTATGAGGGACTTATTCACTAAATACAGGTATTGTGCCGTCTTGCATTAGAATGGGATTTTTTTTGGGGGGGGTGTCAATTTCTCAATTCCCTCGCCAGTCCTCCTAATTCCTTCTGTGGTGAAGATCCCCTCCATGAAGCTCTCTCTGAAGACGATGTGACATTTAGCCACCCATGACACCAAGGGGTCTGAATACACTTAAAAGTCATGACTCGGCAGCCTCGGCATTACAGGTGTTTTGGAACTACATTTCCCACTATGCTCAGCCACTCATTAAGTTGGTGGAAACTCACGGGAAATGTAGTTCCAAAACATCTGGGGGACCAAGGTTGCCGACCCCTACTCAAGGGTTTAAGCAAGAGAAGGAGGGTCAGCGGGGTTGACCATTAACCCTTCCTGATCCTCTTCTACACCCCCTCCCCCCCCCTCACGGTTTTGGACCTTTTAATTTGATTTCAAACTCATTTTCTTGCAGGCGCCTGGCTGCCTCTGCACTGGGTTGGACACGACGTGCCATCGGCTACCTGCAAGCCCACAGCTGTCACATGACCGTAAGTGATCAAGCATCCAGCCGATACACGGCCTCTCAATGCCGAGGGCATTTAGAGCCATTGACGGTAGCTGGGACCTGACATTATTCAGATTATGATCAACACATACAGGGTTATTCAAAGAGAATCGAAAAGCCACCGCACGTTCGGCGACTTTTCGTTCTCTTCAATTCGATTTGGCGATCCCATTTCGGCGACCCTGCGGTGTATTCAGCAAGCACCACAGGCCCGCCGAAATGCAGGGAAAAGTCGCTGCAAACCGGCCGAAAACTCACCGCAAAAAGAGGGCGAACGCACACCGAAACCGCAAAAACATCTGGATTAACCCCGCTGAAAAAACCCGAGCAGGACCCGATCACACACGGAGCAGCCGCCAGAAAAAAATCGACACCGCAGACGAAGGAGGTGAATAAATTAAAAAAACAGTACGCTTGAATGTTTGAAAAGTGAAACGCTGTTTGCAAAGAAACTACAGAACTAAAATGTCTGAAATTTACTTATAAAATCCAATGAATGATAATAAAGAGGTCTGTTACAGAAAAAATAAGTAAACTTAAAAAAAAAAAATAGTAAAAAATAAAAAGTTTTTTTAACAAAAAATAAATCCCGACAAATGCTTAAAATATCCTAAAAAAACTCTATAAATAAGAGACTCTTTACTGCAGAATATTATAATCAACGGTTTATTCGATATTGAATTAAAACGGGAATATTTTTAACATTGAAGCCTATGGATTCGCCTGAATAAACCCGCCGCATGAAGCCACCGAATGGCAGGGCAATTCGGGAACCTGTCACTGCTGGTTTGTGCTCTCCGAATAGCCGAAGTAGTGCTTCTCTATGGGGATTTCACTGCCCTCGAACAGGCACCGAACATGCAGGCAATTTGGCGAATTGCCTGCTCTCTGAATAGCTGAATGGCCAAGAAAGGTAACCGAACGCTGATTTTCAGCATACGTGAGCCATTCGGATCTCTTTGAATAACCCTGTTAGTGATCTCAGGTTCGAGGTGGTACTAGACTCCTACTCTTGGTGGGCTGAATTAGCCCTTGAAGTCCCCCCCCCACTCAGGAGGCCGCAGTGTTCACTCAAAATATATTAATTGGTCACAGTACCTAGAGTGTCCCGTTAAATAAAGGCTGTCAAACCCCCAGCACCCCCCCCCCAGAAGTTGATGCCTACAATTCCCAGAATTCTTTCAAGGCAATAGATGGCCAGGGAATCATGGGGGTTGCAGTTCAGAAATACCTGGGGAGCCAGTTTGACAGCCCTGCTTTAAATACTATGGGGGTATATTTTATGCATAAAGTGAATCACAGTGACCACAGAGCCAGGCTTACACAATACAAGACATAAAAAATATAATGAGAGAGTCAGACCCCCTTTGGAGGTTATTATCATAGAGAGTCACCACAGACAGGACACCAAAAACTATATTTGTGATTTAGCCACGACCTCTGCATGGGTAAAGTTTTGTAAAACACACACGGTGTTCCAATTACTCCTTTTTTTATTTACTCTTTGCACGAGAGTAACTTTGTGGGCAACCTGAGACTAACGAGCGCTTCGAGGCTGCTCCTCATTCCTGCTCGAGCCGGTGTTTAAAAATAAATAATAATAATACTGGCTTTTAAAACTGGTATGAGAATGAACTACTGGTACTTGCAAAAAAATAATAATAAAATCTTTACTCACCTCTGGCTTCACGACGCAGAAGAGGGTGCAATGTGCCGCCTCCTCCCGCCGCAAAGAGGACACCGTGAACAAACAGATCCCGGTGTCCTTCGCCAGATCAGGTGTGATTGCTGTCTTGCAGAGGGCCGTCTCTGTGGCGCCGCTGCCGGTATGTGCTAGGCGTTTCCCAACTGTTAAAATTCTCGTTGTCAACAGAGCAGCTTACTCATAACAGAACCGGTAATAAGGAGTCGCTGACCGTTAACAGTTTGCATCTTACCATTTGCGGCTCAGCTGGAATAGGGTACAGGTTTTGCTACTTTATAGCTGTAGTGCCCACTCCTGATCCTCAAGTACCCCCGACAAGCCAGGTTTTAAGAATTCCCTTGGGGAAATGCAGACGGAATCCTGCAATCACTGAACAGCAAATCGTATCACCTGTGCCGTGCTTCACATATCCGGCAAACCTGGCCTACTAGAGGAACCTGAGGACCAGGGTTGGGAACCACTGCCCTGGATCATAGTGACCGTGGAGGAGATCCCAGGAGGCCGACCTAGATTAAAGCCTTCCATGTCGTAACACAGCTCCTGTTAACTGCTTGCTTTGAACTGTTTTCTTTATTCCAATACTAATGGAAGCAACCGTTTAGGCGATGCGCCCGGTTTTACTGTTCATAAATGTGTTATTACTTGGTTATTCAATACTGTGCATGTTTGTTACCTGATGCATCATTCTGTTTCGGTTACACCCTCGGGGTCAGCTAGAGGGCAGTGGGAAAGGATGATGCAACGTTGAGAAAGCACACTTGAGGCGGAAAGTGTGGGGAGGTGATGGGGAGTCACCGGGTGTTCCCTCTCGGCATGGCTTATTTTCCCGTAAAAAAAATAAAATAAATATGTATACTAGGGGAACCTGAGGACCAGGGTTGGGAACCACTGCTTTATCGTAGCGATCTTTAAGAATGTATAAGAATACAGTGTATCTGAAGCTGAACTGAGCTGCACGGAAGCCGAATGGTTGGCACAGTATAGCTCACTAGTGCTACCTAATTACACGGAGACATCCAAGCCTCTTCCCTATGCAGGCAATGCTGATGCTTCCCTTAGTGAGACTGAGAGGGTCTGCTGAGGCTTTGTGTGTATTGTAAGAGGATACACAGAGGGTCTGCTATTCCCAAGTCTGGTCCACAAAAACCCCTAAGCAACACAGGTTTTAAGGATCCCCTTGGGGAAATGCAGACTGAATCCTACAATCACTGAGCAGCAAATCATATCACCTGCGTGGTGCTACAGGTATCCTGCAAACCTGGCCTGTTAGGGGAACCTGAGCACAGGATTGGGAAGCACTGGCGTACAGCTGAATCTTCTGGCATCCTGTAAGACACAACGGATGCTCAGCTGGGCCATTATTATCTTAAACGAGAAAATGAAAACATCATTATTTGGAAAGTGGTTTAAAAGATTTACAGAGAATCTCAACGCCGTCTGGTCGGAGAAAGAATATATTTAGGGGATGATCAACGGTACAAGAAAAGCCTTTGACGTGTTTTCCAATCATTTAACCATTAACGAGTCGCACTCTGCTTTCGGAATTGTAAAAAGAAAACAAATAACGCTTAAGACTCACAGAAACATGTTTAATTAAAATACATTAAAGCGTGGCGCGGCCAGGCAGTGCGGCGGCCCCGGCATCCGCGTCATCCTGTTCTGACCGCGCTCACGGTATAAGTTAGATAATTAATTAAAAACGCATAAAATCTGACACGGGCGCCGGTCTGTTTTATGAAGCTGTGCAGCTCTGGCCTGCGTTTCCACGAGGAGTACAGAGGAGTATAGGATAAATGATTAAAAATTCTTTAATTTAAAATGTACACTTAAAAGAGAGGTGAGGGAACCGGACGCTTGCCCGCTAAACGCCAGCGTCTCGGCACCGGTTTAATAGGCAAGCGCCCGAGACCCAAGCGGGTATATAGGATAAGGGATGGTCAGGGAGGTCCAGTCGTCGTAGTCGGGAGGTGCAGCAGCAATTTGGGATCTTCTGGAAGAGGAACTGATGACATGTGCATAATAAAGCAGAGGAAAAACGTATGATCACCGAGGCGTCGTTATCATGATGTGGTTCATTAGTGTTTTGATTTGAGGACGTCAGGAAGCTGATTATTGTAAGCGGAGATGGGGTGAGGGGTGGTTTAGGGTTGTGACGTATCGGGGTTGTGTCCATAAGGTAGCTCTGTCAACAGAAGTCTTCATTGCATGATGACAGGACAACCCAAGACAGGTGCTCTCGAGTCAAGGAATGGGGCTTACGGCGTGGACTGGTGAAACTGGGTTGACGGCTCCTTCACCTCGATTGATCTGCTCCAATTCATTTCTCTGCCCCCTCTATAAGCCTTTCCCGCATCCGTAGAGCGTGAAGGACGGCCAGCTCTTTGGCTTCTTTCTTCTGGTTTCGAGCCTCGTACTCCAATCTGCGGGGAACGTTTGACAAAGTCAGGAACCTGGAACAGTCGCGCTCGGGTTGACTCCCTTTTTTGTCAGGAGTCTGATCATTAATGGGACGCTCCGGGCCACATGACCGCTTGTTTCGGTGGTTGTGGTAGAAGGACTCTGTGGTCCCGCTTTTCAAATCGATTTTGTTATTACGTTTTACAGACAGGGCTTCAACGCTGAGATTGTAACTCCGCCCCCCGAGAAGGCCTGTCAATCAGCCGGTTGACCCTATCCACAAGCTACGTCAATCAATTTATGCCTCTACCCAGATAGCTTGTACCTCCACCCAGCTGCCGTGGCAATCAGTTTAGAAGTCCAACACACCCAGAAACCCGTCGATCAGATGGTCAGGAAATTACATCTCCTGGTTCTGCGCAGGTACTTCCATATGTAGTTTGCATAGTGCATTGCGAAGATTACGTACGCTACTCAAAGTGCATTAGAGGCTCCAGGGTCTCCCGCGGCTCCTGGTTCATACACCATTAAGAGGCTGCTGTGGTCACGTGACAGGGACCTGAAGAAACGTCCAGGAAAGCAAATTGGGGTGACCATAATCGGGTTTCTCTAATTCTCATTCTTTAACTGTTCGCGTGTCAGTTTTTTTTTTATATATTTGCATCGTATGTCTTCCCAGAGTTTTACTCTACGTATATAAAACACCTGCCAGCTGAAGGGGAGTGTAGGAAAAGTGCTGCCCTGCAGTATTCAGAATCCTTAAACCTGCAGGTAGGACATTAATGGCCCTATTCCAACCCCAAGTTAATGGCTCGAGGTGCTATTCCGGAGCCATTAATAATGTCTCATAGCGATAAGACCGAGCTCTTCCGTGACAGCTTGCCGCCTCGAGCTGCTATTCTGCCTGGGTTTTCCCTAAATGCAAAAGAAAGTAAAACACAAACCTGTTCTTTATTATTCTCTGGACAATATCGTCAGTAGAGAGACTGTTCCCGCTATCCACCGTCTGAAAGATCCCGCGCCGCTTAGGCTCCTATAATGACCAGAGGGGCAGCATTAGGGGACACGGGGGGGGGAATTAAATGTTATATTTTGTAATTATGTAAGATATATTTTACAACTGTCCCAATAAATGTATCTATAAATTGCACTTCATTCAAAGTCATCCAATAAAGCCGCTCTGAATCATGAAACAGATCACACTGAAGAGGAGCAAGATCAAAGGGAGGAAAACAAAGGCACCCTGGGCTATGAATAGGAGGCATTAAACGAGGGACTGTATTCACTAAACTCCACCTTGCAGCTGAATAGTGCAACTCTGAAGCCAACAGTGACATTGGGATTCACACACAAAGAAATGTTGTCCAGGTTGTATGTCTTAACCGACATTTCCTTGTGTGATTGCCAGAGCTGTCGCAGAGAAGTACAACTCAGCCGTCATAGATGAGCTGCACTATTCAACTGCAAGTCAGCATTTAGTGAATGAAGCCCCGGGAGCGGAGATGCTCAGATATGTATCCACCGGCAATGTGAGCTATAAAGGCCAGTGTCAGACAAGAGCACTACGTGCACCCGTACTGACGTACCTCCCGACACAGCCTTGTGACGTTTCGACGGGGCCGGCCACATGCTGTAGCGCGCACGTGCTGAAAGCCTCCCCTCCCTGTCGAAGCACTACGATGCGCATTCGACAGGGTGCCATAGGCGGGTCGAGCCTTGCAGCGCTGAACTCACTAACTGCGCTCAGTGAGGTGTCCAGACGGGTGACAGAGCGGAAGGAACATACACTCTCACGGACATTCCTTCCACTCAAAGAACGCTCATGTGACCGCAGCCTAAATTGACTCGTATGTACATTTTCTTACATGCGCACAGTAGAACTGGTAGATACCCGTCACTCACACAGTTGGCGGACGGATGAGAGTGAATTGATTGTACCATGGGTGTGTTAGTAAATTCATGCTTTGCGAGTGAATCCGTAGCGGCCACGCTGACTTCCCGGCAATCAGGGGATGGATAGCACATGGATTGTAAATATTGCATGAGTTATTTAACCAAATACAGCACTGGACCCCCGGTCCTTCCTCGGAGCGTTGGTGGAAAAGAGTGATGGTCCAGTGCTGCATGATCGGCCCGCTATGATGATGTCGACATGCCAACTGGTCAGTGCATCAGCTGCCAGACCGAGCGGAGGACTGCCCTGCAGGAGTGCTTTTCCTCACACGGCTGTCACTTGCTGCCATCATGCCACAGGAAGTGAGCGATACCCAAAAAGCCCCTATATACTGCATTAGAAGGAAAAACACCAGCATATATTTAAGGGGATAATTCCCCAAAAGCCCATCATGGGCTCTAGCGCTAGCTAAAAGGAGGTCATAGCGCTGCGCCCACATCGCCTTAGAATCACTAACTGGTAAAAAAAAACGTTAGCGCTCGTTAATTTGCGATTCGGAGCATGAGTTTACTGTGCTTTGCGCTCCCTATACCTAACATGGGGAGATCAAAGTGAAAGCACAGATTAACTAGCGTTGGGATCACTTGGTTACTAAGAGCTGGCGCTACCTGAAAAAGTTACCCCCAGCTCAGAGGTGTAGGTGTTCGATTGCGCTGCTGCAGAATCCGTTACATACTCACCTCTGATCCCGCAGTGAGAACGGCAGCCCGATCCGCTGCTTCTGGCTGCCGGGAACATTGTGAGACTGGGGGAAGAAAGTCCCGCTTCGATCACTCCGCCGACCAGCAGGATCCCGCGTGAGGCGAGATCCTGCCTGTCATGTGACCTGGCAGCACGATTTTACATGGAGTCCTACGGACGCCATGGAGGGGATGCTGGGGACGCCTCTGTAGCGCTGCCCCCAGCATCTGTGAGCTTAGCGATCGCCAAGAGGCAGGCTGCCGGACTCGGTGCCTTCCCCGCAATCTGCTGGGGAAACCGGAACGCAAAGGGGAAGTTAGCGAACACTCATTTTTCCCCTTAGCGTCTCGGTCTTAGCGAGAGGCACACGATAGTGCCCCTTGTGTTTGACATGACAGGCGCACTTAAAGGAGTATTCGGCCCGGCTATCCTGCTGCTCGAGTTCACACCGTGTTTAGAATATGTCCTTATTGACAGAGTGTGTGTGTGTGGGGGGGGGTGCGGACTTACTGCGTATGGGTCAGATCCATCCTTGTCAGGTAGTACCTCCGTCTTTCCATGATAAACCATGTCAACCTAATACAAAATAATGAAAGGAGACAAGAGAATTAAAATACAGACAGTTTTGGCAAGCGTTTTCCACTGCTCCATCAGACCCCCCCCCCCCCCCACTACAGACCAACCAGGACCAGGGGGACACCTGGACCTCCCATGTCTTAAAGGGCTGCTCTACACACACTATCTTTTTTAAAGGCCGGGTGTGTGGCGTGACCCCCCCCCCCCCCTCCTTCAGCAGAAAAAGTGGTGTGAAGTAGAGGAGTTCCCTCCACATGCACACATGTCACCAGGCAGATGGGAGTTTGAATTTCCAGGCTGCCGGTCACCAGATGTCAGCACGCCATAGCGAGCATCCTGATGGAAGCAGGCCGACAGATTGGTTCTGCGCATGCGGCTTCAATGCACAGTCTGTGCATCCTACGCAACGCACGTTGCAGAGGTAAGCAAATCACATAGAAAAAAAAGGTAAGGGGATTCTGCATTTCTGCAGCTGACAGAGAGGACTAGCGTGCGCCAAGGGGCTCTGGGGTGACGTTTCCAAAAATATTCAGTGAACAAGGAACGCCTCAGCTTGGCTCAGTTTGGATACAGGTCGTTGGATGGCTTGCACAGCCTCGGTAGGTTTTTTGGGCTCTGTGATCGGACTCGCCATTGGCGTGACAGTCGCCGGCATGCTTCGCTCGGTCACCCGGCTGTGACTCGCCCCATCTCGTTTGCTGCCTAAACCTTAACGCACCTTGAAGTGATCAATCAGATCTGCAGTGACAGCATACGGGGCCCCGATGACGACTTCAGACACGTACTGCACGAATGAGCAAACGTGAGGATGGATCGGCGTAGAAAGGAAATGGAGACAGAAAAATGGTGTCACACTCACAAAAAGCCCAAAAAAACCTGTCGGAAACGTCGGGCCCTTAACTATTGGGAAACTAAAAGTCCCATCAAGCTGGTTGAACTTCATGGGGATTGTAGTCGACCAAGAGTCAGTCTGGGCTCTAAGCAAGCGGTCAGGCTCACCCTGCAGGCCAGGACACTCAGGGTCCTCTCGTGGATGTTCATTATGGGGTAATTCTTTCCTTTGTAGACATTCACCTCCTGAGAAAGAAGAATAAAAAGGATAAAATGCTCAGCGTTGCATGAAAGATCAAAAAATGGCTCGTAATGGCTGGGTATCAGCGGCATGGTATAGAGAGGTGATAGCTTGATAAGCCTTCTTCTGCCTGGGTGAGTGAGCCCAAAGGGGAGCTGTGGACAGTATGTGGGAGATGCTGCAGGAGGTATGGATCGAGAGAAAGGGGTACGGCCATGAGATGATCAACACGATCTGGGGCCTTATCGGCTGGTACGGTGACAGGGAAAGGACGTCACCTGATCGAAGTGCAGCCCAACGATGATGTACGGCTTTGGGGCCAAGCTGTGCACCTTCTCGAGGAAGTCAATATGTCCGATATCTATACAGAGAGGTTAAGGGAAAACCGAGGAGAAACAGATAATGAAACGGTCAAGATATACCAGAATACGACACAGGACACGGGAAGGAGAGGACGCCGCGGACTACCAGCCAACCGGACAGTGAGGTGACTGGAAGTGTATGGAGCGTCGACATTTGGGAAAGACAAGTGTTGTCATTAGGTCACGAAATTAAAGGATACGAAAGAGATCAAAGGCTCCAGCCACGTAAATGATGGTATCTCCAGGCTCAGGCTCTTTCCCGGAGGCAAACTGCATGATCTTTTGCGACGTCTGGAGAAATTGTGACACCCCCGTCCAGGGACTGCAGCCTCGAGCGTCCTGCAAGAGAAACCAATGCTGTATAAGACGTGTGATGCACGAGTCAGCGGCGGAGATCCTAGACATACGTGGGTCAGCAACTTTTGCCGTCCAGATAATTGGGAACTACGTCTCCCATGATGCTCCACCGCTCGTTTAGTCGGCTGAGGCTCGCGGGACATAGTTTCAAAGCAGCTGGAGGGTCAAGGTTGATGACCCCAGGCAAAAAATAGGAAGAGTGAAAGAGCAGCTCCTTATGGGTTTCCAAAAGACATCACTTGAACCCAGCGATTGAATGAGCCTGTCCTGTCTTTGCACAGGTAAGCACTGCATGGACTTCACGGGAAAGTATGACATCACTGCTATTTGCATTAAATCCGCCCCCAGGAGCTTTGCAGGGGGTGAGCTCAATGTTCATAGAACAGAGGAGCCGTGTTAGTAATGCTGGAGGTTCACATATACCAATTAAACGAATACGCCGGCTCTGGTTTTATGTCATTAGGAAGGAGCGAGGTAAGATTTCAACAATGACTAATGTATAACCGTAACGCTGCCGGCCAGATCTGATTCCACCACGAGGGGATCCTAAGAGAGCGCAAATCACGTGGCGCCACCAGGAGGCAGTAACGCACAAACACCGGGAGGAATGATGACAAAAAAAAAAAAAACACCCGCGAGAGTCCAAGGCTGAAGAACACGGTGCAAAAAAAATCAGGGAAAGCCGTACTGCGATACGGTGTATGTTGGTGCAATACAAATAAATAAATACTAATAATAGCGAAGGTGGTGCCTGACCAGTAAAAATAATGACACTATCAGGGTTATTCAAAGAGATCCGAATTGTGGCCGAAAGGACCAGTGAAATTCAGCGTACGGTTACCTTTCCTGGCCATTCGGCTATCCAGAGAGCAGGCAGTTCGCCAAACGTTGACGCATTGCCTGCACATACGGTGCCTGTTCGAGGGCAGTGAAATCCCCAGAGAAGCAATGCTTCGGCTAGAGAACACAAAACAGCAGAGAACAGTTGCCGAAATGCCCTGTCATTCCGTAGCGTCATTCGACAGGTTTATTCAGGCGAATCCCATAGGCTTCAATGTTAAAAATATTCCCGTTTTAATTCAATATCTAATAAACCGTTTCTTTATTTATAGATTATTTTTTTTTAGGATGTCTTCGGCATTTTTTGCAAACCTTTTTTTCTGGTTTTCTTTTAAATCGTTTTTTCTTTTTTCTGTAACAGCCCTTTTTATTATCATTCATTGGATCTTTATGTGTAAATTTCAGACATTTTCGTTCAGTAGTTTCTTTCCAAACAGCGTTTTACTTTTCAAACATCCAAGTATACTGGTTTTTTTTTTCTCACTCCATTCATCTGCGGTGTCGGGTTTTTCCGGCGGCTGCTCTGCGCTGTGATCGGCTCCTGCTCGGGTTTCTCCAGCGTGTTCGGCGGGGTTAATCCAGATGTTTTTGTCGGTTTCGGTGTGCGTTCGCTGGGTTTTGCGGTGAGTGTTCGGTGGGTTTGCAGCAACTTTTCCCTGCATTACGACGGCCCTGTGGTGCTTGCTGAATACACCGCAGGGTCGTCCAAATGGGATCGCCAAATCGCACCGAATTGAAGAGAACGAAAAGTCACCGAACGTGCAGTGACTTTTCGATTCTCTTTGAATAACCCTGTATGTTGACCTCCATCCAGAGTGTGGCGTGTGCAGAGCTTCCAATGACAGACAATGTGCTGCGTGATTATTATCAGTAAATCCATGGGGCTATCGCCGGAGGAGCGAGGTGCTTCATGACAGGGTCTTCTCTGATGACGCAGATTATCCCTCTACCGTAACGTAACAGAAACTACAAAAACATTCAAAAAATATGCAAAGGGAACCAAATCTGTACTTACCTTCCCAAAATTGTCTCTGTGCTGCTGGTAATCGGAGTTAACCCCCTGGGAAGAGAGAGAAGATGTCAGAGCGGGATCCCACACATGTCTCCACCTGCATCCTTTCCACCCCACCGAGTCCTGTCCCCGGTCCATCCTGTATCTGCCGCACTACAAAACTCACACTTTCGACAGTGACAGTCACTGTGCAAAAACCACAAGCCATGCCCGCGCTACTGCCGCATGACACGAACACGATTCCTGTGCGCACCACTTACTACGCTGTGATGAGTCTTGGTCATTAAGAGCATGCGTCCCACCAGGTCAGTCGTGGACACTCCTTGGGTGCGCTGACACTCCCTGAAAGAAGGAGACGTGTGAGTCGCACATAGTCTTCATTCTACATCTACGAGGTGTTTACAAACACTGGCACTGACCTGTACCTTCCGGCAGTCTTCACTTCTTCATATGTGTCTTTGCCGTCTACCGTAAGCGTGATGTCATCTGCGAGGAGGAAACAAGCCAGACATCGGCGCTTAGCCTAACGCATGCACCAAGCCATAAACACTGCAACGCCTGTGAACTGCGGGTAACAGGCCGGTGTCACCACTGAGGGCCAAAACTGCAGCCCTGTGCCACGCCCCACAGCAAGCTCCACCCACCGATAGAGAAACATGGCGGCGCCCAGCGTTGGAACAGGTAGGAATCGGCTGTGATAAGTCACCAAGTTGTGAGATAACGCCTTGATCCCATAACGAAATGAGGTGCTATTGTTCATTATTTATAGATGGGAATTTATCTATGGTGTCGATCGTGTCACCTACGGTGAAGTCAACTCCTGTCCAGATCGCTACGACTTTACTTGCAGCACTGCCAGGGTGTTATGGGAAATGTAGGCTGGATGACGCCCCATCAGACAGTGATTCCACCATCCGTCTCACTCACTTCCATGGACACAGAAGTCACAGTTGTATTTGTCCAGCGTTTCCAGCGTTGTCACGTACGGAGCTCCAGGGACGATCTCATCCACCCATTTAATAGCCCGGACCATCTTGTAGCGCTCCTCCTGCGTGAAGACCGGGGGTCCCTTGTGGCAGGAAATCTCCTCTACGAACAAAAGAGTTAACAGTGAGCGCTCACGTTTCACCGCCCGTCATGTCAGCTACAGAAGATGATCGAGGGCGATGTGAAGGAGGAAAGGGATTTCAAACTCCGGCTGCCCCAGATGTTTCTGAACTACAACTCCCATGGTTCTCTGGCCTTCTATTGCATTCAGAGAATTCAGGGAATTGTAGGCTGTCAACAACTAGAGGGCCGAGGTTTGAGATCCTTGGGTTAAAGGAAGAGCAGCACAGAAGGGCTTGGAAGCCACCAAAATGCTTAGCCAAAGCAGAGCCTTCAGAGACCTCTGAAGGTCACCGGGAGCTCCAAGGAGAGGGACAGACTGTGCGGCACTGGCTCATATTAGCATTTTTCTGCTTACAGGGAACAGAAATCACAATTTTGAGACACTCAGTGCTGAATCGCAAAACCGCCAGGACCCAGAAGCAAGGTCGAGATGATCCTCGCATCCCTGAAATGTGTTGGATGTAGCAAGGCCACCATGGCGAGTTCACAAAACATCACGGTGCGTCTGCTACCGAGTGGTGCCATTGGATATCGGGGCACGGTGACCTCATGACACATTATAGGCTAATGAATAATTAAGAGATGCCGCTGGAGCTCTGTGTCTGCCGCGGGCGTCTCAGCTTCCCATCGGAGTCGAGGGTCATAGCCGTGGTGGGTTTGGAAGATGTGGAAGAGCCGTGGCCTCCTGATTTGTTATCGAGATAAAGAGGTGTGCGGAATTTAGAATGTCGTGGTGTATCACTTACCGTCTGTGTGAACGCCGGCAATCAGGTAATCCCCCATGGCGCGGGCCTGGCGGAGCTGGTTCGAATGTCCGTAGTGCACCATGTCAAAGCTGCAAGAAAGCACAGAGACTTTAAGGGGTTAAAAGTAGAAAGCAGGGCATCCCTGTCGACTGACGCTTGGATATTCAGAGGATCCTGTGTATCGTAAACCTACTGTGAACAACCAACGATAAAGGAACACGAAGTGGGGTAGCGATGGGGAATCTCCAGACACCAGGTGGTTCGGAACTACATGTCCCATGATGCTTAGTCTCACTTAAACCTGGCTGACCATCATGGAACATGTAGTTCAGAAAGATCTGGGATGCCAGGGGTTCCGTCACTGAATTGGAGTCTGCAGTATCCTCAAATGGTGCTGAATAATTAGGATTAACCCCTTGTAGGCAGAACATAAGTAAAGAGTATCAATTGCTAAAACGCTTCTTACACCAGAATGGAATATTAAGCCAAGGCTGTCAAACTCCAGCCCCCACCCCCCAGAATGTTTCTGAACTACAACTCCCATGATTCTTCTATTGCATTGAAGGAATTCGGGGAATTGTAGTCATCAACATCAGGGGGGCTAAGAATTTGACAGCCCTGTATTAAGCCTTACCTGAAAAACCGTGAGACTGTCCCTTTAAGAGACGCATTGGTTTTATGCCATGGGGTTTATTCGCTAAACTGTGAGCGCTGGACACAATTCTGTAGTAAAATAGCTGAGCAGGAGACTCGCTTCCCTAAAAATAAAAAATAAATAAAAAAAAATCCAGAGGTCGCCAACCTTGGCCGTCTGGACGTTTTGAACTACATCTCCCACGGTGCTCAGCCACTCTGTAGACTGGCTGAGGCTCAAGGGAAATGCAGTTCAAAAACATTTAGAGGGTCTAGGGCGGCGACTCCTGAAACTACCATCTAATAACTTTCATGATTAAATTAATCAGAAGGGAAGGTTGGGGGGGGGGGGGGTCTCGACAAAGTTGCCAGGTCAGCCAGGTTTTCTTGGACACGTTATTTCATGCAGAGGGGAGCACAAGGAAAAGTGCTGCCCTGCAACATGTATAATTCATATGCTGCAGGAAGGAAATCAAGGCAGGTCATTCCTTTGTGATTTCTTTCCTGCAGCGTATGGATCATACATACTGCGGGGTGGCGCTTTCATGCGCTGCCCACCAGCATGAGTAAATTATCAGGGTTATTCAGAGAAAGGTGAAAACCAGGAGAATTGCTAGGAGAATGAACAATCTAGAACAAATGGGAGAATTTTTCTGGTCTGGCTATTTTGACCTCGAATTTTCACTTCTCCAGTCATTCTCCTGAGTTTCACCTCTCTCGGAATAACCCTGTGCAAGAAAACATGGCTGAACAGGCATGGGGGTGGCTTGTTCACTGACCAGTGAACTGAAAGCCATATTGTAAAAATCAGGCTTAAATAGATGGACTGCGCCGCCGCCGTGAGCGATTTCTTTTTTTTGCCAAATCTGCTTTTGAGGCCCGAATGTTGGAAAATGCTCGTTTCTTTTATCCAGTTCACTGTTTAGCGAATAATCCCCATGGGAAATGTAAAAAGCAAGATAATTAGGATAATGGCATTAAACCCAAGGCCGCGGTGTGATGTGTTTATCAAATTTATTGCCGTCACAAACGCGCTCATTAAGGATGACCCTTTGCCTTGTGGAAAAATAAAACCCCCTGTTCTCCTTTCCCGGCGGCGACCGATCTGACCCGACTTCCATGATTATTCCTCCCCGTTAATTTACTTGGCTCCGTCTTGCTGGGAGGGAGCCCGGTCCGGCGGCTTCGCGAGGGAGTTGAGCTCAGGACGAGCCTGTCATTAATTGGCCGCCTTTCCTTCTGAGGAAAAATAAAATACATAAATAGGCGCGAGGTGAGAAACCTCTGAAGACGTGAAATCCTTCCGTAACGTCCCTAACCGCAGCGCGGCGGCGAGGGAAAAAAAACCGCGGAGAGCGGAGGCGGCATCTAAAACTAAACATTTAACCATTTCACCACAGAAAAAGCGTAAACTCAATTTTGCATTGATGTTGACGGGAAACGAGTTAGCGAATAAACCCTGTTTACATACATTTTTCATGCAGGGTTAGTCTGCCCCCTGGGGGAAAATTAAATTCTCGGTGAGACCTCACTCCTGTATTACTGTAAAGAAGCTACAATGGGCAGCAGCCTGCCCACAGTGTAACAAAAAGCTCGACAAACTTTACTGCTGCATCACAGCAGCCAGAGAGAAGACAGAATACAGGGAGAGCTCTGGGGTCACTCACGGCTGTACAGTGATAAAAGAAGGAGGTAAGGAAGGGGGCACCTTGATGCTATAGCTGTGTGATAAAGGTTGCGGATGCGCTTCACCTGTGTTACAGCATCACGTGACGCGACCTGCTGCTTACGCCGTGACGAAAGATAGAAATAGAATTTATGATGTCACAGAAAACCTATTGGGCCGTACGTTTCCACGTAACAATACAGCATGTAAAGCACCGTCACGTTACAGCCGCTGGTCTTAGTTATTCAGTATTAAATGACTCGATGTCTGTCAGGAATAAAGAGAATAATGAGCAGGGGGAATGTGGAGGAGATCATGGAAATGACTTTAAAGGGCCGCGACCACCAAAAAAATGCCATGTCCTTACTGTGTTTATGTGATGTTGCTGATATCTTACATGTGTTTGTTTTTCTCTTGTATGTTTAGTTAAAAAAATATTTCCTCTATATGTGTCACTGGGTGCATCCATTGTGTGATATTTTCCTCTGTGGGTCACTGGGTGCATCCATTGTGTGATATTTTCCTCTATACGTGTCACTGGCTGCATCCATTGTGTGATATTTTCCTCTATGTGTCACTGGCTGCATCCATTGTGTGATATTTTCCTCTATGTGTCACTGGCTGCATCCATTGTGTGATATTTTCCTCTATGTGTCACTGGCTGCATCCATTGTGTGATATTTTCCTCTATGTGTCACTGGGTGCATCCATTGTGTGATATTTTCCTCTATATGTGTTACTGGGTGCATCCATTGTGTGATATTTTCCTCTATATGTGTTACTGGGTGCATCCATTGTGTGATATTTTCCTCTATATGTGTTACTGGGTGCATCCATTGTGTGATATTTTCCTCTATATGTGTTACTGGGTGCATCCATTGTGTGATATTTTCCTCTGTGTCACTGGGTGCATCCATTGTGTGATATTTTCCGCTGTGTCACTGGGTGCATCCATTGTGTGATATTTTCCTCTGTGTCACTGGGTGCATCCATTGTGAGATTTTGTGTTGTAAACTGCCCCCCCCCCACAGTATCTTTCCATCACTTGCTCCTCACTGTGTGGATTTGGCCATAGAATGGAGTCTATGGGTCAGTCACCGACTTACATCATTGTGTGGGATGTATTCAAAGGACATTACAGGAGGTAGATAAGAAGTCTTAGGCACCCTGTCATCTCATTAAGCTGCCAGCTCTTATCACTGGTAGCGTGGACATCACAACAGGCCTCCTGTAGCCTCATCTAAACATTCCCTCCTCCACCTCATTAACTGTTAAAGAACAGCAAAGTAAAACTCCCCATTAGATTTTGGTAAATGTTGCATCAGGGGGGGGGGAATATCTACAAAATGGAAACAAGAGATAATAAAACCCAACTTTATTTTTCCTTTTTAGGCTAGGGTCAGACGAACGCATTTTCGCGTTGTCTGTGAAAAAGTGCGTTCGAACGAATGGACGCATTTTTTCACGGAGTACGCGATAGCGGTCATACGATGCGCATTTGCATCCGTGATTTTGTACGGATCATCAATAAAACACTTTGTGCATCTGGACGTTATGTTGGCCGGACATTAGCAGTGTCTGACATCTCCAATTCACGCACACACGCCGCTAGCGGACGCAGCGCACTCTGTACAACCGTACTAGAGGTTTTACGTTCGACAAAATGCGGTCATTTTCCACTTGCGTTGCGCAGCCGGACTTTTGTGCGACCGTACTTCGTATATTGGCCGTCATTGCCCGTCACTTGCTGCTACTACGGCCGTGATTAAGTGCGCCTGCACGTGCGTTCGCACTGCGCTCGTCTGACCCTAGCCTTACATGAAATTACCACAAAATAATAAAACAGCAGCCTGTGTTTTACGAGGTAGTGTAGTTTATAATCTAGTTACAGTTTATGCAAGTGTTACGGTCTCTTTAATCCACCCGGCTTCTCAATCAGCATGTATCTAGCACTCTGAGGCTTATTTATTTAGAAAGGATTTTACCAGGAAGGATACATTGAGATTTCTCTCGTTTTCAGTATGTCCTGGGTTCAAGAACATTGTATTTCTGTAACAACTGTAAGATTTTCAAAGTAATACAATGCAAGATATATAAAAAAAAAAAAAAACACATATACCGTGATGCTCATTTTCAAGCTCAAATTCCAATATGAAGGTAGCAGATCCAGTTTATGGATCACCACAGATAGCGGGCACATAGGCAGTGGCTGTGTGGTTATACAGAGGCTCGTTGTATAGAACAGAAATTTTTAAATCTCACTGCACCCTCTAATCACACTATAGATTCTCAGGCACTGGACCAGGAATGTCAGCATACGCGTGACAAAAGGCGCACACGTGTGACGCAGCCACACGTGGCGCACACACGTGACACAGCCGCACGTGGGACAGCCGCACACACGTGACGCAGCCGCACACACGTGACACAGCCGCACGTGGCGCAGGCGCACGTGGCGTATACACGACGCAGACGCACGTGGTGTAGCTACACATGGCGCAGATGCATGTGGTGTAGCTACACGTGGCGCAGATGCACATGGCGTACACATGGAGCAGATGCACGAGGCGCAGATGCACGAGGCGCAGATGCACGTGCCGTAGATACACATGGCGTACACATTGCGCAGATGCACGTGGCGTAGATACACATGGTACAGATGTACCGTGGTGTAGATACATGTGGCGCAGATGCACATGGCGTAGATACATGTGGCGCAGATGCACATGGCGCAGATGCACGTGGTGTAGATACATGTGGTGCAGATGCACATGGCGTAGATGCACGTGGCGTACACATGGCGCAGATGCACGTGGTGTAGATACATGTGGCGTACACATTGCGCAGATGCACGTGGCGTAGATACATGTGGCGCAGATGCACATGGCGTACACATTGCGCAGATGCACGTGGCGTACACATTGCGCAGATGCACGTGGCGTACACATTGCGCAGATGCACGTGGCGTAGATACACATGGCACAGATGTACCATGGTGTAGATACATGTGGCGCAGATGCACATTGCGTACACATGGCGCAGATGCACGTGGTGTAGATACATGTGGTGCAGATGCACATGGCGTACACATGGCGCAGATGCACATGGCGTAGATGCACGTGGCACAGATGCATGTGGTGTAGATACATGTGGCGCAGATGCACGTGGCGTACACATGGCGCAGATGCACGTGGCGTACACATGGCGCAGATGCACGTGGCGTACACATGGCGCAGATGCACGTGGCGTACACATGGCGCAGATGCACGTGGCGCAGATGCACGTGGTGTAGATACATCTGGCGCAGATGCACGTGGCGTACACATGGCGCAGATGCACGTGGCGTACACATGGCGCAGATGCACGTGGCGCTTATAGGGACCGCAAGAGATCAGTTTAGGATTACGCTGAAATAACGTTTTTTTCTGGCTGTTATGTAAGCACCAGTCCTATAAGCGGGAACGGGAAGACATTCCACCAGCACATTCCGACAGGCAGAGAATGGAATTACAGGTGCTTCAGGGACAGATTACACATTAACAGAGCCAGGATGCCACTGTTACAGTCAGGGACCTCTCAGATGGTATGCGGCCGCTCCTGTCACTCTCAGCCAGCCAGTACGACCTGATCAATGATATATGTAATATAATGATGTCGCTGTAGGGCGGATCACGGAATTTACAGCCAGCGGGGATCTGAAACAAAGCTGTTATCTTATGATGGGTCGATAGGGGAAAGAGTCCAGGAGCGTCCTATCAGAATCCAGTGACAGCACGAGGCGGGCGTGATGGCACAATTGCCTGCCGTGCGGACAAAGGTCGGAGTGGCATCATACGTGGCACTTGTTATTGTGCAGCCTGACCCGGGGGTTACAGGGGATAAACACAGGCGAAGGGGCCAGCGTAGTCCAAAAATAACAGGGGCGCAGAGCCTCGGCTGCAGGGACAGATGGTGTAAACAAGCAGAGCTGAACTGGCAGATTCCGGGGGGGGGGGGTGGTAGAACTGGCAGAGCACCATGGGAGTGGCAATCCAGCACTAGTTTTTTGTCAGAAATACCAGTATGCTGTCTGTATCTTGCATGGGGTGTGACGAGCTCCACCTCACGGATACAGCCCCGGAGCACAGGTGTGACAGCAGAACGAGGCAGCACGGCATGGGGATACATCGTAACAAGCCACAACTGCATGTATCAAAACAATAAACAAAGGCGTAGCAACCTTGGGCCCTCCAGGTTTTGGAACTACTTTTCCCGCAATGTTCAGTGAACCAGATGATTGGGTGAGCCTCATGGGAGATGTAGTTCCTAAGGTTGCACAGACTTCATTAAATAAAACGGATCAGGTCTACTTCTATCCAGGGAGGAGTGAAGGATGCATGCGGAGCGGAGTGCAAGGTTACTCTCTACATAGCTATTCGTTTGCGTAATAAAAAAAAACAAAAACTTTTTATGATCCTCCTAGAAACACGTTAAAACAAAATGTATACAAAGCTCTGCCTTTTAAAAAGTCGCGTCTCCATCAGCAGCAAACGCAGCCTGTGCTACTGTACTGCCGCTGATCCAAAAGCAATAAACCAACAGGAAGAAGTAATAACCGCTAATCCAACCCCGGCAGTGCCGGCACCATAACGGCAAACAGAACATAAAAGATCCGCAAAGGCCATAATATTCTATATATTTACATGTAATATCCTGACGCATAGAATATTATAGAGGGGGGGGCTCCCTATATGGAGGTATTACATGGAAATATAGGGGGGCTCCTTATATGGAGGTATTACATGGAAATATAGGGGTGGGCTCCCTATATGGAGGTATTACATGGAAATATAGGGAGGCCTCCCTATATGGAGGTATTACATGGAAATATAGGGGGGCTCCTTATATGGAGGTATTACATGGAAATATAGGGGGGCTCCTTATATGGAGGTATTACATGGAAATATAGGGAGGCCTCCCTATATGGAGGTATTACATGGAAATATAGGGGGGCTCCTTATATGGAGGTATTACATGGAAATATAGGGAGGCCTCCCTATATGGAGGTATATTAACATCGGAAATATAGGGGGGCTCCTATATTGGAGGTTTACATGGAATATAGGGGGGCTCCTATAGGGGGTATTAGGAGGCCTCCCTATATGGAGGTATTACATGGAAATATAGGGAGGAGCTCCTATATGGAGGTTTATTTACATGGAAATATAGGGGGCTCCTTATATGGAGGTAATTAATGGAAATATGGGAGGCCTCCCTATATGGAGGTATTACATGGAAATATAGGGGGGCTCCTTATATGGAGGTATTACATGGAAATATAGGGGGGGGCTCCCTAGATGGAGGTATTACATGGAAATAAAGGGGGGCCTCCCTATATGGAGGTATTACATGGAAAATAAATAGGGGCCTCTTATATGGAGGTATTTATCATGGAAATATAGGGGGGGCCTCCCTATATGGAGGTATTACATGGAAATATAGGGGGGGCCTCCTTATATGGAGGTATTACATGGAAATATAGGGAGGCCTCCTTATATGGAGGTATTACATGGAAATATAGGGGTGGGCTCCCTATATGGAGGTATTACATGGAAATATAGGGGGGGGGGAGCCTCATTATATTTACATGGAATACAAATAGGGAGGGAACCCCATAATAGTCTATTTACATGCAATACCCTGACATATGGAAAGCCCCCAATAATATACTACATATAGGGAGAGCTCACACTAATTTTAATTTTGTATATATTTAAATCGAACACAGGGAGAGACCCCCATAATATTCTATATATTTACATGGATTACCCCCTATAGGGAAAGCCCTCTATAATATTCTATATATATTTTTACTGATATAGGGCGAGCCCCCCCATAGTATTTTGTATATTTGCATGTAATTATATATATACACACACACACTCATGTAATACCCCGTATAGGATTAGCCCCACATACATATATAATACACATGTAATACCCCATACTTAGGGACAATCCCCATAATATTCTGTATATTTACATGCAATACCCCGATATAGGGAGACCCCCCAATAACATCTATATTTACATGTTACACCCTGATATAGGGAGAAATCAATAATTGTACATAATATATATTGGGGTGTTACAAGTAAATATATGGAATATTATTAAGGGGGGGCTCTCTATTTTAACATGTAACCCTCCGATATAGGGAGAACCCCCAATAATATTGTATACAGTTACAGGCAAGACCCCGATAAGAGAGAGCCCCCCAATAATGCACATATTTACATAAAACACTCAAATATAGGGAGAACCCCCCATAATATTGTATATAGTTACAGGCAAGACTCAGAGCCCCCCAATAATAGTGTATATATATATATATATATATATACACACACGTAACACCCCAATATAGAGCCGCCCAATAAGTGTGTTTATATTAAAAGAGCGCCCCCCCCCCCATACTGAACATATCAACAAGGATCACAGAATCTACAGAACACACTTTATTGTTCCACACAGTGAGAGGCCAACGCCCCCCTCCCGGCATTGCCCGCGTCCCGCCCCGGTGACTCTCACCAGCCATCGCACCACACCCGCACAGGTCGCCTGCTCCCGAGTTCCCTCTCGGCGGAGGAGCCGCTGTGTCCGTTCCGAATCATCCCAGTCAGTCAGTCAGTCAGTGGGAATACCCAACCGGAAGTAGTTTACAGAAAGCCGGGCCGCTCCCCAGGAAATGACGCAAGGCTCTGCCCTGGAAACCAGAGACGCGGCGGGAAGCACAGGCGGCCATGTTTAGCACTGGCAATAACTCGCCATGCCAGTAGTGTACAGCAGCCATGAATCCCGACCAACCCAAAACCCTCATCAGCAGTATCATTACATGTTACAGTAAACATAAACCCAACAAAATAGTTTGTGTATAGTGTCCAGAGTTCTGTTATCGCTTTGTCTTCCTGCCCTTGGCGCAGCCTTTACCAAACCAGCCTCCATGCAGGGTCTGGGGTGACAGGGACGGTGCTTTGGCTACAGATTCTGGCAGCGTGGACAATACTGCTGGGGCTATAAGCCTGCGGCTGTGGCTCTCCTCCTCACCGGGCCGTAGTGGGACAGCGATGTTAAAGATGGGATCCTGACACCTAAAAAGAAGGGGGGGGGGGAACCGTTAAAAATGGGTCTATGGATCTCAAACTCTGTCATCCCCCCAGATGTTACTGAACTACACCTCCCATGATTCTCTGGCCATTTACTGCACTCAGAGTATTATGGGAATTGTAGGCAATCAACATCTGGGGCCAGATTTTGAGATCATAAAGATGCCGCAAAGTGACAAGAGATGCTTGGGGCAAACACACGATGCTTTGATTACCCAGGTGGTCGGGGACGGGCAACAGCTTTTCCAGGACATTATAACCTACGTATGCCAATGGGTGGCAAATGAAAAGTGCTCCCCTGCAGTACGTAGAATTCGTATGCTGCAGGAATAAAATGCACCTTATTAACTCGTAAATGTATTTCCCATCTGCAGTGGATGAGTCCTACATACTGCTGGGGAGCACTTCACATATTAACATGTAGAACAGGGGGTCAGCACCCTTGCCGCCGCCGCCCCCCCCCCCAAATGGAACTACAACTCCCAAGATGCTCAGCCACTCAGACCAGGCTTCCTGGGAAACGTAGTTCAAAAACAGCAGGAGGGGGGGGGTAAAGTTCTGATATGGCAACCTTAGGTTCACAGCTATATACGGAGACCGTGACAACCCTTCTATTGATCAGTAGGGATAAAGAAGAGGAGTGTGACATGGCTCTACGACATGGATCTCAAATCTTGTCCCCTCTCCTTCAATGGCCTACAATTCCCATGATTCCTTAAATGCAATAGATGAAAAGAGAATCATGGGAATTGTAGTTCAGGAACATCTGGGGATGGAATTTATCCAGAGAGAGACAGCAGGGCAGTGTGAGGACGGTGATAAAACGGACATAACCCTTCAATGCACCATGGGCGGAGGTGACAGGACCCAGCTGATCATTCTATTTACCAACGGTGGGGTTGGGAGGGCAAAGGTCAATATGATCGTATGGGAGACGACAATGAGAACTAGAGGAGGACACGAAAGAATAAAAGAATAGGAGTTATGATACGCCCATCTTTAGCGATCACACACCGATCATATTCTGGGACGTCCAGGTTTAATTTGTTCATCAGGAGCTCCATGACTTCGTCACATTTTCCGTTGATTTTCAGGGTGGCCATCGAGTCTTTCGGCGTCCACTGAGGAAGGGTAGAAATGTCTATTAGGGGAACAGTTCACGCAGGAGACACTGACCAATCATCAGAGGCGTTATTACGATGGCTTGAAAAGCCCAACATACTGTTATCCATTCGAATATTATTATTAGTCAGAGACCCAAGTTTTGTTGCGTAACCCGTCCAAGAGGTTTTAAGCTACAACCACCAAAATTTGGCACGGACCCTCAGCACGGACCCACTTCAACTGCTGTATTTTTTCTAAGCGATTCGATTTACGATTTTTCCATAGCGGGCTTCTGAAATTCACTGAGACGAGGAAACCTCTGACAGCCCAGTTGAAAATTTTAACGGACACACCGAGCGCTGAGAGTCCTTAACCGGCACACCGGGATCTTAAAGGGACAGTACCACCAATATAAGCTGTAACTAGATTACTTGAACACGCTGCTGCTTTGTTCCTATGAAGTAATTGCATGTAAAAAGGAGTTTTTTTTTTAAATCACCCATTTCGTGGCTTGTTCCCATGATGCAACATTTAGCCAAATCTGTGCAGAAGTTTTACTTTATTTTAAAAACCTAAATTTCTTACACTGCTCTTGTTTATTTAATCTACATTATTGAACATGTATGCGTTGGAAGAGTGTACGTTTAGATAAGGCAGCATGAGGTCTATTGTTGTCCAGGCTGAGATAAGAGATGGCAGCTGAATGAGATAAAACAGGGAGCTTAAAATACTTCTATTCTACTCCCTGGCAATGTCCTTTGAATACATCCCACACAATACAATGATTTGAGTCAGTGATTGGCCCATTCACTACATTCTATGGCCCAGTGAGAACACTAGAACACTGCAACACTGGTGCAAACGACACTAAATAACTTCGGCAAAAGCTGCAGTGTGAGGTATGGTGAACTACGGTAACAGTTCCCTAAATAGTGAATTCCCTGAAGTTTGATCGAGTAACACCACGTCCCACCCCGTCCCACCCAATGAAAGAATGGTGGATCACAAAATAGCCAAATAAAGTATTAAAAAACACACACACACACGACATACCTGTAGATTCACAATATACAGCTTGGGTCTTCTCGATGGAGGTCTGTTCATGCCCCACAGAGACGGATACTTCTTCAGGACCTAATGGGGAGGGACGCGGAGGCAAAAAAAAAAATAAATGATGACATACTGATTCAGCCCACGTCTTATACTCCACCTTTTTGCTTCACGTAAATTACTGTCTGGTCACAGATGTCAGTAACGTAGGTCTTGCAGAGGTTTTAGGAACTACATTTCCCATGAGGCTCATCTGACCTAATGAGTGACTGAGCATCATGGAAGATGTAGTTCCAAATCATCTGCAGGGCCAAGGTCGCCGACAGTTGATTTAAAGGGACATTGTTGTAGGATAAGGATGCACATCCTATCTACTAGCAACTCTGTCATGATGGCCATTAAATGCCATTTATTGGTTTTGCTGGAATCTCGATTGGCCGCCTCCTAAACACTGATCAAAACAGAAACCGCACCCTGTCCTGTGAACCAGGAAGATAAAGATCACAAGTGGAGTCTGCAGTATCCTGAAGGCTGGAGACAGAATAGGATTAACCCATTGTAGGCAGAAAATAAATTAGTTTAAATTGCTGTAACGCTTATTTTACCGGACATTATTCTTGACAGCTAGCTTTATAACCACTAGGACAGCCGTAAAGCCGAGGCCTGGCAAATCATGGGACATGTAGTTGTGGGGAATATACGATAGCCAATACTTTCCTAGGGTACAGACTTAAATTCTGGGGAAGCTCCGAGGCAGACGTTAATCGTGCAATAGTATGGCAAGGAAAGGAGTGCATGCTGGGAGGTTTGGTTACCAAATAAACCAAATTTAAGCCTCCACCATCCCTGTCCATACCACAACGTCCATTAAAAAAGATTGAGCGGGCCCTGTAGTCCATTTCCTTTACCTTGAGACTAGAGCCCAGGCACAGGATGACGTCGGCTTTCTCCGCGGCTTGCAGAGCCCCAGCCCAGTTGAGCGGCTGCGCCAGCTTCCCGCGCTCCCCGAAGTGCACGATGGAGTCTCTCAGCTCGCCTCCGCATTTGTGACACAGGCGCCCGGTGTTGTGCTTGTGAAGGGCCGTGCGTTCCGTCACGTCAAACAACCGCACGTACTCTCTGTTGGGGGAACAGGATGTGCAGACCTAAGCGAGAGGACGGAGACCGTGCATTACCCACAATGCTCCTTGCTTTCGCTACTTCAGAGGACAAAAGGAGGACACGCAGACCTCGCCTCACCTCTATGTACATGTTTCCGTGCACCTCAGAAGTGGCTGCTCGCGGCAAGCCGCTGCGTAAATGAAGCCCGTCACAGTTTTGTGATACAACGTGCTGGACCTGTTGGACGACACGAAGAAAGAAAATGTGCAAGTCTTTACGTGAACATATTCAGCCTCTGCACACATACAGGACGCAAACAGAAACCACAGATCAGGACCTGTATGGGGGTTCAGAGAGGTGAGGACTACTATGCACTAGGCCAGTGATTGTGAACCTCGGCCCTCCCAGATATTTCAGAACTATATGTCCCATGATGCTTAGTCACACTTCAGGCGACCTGAGCACCATGGGACTTGTAGATCAGAAACATCTGGGGTGACGAGGTACGCCTTCACTGCAACAGGTCTCAAAATTTCTACTCGCCCATTCATGTTTGGCGAGAGGAAATGGAGCCCCACTTGTAGAAACCCAAAAGGGACTGCCGGGCAGCCAGGGTGCTGGGGAGGGACCCCCGAATCTGCATAGAGAGCTCTGCAAGTCTCCTGGCAGGTCGTACGGCAAGCAGAATAGTAGGACAGCGCCCCATGTGGCTAACCTCTGTATGACAAACAACAAGTGGGAAGCTGGAGCCACAGCGCCTTCCTGCGGTACAGAGCACATTATTATCATTTATATAGCGCCAACAGTTTACGCTGTGCTTTACAATAACCAAAGGGAACAAGATAAAAGGGACATAGGATGGAAACATGAGGTGTAGAGGGCCCTGCTCATAGGAGCTTATCGTCTAGAGGGATTGGGGTTGAGGAAGACTAGGGGAGTTTTACTGGAAGGCAGGCTCATTAGTGCCAGTGATTCGGTAATGGTGGGGTCATAGAAGCAGCCTCAATCAAGTGTGAGTCAATCTTATGCAGGAGGATGGGTTGCATCAGTGATGTGGTACGCTACTCTGAAGAGATGGGTTTGAGGGATTTCTTGAACATCAGGGGAGAGTTTAATAGGACGAGGCAAGTCATTCCACAGGACCGGAGCTGCCCTTGAGAAGTCCTGGAGACGAGAGTTGGCCGTGCGGGTGTAGACAGATGACAGGTGGAGATCGCCTGCTGAACGGAGATGTCTAGACGGGACGTTTTTGCATAGTAGCAAAAGACATGTGGGGGGGGGGGTCGAGTTATTGAGCGATTTGAACATGAACGTCAGTATTTTAAACTGTATCCTGAAACGTACAGGAAGCCAATGGAGGGACCGGCAGAGTGGGGAGGTACGCGAGGTGCGTCTGGTGAGAAAAATAAGCCTGGCCCCTGCATTCATTACAGATTGCAAAGGGGCGTTACGGGAGATGGGGAGGCCAATAAGGAGCGAGTTGCAGTAATCAAGTCCTGGTAAAATACTTTTTAAATAAATAAAATGATCAGAGCGTGAACCAGCACCTTCACGGTATCTTGTGTCAGAAAGGGGCGGATGCAGGCGATGTTCCTACATCACCGCACAGACATTGCTGACACTGCAGACTGGAAGAAGTGCGCCCCCAAGTGGCTAAGCTCTGTATTGCAGACAGAAAGTGGAAAGCTGGAGTCAGACCCAGAGAGCGGCACAGAGCCCGTCCATACAGAGCTGCATCTGTCTGCAGGTGTACTGGCAGATTGCACTGCAAGCAGAACGGCATTGAACGCTGTGTCGCTGACAAGAACGAGAAAGCAGGGGCATCTACAGCCTCGACCAATTACACAAAAATATGTAAATATACCCAAGGGTAAGATCTCACCAGGCCGGCGCTGTGCAAGCGAGCGATACACATGTGCGTAACAGTTGGCTGTGCGTCACTCAGATCCCCCGTACTGTGAAAGAAGAGAGATTAATCATCCATACATGAGGAATAAACAGGTGACAGGTCAGGTAAAAGCTTGCTGCTCCGTGCACACACGCAGATCCATTTCTAATGTCCAATGGGTTTTTATGGATTATTTTCATGCGCGGGCAGTGTGGGTTTGTATCATACACATTATTTAGCTTTTACCACCTCTGATGGTTGGCAGAGCAGTGTGTTGGTACCTGCGGCACAGGTTACCCGCGCTGTGCGGCTGAGAGGACGGGTTTGTTTAGGTGGCCTCACCTCACACTCTGGCCTTTATTCAGAAGCGTCCACACGCCATTCGGGCCCCTGTAGTCCGGGATAGCGGCCGACTGTGAAAAGAGCAGCATTGGGTCACATGACACAACTCGGTTTCAATGTATGAAGGTTTTATCCTGTTCTTAAGGCAAAAATAATTCAAGTTTTAGTATTTTTTTTCCATTTCTTTTGGATCAGCAGCAATAACCCCCAGACATACCACCCTCCGCCCTTATAGTATATGAATGGCTCCGCCACCCGCAGAGGGCACATGCCCGCAGTTACCGTGCTGATCCCGGCTCCAGTGTAGATCACCATGTATTCTGCCGCCCGCACAGCTTCAGCCAACAGCAAAACCTTCTGGTGCAGAGCCGGAGCCTCATCCACCACCTGCAATAACAAACAAGTCTCAGCCATGGCGGCTCCTGCTGTGTTTACAATCACTGGGGGTCCAGACCAGCATGGCTGACTACCTCCACACAGAACTCATGAGTCACCATGACAACAGGCAGCACCATGTCTGCCCGCAGAGAGACCACTTCATCCACTGTGGTATACAGCCAGGATAGGGGTGAGCACTCCCCATCATTCCCAGAATTGTGGTCCACTCTCTTGCCACCCCAAAGCAGGTCAGAGGTCCGGTCCGGTACGCGCCCCCCCCAAAGCAGGTCAGAGGTACGGTCCGGTACACGCGTGCACCCCCCAAAGCAGGTCAGAGGTACGGTCCGGTACGCGCGCCCCCCCCCCAAAGCAGGTCAGAGGTACGGTACGGTACGCGCGCCCCCCCCAAAGCAGGTCAGAGGTACGGTACGCGCACCCCCCCCAAAGCAGGTCAGAGGTACGGTACGCGCCCCCCCCCCAAAGCAGGTCAGAGGTGAGGTACGGTACGCGCCCCCCCCCAAAGCAGGTCAGAGGTGAGGTACGGTACGCGCCCCCCCAAAGCAGGTCAGAGGTACGGTACGGTACGCGCCCCCCCCAAAGCAGGTCAGAGGTACGGTACGGTACGCGCCCCCCCCAAAGCAGGTCAGAGGTACGGTACGGTACGCGCCCCCCCCAAAGCAGGTCAGAAGTACGGTACGGTACGCGCACCCCCCCCCAAAGCAGGTCAGAGGTATGGTACGGTACGCGCACCCCCCCCAAAGCAGGTCAGAGGTATGGTACGGTACGCGCACCCCCCCCAAAGCAGGTCAGAGGTATGGTACGGTACGCGCACCCCCCCCCAAAGCAGGTCAGAGGTATGGTACGGTACGCGCACCCCCCCCCCAAGCAGGTCAGAGGTATGGTACGGTACGCGCACCCCCCCCAAAGCAGGTCAGAGGTATGGTACGGTACGCGCACCCCCCCCCCAAAGCAGGTCAGAGGTATGGTCTACCCCCCCCCCCAAGCAGGTCAGAGGTACGGTCTACCCCACCCCCCCCAAGCAGGTCAGAGGTACGGTCTACCCCACCCCCCCCAAGCAGGTCAGAGGTACGGTCTACCCCACCCCCCCCAAGCAGGTCAGAGGTACGGTCTACCCCACCCCCCCCAAGCAGGTCAGAGGTACGGTCTACCCCCCCCCCAAGCAGGTCAGAGGTACGGTCTACCCCCCCCCCCCAAGCAGGTCAGAGGTACGGTCTACCCCCCCCCCCCAAGCAGGTCAGAGGTACGGTCTACCCCCCCCCCCAAGCAGGTCAGAGGTACGGTCTACCCCCCCCCCAAGCAGGTCAGAGGTACGGTCTACCCCCCCCCCCCAAGCAGGTCAGAGGTACGGTCTACCCCCCCCCCCCAAGCAGGTCAGAGGTACGGTCTACCCCCCCCCCCAAGCAGGTCAGAGGTACGGTCTACCCCCCCCCCAAGCAGGTCAGTGGTACGGTCTGGGTCCCCCCCAAAAGCAGTTTCACAAATTGGGGCCCCCTCCTTTACACCCCCCGCCCCGCACTGACCTCCCGCTCCCGGGATTGCTGCCGCTCCCGCTGGTGTCTCCGCCTCTCCAGTTCCCGCACCAGGTCCCCGCAGTGTGTGAGCAGCTCCCGTTCCCCGGTGCTCCGCTCGGCCGCCGCTTTGTGCAGGATCCGGGTGACCTGGAGACACAGACAATGAGTCCCGCGGTCCCCGTGTGAGCTCCATCCTGTCCCGGTGCCTCGCCCCGGTACCTGTCTCCGCCGCTCCTGGTGCTGCTCTCGCCGCAGTATTTCCTCCCGGGCCTCCGCTTTCCGCTCAGCGCGACCCATTTCACCGGTAACTTCCGCGTTATTCCGAGACACTGAAATGCAACTTCCGATGCCGACTCTCCGAGCTCTACTCGCCAGAGACAAGTCTCACCGAGCACCCAAAAATGTCGCCCATCGTTGCCATTATCCCGGAGTCCAAACAGCTAAGGGCTCCAGTATCATGTCACCCGAGCTGGGGACAAAACTTAAAGGAACACTCCAGGCTGAAATTCACCCCCTTTTTTTTTACATTATATTAAACCTATTGCCCTAACTAAAATATATATATATATATATACTGAATGGCTAAAAACGACACTTTTCCAATGGCATTTTTTTTTTTTTTTACTCACCACGACGGGAGCGGAAGAGGAGGGAGGTAAAGCTGGAACTTGGCTTAAGGTTTACGTGCAAAGCGCGCATGCGCGCCTATCACGTTAACCAGCCAATCCGCTCATTCAACCGCGCATGCGCAGAGCAGCGCACGTTCGCGAGGGTAGCTGAAGTTCACTCCGCCTGCTCGTCTAAAAACTCTTAGGCGGAGGAGGAGACGGCAGCTCCGACTCCTTCTCCTGTGCGTTACCGCGACTCTGCCGGAGTGGTGGGACGTCATCGCGCTTGTAGCGCGTTGACGTCCCAGCTTTGCCGAGAGTTCCAAAACGCGGGACCTTGAAACCCGATCAGCTGATTGACAGCTGGGAGGGCGGAGTAAAGTCCACCGCTTCTCTCAGCAATATCAGCCGATCGGGAAAAGGTAGAAGGCTGGGGAAAAAAAATGGGATACTTCAGGCAATATGACCACCTTAAAAAGCTGAGGTGGTCATATTGCCTGGAGCAGTGGTCCCCAACCCAGGCCCTCAGGGCCCACTAACAGGACAGATTTTGCAGATCACCATGGGGAAATGCAGACTGAATCCTGCAATCACTGAGCAGCAAATCATAACACCTGTGCTGTGCTTCAGATATCTGGCAAACCTGGCCTGTTAGTGGGTCACTCCGGGACCGCCGCGGGCACAATAGATGTCATCGCGGCGGCGCAATGACATCTATTTCAGGCGCCCCCCGCGTGTGCGGAGGAGGCGCCTGAAAGGGAGGGGGGAGGTCCTTCGGACCTCTCTCCCTCCCGATCGCCGGGGTCCTGAGCTTAATGCCAGCCACTGTTTGGAAGGGCACAGCCTGCCCTTCCAAACGGTACCTGGCATTAACCCCATGGGGGCCAGATCACGAATCGGCGCCGAAAAGCGCCTGTTCGTGATCCTTTCCCGGAGCTGGCCGACATCTTGGATGTCGGCCAAGCCTCCGGGAACTCCCCCTGAGGACTGGCGTCATCGTGCATAGCACGATGACGCCAGTTCTGGAGTTAACCCCTAGCTGCCACCAATGGTGGAAATAGGGGGTTCCAATGAACCCCCTATCTCCCGATCCATGGCAGCTAGGGGTTAATGTTAAACAAGTTTTTTATTTGTTTTGTTAATGCAGCAATATTGTTCCCATTTAATTTATAATGTGAACAATGATGCTGCACTAACGATTTTTGTATGCGGTGCGTTTGTTAAAAATAGTGAAATTTTCCCCCCCAAAAAAATGTAACGAGTCCCCATTTCTGATTTTTTTAACAAGCGCACCCCATACAAAATATAACCGCAAACGATCGCATGTTAAAATGTGAAAAAAAAAACACTTGACACGTTGTAAATTTTTGAAAATTCAAATTTTATTGCATATTTTGTTATAATATACAGACAAGTCATAACGTATACATATAATAATGACATATTATGAATGCCGGAAAGAACGATATATAATATGTCTGGGTCATATAATAAAATAAGGCTTCAAAACGCGGTTAAACATGATGAGCGAAACCGGTAAAAATGACCTCAGCACACAGGCGGAAAATGCCTCAGCAGCGAAAGGGTTAAGCAGGCAGATATTGTTGTTGCCATTTTCCCAAAACGGTCTGTTAAAACACTGATTCCTTTATATATTCATACAATATCCAACCACTTAGGGGTTGTTTTCCTGGACACATTTATTCATGCTGATGGGCAGTGCTTGAAAAATGCCACCCTGCAGCATGTAGAATCCATAGCAATGGCCCCAGAGGAACGTCAGTGGTGGAGGCAGTACCAACCCAAGGCTATCTCTGGGCTTTTTAGATGATATGACGAAATTTTTAGAGCAATAAGATTTACTATGCTTTAGACAAGAGTCACTGTTGGCAGTTTAATAGCTTTGCAGCTCTGTTATACACTCACACACCCTGAGTAAATGGAGGTGCCTCTAAAGTGACGAATATTAGGAAAAAACAGGGATTTAGGTTTCTTATAGGGAATAGCCACCCTAAGGCCCGTGTCAGACGGACGCAGTGTTCACGTCCGTGTTACCGCACATAAGTACGTCCGTGATCGCATACAATTGTGGTAAATGGAGCCCCACACACGAAGTACGTCCGCACAGAAGTGTGGATGCATAACGGACGTGGCAAATGGACGCAGGTTAGGCAAGAACGTAATACTGCTAGAACGGACGTGCGGAGTGCGCCACGTCCGCAAAGCTTTGTGTGTGCATGATGGACGTGGTCAGACGGACTGCATTTATACGTCCAGCGTTTTTGACGGACAAAATGTTTTTTCATTTTAATTTATTTTCCCTCCTACATCCGACAAAAATAACGTCAGTCACAAAAATGGTCTGTGTGGCCACTACATTGTCGTCAGTCAGAAAGTACGTCCGTACTGCACGGACGCACAGTCCGTACAAAATGCGCTGGTCTGACTCTAGCCTAAATAGGGACACACAGGGTGTATGAAATAATAAGCCAATACGCAATTCCACAGGCGTGCACAGCCTCATCTCTGAATATTTTGGGTGCACACACTCCCGTTTAGACCTGTTCCAGCGCTTTCAGAATGCAGATCGCACGATTATTTTATTTATATTATTGTGCGGTGGATTGTGGGAGCAGAGGGAAGGTGAAACTGGTGGCCAGAAGAATATCATAGGGATTGCATGGGAAGGTCCAGAGGTTTGGGCTTAGTAAGAGTAACTAGAGAGAGAAGTGGAGACAGCTGGAAAGGAGAGCTGAAATTAGGGACGAGAGAGAGAATAAATAGATCCCTTGGCGCTCAAATGCAAATACAATAATAATATAGTGATGCTGCTGGTACACCCCGATAGGTGGCTATCCTTCCACCAGACGGAGAAAGTTGTACACAATACAGAGTAGGGGGACAGCGCTACCGGCGCACCAAATTGTGCGTGTATAAAACAATACAATATAAGCTTACACGTGCTGTAAACAGTAGGCTTCAATCAAAATGAGAGTCGCCGTCAGTAATATCTTGGTCCTCAAATAGAACAGAAAATAAGGACTGTAGCGTAATATTGTAAATACAGCTCTGAATGACCATGAGGAACAACAAGACGTACACTCACACTTTTAGAGAGCAACTATCACTCTACTTAAATCTCATTACGGACAGTCCAATGGCCGGCCGGCCGCCAATATCCTCCGGGCTTTAACATTGCGTCTCACAAGTCAGAATGGAGAGAATCATAGCGCAATACGGCCGTATATATTCATCAAATGAGTGCATCGCAAAAGGCCTTCTCACCCTCCCTTGAGCAAATAGTCTTGCTTGTGGGTATTGCGAGTTCAGAGGTTGTTCAGCCGGGCACAAAGCTTCAATAGTCCTTCCGGCTTCTCTCACGGGTAGAATGGATCCTTCACCTCCAGTGACGTCCTCTAAAACAGGGACCTTTTACACAAACGACTGGCTTTCAGCTCAGCATTTAGTGAATGGAGCCCTCTGTCTGCATTTGTCTGTGATTATGTCTGTTTCTCGGTGTCTTTCAGTGTGTGCATCAGTCTGTATGTTTCTCTGTTTCGGTCTGTGTCCTGACTCCCTGTGAATCTGTGACAAACGGAGACATCTTCTGTGACAATGATTCTCCCGGGATTCTTTGTGTCACTATGAGTTTGTGTCACTATGTCTTTGTGTGTGAAGATTTCTTTTTGTGTCTGTTGTGGTCTATGTTTCTGTGTTTCTCTGCATGAATATTTCTGTGTGACTTGATTTGTGTTTCTGTGTACGTATCCGTGTCTTTGTGTGAATATTTCTGTATGTGTCGGTCTTGATTTGTGTTTCTGTGTACATATCTGTTTCTCTGCATGAATATTTTTGTCTGTCTTGATTTGTGTTTCTGTGTACGTATCCATGTCTCTTTGCGAATTTTTCTGTATGTGTCTGTCTACGTATCTGTGTGTGAATATTTCTCTGTGTCGATCTTGATTTGTGTTTCTGTGTATGTATCCATGTCTCTGTGCGAATATTTCTGTGTCTACGTATCTGTGTGTGAATATTTCTCTGTCGATCTTGATTTGTGTTTCTGTGTACGTATCCATGTCTCTGTGCGAATATTTCTGTGTCTGTCTACGTATCTGTGTCTCTGAATATTTCTCTGTGTCGATCTTGATTTGTGTACGTATCTATAGAGAAAAAATGTGGCGGGACAGGCGCTTCCTTCACAATGACAGGGATGTCCTCACTTAAATGACAGTTCTCCCCTCTGTTGGATGAGTGTAAACCTCAAACAGAACAGAAAACAAAAATAATGGTGCAGTATGTCAAGGCAGTATACTATTAAAATAAAGATAAGAGGATTGCACTCACATGGTGTGGTGTCTTAGTATCAGACACCAGATGTTTATAGCGGCTGGCAGAATTATGGAAGGAACGCCAGACTTCCCTTGGTGGTGCTCCAACGTCTGTGGTGGTCCTCCAATCTTTGGGTACTCCAAGAGCCTTGATGTTGTTTCAGTATCCGTTCCCCTGATCCTCAGCAGCGGTGTAGATCACAATCATGTGGGGTACAGCAGCCAGGAAACAGGAAGAATAGGGACAGCAAGCAAGGTATAATGGGATTTATTGGTATAAAATAATTAAAATAATCTTGGTACATCCAGAGTGGATGTACCAAGATTATTTTAATTATTTTATACCAATAAATCCATTATACCTTGCTTGCTGTCCCTATTCTTCCTGTTTCCTGGCTGCTGTACCCCACATGATTGTGATCTACACCGCTGCTGAGGATCAGGGGAACGGATACTGAAACAACATCAAGGCTCTTGGAGTACCCAAAGATTGGAGGAGCACCACCAAGGGAAGTCTGGCGTTCCTTCCATAATTCTGCCAGCCGCTATAAACATCTGGTGTCTGATACTAAGACACCACACCATGTGAGTGCAATCCTCTTATCTTTATTTTAATAGTATACTGCCTTGACATACTGCACCATTATTTTTGTTTTCTGTTCTGTTTGAGGTTTACACTCATCCAACAGAGGGGAGAACTGTCATTTAAGTGAGGACATCCCTGTCATTGTGAAGGAAGCGCCTGTCCCGCCACATTTTTTCTCTATTTATGCTTCTAACTGGGTTCTAGGATAAGCCCGAGTGAACGGCAAGCTGCTGATTTACTGTGAGAAACATTGACAATTTCCAGTTTTTTGCTGCTTTTTTTTTTTTTTTTCCCTGCTCTTAAAGGTCTTGAGGGGTTAATTAACCCTCAACACATGAACAATTGTGAAAGGAACCACTAGGTGGCGCCCAGAACACAGATTCTTCTGTTTTATTGTGTACGTATCTGTGTGTGAATATTTCTCTGTGTCGATCTTGATTTGTGTTTCTGTGTACGTATCCATGTCTCTGTGCGAATATTTCTGTATGTGTCTGTCTACGTATCTGTGTCACTGAATATTTCTCGGTGTCGATCTTGATTTGTGTTTCTGTGTACGTATCAGTGTGTCAGGGTCGTGAGAGGCAGGAACCAGGTGTAGAAGCAAGGCAAGGTACAGATGAGGATCCAATTCGATGTCGAGATAGAGTCAATCCGGGTTTGATGCACGTGAGGGACAATAGAAGGTAAACTGCTGCAAGTAAACTGCTGCAAGAGAAGCGACGCTGTGGCAATGATGGTCTGCAAGGTCTGAGCATTTATAGGCAGATGAGGTGATCACGCCCCCCTGAACAGTGATGTCTCGTCTCCCTATTGGTTCTCACTTGGGAGGCAAGCTCACCCCGGGGGCGATCCCGGCTTCTGCCTGTCAAGATCTCAGCCACGCCCCCAGCTTGTCATAAGGAGTCCCCTGATCCGCATGCCATTTTGGCCCACGCCCCCGAGCCACACAGAGGAGAGCCACGCGCCGCGGCGTCCCGAGGCCTCGACCCAACGCCGTAACGGATTCCATCGGCCGTTCGAATGTGGCGTGACCTGCCTGACGCTGGAGGAAGGGATCCCCATGGTCAGGGCAGCGCTGCCGCGATCACCGCAGGCGTCGGCCAGGACTGCGAGGCGGCACCAGGTGGGTCCCGAGGTCAGCGGGTTCCCGTGGTGGGACATGACACGTGTCTCTGTGTGAATATTTCTGTGTGTCGGTCTTGATTTGTATTTCTGTGTACGTATCTGTCAGTCTGTGTGTCTTGATCTGTGTACGTATCTGTGTGTGAATTTTTCTGTCGATTTTGATTTGTGTTTCTATGTACGTATCGGTCTCTCTGTGTGTGAATATTTCTCTAGGTGTCGGTTTCTGTCTGTGTCCAGGTTTGTGTTTTTGTGAGAATTTTTCTATACGTACTTGTCTTTGAGTGCGTTTCTCTTTCGGTGTCCGTGTGTTTGTGTTGCTCTGTCTCTGTGTCTGAACATTCCTATAGAGGTTATTCACCAAGTACTGACATTCCATCACTTTTCACTTCAGCGCAGTTTGATGCGCTTCGGTGATCCCACTTCGCCGACTGTACGGTAAATTCACTATTCACCGGATGGTCACCGTAGTGCGCCGAAGCCTCATGAAAAATTTGGGAGAACGTCGCCGAAGAGCAGTGGCTTTGGCGAAACCCAACGAACTGCAAAAAAACCTCCTATTCTTCCAATAGGTTTTTTAACCAATACAAATTTCATTAAAATGCATCCAAATAAAAAATGTCCTTAAAAAAATATATACAAAAGTTCTAATTGCACCGTACAGTGAAATGATATGATATATTTTACAGCTTGGTGCTTATATTCGGTTATCCTGATCCCTATAATCGTGTATCTTTGTGACTAATTTTTTTACATTAAACACAGAAGTAAAATATATATATATTAGAATCCACGAATGGAGCCGCACACGTGTAAATAAAATAACAAATGTATTAAATCTTATAAAATTGACCGTTTCGGCTCATGTGTGACCCATCCATTTGTGGATTCTATGCAACTTTTTGAGCAAGCACCGTGACAGTCTTCGAGTTGTTCAAGTCGACTTACAAGGTAGTTGCAGGGACATTGTGTTTATATATATATATAGCAAAAGACTTTGCCTTTTGGAAAAGATATTTTTATATGTGGCTTGTTGGCCCACCGTATGTTGCTGTTAAGAGAATATTCCTGTAACCAAAGCTCCCTCTACCTTGGTGTTACTCAAAATAAACACGACAACGTTTATTATCATTAAGAGGTCTCTTTTATTCTTCTCCCACCGCACAGGGTCCACTTTCCACACAGGATACAAAACAACAGACTCCACCAGCATTTCCTGTCAGCCTTAATAGCCCTAGCAGAGGAGCCTAGTACCGTAATGAACATAGTAAAAGGGAATTAACATGTTAACACTTGGCACCCTCGCCCATAATGGCATAATGGCCTTTTTGCCATATTGGTCCAGGATCTCTTTGCAGGAGGCCAGAGCATCCACACTTCTCCAACAGGCACAGAGGCCATGTATAGTGTGGGCAAGGGTGCCAAGGACGGTGAGGGCACAAAGGTAGAGGGAGCTTTGGTTACAATACCCCACCTTTTAGGGAGTCGTCTGCAGTAACTTTACACAAGCCAGAACTTTTAAAAAGCAATTTATTAACATTATACAAAATAATAGACCTTATATCAAACATACTCTATATACAACGGGGGTCGTAACATAACTCCAGTCCTAAGGCTAGGGTCAGACGAACACATTTTTCGCGTTGTCCGTGAAAAAGTGTGTTCGAAGGAATGGACGTATTTTTTCACGGAATATGAGATAGTGGTCATACGATGCGCATTTCTGTCCGTGATTTTGTACGGATCATCAATAAAACACTTTTTGCGTCTGGACGTTATGTTGGCCGGACATTAGCAGCGTCTGACGTCTCCTAATCACGCACACACGCCGCTATGCCGCCGCAGCGCACTCTGTACGTCAGTACTAGCGGTTTGACGTTCTCGAAAAAATGCATTCGTTTGCCACTTGCTTTGCGCGGCCGCACTTTCGTGCGGCCGTTCTTCGTATGCTGCCCGGCGCTGGACGTCATTTGCTGCTAGCACGGCAGTGATTAAGTGCGGCTAAACGCACGTTAATACTGCGCTCGTCTGACCCTAGCCTTAGGGGGCTCTGATCGACAAAGGGATTCTACATGGAGGTCTGCAGAGAGACCTCAGGGGACAGGAGGCGTCACCCCCTCAATATCCAATAATAAATTAACACATGAATATATATATATATATTTATTTCCTTCCTCTGTCTATACAGACGCAAATGCTACAATAATTTAGCAATAAATAAACGCCCGGCCTGTGACATAACCGGTTTCAGTCAGAAGATACCCTGCAGGCCTTCCTATAGGGGGCGCTGCAAAAAACAAACCATACTCGCCTCACGGTTTTTGGATGATTAGGAAAAGAAATAAATAAAAAAAGCATGAAAATGTGAAACAATATTTAAAGTTATTCCCGTGCTTGTCTGGATGCGTGAGATACGCGTTTAGGATCCAGCAAACATCTAGGGCAGGGGTCTGCAACCTCGGCTTCCTGATGTTTTGAGAACTACATTTCCCATGTGGCTCAGTCACCCATTAGGTTATTATTTTCTGACTGTTTGTATAACATACTGCCCTTGAGGAAGTCTAGTTTTATAGACGAAACGCGTCAGGCTTTTAGAATTATTTTATATTGTTTTATTAGAATAAAAATCCTAAATGATTTGGATTTTTTTGAATCATTCCTGAGAGAGCAATTGTTTTTTTGCCCTGACCATATACACCAGTGATATCTGAGAAGTACTGAAGCCTCCGTGTTTTTCTTCAATTTATGGAATGCAATAGGTGGTCAGAGAGTCCTGGGAGGTGTAGTTCAGGTCCTGAACTTCAGGAACATCTGGGCGGTTTGCGATCCTGGTGACGTATAACGCCATGAAGGCAAACCCTTATATCCCATATGCTTCAGAAAAGGCATGTCTGGCGATGCTGGGTGTGCATTGTGGGACATGTAGTTCCAAAACATTTGGGGTACCAGGCTTTCTGCTACTTTTATAGACTAGGGAATTTGCAGCAGCTCCTATCACTCTTATGGAGAAAGGAAGCCACAGTGCAACATATCAGAGGTTGACAGACATCAGTTTGGGGTGACAACAGACGGGGGGTCCCTCGCTAAACAGTGAATTTTGAAATACAGTACAAAAAAGAAACTCTAAGCGTGAAATCTAATACTCACACGTCCATGACCGAGTCTCCACTGTTTCTCTAGATCAGGGCTTTTGAACTTTTCCCCCAGTGATGATTCTGAACTACAACTCTCATGATCCTCAGGCTATCTGCTGAATTCAAAGAATTCTGGGAATCGTAGGCCATCAAAATTGGGGGAGGGGCAGAGTTTGAGATCTAAAGGTTTCCCAAGATCCCGCAAGAGGTGACAACGCCAGATGTTCGTATTGACGGTGATAAAGGACGCGCTACACATACGATATACAAGCGCCGAGATGTAGGTCGCGAGCTCACACTCCAAATCAGTAACCTCAGATCTTCCGTGACTGCAATACCCATGATGCTCAGCCTAAACAGCATCAGGGGAGACAGATCCTAAACATCTGGGGACCTGTGGCCATGGATGGCGACTGCAGGGCAAAGTAGAACTGGTGGAAAGTTTTGGACTCCAATCCCTATGAGTATCAGCCAGCAGGAAGGCAGCAGTTGTCTCTACACACCTCCGATCTTCAAGCGTTACATGTTCTCCCTGACCAGATTCACCTGTCTGGCATGTAACAAGTCTCCATTCTTCACGCACATGCAGACCTGGCTGTTACCATGGCAACCGCTCATAATCTGCCTCCTCTAGGGTACCACATCTATGGAAGGGGGCTCTCTCGCACATGCCTAAGCCCCTGCACATATATTTATATAAATCAGACTTCTGAAATTAATTGGAAATATTTAGCCCTTAGTGAACAGAGAACCGGTTTTAATCATCTGCATCGATGAAACAACGGGCGAGCACACCTGTAAACCTTACCCTGAAAGCCTGGCTTTATTAAGCATCGCAGCAGCTGGCTGAGGCTGCTGGATGTAGCAAAGGCAGATTGTGCAGCCAAGCTAGGGTCGCCAGATCGGCCATGTTTTCATGGATACATAGAAATGATGAGCAGTGCCCCGCAGCATGTATAATCCATACGCTGCAGGTAAGGAATCCCAGGTGACCTGCCTTGATTTCCTTTCTGCAGCATATGAATTATACATGTTGCAGGGCAGCACGTTTCCCCTCTGCATGAAACGGTAATATGTGTACAGGAAAACATGGCTGATCCGGCAACCCTACCCCCTAATGCAAAGCTCGCTGCATTGTATATACCAACGGCAGCACAGGACACACACCAAGTAATAATCCACAACAACGACACAACACTGTCTTACCATCACACAAGCACAATCTGCGCACAAACTCACAAGTACGCACACACTGACATCAATAACCACGCACCATGAGCCACGACAACCTACGCAGTGATGTGACAGAGAACTGGCCTCACGAGTTCAAGGATACACAACACCCCACGACAATACAGCACTGTCAGAGAATACTACACACACCATCGCCACTACCTTGCACCGACACGCAACCAAGAAACAACGGGATGACATTTTAAGCAGTGACTGGCACAGAGTGTTACGTCACACCATACAACTGCACGTTGCACGAACACACACTTGACATCAACACACACTAACCCATGAAACAAGCACACCTGGTCATTAAAGCGCCAGCTGTGTTCGGTCCTTTGGATTCTTCAGAGAAACCTGATGGTGACGGGCACACACATACATATAACCTGGTCTCTGGGCACCGCAGACTGTCTGGGCGACCAGGTGCCGACGTGGAAAGTCTCCATCCTTTGCCCGGGTTAAGGACAAAAAACGTAAAAGAATGGTTCCCACTGGTTGTGACCTTCCCAGGACCTCAGTGTCTCATGGCACAACGACGTACACCGCTTTCTCTTCACCAGGTCTCAGCTGGAGATGAGGAGCCCCGGTCACGGGGTGGTGGTGCTTTGACTTGGAGGACTGGACAGCGTTGACCTCTGACCTGTCCGCGGCCCATTTTAGGACTGAGTGTCCGCCTTGGATTTCACTATGGTGATTACACTAGTAGCTGCCACCTTGGCTGGCACCAGTGGCCTGATGCCAGGAGCGAAAGGCCCCCTCTGAGGGTTGACAGGGCTGCGTGCCACAGTCCGGGCATAGTTTTGCAGCGCTTCGTATTTCGAGCGCAAGGAGTCCAGCTCGAGGCGCATGCTGGCGTTCTCCATTGCGAGCTTTTCCACCTCTTGCTGCAACTCGGTCCTTTGCTTCTCCAGCTCCTCCTTCAGCGTCACTCGCTTCACGCGGCAGCTGGCTGCGTAGCCTCGGTTCTTGAGTGTGCGTCGGCGCTGCTTGAGCTGGATGATCTCCTCCTTGGAGAGGCCTCGGAGATGCTGGTTCAGCTCCCGCACGGACATGATGACCAGTTCCTCGTCTGTAAGGCTTGTGCCATTCTCTCCCGGCTCCCGTTTTACCTGTGCGAGAACACAAGAGTGCGTCAGCGGCGAGGCCCCTAGCCAATCAGAGGGCTGGTATTGGCGGGCGGCTGGGGATTCTGGGATTTACCTTCAGAGCTTTGCTGTTCCCTTTGCTGAGAGTCGTCATAACCCGGTAGACTCGTGTCAGCAGCTCTGGAAAGAAACACAGTGTCAGAGCGCATTCCACAACAAGACACGCAAACTCAGAGGAATCCTACAGCACCGCAGCCAGCGTCCCACCGCCAGCAGCAGCGCACACCTACGTCCAGGGGTCTCCCATCCACACTCACATCCAGACCCGCACTTCAGGGAGAGGAAATAACCCAATAACAATCCCCAGGGAGCAACTTTAAAAATAACCTGGGAGGGGGAACCGAGAGCGGAGATCAGTCATGCTGAGTCAGCAGAGCGCGGGTATCAGCGACAAGCACACAATATCCTGCCTGCGTGACACCGCGGCGTGCCCCCAACATCGAATCATATGGATATACACACATACTATACATATACACACACACATACTATACATATACACACACACTAATCATATACACACACATCTATATATACACACACACACTATACATATATACACACACCTAAACATACAGAGCTACATACACACACATATATATATAAACAGAGCTACATATAAACAGAGTTAAACACACACATAAACAGAGTTATATACACATACACACATATAAACAGAGTTATATACACACACATAAACAGTTACACACACATACACAAATAGTTATATACACACACACATAAACAGAGTTATATACACACACACACATACACAGAGTTATATACACACACACATACACAGAGTTATATACACACACACACATAAACAGTTATACACACATATAAACAGAGTTATATATAAACACACATAAACAGAGTTATACACACACATAAACAGAGTTATATAAACACACATAAACAGAGTTATATACACACACATAAACAGAGTTATATACACACACATAAAGTTATATACACACACAGTTATACACACACATAAACAGTTATACACACACACATAAACAGTTATACACACACATACACAGAGTTATATACACACACACATAAACAGAGTTATATACACACACACACATAAACAGAGTTATATACACACACACATAAACAGAGTTATACACACACACACATAAAGAGTTATACACACACACATAAACAGTTATATACACACAGTTATACACACACACATATAAACAGAGTTATATACGCACATATAAACAGAGTTATATACGCACATATAAACAGAGTTATATACGCACATATAAACAGAGTTATATACGCACACACATAAACAGAGTTATACACACACATAAACAGTTATATACACACACACATATAAACAGAGTTATATACACAGACACATAGAGTTATATATACACAGACACATATATATATAACAATCAATTGACGGAACCGCACTCGAGGACTTCGTATGATAAAGCGACAAAGTTTATTATAATTACATTAAAATAACCGACGTTTCGGCCCAAACAAGGGTATATATATATATCTCCGCAGGAATTCTCAAAGTTTTCCTTTATTCATTCCATAAAAAAGTCAACGTTTCGGCTCATTATTGTGAGCCGAAACGTTGACTTCTTTATGGAAAGAATAAAGGAAAACGTTGAGAATCCCTGGAGTGCTGGCTTTCCTGCGGTTTTGTGTCATTTGAGGCCATAGCTGAGCACCGGGTACTGAGATCAAGTGGTGAACCGTGAGTGCATAACCTTTTTGATTATATATATATATATATACACAGAGCTATATATATATATATACATACAGAGCTATATATATATATATACACACATACAGAGCTATATACACACACACACTGTATATGTCTTAGGCTAGGGTCAGACTAACGCATTGTTCGCGTCGTCTGTGGAAAAGTGCGTTCGAACGAATGGACGTATTTTTTCACGGAATACGCGATAGCGGTCATACGATGCGCCTTTCCGTCCGTGATTTTGTACGGATCATCAATAAAACCCTTTTTGCGTCTGGACGTTATGTTGGCCGGACATTAGCAGCGTCTGACGTCTCCTAATCACGCACACACGCCGCTATGCGGACGCAGCGCACTCTGTACGTCAGTACTAGCGGTATCACGTTCTCGAAAAAATGCGTTTGTTTGCCGCTTGCGTTGCGCGGCCGGACTTTCGTGCGGCTGTACTTTGTATATTGGCCGTCATTTGCTGCTACTACGGCCGTGATTAAGTGCGGCTGCACGCGCGTTCGCACTGCGTTCGTCTGACCCCAGCCTTAACCCCTTCACTGCTGAGCCATTTCACGTCTTAAAAAAACATGTTTTTCTTTTTATTATTATTTTTTTCATTACTTTTAACATGGTCATGTTTGGTATCATTGGAAAGGCCATGCTCTGCCCTTTCTAATGATACCAAACATGACCCTACTAGCTGCCAACAGTTGGGAGATATCGGGGTTCAAAGGAACCCCTATCTTACCTTAGGAGTCAATGAGGACGTTCCCCACACGTCCTCAGCAGTGAAAGGGTTAATGTTCAATTCTAGGATATTGCTCAGTAAGCTTCCAGACCTGAAGAAGAGGGGAATCTTCTCGAAAGCGTGTGTTTTAAATGTTACGTTAGTCCAATAAAGAGGTATCACCACGTACTCTATGGGCCACCTTACAATCTTAATGGTCACCTGCGTGAGCATTAACGTTAGCCACGGTGGCTACCGCATATTACAATCCAAATGCAAACGGGTTAGGCTGGGGTCAGACGAGCGCAGTGTTAACGTCCGTGTTGCCGCACATAGGTACGTCCATGATAGCATACAATTGTGTTAAATGGAGCCCAACACACGAAGTACGTCCGCACAGAAGTGCGGGGGCTGACGGACGCTGCAAACGGACGCAGGTTAGGCAAGAACGTAATACTGCTAGAACGGACGTGCGGAGTGCGCCACGTCCACAACGTCCACATAGCTTTGTGTGTGAGTGATGGAACGTGGTCAGACAGACTGCATTTATACGTCCAGCATTTTTGACGGACAGAATGTTCTTTCATTGTAATTTATTTTCCCTGCTACATCAGTCAAAAAATACGTCAGTGAAAAAAAACGGACTGTGTGGCCACTACCTTGTCGTCAGTCTGTAAGTACGTCCGTACTGCATGGACGCACAGTCCGTACAAAATGCGCTCATCTGACCCTAGCCTTAAGTAACCCGTTTGCGTTTGGTACCTTGTGCTTTTCAGCGTGAGGTTACTGTACTTTGTGTTCTGTATACTTAACATGGGGAGCGCAAAGTGTTAGGATGATGTGCCAAAAAAGGTACATAGAAAAAAGAATGTTGGCTGCACTCGGGAAAAACTAATTTTTTTTATTGATATCTCTCTGGAGCCATTTTCAAGGTTGTGTGTATATATATATTATATATATATACACACACACACGGTTTATTATTGCAGAAGCCACTTCCACATCACAGCAATTCAAAGAACTGCATCCCAGAGTTCCTGTGCCACATTCCCCATGTGCAGCAAGGAATTCTGGGTAGGATATGCAAATGACCTCTGTCTCACTTTGATGCATCCTGGATCTGTTATTACACAGAACCCTTAAAGCAATGCATACTATGGCTTTTTTTTTAGCAGATATTTATACACACACACACACATTAACACAGATGGACACACATACACATGTATATTTATTACACATACACACATATATAGGCACACAAATACTCATATATATATATATATAATACACACACACACATGCACACACTCAGTATAGATGCTCGCACACACATATACACTCATATATGCACTTATACCTTCTAGGTCTGAAACAACTAATCACTTAAATCGATGATTAAAATAGTTGTCAACTATTTCCATTATGGATTAATGGTCCTGTGTACAGCACACACGGTTTAGAGTCAGACTGAGTTAAACGTAAATAACCTCAGCTTCGGAGCTGATTGGAGAAGATGCGCCGCTGCTTTACTAGGTATGTTCTAGGGTTATGTCAGACACAACAACCAGGTTGTTTTTATTCCGTTTACAACAGAACTATAAACACAAACACTAGGATACTGTCACTGGGTGAAGGAGCTGTATGCCTGTGTTTAATCCTTACTTGAAGCTGGAGTCCTGTGCCACCACCCCACCCTCCCTGCCACACCCTCTTTGGTCAGGAACTGCCATTCCCTCCCTTTGGTCTGGTCCCTTTCCCCAAACTCACTCCCACACTCAGATCCGGTCTTCTGTCCATACCGACTCCCTCTCACACCTCAGGTCAAGTCACTTGAGCAAAGTCACTCCCTTCCACCTCCAGTCCCTCCTCCCACTCAGTTTGTTCACAAAATTATTTAAAAGGGATACTCTACACACCCTGACCACTTTAGCTTATTAACCCTGGTTTCATGCTGACATCATCATCTGTGACCAAGTGCTTGCAGCCGCGTTCATTTGAGAAAGGAAACATGGGCTTAAGCTGCGCATGCAGCATCAACCCATCCCTCTGACCAAGCGCTCGCAGCATCAACCCATCCCTCTGACCAAGCGCTCGCTGCATCAACCCATCCCTCTGACCAAGCACTCGCAGCATCAACCCATCCCTCTGACCAAGCACTCGCAGCATCAACCCATCCCTCTGACCAAGCGCTCGCAGCATCAACCCATCCCTCTGACAAGCGCTCGCAGCATCAACCCATCCCTCTGACCAAGCGCTCGCAGCATCAACCCATCCCTCTGACCAAGCGCTCGCAGCATCAACCCATCCCTCTGACCAAGCGCTCGCAGCATCAACCCATCCCTCTGACCAAGCGCTCGCAGCATCAACCCATCCCTCTGACCAAGCGCTCGCAGCATCAACCCATCCCTCTGACCAAGCGCTCGCAGCATCAACCCATCCCTCTGACCAAGCGCTCGCAGCATCAACCCATCCCTCTGACCAAGCACTCGCAGCATCAACCCATCCCTCTGACCAAGCACTCGCAGCATCAACCCATCCCTCTGACCAAGCACTCGCAGCATCAACCCATCCCTCTGACCAAGCACTCGCAGCATCAACCCATCCCTCTGACCAACCGCTCGCAGCATCAACCAATCCCTCTGACCAAGCGCTCGCAGCATCAACCCATCCCTCTGACCAAGCGCTCGCAGCATCAACCCATCCCTCTGACCAAGCGCTCGCAGCATCAACCCATCCCTCTGACCAAGCGCTCGCTGCATCAACCCATCCCTCTGACCAAGCACTCGCAGCATCAACCCATCCCTCTGACCAAGCACTCGCAGCATCAACCCATCCCTCTGACCAAGCACTCGCAGCATCAACCCATCCCTCTGACCAAGCACTCGCAGCATCAACCCATCCCTCTGACCAAGCACTCGCAGCATCAACCATCCCTCTGACCAACCGCTCGCAGCATCAACCCATCCTCTGACCAAGCGCTCGCAGCATCAACCCATCCCTCTGACCAAGCGCTCGCAGCATCAACCCATCCTCTGACCAAGCGCTCGCAGCATCAACCCCTCCCTCTGACCAAGCGCTCGCAGCATCAACCCATCCCTCTGACCAAGCGCTCGCAGCATCAACCCATCCCTCTGACCAAGCGCTCGCAGCATCAACCCATCCCTCTGACCAAGCGCTCGCAGCATCAACCCATCCCTCTGACCAAGCGCTCGCAGCATCAACCCATCCCTCTGACCAAGCACTCGCATACCTTGTGTGAAACGTACGCAAGATAGGCAATTTGCGTATGTACGTACGAAAGTTACACACACTACGCAAATTGCTTATGAAAAAATGGGAGGGGTTGTGGTTATTATTTTTTACATAAAGTTCCTTTTAACAATTTTTTTTTTATCCAATGAATCGATTAATCGAAATAATAAATCGGCCAACTAATCGATTTATGAGAATAATCGTTAGTTGCAGCCCTAATACATTCACATATATATCTACCTACACGCACATCTAGACATACACGTATGCATTGATTTTCTGAAGGATAAATCTGTACGGCTTGATGTCTCCACTTGGAGGCGCCGCCGAGTCATTAGTTACCAGAAAACCAACACACTGACAGAATATGTGACATCAGCAGCTGCGGCTGGGAGCCTGGGCGCGTTTCGCCATGACAGAGAAAACGCATTAACAGGACAATTCAAAGAAAGGTGAAACTCTGGAGAATTTTTCTGGTTTGGCTATTTTGACCAAGAATTTTCACTTCTCCAGTCATTCTCCCATTTATCTCACTTTCCAAATCGGCTATTTGGTCTAGCTTGTTCTCCTGCCAATTCTCCTGGTTTTCACCTGTCTCTGAATAACCCTGTGAGTGTGTGAGGTGGAGGGTGAGTGTGTGAGGTGGAGGCTCTGTAAGTGATTCAGGGAGTGTGTGTGAGGTGGAGGCTCAGTGAGTGTGTGAGGTGGAGGCTCAGTAAGTGATTCTGTGAGTGTCGGAGGTGGCAGCTCAGAGAGTGATTCAGTGAGTGTGTGAGGTGGAGGCTCAGTGAGTGATTCAGTGAGTGTGTGAGGTGGAGGCTCAGTGAGTGATTCAGTGAGTGTGTGAGGTGGAGGCTCAGTGAGTGATTCTGTGAGTGTGTGAGGTGGCGGCTCTGAGTGATTCAGTGAGTGTGTGAGGTGGCGGCTCAGTAAGTGATTCTGTGAGTGTGTGAGGTGGCGGCTCAGTAAGTGATTCTGTGAGTGTGTGAGGTGGAGGCTCAGTGAGTGTGTGAGGTGGAGATTCAGTGAGTGTGTGAGGTGGAGGCTCAGTAAGTGATTCTGTGAGTGTGTGAGGTGGAGGCTCAGTGAGTGTGTGAGGTGGAGATTCAGTGAGTGTGTGAGGTGGAGATTCAGTGAGTGTGTGAGGTGGAGATTCAGTGAGTGTGTGAGGTGGAGATTCAGTGAGTGTGTGAGGTGGAGATTCAGTGAGTGTGTGAGGTGGAGATTCAGTGAGTGTGTGAGGTGGAGATTCAGTGAGTGTGTGAGGTGGAGATTCAGTGAGTGTGTGAGGTGTTGATTCAGTGAGTGTGTGAGGTGGAGATTCAGTGAGTGTGTGAGGTGGAGATTCAGTGAGTGTGTGAGGTGGAGATTCAGTGAGTGTGTGAGGTGGAGATTCAGTGAGTGTGTGAGGTGTTGATTCAGTGAGTGTGTGAGGTGGAGGCTCAGTGAGTGTGTGAGGTGGAGATTCAGTGAGTGTGTGAGGTGGAGATTCAGTGAGTGTGTGAGGTAGTGATTCAGTGAGTGTGTGAGGTGGAGATTCAGTGAGTGTGTGAGGTGGAGATTCAGTGAGTGTGTGAGGTAGTGATTCAGTGAGTGTGTGAGGTGGAGATTCAGTGAGTGTGTGAGGTGGAGATTCAGTGAGTGTGTGAGGTGGAGATTCAGTGAGTGTGTGAGGTGTTGATTCAGTGAGTGTGTGAGGTGTTGATTCAGTGAGTGTGTGAGGTAGTGATTCAGTGAGTGTGTGAGGTGGAGATTCAGTGAGTGTGTGAGGTGGAGATTCAGTGAGTGTGTGAGGTGTTGATTCAGTGAGTGTGTGAGGTGTTGATTCAGTGAGTGTGTGAGGTGTAGATTCAGTGAGTGTGTGAGGTGGAGATTCAGTGAGTGTGTGAGGTGTTGATTCAGTGAGTGTGTGAGGTGTTGATTCAGTGAGTGTGTGAGGTGGAGATTCAGTGAGTGTGTGAGGTGTTGATTCAGTGAGTGTGTGAGGTGGAGATTCAGTGAGTGTGTGAGGTGGAGATTCAGTGAGTGTGTGAGGTGTAGATTCAGTGAGTGTGTGAGGTGTTGATTCAGTGAGTGTGTGAGGTGGAGATTCAGTGAGTGTGTGAGGTAGTGATTCAGTAAGGGGGAGGTCAATGAAGATGGGGGGAACCCCTCTCCTAATTACCCCCCCAGCACCTGTCAGTCTAAGCTCCGCCCCCTCTTCATGACATCACCGCTGATATGACGTCAGACGCCCAGCATGGGAGGAGACAAAAGCTTTCGCGTCACACCAGCAGGCATCGAGGGAGGTCACGTGACGCGGGGAGGCAGAAAGCCGCCGCTCTCGGTGCGTGGGCCCGGTGCTCCCGCCGCCGGAGACGTCACTTGTGTTTGGTCATGTGACTCCATTCATAACGCTACCTCTGAATGGGGCGTGGCCAGTGACGAGCCCTCTTTGGGCGGAAACTTGTCCGATAGGAGCAGCTCAATGTAGCTATGATGCCAAACGGAGGAGCCTGGCAGCCATTTTATTGGTGGGAATAGGTTGGTGACATTTAAAGGGGCAGAGCCTTTTTCTTTTTACGATTCCTTAAGTAAAAACAACCACTTTCCTCATTCACAGCAAAGATTTCTTACGTCCCATTAGTGTGTCACCTTTATTTAAAGCCTCAGCGGACTACTCCCTCCTGACCAAAACACAAACACTTTACTCGCCATCTCAACTCACATCTGCTGCGCACAGCTATGCGATTCACTTTATTACTGCGGTGTTTCAAGGTTGATTTTTGTGATCTGAAGCACAGGGATTTGTGACAGATCTCAGTACATCTGTCAATGCCGCTTCCTCGAAGGACCTCCCCGTGCGCTCCCCCAGGCAAACTCTTGTGCCTTCCTCCAGTCCTCAGACGAAGTTTAAAGACCTGGACGCAGAGAGCCTGCTAGCATCCCCCAGAAATAAGATGAGGCTGTAGATCTGGAGGTTTTCATGGTCACAATGGAACGCTTTTAATTGGGGACAGGCACACATATTTATACGGTGAAACATGGGTTATTTACATACACAAAACCTCCCCTAGAAAACATAATTAGCGTAAAACAGAAAATGGGATAAACATTTGCTCAAGATTCCTAGGCAGACAGGACAATACAATTGTGATTGGCAAAACAGTCAACGAGGCAGTGTTTGCTTAAGAAAGCAGATCTACCACCTACTCAAATATACAGCAGATATTATCATTTATATAGCGACAACAGTTTCTGCAACGCTTTACAATAACCAAAAGGGAACAAAAAATACATATATAAATGGATATAGGATGGAAACAAGGAGGTGTAGTGGGCCCTGCGCATAGGAGTTTACAATCTAGAGGGATTGGGGTTGAGGAAGACCAGAGGAGTTGCACTAGATAGCAGGATCATTAGTGCCAGTGGATCGGGAATGGTGGGGCCATACAAGCAGCTTCAATCAAGTGTGAGCAGAGGGATGAGTTGCATCAGTGATGTGGTACCCTAATCTGAAGAGATGGGTTTTGAGGGATTTCTTGAAGGTCAAGGGAGAGTTTGATAGGGCGAGACAAGTCATTCCACAGGACCGGTGCTGCCCTTGAGAAGTCCTGGAGGCGAGAGTTGGCTGTGCGTGTGTAGACCGATGACAGGTGGAGATCACTCGCTGAACAGAGTGGTCTAGATGGGACATGCTTGCTGAGTAACAAAGACATGTAGGGAAGGGTTGAGTTAATGAGGGATTTGAACGTGAGCGTCAGTATTTTAAATTGTATCCCGAAAACGTGCAGGAAACCAATGGAGGGACCGGCCGTGTGGGGAGGTACGAGAGGTGCATCTGGAGAGAAAAATAAGCCTGGCCCCTGCATTCATTATAGATTGCAAAGGGGCAATACGGGAGTTGGGGAGGCCAAAAAGGAGAGAGTTGCAGTAGTCAAGTTGAGAAACGACAAGAGCATGAACCAGCACTTTTGCGGTATCTTGTGTCAGAAAGGGGCGGACACGGGCAATGTTTTTGAGTTGAACACATGTCTGAGGCAGGGTATGCTGGAAGGCTAAACCTATCAGCAGATAACAAGATACACACCGGCCATACAATAGACAGATTTCATAAACACCCTGCACCCCAAGTCCAAAGTGATTTACACCACAGGATTTAGTTTAGGTCAGATGAAGTTCGGACTCTTTAGAAGCGGAATAACTCGCTAAAACGGCAGTTATTAACCTTGGCCTAATGAAATTTTGGAACTACAGTTCCCAGCAGACACTGCCAAGCTAGTGACTGGCAGAGCATCAAGAATGGATGTGACTTGGAGTTGATTTAGGAACAAAGACAACTGGAGTGGAGTCCCTTTAAATCCCCACAAACAAACAGGACAGGAGGTTTTTATTTTACTTTAAACACAAAGTCATGGTGCGAAGGTCAAATGACAGGTCGGCGAGGTCTTCACGACCATTCATGGCTGGGAAAATACCAAAGAACTGGAACATATTTCCATACAGGACTGTTCTAATGGGGATGGTGGGGGGGGGGGGGGTCTGCGAGCCTTGCTTTGGTTTTGTGAGTGCCCCCACTCCAAGAGTTAATTTATTGGCAGATTATAGTTATTATGGTCTCAAAGACAAAAATGCTTGTTTCCCTAAAAAGGGTCAGAACAACAGGAGTGTAATGTATGACAAGAAAAAAATGGAAGAGAGTAAAAAATAAATAAAAAGAAAGAAAGAACGAACGTTAAAAAAGGAGAATTTAATTTTATCTACATTTTTAAAAGGGGGGGGGATGAAGAGATTAAAAATGGAATATTCTTTTTATAGCACCTTTGTTTTTTTTAATTTAAGGGATACATTTCAAAAAAAGTATAAAAAAAATAGCAAAAGGAATTAAAAAAAACGGAGAAAAAAAGGGATGAACGGGGGGGGGGGGGGGAATTTCCCTCCCCCAAAAAAAAAAGTATTACTCCCCTCCCCCTTAACGTTCATGCCTTCTTTCTTCCTTTTTACTATTTTTGTTTGTTGAAGGAAGAATTCCTTAAACAAATGAATCCCTTAAAAATTAAACAAAAGGGAATATTCTTACAATTAAAAGAAAAAAAAAAATTGATAAATTAAAAGGGGGGAGGAATATTCTTAAATTATTAATTATTCCTTTTTTAAAATGTATCCCTTATTTCTTAGAGTAAAAAAAAAAAAAAAAAAACACACATTGACACAGAAGAATGAGGTTCTATGAGGACATGAGAAAGGTTGAGAGTAAATGCGAGATTAGCCTTTTGGACCTTTGCGTTGTAAAATATTATGAGTGCAAATTCACTTTTTATTTCATCAAAAGATAACGGCCCTAGACGTGTTCTTGGCCATGATAAGAGGTGCGATCTTTCACCTCCTTGGGAAGCAGACAGCACAGCTAGACGCCTAGACCTAGCGAGGACTAGAACATTTAATTAGAAGGTCTCCCCCTGAGCTGTCCAGATGCTTTGGGACTCCATCTCCCATGATACTCAGCCACTCATTAGGTCGACTGAGCCTCGTGGGAAATTTAGTTCTAAAAAAATCCAAATAGCCAAAAGTTGCTGACCCAACAGGAAGGGGATAATTCACTAAACTGGCAAATTGTGACAAGTAGCTGGAGGGGGAGGGTTTGCATATTCTATGTCAATATAGCCAAATGGAAAAGAAAAAAAAATCCTAGTTCAGAGCTGTCAAACTCCGCCCCAGATATTTCTGAACTACAACTCCCAGGAGTGCCTGGTCATCTGTTGCATTGAAGGAATTCTGGGAACTGTAGGCATCAACATCTGGGGGGCTGCGAGTTTGACAGCTGTGTCCAGGTTGGTTACATCACCTTAAAACTCACATTTTCCATTTGAAAATACACGCAAGTCACAGTTTAGTGAATAATCTCCCAGTTTATACAGGATTTTTTAACTAGGGTTAGAAGGCGGAAGGAAATTATCGGTATTTCTAACTTCTTCCTTCAGGCAATATGTAATGACCTGGCACGCAAGCCGAGTCCTGGTGGTACGGAGGTAAATGGGAGGGCGGCAAGAGGACGTCTTTAACGCACTTATATCAAATTCCGCCTTCCAGATATTGATTGCCTACAATTCCCAGAACTCTTTAAATGTAACAGATGTCCAGAGGATCATGGGAATTGTAGTTCGGAAACATGGGGGGGTGGCTGGAGTTTGACATCCCTACATTTAGTAATAAATCTCCCAGAATAACAGGAATCTCAAACTCCACCCCCACCTGCTTATTATTATTATTCTTTATTTATAAAGCGCCAGCATATTCCGCAGCGCTGTACAATAAGCACAGTATAGACAGGGTTACAATACATTGAACAACATTTGACAAACAGTACAGGAGGAGATGAGGGCCCTATTCCCGTAGGAACTCACAATCTGGGAGGGTTGGGGTTGGAAACAGGAGGAGAGGACTGTAAGGTGAGAGTGATTGATGGTTGCGTCAGTGAGTTGGGTGGTAGGCTTCCCTAAATAGGAACGTTTTAAGGGAGCGTTTGAAGGAAGAGAAGTTAGGGGAAAGTCTGACAGTACGAGGGAGAGCGTTCCAGAGAGTGGGGGCTGCGCGTGAGAAATCCTGCAGTCTATCATTGGAAGAGGTGATGCGGGGAGAAGCTAGGCGCAGGTCACTGTTTGACCTTAGGGAGCGGGCTGGGGTGTATTTGGTGATTAGTGAGGACAGGTAGTGGGGAGCTGAGTTAGTGAGGGTTTTGTAGGTAAGGATAAGGATTTTGAACTTAATTCTGCAGTGGATGGGGAGCCAGTGAAGGGACTCGCAGAGGGGAGCGGCAGAGACAGAGCGGCGGGTGAGGTGAATTAGCCTGGCTGAGGCGTTCAGGATGGATTGTAGGGGGAGAGGCGGGACAGAGGGAGGCCAGGTAATTATGGCTTATTGCCTACAACTCCCAGAATTCTTTGCATGCAACAAATAGCCAGAGAATCATGGGAGTTGCAGTTCATAAACAGCTAGTGGAGCCAGCTTCCGGTTTTATAATGCTTAGATGAACATAGAACTATTGATTAATTGAAAACAGTTATTTGTATCTTTGGGCACGCACCTGCTGCGTTATCAAACATTAGCCGAATCCTGGTGTGATGAAACTCTGTTCTTAACGGCGATGGGGTTTATCGTCGAATGTCCATAATAAAAAAAAAAAAAAAACAAATGCAGGAAGAAAAGTAAAAAGATTTTTTATTGTACGATAGCCAACAAAATCTACAAAAGGGAACCTTACAAAAGGGAGATTCTCCCCGAAGACTGAAAAAAAAAGCAGATCATCGTCATTTTATTTTCCTTCGAAGAGAAGCATTTACTAGGCGGCAATAGGGGAAAATAAAAAAACTGAGAAGAAAAAAAAATATGTAAAATTGAGGGCAGAATTCCAAAGTTTGGAGCCAGGGGGGGGGGGGAAGAGAAGTGCTTTTATCATAGATGGGATTTTGCGGTTTAATGTAGATTACAAGAAGTGTGAGATCTGCAGGGGTTTGGGGAAAGAAAATAACATTATGAACACGTGACTTGATGGCCAGCCCTGGCTGAACACCAAAAGCCACGTCTGAGGATTTGGTGACAGGTAATAAAACGGTTTTTGAAGAACGGCTGCATGATCTTTTGACATAAAAAAAAATAATATTATTATAATAATAATAATATAAAATATATAATATAGTATAATACTATTATAATAATATATATTATTATATATATATATTTTATTAATTTTCCATAATTCTCAAGCTGGGACCAGCATTATTTTTGTACATTTTGTGATACGCAAAAGGAAAAAAATATAGGATTTCCTGGATATAGAGGATGTAAAGGGGGGGGGGGGGGTCACCCCGATGTTTTGCAACTACATTTCCCATGATGCTCAGCCAGTCACTAACACCGATAAGCCTCATGGGAAATAGAATTCCAAATCATCTGAAGGGCCCAAGGTTGATGTAAAGAATCAGCCTCCCCGAGGATCGGTCCACTGTGTTATGCGCACGAGGACCAGGGACACCGAGGTTCCATGAGCATCCTAGAGGCTCATCGGCCAGACTGGGCTCCGTCACGGCAAGAAGAGCTACAAAGGTTTTAGGTTATGTGGGATTAGAGGTCAATCCCTATTTTGATTTTCCCCAACCTGTAGCTTTCAGGAAAGGTCTGAGACAATATCAGATCACTTATGGAATTGCTGGGTCAGACCTGAGACTTGAGAAGGTGGAATGTGTCAGGCAGAGCGTCCGTCCGAGCAGCGGCAGAGCACAGCCAACGGGTACGGAGGGACCTGCCAAACTTGTCAGCCCTGCTCGCGCAGACGCTCCATTAAAAGCAAGTCCAGATTCCACGATTTTTGTACAAAAAAAAAATAAAAATATGGGGGGGGGGGGGGGGGGTTGACCCCAAACATTTTACCCCTTTCACTGCTGAGGATGTGTGGGGAACGTCCTCATTGACTCCTAAGGAAAGATGGGATGGAGATAGGGGGTTCCTTTGGCAGCTAGCAGGGTCAGGTTTTGTATCATTAGCAAGGGCAGAACATGGCCTTTCCAAAGATACCAAACATGACCATGTTTAAAGGAAAAAAGTAATTAAAATAAAAGAAAGTGTTTTTTTTCAAGATGTGAAATGGCTCAGCAGTGAAGGGGTTAATTGTGAGAAATACAGGACAAATCGCCCAACCCCACCGCGGGGAATTTATATACAGAACCGCGCCGCGTCATTTCCTTATGATCTCCATCGAAAAATAGAATTTAAAAAAAATAAAAAATAATTATACTTAAAATATTAAAATGAAATTAAAATTTTGGGCAGTAAAAGAACAGAAAGTTCCCTCGGAATAGTGTCCAGCGCGCATCTCATCACACATTCTATCTACATACAACCAGGCTCCTAGAAAGACGCATAGCCAACTCAAGGGATAAGGGGGGGGGGGCATGTCTCAAAACTTTTTTAATCCGCCCGAGTGCTTGTTGAACAGACTGACTTTAGCTCCCTGGCCGGCGGTGGAGACCGAGGGAGACTCCAGCTGTACTTTGCTTAGGGTGGTCTTCTTGATGGAACCCGCTGGGATTTTTTCCTGGTCAGCCATGAACTGGAGCTCCCTAAAAACAGAGACACAGAATGTGTGACGACTGCGGAGGCGACTGTCAGCGTGGATACTAAAAAAGGGTTAATCAGAGAGCACAGAAATTTTGGTGCTCGTTCGCCGCAATTCGGCGAGTTAAATTCGCCAACCCTGCAGTGACCTCAGCATTAACAGCAGTGTCCCCGAACTGTGGCAAATCAACCTGCCGAACGCAGCCGCAAACTAAAGTCAGCAAGTCACCGAACAGGATTAAAGAATTTAGCTGGGAGTCCTGAAAAATGCCTAAATAAAAAGACTTTTTGCTGCAAAGGAAAAGAATAAACGGTTCAATAACTAAGAACAAATGGAATATTTTTAACATTGAAGTCTATGGGATTCTCCTGATTAAACCTGCCGAATGAAACCACCTAAAATCAGGGCATTTCACTGACATGTCGGTGCTGTTCGGTGTCTCTGAATAGATTAACCATTAATTCTCTATGGAGATTTCACTGACGCCGAATGTCACCGTATTTCACCAATATTTGGCAAATTGACAGCTGTTTGAATTGCCGAATGGCCACGAAATTGCACCGTATCGGGGAATAACCCTTTAAGCAGGTTAGGAGAGTCACTTTACAAAAGAGATGGCACCAGTGTTAACACCAAAATGAAGAAAAACGATCACAGCTTTGGCCATGTCGCCTGAGATTGGGGTGTAGATACCTCAATAAAGTCAGTCATGGAGAAGGTCTTTGTTCTTCTAAGCTGGAACCAACGACAGCTCTTCGTGGCAATTTAGGATTGCCGTTCCATCAAACACGATTTGGAACTACTGTACATACCCTACAGTTGTTAAATCAGGGGTCGACAACCTTGACCCTTCAGATGTTTTGGAACTACCTTCCCCATGAGATTCAGCCAACCTAATGAGTGGCTGAGCATCATGGGAGATGAAGTTCCAAAACATCTGAAGGGCTAAGGTTTCTCACAACCGGGTTAAATCTACTCAGTCCAACTTACATAATGGCTAGTCCCACAGAAAAAAAGGTTTTCTGCAAGAACCTGAAAGGACCCAAAGTCGGACCATGGATTTAAAAGGTGAGACTGAGGGAGAGGGTCAAGAATAAAAGATAAGGGACATGATGACCTCCTACATACCTTGTCCGAATGCAAGAGGCTTCCACTGCATTGATGAGGAGCGACCGGAATCCTCCACTCTCTAGGAAATGCAGAGCATAGATGGTGGCTCCTCCTGGAGAACATACATTGTCCTTCAGCTGTCCTGGGTGCTGCTCAGACTCCAGAAGCATTTTTGCTGCACCCTACATCCATAAAACATCGAAAGAAGAAGAATATCTGGTAGAGTATGTAGGAAACCAAATAAAACCAAGACCTGGGCTTGACGAAGTACTGACCAGCATGGCCTGAGCACCAAGACGAACCGCAAGGCGTCTGGGAAGACCCATCTTAACTCCTCCGTCAGCAAGAGCATCCAGAGCTGTGAAGGCCTGACCAGGAAAAGACAGCATATGGTTATACAGAATACTCAAAGACCCGCAAAAAATTTATAGTGGGCTCCATCGTCCCCTTGGCCAGACTCACGTAAGCAGGACCACTGCCGCTAAGTCCAGTGACGGCGTCAATCAGATCTTCCTCGACTTCGGTGCAGAAACCGACGCTCTTCATCAACTGCTCCAGTAGATTCCCGTCCTCCACATCGGCATGGGTGCCCGTGGCATAAACGGTGGCCCCTTCCCTCACCACCACGGGAGTATTTGTCATGCACCGGATCACTTTCGGAGCTGGGTGGAAGGCGCTCAGTTTCTGTCGGACAGAAGAAAAAATAAAAAACACGTGTAAATAAAGATACTTTGCTTAGTCCGCGTTTCTTCCAGGTTTCCTGCGGCCTTACCTTCTCAATGGAACTTATGGTTACGCCTGCGGCACAAGACACCACCATGTGCCGGTCCTCTATGTCCGAGCCGATCTCATCCAAGACGAATGGGATGATGGGTGGCTTGACGGCCAGGAAGAGCACGTCGCTGTTCTTCACGGTCTCCTTGTTGCTGGTGGTGAAGTTGACACCAAGTTTCTGGAAAAAAAATATACAAATTCCTGCAGACAGCATGCACCTATCTCATCGCTGTGTTATGCCAACCAATCGCACGCTGCATGCCCACGGCATCCTCTTATTGGCTGCCGTTACAGTGGTCTTCACCCTGTCGTTTCCCCAGGAACATGGGGGTGGGCTTAGATACGATCTGATCAGTAAAGGTAAGTGGTGGGAAACGTTTTCGACATTATGTTATATAAATCGCCTTTTTCCAGCCGGTTATGGAACTACATCTCCCATGATGCTCAGCCACTTATTAGTTTAGTTGAGCCTCATGGGAAATGTAGTTACAAAACATCTGGGAGGGCAAAAGCTGCCAAAAACAAACTAGTATCTCAGGATCATTATAGGGGGGGGGGGGGGTTAAACTACAGCTGGAAACGACGTCTCACCCTTAATCCGGCCACAGTGGGAAGGTCGGTGTCCGGCGAGCTCGCTGTGATCTTGTGAGAGGCCAACACGCCTGGAAATAGAGACATTTATTACCCGTCTGCTTGTTCGCTGCCACCTTCTCACTCTGTAAAATGACCTCAATCTCCCCAAACCGCTCCTCGCAACAACAAACCACCAGCACCTTCTCCTGTGGAGCAGGGGTCAGCAGACTTGGCCCTCCAAATATTTTGCAACTACATTTCCCATGAGGTTCAGCCTTACTAATGAGTGGCCGAGAGTCATGGGAGATGTAGTTCCAAAGCATCTGGCAAGCCTTGGTTGCCGCGGCCTGGAGTAGAGTCGGCAGTATCCTATAGGGTGCTAGATAAGATTAACTCCGTGTAGGCAGAATTGCTAAAATGCTTCTTTTACCAGACTAGGTTTATTACAGTGGAATGGCCGGGAGATAGAAGATCCAACATATCCTCCTCACCCAGCAAGAAGATAAGGACGCTGGCAATGAAGTTTGTGAACCCCTTTTAACACACATGGGATGAGTGAACACTCGCACCTCCTCCCTTGGAGTATCCGTGCAATGACGTGTTCCGCCTCACACCAGCTCAAATCACTGACATTCTGCATAGGGCTCCAACATACACAACAGCGCTGTATGATCAAGCACCTTGGTGATCCCTTACCTGCCACAGTGAAACCCCTCACCAGGGCGTAGGTCAGCTGCCCGGCACCGATAAAGCCCACACTCATGGTTGCAGAGGCTTGAATCCAAAAGGAAGATTCCGGAGACTGAGACGGGATGTCTGGGAAATCACTACCTGAAGAGACCGGACAAAAGATTAACCAGAACTCCGGGACTGATAACGGTATATACCCCCCCACCTGTATATAACCCCCCGTATATAGCCCCCCTCTGTATATAACCCCCCCACCTGTATATAACCCCCCGTATATAACCCCCCGTATAGGACAGGCTGTATAATAACCCCCCTGTATATACCCCCCCCCGTATAGGACAGGCTGTATATAACCCCCCCCTATAGGACAGGCTGTATATAACCCCCCCGTATAATACAGGCTGTATATACCCCCCCCCGTATAGTACAGGCTGTATATATACCCCCCCCCGTATAGGACAGGCTGTATATAACCCCCTATAGGACAGGCTGTATATAACCCCCCCCCCGTATAGGACAGGCTGTATATAACCCCCCCGTATAGGACAGGCTGTATATAACCCCCCGTATAGGACAGGCTGTATATAACCCCCCCCGTATAGGACAGGCTGTATATAACCCCCCCCCCGTATAGGACAGGCTGTATATAACCCCCCCCCCCTGTATAGGACAGGCTGTATATAACCCCCCCCCCCTGTATAGGACAGGCTGTATATAACCCCCCCCCTGTATAGTACAGGCTGTATATACCCCCCCCCTGTATAGTACAGGCTGTATATACCCCCCCCTGTATAGTACAGGCTGTATATACCCCCCCCTGTATAGTACAGGCTGTATATACCCCCCCCCCCCTGTATAGTACAGGCTGTATATACCCCCCCCGTATAGTACAGGCTGTATATACCCCCCCCCCTGTATAGTACAGGCTGTATATACCCCCCCTGTATAGTACAGGCTGTATATACCCCCCCTGTATAGTACAGGCTGTATATAACCCCCCCCCGTATAGGACAGGCTGTATATAACCCCCCCCCGTATAGGACAGGCTGTATATAACCCCCCCCCCCGTATAGGACAGGCTGTATATAACCCCCCCCCCCCCGTATAGGACAGGCTGTATATAACCCCCCCCCCCCCGTATAGGACAGGCTGTATATAGCCCCCCTTGTATATAACCCCCCCCCCCCTTATAGGACAGGCTGTATACCCCCCCCCCCGTATAGGACAGGCTGTATATAACCCCCCCCCGTATAGGACAGGCTGTATATAACCCCCCCCCGTATAGGACAGGCTGTATATAACCCCCCCCCGTATAGGACAGGCTGTATATAACCCCCCCCCGTATAGGACAGGCTGTATATAACCCCCCCCCCCGTATAGGACAGGCTGTATATAACCCCCCCCCCCCCGTATAGGACAGGCTGTATATGTATAAACCCCCCCCCCCCCGTATAGGACAGGCTGTATATAGCCCCCTGTATATAACCCCCCCCCCCCCCTTATAGGACAGGCTGTATATGTATATACCCCCTCCCCTGTATAGGATAGGGCAGAATGTGGCAGGGTGTAGTCACTCGGGGGTAGGGTAGAGCAGTGTGTGGATGCACAGACCCCCGGGGGGGGGGGGGCAGGATGGAGCAGGGTAAATGGTAGAGCTGGTTTATCCCGAGTTGCCCCGCGGCTGATGTAACTCTAGGTGACACGTGGGTCCCCTGTCCGCCATGCCCTGTAAGGCTACACTCCCCTCCCCCGCCCGGTTCTCACCGCTCAGCTCCCGCCGGGATACCCGTCAACACAACTCTCAGCAAAACCAGACCCCGGCACCGGATTACCGGTAACCCCTCCCCTTGCATCCCATTGGAGCAATAACCACAGGTCCCGCCCTCTAGAAGCAGCAGATGCTAGTTCTGAGTATGTGGCACGCCCACCTCGTAGGACACGCCCCGGAAGTTTTGACAGTGGCCGCGTGGCTTTCCGAGCGCTCCCTAAGCTTTATCAAGGCCTACCTTGCGCATGCGAGCTCTTGCAGTGTCACGTGACTCTGGGCACCCTTGGATGTTAGATTATACAAAGCATTATGACTCGTCGTAACGGGGCAGGGCCTCACGGGAGTTGTAGTTCGGCACGGCAAAGCTAACAGGCAGCTCCACTGTTGGTCGGTTCCAGTTAGTGAGGTGATACTGATAGACCAACAGAGACACTAACTGACCCACAAGATACTGACAGAACCAGAGACACTGACAGACCCAGAGAGACACTGACAGAACCACAGAGACACTGACAGACCAACAGAGACACTGACAGACCCAGAGAGACACTGACAGAACCACAGAGACACTGACAGACCAACAGAGACACTGATAGACCAACAGAGACACTGACAGACCAACAGAGACACTGACAGAACCACAGAGACACTGATAGACCAACAGAGACACTGACAGACCCAGAGAGACACTGACAGACCCACAAGATCCTGATAGACCAACAGAGACACTGACAGAACCACACGATACTGACAGAACCAAAGAGACACTGACAGAACCAGAGAGACACTGACAGACCCACAGAGACACTGACAGAACCAGAGACACTGACAGACCCACAGAGACACTGATAGAACCAGAGACACTGACAGAACCAGAGATACTGACAGACCCACGGAGACACTGACAGAACCAGAGATACTGACAGACCCACGGAGACACTGACAGAACCAGAGATACTGACAGACCCACAGAGACACTGATATAACCAGAGAGACACTGACCGAACCAGAGATACTGACAGACCCACGGAGACACTGACAGAACCAGAGATACTGACAGACCCACAGAGACACTGACAGAACCAGAGACACTGACAGACCCACAGAGACACTGATAGAACCAGAGAGACACTGACAGAGACACTGATAGACCAACAGAGACACTGATAGAACCAGAGAGACACTGACAGAACCAGAGAGACACTGACAGACCCACAGAGACACTGATAGACCAACAGAGACACTGATAGAACCAGAGAGACACTGATAGAACCAGAGAGACACTGACAGACCCACAGAGACACTGATAGACCCACAGAGACACTGATAGAACCAGAGAGACACTGACAGAGACACTGATAGGCCAACAGAGACACTGATAGAACCAGAGAGACACTGACAGACCAACAGAGACACTGATAGAACCAGAGAGACACTGACAGACCCACAGAGACACTGATAGACCAACAGAGACACTGATAGAACCAGAGAGACACTGATAGAACCAGAGAGACACTGATAGAACCAGAGAGACACTGACAGACCCACAGAGACACTGATAGACCAACAGAGACACTGATAGAACCAGAGAGACACTGACAGACCCACAAGATACTGATAGAACCAGAGAGACACTGACAGACCCACAAGATACTGATAGACCAACAGAGACACTGACAGACCACAGAGACACTGACGACAACGCACGTAGTCACCTGACACCCCACACACAGTCTCACACTGACAACACACTTAGGCCGGGGAGGTGAACCGGCAACCCCAGGACGCAAGGCACTGCCCTGCGATCGGGCCGGCCACCTCGCTGCAACCTCGGGAGGGCGGAGAGGTGGTCGCGCCCGGCGCCGACGGGCCGGCAGCCGTAACATATAGCAACAGACTGACATCCCACACTCACAGGGACCCTGACATTCCCTTCCTTCTCATGTGCTGCTACACATTTAAGAGCAGGGATGTCAAACTCTGGTCCTACAGATGTTGATTTCTACAATTCCCAGAATTCTTTGCAGTAGATGGCCAGAGAATCATGAGCGTTGTAATTCAGCAACACGTGGGGGCCCTGGTGTAGAGCTTACAGGTTTTGGGGAGGGGTGTCAAGGCAGGTAGAGGGAGAGCTTCCTGTGCAGCACACAGACTCAATGCTGCCTCTTCCCCTCCCTGTAGCACAGAACTGCCGCGAGGGGGGGGGGGCTGTTTGGCTTCCAGCAGTCTTATCTCTTCAATCGCTCAAGTCCACATTGGGCACCTGTTCCCATGCCTCCCTCTACATCAGAGGTCAGCAACCTCGACCCTCCAGATGTTTTGAAACTACATCTCCCCTAATCCTCAGCCACTCAGGTTGACTGAGCATCATGGGGGATGTAGTACGAAAACATCTGGAGGGCCGAGGTTGCTGACTCCTGCTCTACATGGTGCGTCTGGTGATGACCCAAGCGAATGTGATCTGGGTGAGACGATCAGCGTGAACGTCCAGGGCGGCAGGCTTCACCTTTGATATACATCCCGCTTCCGCACGTGCCGTAACCCAAAGTCTATATTTCTGTATTTTCGGTGAGGTCAGCGCGGGCAGAACCCAGAGATGAGAGCAGGACGGCCGACGACGCGTCCGATTTTTTTTTTTTTAGGGGAACAGTTTGTAGAAAATCTTTTTTTTTGGGGGGGGGGGGTTATTTGCAAAAAAAAAGGGAAACGAGCAGAATTTAAAAGGTTAAGAGTGACAAGTATCTATAAAGCACCGACAACAAGAAAAAGTGTAATCCAGGGACCGGTGGCGATATTGTGAAACGAGAAAACAATAAATATACATAAATATAAACAAACGTATTACCTTATTGTGAAGAATCCCAAGTGCGCACCTCCCTGGTAGCTTTTTATTTTATTAGATAGATAAAATATATATGTATTTTTTATTTTTCTGCGTCAAAGAGGATTATTTTATACAATGTATTTTAAAGGCACAAAATCTATTTAACATATATTGTCCGAATGTTATATTCATCAAGGATTATTTTTCAGTTACGTAGCGTGAAGCTGTATACCCGTGTGATGTTTACATTTTTTTTGGTAAATTTATTGGATTCATCCACTCACAGCATCATATCTGTGACAGAACACGCTGTCACTGTGCGACTTGGAGGGGGCTGTGCGCTTGCCTCCTGCCCAGAGACTATGGCCCGTGAAAGAGACTATTGGGGGACTGGTGGACCTTTTAAAGATATTTGGTGGGGTCCGTGGACATCCCCAAGTGGACCCGCAGAGGGTCTCACCGGGTCTGCCAACTGGTAACTTGGGGGAGATATGTGACGGGACGGCCGCCACTACGCTGTAGCGCAGTACAACAGTTCAAGTGTTTATTTATTTGTGTGTTATTAAAAGTTCGTTAGCCCTATTTTTATAAGTACCCCAATGTGATTTTCCCCGTTTTATAGATATGCCAGTTAGCTAAAGATTTCTGATGTCTGTGTGTTATTCCCTGTATAGTGTAGATCTCTGTATTAGTACCTGCTATTCTGTAAATTCTCTCAGAGATTCCTTTTGTTTACGTGTTTTCTCTTCCCCCATTCTCCATTGTGTGAAGGTCCTGGGTAGTTAATCTGATTTGTGCAGTTATCTGCTTGATTGTATGTAAATGAGGTTGGTGGTTGAGTGTATCTCTGTGTTGTGTAATAAACAGTCAGTTCTATTCTGACCAAGCTTTAAGTCACGACTCATGTTTTGGGAAACCAGGAATCTTCTGCCTGCTGTTCCAAGGAAAGGCTCCAGGTCTACAGCTTCGGCTTATTCCTGGGGGTGCTAGCCAGACTCTCTACATACACCGGGCCTTGAGCTGTGGCTAAGGTACCAGAGAAAGGTGTGAGAGTCACGAGGAGAAACTGGGTGTCCAGCGAGGAAGCAGCATTTGGCAGATGTGACCCTGTCTGGGCACAGAGATCTGTTACAATATCATCCCAGAGGTTTTGTTTTCAAAATATGTTTTATTTAAGCACATCATTTGACAGACATGGATACAATCAGGGTTATTCAAAAAGATCCGAATTGCTGGCGAACGGGAACCGAACAGTGAAATTCAGCGTTCGGTTACCTTTCCTGGTGCTATTCAGAGAGCAGGCAGTTTGCCAAATCCTGGCGAATTCCCTGCACATACGGTGCCTGTTCGGTGCCTGCTCGAGGTCAGTGAATCCCCATAGAGAAGCAATTCTTCGTCTATTCAGAGAACAAAAGCCAGCAGTGAAAAGTTGCCGAATTGCCCTGCCATTCGGTGGTTTCATTCGGCAGGTTTATTCAGGAGAATCCCATAGGCTTCAATGTTAAAAATATTCCCGTTTTAATTCAATATCTAATAAACCGTTTATTATTTTATTCTGCAGTAAAGAGTCTCTTTAGTTATAGATTTTTTAGGATCTTTTAGGGATTTTTCGGGATTTTTGCGAAAAAAAATTCCGTTTATTTTTTAAAAATCTTTTTTTCTTTTTTCTGTAACAGCCCTTTTTATTATCATTCATTGGATCTTATATGTAAATTCCAGGCATTTTCGCTCAGTAGTTTCTTTGCAAACAGCGTTTCACTTTTCAAACACATTCAAGCGTACTGTTTTTATTTCACTCCATTCGTCTGCGGTGTCGGCTTTTTCCGGCGGCTGCTCTGCGCTGTGATCGCCGGCTGCTCGGGTTTCTCCGGCGTGTTCGGCGGGGTTAATCCAGATGTTTTTGCGGGTTTCGGTGTGCGTTCGCCGGGTTTTGCGGTGAGCGATCGACGGGTTTGCGGCAGCTTTTCCCTGCACTACGACGGCCCTGTGGTGCCGCAGGGTCGCCGAAATGAGATCGCCAAATCACACCGAATTGAAGAGAACGAAAAGTCACCGAACGTGCAGTGACTTTTTGATTCTCTTTGAATAACCCTGAATGTATCAATAGAAGAACAGATATGATATAGAATGACATAAAAGGTTATTCACTAACCTCTGAATTGGCCCCGATTGCACCGAATAGTGAATTTCACAGTTCGGTGCAATTTTGGGGCTTATCATCTATTAACAAAGCTGCCGATTTGCCAAATGAAGACAAATTAACATCAAAATATGGTGCAGTTTGGCGACACCAAAATTGCCCCATATGTTCTTGTCTTCTATTCACAGAACGCCGAACTGCACCAAAATTTTGTCGAAATGCCGTAATCTTCGGTGTCTCAATTCTACAGGGTTAAACAGGTGATTCCCATAGGATTCAATGTCAAAATGTAATATCTTTTTTTTTAAAAGACCTTTTTTTATATGATTTTTTTGTATTTTTCTTTTTTTAAAAGACTTTTTTTGCATTTTGTAACAGACTTTTTTATTCTTTTTTTAAAGGACCTCGTCTTTATTATTTAGACACGTTTTTATCGATTGAAACACCTATTAGAGAATCTCTTTATTAAGAGACTTCTTTTTTTTGTTTTTAGTTCGTTGGAATTTGCAGATGCCGATTTGGCGGTTATCAGCGCTTTTTCCTGACGTCCGATAAATGCTTCGGGGACTGCAATTTCGACAGAATAAGGTAAGGCGACCGTTCGCTAAATAGTGAATTCACCATATTTTCGGCGAAATGGAATCACAGAAGTGAGACGAAATGGGGCAAAACGCAAAGCACCAAAATTGTGTGAAATGTTGGTGCTTTGTGAATAGACCTTATAGTGTCTGTTCAATACAACAATTTAATGTTGTTTTTTATTAAAATAATGGTTATGGAGATATTAATTATTATCTATCCACATAGTTCTACTGATAAAGCACCACTCGGTATTTTTTTTGTATTTATTTTTGTGGATAACCATTCTAGAGCTTTGATCTAAGAGCATGCAGACCCATGGTATTATCATACAGGGTTATCCAAAGAGATCCGAATGGCTGGAGAAAGGTAACCGAACGCTGAAAATCAGCGTTCGGTTACCTTTCTTGGACATTCGGCTATCCAGAGCGCAGGCAATTCGCCAAATCCTGTCGAATTGCCTGCACATACGGTGCCTGTTCGAGGGCAGTGAAATCCCCATAGAGAAGCAATGCTTCGTCTATTCAGAGAACACAAACCAGCAGTGAAAGGTTCCCCTAATGCCCTGCCATTCGGTGGTTTAATTCGGCAAGTTAATTCAGGAGAATCCCATAGACTTCAATGTTAAAAATATTCCCGTTTTAATTCAATATCTAATAAACCGTTCATTATAAAATTCTGCAGCAAAAAGTCTCTTTATTTATAGATTTTTTAGGATATTTTAAGCATTTTTCTGAATTTTATTTTTTTTTAAAACAATTCCGATTTTTTTTTTTTTTAACTTTACTTATTTTTTCTGTAACAGCCCTTTTTATTATCATTCATTGGATCATATGTAAATTTCAGACATTTTCGCTCAGTAGTTTATTTGCAAACAGCGTTTCACTTTTCACACATTCAAACAAACTGTTTTCCTAATTTATTCACTTCACTCGTCTGCGGTCTCGGCTTTTTCCGGCGGCTGCGCTGCGTGTGATCGGCTCCTGCTCGGGTTTTTCCGTGGTTTTTGGCGGGTTAATCCAGATGTTTTTGCAGGTTTTCGGCGTGCATTCGCCAGGTTTTGCGGTTTGTTTTCGTCGGGGTTGCGGTGGCTTTTCCCTGCACTATGACGGCGCTGTGGTGCTTACTGAATACACCGCAGGGTCGCCGAAATGGGATCAGCAAAACGACCCGAATTGAAGAGAATGAAAAGTCACCAAACGTGCAGCGACTTTTCGATTCTCTTTGAATAACCCTGATAGTATCTAAAATATGGGGTCATCAACCTTGGCCCTCCAGATCAGGGCTGTCATACCCTCCCCCCTCCCCATGTTGATGCCTACAAATCCTAGAGTTCAATGAGATAGATGGCCAGGGTATTATGGGAGCTGTAGTCCAGAGAACATCCTGAGTGTTGGAGTTTGAAAGCCTTGCTCTCGATGTTCTACAACTACATTTCCTGTGAGTGTCCGCCATCCTAATGAGTGGCTGAGCATCATGGGAGATGTAGTTTTAAAACATCTGGAGAGCCAAGGTTGCTGATCCTTGCCCTAATGTCTCAAGGTCTACTCCGGTGCTGTCAAACTCACTGCCTCACAGATGTTGATGCCTACAATTCCCAGAATTCTTACATGGTATCAGTTGGCCAGGGAATCATGGGAGTTGTAGTTCAGAATTATCTGGGTGGCCGGAGATTGAACGCCCTGCTCTACACTTTTTCTTACACGGCTGTGTGATGTCCAGTTAAAAAATCATTAATAAAGTAAAGTTGTTTTTTTAAAAAGTAATAACGTATCAATCGGCATGAATTCGACTTATAGAAAATGCATTCTACAGGGCAGCCTTCAAGTCGTCACAGCCCTGCATGATGCCTCTTCAATAACAGTCCTATAGTTAAAGCCATAAATTCCTAGTGAACCTGGATTATGCACAGACAGAGCGATGTGTGCCAGCTACGCGTGCCAGCGTGCCCTTAATCAAGGCGACGCAAGTGTTTATGGTTATAAATTGCAGAAGTAACAGAGGTCAATGATTAAAAACCGCAGCGTCAATGTTATTATATGCAGTCAGTGCCCGATTTATCAACGTGAAAGGTCACATCACCTTATTCAATATAGACTGGATGGATCTGGTGCTCTTAACAATTACAATGTGATAGCGCATACTGTGGTATCTACCGAGTGAATCAACAACACACTGAAAATATTATATATGTCGCATGTATATGGGGTTTATACCCCTGTGTGCATAATACAAAGGACACAATACAGGGTGCCTGGGATTTACAGATATGTCTGTATTATGCATAATACACAAAGAGGACACAATACAGAGAGCCTGGGATTTAGGCTGGGGTCAGACGAGCGTGATTTCTACGGACTGTACGTCTGTGCAGTACGGACATCGTCAGTACGGATGACGCAGTAGTGGTCACACAGTCCGTTTTTTCACTGAAGTTATTTTTTGACGGATGTAGGAGGGGAAAATAAATTACAATGAAAAAACATTCTGTCCGTCAAAAATGCTGGACGTATAAATGCAGTCCGTCTGACCTCGCTCCATCACTCACACACAAAGCTATGCAGACGTTGTGGACGTGGCACACTCCGCACGTCCGTTCTAGCAGTATTACGTTCTTGCCTAACCTGCGTCCGTTTGCCGCGGCCGTTGTGCGTCCGCAGTTCAGTGCGGACGTACTTCGTGTGTCAGGCTCCAATGGACTTACTTTCATGCTATCACGGACGTACTTTTAGGCGCAATCACGGACGTGAACACTACGCTCGTCTGACCCCAGCCTTACAGATATGTCTGCATTACGCATAATACACAGAGAGGACACAATACAGGGAGCCTGGGATTTAATGATATGTCTGCATTACGCATAATACACAGACAGGACACAATACAGGGAGCCTGGGATTTAATGATATGTCTGCATTACGCATAATACACAGAGGACACAATACAGAGAGTCTGGGATTTAATGATATGTCTGCATTACGCATAATACACAGAGGACACAATACAGAGAGCCTGGGATTTAATGATATGTCTGCATTACGCATAATACACAGAGGACACAATACAGAGAGTCTGGGATTTAATGATATGTCTGCATTACGCATAATACACAGAGGACACAATACAGAGAGCCTGGGATTTAATGATATGTCTGCATTACGCATAATACACAGAGGACACAATACAGAGAGCCTGGGATTTAATGATATGTCTGCATTACGCATAATACACAGAGAGGACACAATACAGAGAGCCTGGGATTTAATGATATGTCTGCATTACGCATAATACACAGAGGACACAATACAGAGAGCCTGGGATTTAATGATATGTCTGCATTACGCATAATACACAGAGGACACAATACAGAGAGTCTGGGATTTACAGATATGCCTGCATTATGCATAATACACAGAGAGGACACAATACAGAGAGCCTGGGATTTAATGATATGTCTGCATTACGCATAATACACAGAGGACACAATACAGAGAGTCTGGGATTTACAGATATGCCTGCATTATGCATAATACACAGAGAGGACACAATACAGAGAGCCTGGGATTTAATGATATGTCTGCATTACGCATAATACACAGAGGACACAATACAGAGAGCCTGGGATTTAATGATATGTCTGCATTATGCATAATACACAGAGAGGACACAATACAGAGAGCCTGGGATTTAATGATATGTCTGCATTATGCATAATTATTTATTTATTTTATTTATAAAGGATTTTACCAGGAAGGATACATTGAGATTTCTCTCGTTTTCAAGTATGTCCTGGGTGGCATAATACACAGAGAGAACACAATACAGGGAGCCTGGGATTTACTGTTAATGGAGAACACCTGCCTGCCAACACCCTCTGTGAATTTGATTGCAAGCTCCTTTGCCGAAATGCCTGTCCCAGCCTGATCAGAAGATGCCAGACATTCTGCAGATTTTTCCCTTCAGGTCAGCTGGGCTCTGGACATTACAGTCTGGGGACAAATGGTGTCAGGGAGCAGATGTCCTCAACAAAATAAACTCCAGCATTCCAGAGCACATAACCCAAATACCGAACCCCTCATTGCAACGAGGGGGGGGGGATCCAGATCCCTGGACCAAGGCATGATGTGTTTTGGGGAGGCAGATGCGCTTTTCACCATCAGCCAGATATTTTTAGGGAGACAGTCCTGTTCCGCAGTCACATGTCAGACATTGCTCAAATTCCTCGTCCGTTCTCCTGTGAGACCAGAAATCGGGTTGTCGCTTGAGCAGATCTCTGATCAGTAAGTCCCTCATGTGTTGGGTAGTGCACGCATGGCTCTTCCATCCAGAAGACAAAACCACACCAAGGATCCTTCACAATGCGAGGTGTCCAGCTGGTTTGTATCTCGCAATTTGTCTTTCGGGTCCTAGCGTTGTGCGTCTTTACTGGTCCCTAAGGGGGGGGGAGGTGGAAGCACCATGGCCTATGGATGCGCCACAAAGCGAAGCCGCTGCGTATACACCAAATCAGCTATATACAAGGTCAGGTTTATAAGGGTGAATATGGTGACCACTAGCTGGCTGTCCCACGGGCACCGTCCCCAAGGACAATGCGTCGGCCTCGTTGACGACCCGTACTTGCTGTCGAAGCAGTACACGGGCCAAATCACGGCAGCACTCATGTACATCAAGATGGCCACCACAGTGTATATGACCACAATGTGTTCAAAGGGGCAGCGCAGGGTAACCGCCCTCCCGGTGATGTTTAAGATGATCACCAGCACGGTGATGGCAAAGCAGAAGCTGTACACGGCCACGCACCACTGGGTCGCCACATATTTCTTGTACTGGCTCTCCGTTGCCAGCGCCCCAAAGATCACACAGGCCACAAAAGCTTGGACGACTTTGAGCAAACCGGAGGCCGTAGCCATGTAGCTGCAGGACATCCCAGGCCGGGCCCGGGTCAGGAACACTTCCACCGAGTAAGCCACGAAGAGCAGTACCGCCGATACGCTGACGGCCAGCCGGTAATTCCTGGTGGCACAGTCCGTCGATGTGCACTTTAGGGAGACAAAGTAAAGGGGGTAAATCACAGCAGCGGTGAGGGTCATCAGGGCGGCCAGCATGGCCAGGGTGGCTGTGAAGTTCCCCCACGACAAGCCGCGCAAGCAGGACTGGAGTCGAGTCAGCTCGCACACGACAATAAGGGTGGTCATGGCAAAGCAGAAACACCAAACGAAGATGCAGAAGGTGCCGTAAGCCGCGGTGAAGCCGGCGCGGTGCAGGACCAGACTGAACGTGGCGCAGCCGAACAACATCTGGGTCAATCGGACAAATCCCACGCGTGAACAGATTGAGTCCACATTCAGATAGGGGTTCCGGGAAGTATCCATGGCGCCAGAAATGTAGTCGGGGGTTCTTAGGGGGTTTCCCCTCTTCTGGGTTTGTCACCCTCAGTGCAGGGAGGGCTCCTCTGCAAAATCGAAGACCGCCGCTCGCAGTGAGGTCCTCCTGTCGGAAATACTGCTCAGTGTTTGGCCAGGGACCCTTCTCTGTGACGGCTGACGTTGTTGCTCGTCCCTTGTGCTGTGACCCTGTCTGGTGTCGATGACAGCGCTGGGCTCCCGTGCCGTGCTCAGTCAGGACCTGCCCCGGGTATAAATAGGAGGCTGTATTTATAGTGCTGGATGGGGTTCAGCGTTCAGCCTAAGATTGGATAAACGGGTATTACTTACAGGCACATTCCTCACATCCACCTGTCATCAGCCAGAAATACCTAGAGCTCCGAGCGAAGTGAAAGAAGCGGCGCCCACAGCCTCAGCACCACAATACGGGTAACTAGGACTCAGCCACTCATAAAATGGTCAGGATGAGTAAAGTGGTCAGAATAAGAAAAGTGCCCCCCCCCCTTCTCCACCCGATTTGGAGAAAACACTGGATGAAGCAGAGGAGTTTCCTCAACCCCATCCAGTGGCGTCACCATCAGCTGGGATATTATAATTTCCTGGTTGCCGGATCTATCAGCACGCAGAGGGTATGATGTCATCACGCTCTCAGACCACCCGCAACAGCGAGCGTCCGTCGTTCCGCAGAGGCGCTACAGAACTTGTGTACGTAAAGTCCCGTAGCGGTGCGAGATTTGCGACACCTATGCTACTCAATTTGCCTAGCGAAGCTGCAGGAACCTCTGGGTGCAGAAGCCCCAGAGCTGAAGTAGAGGTACAGCTCGTGGCGAGGGAGAAGCGATGAGTAAAATCACCTAAAAATAAAATATATATAAAAAAAATTGGCCAAATGCTGTCAGCGGCAAAAAAAAGAGGGGGCACCATTTTTAATAGAATATCGCTTTAAGAGGCTGAGCATCATGGGAGATGTAGTTCCAACATATTTGGTGGGGCCAAGGTCACTGACCTCTGTTCTACTGTTTTGGATGATCTCTGTCAGAGCCAGACATGAATCAGTATGTACAGACGGAGCATTTATAACGTGACGTGTAAAGCGCTATAGAATAAGGTTGGGGTCAGACGAGCGGTATTAAGAGCTGAAGGAACGTCCGTAAGAATGGATTTTCCTTCCACTCTGACGCCCGTCTGGCCACCTCGCCGAGCGGTTAGTGCGCTCAGCGCTGCAAGGCTTGATTCTCCTACGGAGGATCGCGCTTTGCAGCCCCGTCAGAGCGCATCCTAGCGCGTCGATGGGGAGGCTTGCTGCACGGACGCAGCACAGCCGCTGTCGCGCGCATCCGTCTGTGAAGGCACGCCAGTACGGGCACACATAGTGCGCTCGTCTGACCCGAGCCTTAGATACATAGGGGTCTATTAACAAAGCAATTAAATTGAACGCGATTTTGGCACATTTCAGCGATTCCACTTCGTCGAAAATTCAGTGAATGCACTATTTAGTGAGTGGTCACCGTATATTACCAAAATTTCAAGCCATCAATCCACGCCGGTTTGCATCTCAGAGGATGTGGAATAATCCTAGGCATTGTACCTGGCGTGTGAATGGAGGGGTTCCTGGGGCTCATCGCCCTTATATTTCTGCTGAGGATTTTTATTGCCTATTCCCAAGTGAAGGGTCGCTATTCGCTAAGCATGGTGGCGCCCCCTGGTGTTTCTCCGGCCTAATGGCCAGTCACTATCATTTCTGACGTGATTGACTATGCATGGACACCATTTCCCTGTGTCGATGCATCATTTACCTTTTCAGGGGTTCAGTTTGCGGAATTTCCTGTGGATTTTAAAGAAAACCCAGCTGTCAGAATTAATTCGCATTGGTTTCCATCGTCTCTAATGAGGAGCTAAACAGGGATTTGGAGAGAGAAAAATGTGTATTTTTATACATTTCTTGCACTATTCCAGGGGTGACCAACCTTGGTCCTCCAGATGTTTCAGAATTACATCTCCCATGGTAATCAGCCACTCGTTAAATCACCAGAGCATTGTGGGTAATGTAGTCACAAAACATCTGGAGGGCCAAGGTTGAGCACCCCTACATTATTCACTTCACAGAGGATTGAAGGAAATTCTAAAAGTGTGTGTGTGTGTGTAATATTGTTTAAAGTACCACTTCCATAAGCTGTAACTAGAATACTTGTGCAGGTTTTTTTTCCATCTCCTATTTCCATTTTGTGCATTCTTCCCATGACGCAACATGTACCAAAATCTGTGCAAATGTTTTACTTAAATACTGTAGAAGATAAACTGCAGCAGTAAACAGCTAAAGCGGTAGATGAGGGGATGTTTAGCTAAAGCTGCAGGAGGTCTGTTGGTCTCCATACTACTCCAGACAAGAGCTGGCAGCTAAATGAGATAAAACAGGTAGTTTAAAAGTCTTCTAATCTACCCCCTGGTGATGTCCTTTCAATACATCCCACACAATACAGTGATGTGAGTCGGTGACTGACCCATTCACTCCATTCTATGACCAAAGCCACACAGTGAGGAGCAAGTGATGGAAATATACTAGGGGGGGGCAGTTTACAACACAAAATATCACACAATGGATGCGCCAAGTGACACATATAGAGAAAAAGATCACACAATGGATGCACCCAGTGACACATATAGGAAAATATCACACAATGGATCAAGGGCGGACTGGGCCAGGGGAAAGGGGGACAAGTGCCACCCTGGCCGCCTCCATGAGCGTGGACCTCGCAATATCGCGGCTTGCTGATAGAAACACGTGAGCGGCAGAGTTTCAAGCTAGCGGCCGCTCGTCAGACTAGAAGCACGCGGCGGCCGGCAATATTTTGCCGCAGGGGCCTGGCAGAGGAGAGGTGAGCTGGGGCCTGCCTGGGGGCAATATTTCCATGTGTGAGAGCAGGGGGCAATACATCCATGTGACCTGGGGGCAATATTTCCATGTGTGAGAGCTGGGGGCAATATTTCCATGTGTGAGAGTTGGGGGCAATATTTCCATGTGTGAGAGCTGGGGGCAATATTTCCATGTGTGAGAGTTGGGGGCAATATTTCCATGTGAGCTGGGGGCAAATATATCCATGTGTGAGCTGGGGGCAATACATCCATGGGAGCTGGGGCAATATTTCCATGTGTGAGAGCTGGGGGCAATATTTCTATGTGTAGGAGCTGGGGGCAATATTTCCATGTGTGAGAGCTGGGGGCAATATTTCCATGTGAGCTGGGGCAAATATATCCATGTATGAGCTGGGGCAATATTTCCATGTGAGCTGGGGGCAAATATATCCATGTGTGAGCTGGGGGCAATACATCCATGGGAGCTGGGGCAATATTCCCATGTGTGAGAGCTGGGGGCAATATTTCCATGTGAGCTGGGGCAAATATATCCATGTATGAGCTGGGGAAATATTTCCATGTGAGGTGGGGCAATATACAGTATATCCATGTGAGCTGGGGGCAATATATATCCATGTGAGCTGGGGAAATATATCCATGTGAGCTGGGGGCAATATATATCCATGTGAGCTGGGGGCAAATATTTCCATGTGTGAGCTGGGGCAATACATCCATGTAAGCTGGGGGCAATATTTCCATGTGTGAGCTGGGGGCAATATTTCCATGTGAGCTGGGGGCAATACATCCATGTGAGCTGGGGGCAATATTTCCATGTGTGAGCTGGGGGCAATATTTCCATGTGAGCTGGGGCAATACATCCATGTGAGCTGGGGCAATGCATCCATGTGAGCTGGGCAATATTTCCATATGTGAGCTGCTGGGGGCAACATATCTCCATGTGTGAGCTGCTGGGGCAACATATCTCCATGTGTGAGCTGCTAGGGGCAATATATTTCCATGTGTGAGCTGCTGGGGGCAATATATTTCCATGTGTGAGCTGATGGGGCAATATATCCATGTTTGAGCTGCTGGGGGCAATATATATCCATGTGTGAGCTGCTGGGGCAATATATATCCATGTGAGCTGGGGCACTATATCTGTGGGAGCTGGGGGCAATATATCCATGTGAGCTGGGGCCAATATATCCTTGTGAGCTGAGGGCCAATATATCCTTGTGAGCTGGGGGCAATATATCCATGTGAGCTGGGGCACTATATCCATGTGAGCCGGGGCCAATATATCCATGTGTGAGGTAGAGGCAATATACCCATGTGCAGTGTGTATGAGTGAGTTTTATTGCTGTGGAGCTCTGTGATACGCTCATACACACCGCACATTACTGTGAGTTTTATTGCTGTGGAGCTCGGATACATTAATGTGCGGTGTGCATGAGTGTATCACAGAGCTCTACAGCAATACAACTCACCGTAATGTGCGCTGTGTATGAGAGCAAGTTATATTGCTGCGGAGCGCTGTGATAACGCTCATACACAAGGGCCTGAATTGCTGCACTATGGGCTTCTGGATCATACTTGCCACCTGGGCCAAAAGTTGCCAGTCAGCCCCTGCAATGGATGCGCCCAGTGACACATCTAGAGGAAAATATCACACAATGGATGCGCCCAGTGACACACATAGAGGAAAATATCACACAATGGATGCACCCAGTGACACGTATAGAGGAAAATATTTTCTTATTGACGTCCAAAAGAACACTAACTTTTAATCTGTGGAGCACCTTTATGTTGGATCAGGCGCCCGTGCAGAGCTACCATGTGCTATTAAAGGGTTTATTGGGGGGTGAGAGAGAGTAGGGGGCACGCTCATTCATCTGAACCATCCTCAGTGCTATATGCACACATAAGGAACGTGGCATTTGTGAGCAGGGCACTGGGACTCTGGAAAAAGGCAGCCTGGCATTCAATGTAAACATGGCTTGTATATAAATACACTGCCTGGCCGAAAAGAATGTATCACCTGCCGTGCAAGCCTGATCTGATCTGGGATGGCTTCAGTTGGTCAGGTCTAGGTTCAACAACATTATGAGCCCAAAAAGTGAGGTCCGTGAATATACTGAATGAGCAGGTTTTTCCATCAATTGGTTTTTCTCCCCTGATGGCACAGCGGGCATATTCCAAGATGGCAAAGCCAGGATTCATCGGGATCAAATTGTGCAAGAGTGGTTGAGGGAGCATGAGACATCATTTTCACACATGGATTGGCCACCGCACAGTCCAGACCCTAACCCCATTGAGAATCTTTAGGATAATGTGCTGGAGAAGACTTTACGCAGCGCTGCGACTCTCCCATCATCAATACAAGATCTTGGCCACAAATTAATGTCACTCTAAACGCTGTGACATCGCATGAGCTTAATAAAACGAAGCAGCGGCGAACCAGTGCGCCAACAAAATATTAGTGTGTAACGCTGTTTTGGCTGGGCAGCGTATATATATATTAACCAAAAACACACAGTAATTCAACAAATGAACGTTATGCAATGTCATTCATTGCTGGTATGCGAAGATCGTCTCGCGTACCATGCGCTCAGATCTGAAAAACACACGATTCCATTGCGGTCGCTGCAGATGAAAGGCCGCATACTTCATCAAGGCTATTATTAAAGAAACCAAAATTTGAGGACGCCGCTGTCTGATCCTGAAAGACGGGGGTTACTTCAGTACACAGGGTCACGTGTCAGCACAGCCTCGCCATTACAATGTGTCGTCTACTGATGTGAAGCCCCTCCCTCCAGTTGGTTCCGCTCTGTTTTGGCACAGACTTTCAATGCATTGACCGGTGACTCCTCTAGGACGATGTGTAGCATGATCAGGGCTGGATTTACTATTAGGCAAAGAAGGCATTTGCCTTCAGGCGCCTTTGAAAAAGGGGGACGCCTTACTTTTTTGTTTATGGAGTTATTCACCAACCTCCGCATTGGCCCAGGACTTGCACCAAACCGTGAATTTCGGGGCAATTCATCTACTTACAAAGCTGTCAGTTTGCCAAATTGACAGTGAAATACGGGATAATTTGCTGCAATTTGGGGCCACTGAAATTCTCCCATTGAAAACGATTGTGGCAAAAATGACCTGGTTTTCAGTGTTTCAACGCGACAGGTTTAAGCAGGAGAATCCTATAGCTTTCAAAGCAATAAATGTAACAGCTTTAAAATGTATTTATTTTTTTAATGATTTTTTATTTTTTGCAAAAAACCTTTATTTTTTAACCCCTTAAAACCAGGTGGGTGGCCCCCCGGCGGGACAGGGTTAACGCTGGCGGGGCGCACCAGTACGCCAGATGCTGTGGCAGGCCTCTCCTTTGGCCCGCCACGCGATCCGTGTCATTGGCTGCAAGGGGCCGGCCTGAGTTCAGGTCATCTCGCAGCAGCAAACGGTGTGCAGCGGCTGCGGGGAGGGGCCGAGGCGGCCCATAGAAGTCAACGAGGAGTACTAGTACGCCCCACATCTTCTAAGCCCACCCACCACAGGGACAGCATAGTACACCTTGCAGCGGGAAAGGGTTAAAAGACCTTTTTGTATGGTTTTTCTTTAAGATGACATTTTTGGGTTTTATTTTTGTTGTAACAGACCTTTCTGTTATATTTTTAAAGGACTTTTTTTTGCTCCATTTTCAGTTATTTATACTCCTATTAGGAGACTTCCTTTCTATGTTTTTTAGTCAAGTTCGGCCGAAATCGCCGATGCCAATTTGGCAGTTTTTATTTTTTTAGAACAACTTTTTGTATTTTATGTATTTTTTTTTGGCCGTCATTTTTGTATTTTTATAAAAGACTTTTTATTTTGTAACAGACCTTTAATAAAAAAAGCCCATAAAAAACAATATAGACACATTTTTACTAGGGATGCACCGATACCACTTTTTTAAGACCGAGTACGAGTACAGATACTTTTGTTCAAGTACTCACCGATACCAATTACCGATACTTTTATTTTATGTCATGTGACGCTTTCCAATAAGAACAGACCTCCTATAAAGCCCCCAGGTCTCATGGATATTGCCCCAGCTCATGGATATCCTGACCCCACCTCATGGATAATTGCCCCCCAGCTCATGGATATGCCCCCCTTGCTCATGGATATGCCCCCCTTGCTCATGGATATGCCCCCCTGCTCATGGATATGCCCCCCCTGCTCATGGATATGCCCCCCTTGCTCATGGATATGCCCCCCTGCTCATGGATATGCCCCCCCTGCTCATGGATATGCCCCCCTGCTCATGGATATGCCCCCCCTGCTCATGGATATGCCCCCCCTGCTCATGGATATGCCCCCCTGCTCATGGATATGCCCCCCCTGCTCATGGATATGCCCCCCTTGCTCGTGGATATGCCCCCCTGCTCATGGATATGCCCCCCTTGCTCATGGATATGCCCCCCTTGCTCATGGATATGCCCCCCTGCTCATGGATATGCCCCCCCTGCTCATGGATATGCCCCCCCTGCTCATGGATATGCCCCCCCGCTCATGGATATGCCCCCCTTGCTCATGGATATGCCCCCCTTGCTCATGGATATGCCCCCCTGCTCATGGATATGCCCCCCTGCTCATGGATATGCCCCCCTGCTCATGGATATGCCCCCCTTGCTCATGGATATGCCCCCCTTGCTCATGGATATGCCCCCCAGCTCATGGATATGCCCCCCACCTCTCCGCTCATACTTACCTTCCTTCAGCGCCGCCGGTAAAGTCTTCGCGCGCGCGCGCGCTCCTTGGAAGGACCCCAGCCGCGACCACGTGGGACCATGTGATCGCGGCTGGGGTCCTTCCAACGAGGGCGCGCGCGGGAAGTTTCCCGGCGTCGCTGAAGGAAGGTAAGTATGAGCGGAGAGCAGCTGCAGGGCCTGTCCGAATGCTCTATCGGCATTCGGACAGGCCCTGCAGCTGCTCACTTTGTTTAATACTTACCTTCCTTCAGCGACGCCGGGAAAGTTCCCGCGCGCGCGCTCGTTGGAAGGACCCCAGCCGCGATCACATGGTCCCACGTGGTCGCGGCTGGGGTCCTTCCAAGGAGCGCGCGCGCGCGAAGACTTTACCGGCGGCGCTGAAGGAAGGTAAGTATAAACAAAGTTAGATAACCAGCTGCAGGGCCTGTCCGAATGCCGATAGAGCATTCGGACAGCCGCCCCAGCCCCTCGGATACCGGCAAGCCGGCTCAATGCCGGCTTCCGGTATCGGAAAAAAATATCGGGGGTACTGCACGAGTACCAAGTACTCCTGCAGTACCCGGTATCGGCACCGATATCGATACTAGTATCGGTATCGGTGCAACCCTAATTTTTACTACATTAATATTGATTGAAACTCCTATTAGGAGAATAGGAGTCTTCTTTTTTGTTTTTCACTGCTGTGGAAGTGTGGGGAACGTCCTCATTGACTCCTAAGGAAAGATGGGGTGGAGATGGGGGGTTCCTTTGAACCCCAATATCTCCCAACTGTTGGCAGCTAGCAGGGTCATGTTTGGTATCATTAGAAAGGCCAGAGCATGGCCTTTCCAATGATACCAAACATGATCATGTTTAAATAAAGAACAAAAGTAATAAAAATAATAAAAAAAAGAAAAGTGTTTTTTCAATGGCTCAGCAGTGAAGAGGTTAAAGTTCGGTGGAACAAGCCTATGCCAATTCGGCGGTTATCTGCAATTTTCTCTGACTGATTCGGTGACTGCAGTTTCTGCAAAATTTATCGTGACCATTTGCTATATAGCGAATGTACCGTATTTTCGGCGAAATGCAATCGCAAAAAATAAAAAAAAGTGTAAACAGTATAAAACAAAAATAAAAAAATAGACTTTTTTGCACTAAAAGCCAATAATTTGAAATCAATTTTAAATAAAAAAAAGGGTTTTAATTAATTTTATTAGACATTTTTTATTTTGTTTTACAGAGAAATCCCCCTCCTGGGTGACGGGAGTCCAGATTTCTTTGCAGGTCGGCTTAACAAACCCTCGATTTAGGCTGGGGTCAGACGAGCGTGATTTCTACGGACTGTACGTCCGTGCAGTACGGACATCGTCAGTACGGATGACGCAGTAGTGGTCACACAGTCCGTTTTTTCACTGAAGTTATTTTTGACGGATGTAGGAGGGAAAAATAAATTACAATGAAAAAACATTCTGTCCGTCAAAAATGCTGGACGTATAAATGCAGTCCGTCTGACCTCGCTCCATCACTCACACACAAAGCTATGCGGACGTTGTGGACGTGGCGCACTTTGTGCGGCCGTTCTAGCAGTATTACGTTCTTGCCTAACCTGCGTCTGTTTGTAGCGTCCGTCAGCCCCCGCACTTCTGTGCGGACGTACTTCGTGTGTGGGGCTCCATTTAACACAATTGTATGCTATCACGGACGTACTTATGTGCGGCAACACGGACGTTAACACTGCGCTCGTCTGACCCCAGCCTTATTAATTATATAGACCAACAAAAAAAAAAGGAATCTAGCACTCAGCCTGTCACTCCAACATAAAGCAATGGATGGGACCCAGTCCACTCTAATCCGAGAAAGGCACTTTATTCGGGGGGCAACGTTTCGGCTGCTGGTTGAGCTTGAGAAGGCGCCTCTCTTGAATTACTCTGTGTGCCGGGGCGACGGGTCCCATCCTTTGCTTGTTATTAATGAAATTAGATTTGTAGTTGTTACGCAGCAAGATGAAGTAGAGGCAACATCACTGCTCTATAACCGTGGAGACCCAGGTTCGGATCCCAGCCAGAGCACCTCTCCAGTAAGTGTCCTTGGGCAAGACGCCGAACGGTACATACTCGCCTACCACACAATATCGGCTGTGGAGTCCTGTGGTAACGGTCTCTACCCTTCGACCGTGGAGAAGCAACTCAAGGTCCCGTTCGGCACATCCCTCCGGTACAACTGTGGAGAAGCAAGTCTCGACTTTACGAGAAGTGGGTTCAAACTAACCACCAGGTCGCTGATCATCGCTACAATCCTGGAAAGACGACGACTCAATCCCACTCAGAAGACGCCACAAAGACACCCAACAACATGAATGCGCCTACCGCACAAAATACTTATACATCTCATAGATCGTAAGTTTCCTTGGGAACAGGGACCCCCCTGAATCAGGTCGTATCATCCATGTGTGATATTCCAATGTATCAACTCCTTGTACATTGATCTTGTAAAGCGCTGCGGAATATGTGGCGCTATAAAGGATAATAATAATAATAATAAAAAGATAAACTGTCTTGAGAAAAGTCCCTGTGTGGACTGAAATGTTGACATATTTTAAGGAAAAACCAGACATTATATCTACATGAAGAAAGCCTCCTGTGTGCACCTTTTTCTGGAAATATATATATATATATATATACAGTTGTGTTCAAAATTATTCAACCCCCACTGAAATTGAGTGTTTTGGCCAGTTTGACATTGATTTTGATCATTCAGTCATCTTGCTTACAATTAAATCAAAGAGGCACGTGTAGGTCAGACAAATATAACATAACATTTATAATGAAATAACCACAAATGTCTTTTCTGTGCTCACATCATTATCAGTTTTATTCAACCCCCAAGTGACATTCAATCTTAGTACTTAGTACAACATGTTTTAAGTTATAAGTACTAAGATTGAATGTCACTTGGGGGTTGAATAAAACTGATAATGATGTGAGCACAGAAAAGACATTTGTGGTTATTTCATTATAAATGTTATGTTATATTTGTCTGACCTACACGTGCCTCTTTGATTTAATTGTAAGCAAAATGACTGAATGATCAAAATCAATGTCAAACTGGCCAAAACACTCAATTTCAGTGGGGGTTGAATAATTTTGAACACAACTGTATATATAATAAATATATTATATATACACATTATATATATATATATGTGTGTATATAAATATATATATATATATGTGTATATATAATATATATATATAAATATATGTGTATATATAAATATATATATATAAATGTGTATAGCAGTACGTAGTGATACCAATAAAAGAGGTAGATAGACTAACACGGCCTATCGAATCTATAATAAATATATATTTTGATATTTATTTTTAATTATTTTCCTTTGGACGCAGTAATTGAAGAATTGAAAGGACGCATTGGGTTATTTGATTTATTTTTTATTTTTTTAATAAGGGAATACTTCCATTGCTATGAGACATGCAGAGTTTATTTACATCTGTACACAGGACAGGACTTCCCGTCCTCATTTTATAAATAGGATTTACAAAGTCCAATAAATAAGTCTGATCCCCCAAAACTGGGGTTTGTTTTCCATTTAAAAAAAAAAATTAAAATTAAAAAAAAAACAAGAAAAAAACATTTATCTTCTATATTTTGCTGGTTGGTAAAAAAAAAAAAAAAAATCCTTATAAAAATGTAAAATTCCATTTGGAATGCAACAGCGGGGAGGTAAAAGAACGCTATACTTGAAATAACCTACCCCTTGGGGAAGGGCATCACCAGTGATGTTCTGGCACAGTTTTTCAACCTGTTCGGATCTCTCCAAACAAGTCCCAACCGCTTCTCCCTGCATTAGCCGCTTCACATCAGGGGTCAGCAACCTTGGCCCTCCAGCTGTTTAATAACTACATTTCCCACGGGTCTCCACCAATCTAATGAGTAGATGAGCATCGTGGAAGATGTAGTTCCAGAACATCCAAAAGACCAAGTTTGCGACATCAACTGTACTGCGGCTAAAGCAGAACTACGTGTCCCACAAGCCCCCTTGCTGGCTATAAAACTCTCCCTTTTTCCATGTGTAGGTCTTAAGATCGCCAACTGGTGCTTTGCTCACAGAACTACATCTCCCATAATGCTTTACAAGAGCCCTCAATCAACTGAGCCATTCTGGTTAACAAGTGAGCCGTTAAGTATAAACGTCCCAACGCATAAATCACGAAGCTTCCTCTGAAATTCTGGCCAAGCTGCAAACTATGGTCACGTCTCGACTCTTGGATTTTCAAAAATCACTTTTATAGCCAAGAAACGGAATACACAACCTCTGGGTCCCAGCGTGCAGAGATCAATGAGATCTGCTGACCTCTGAGAAATGGGTCTTTCTGCCGACCCAAGCTCACGCAAGTCTCCACGGTGTCCTACAGAACCCGGGAGATTGCTGTATAGCGGTGACTGAGCTGCCGTCATTTTTAGCAGCTCTGAGTCGAACTGCTAATATCGCGGCTTGCTTGTAATTAGAGGCTCCTTAGTATCATTTCTAAGGGTTAACATCTTGCGATGACTTTAACTTTTAATGACTATCACCAGCTGAGCTGAAATAGGGGCCCTTAAGACTGGCAAAGCATCATGGTAGGTGTAGTTCTACAACAGATACGGCTCTAGGTTAGACCTGTGTACCCAATGTGAAAAATGCTTAAAAACCTCAAAACTTTACACCGATTCTGCTTATCGTAGGAAATGACACTCAATACAAATTGGCGCTCTGACTGGATCTGCTCCGCCCTCATCGGCAAGCTCGTCAGTCTGGAAAATACCAAGTAGGGCCGGGCACACCGTCAGACATTACAAGGAGATTTTATTTAAACCTGATGCAACGTTTCGGCTCCATTATAGAGCCTTTATCATGAACTTGTACATAAAGGCTCTAGGATCCAGACAGAACCTTCCCTCAGATCTAAGAAAAAGATCCATGTAATGTCAGATGGTGGTTCCGGCGTTACGTGGTGTTTTCTCGACTGATGAGCTGCCACAGGGGGCTTTGTGGAACCAGTCCAGACGACAATTTGTCTGGCCCAAACTGGAGGGCTCCAGTATTGTGTCGTCACACCATAACAAGATGGCAATGACCTTATCCTAAAAAATAATTTTATGGATTAAGTGGATCCCTTAAAAAAAAGCCGACAAATACCTTCACAACACCCAAAGATGCCCCCATTGGTGCTCCCAGATGCATGGTGGGACCAGGATATGGTTTCTCCCAACTAACCCTACAGAGGAAGGAACTCCACTTGAACTAACTCATCCTCATATTACTGTGCCCCTCCCAACGAAAGGTTGTACCCATCATTGGGTCTCTGATACCCCCCATGCCTTAGTATTATTCGGTTCTGCTCTGTAGGCCCATTTTATGGATTTACGCTATAGAAGAGGTCTTCGTCTGCTCAATCCCAAACATTAAGAGCCCCCCCAAAAAAAATAAACTCAAAGAAAAAAATTCTCTTAGCATCAGGTCAGTCGTCCTTTAGACAGGTCCACCCCAGTTGACCTTTCCTGTCCCCACTGCTTTTTACCCTCCCAAGGTTGGCAAAGATTCCTCTCTTGGTGCCAGGGTCTGGTCCTCTAGCTGCTCAGTGCCCCCAGCAGTTTGCCGGGCTCCATTCCCTGCTGGCTCGCCATTTTCTGGACATCGAAACCAAGATGCATGAGGAACTGGACGACACTCATCTCCTGCCCGGTGAAGTGGTCTCTGATAGAAGGGCAGGTGGGGTTACACTGCGGCCACGGGCAACTGTCCATCAGGTGGATGGGGCAGCCTTTCAGGGGCGTCTTGCTGTTCTTGTTGTTTTCCTGCAGGCTGCGATCCCAACAATGCAGAGCCCGGGGCAGAGACGTTCCACGGACCTGAACCTCCGTCCAGTGGCTGGAAGACACAACAACGCAGGTCACAGCTTCGTCCGAAAAGTCAACAACAGGACTCAGCAGCACAACAATACACAAAAACAGGAGTATAGCAGATTATTCGGGAGGCAAACGGCATCATAAAAATTAAATAGGGTAGGGAATAAAGATCGGAGGTGACAAAGGTTTGATTTAACATGAATGGATTTTCGGTCATTTACAAAAACCTCTAGAATGTCTGTTTAAAGTAGCCAATATCAGCCAATCACAGGACAGCAGGAAGTGCATTATAAAATGTACCAATCAGAGCTCTAGAAAAGCATCCAATGACAATGCACAATTTAACAGCTGACCAAATACTGTCGAGAGAAAGGCTGCCAGTAACGAGCCAACCCAATGCAGGCACCAAGACATGCTGGAGACGGATTCTGCTGCTCTGCTTCAGATCCTTAATGAACGCTGAGGTTTTGTTAAAAACTAACAGCTTTTAAGTGTCAGGTCCCTAGCCGCCGGCGCCATAAGAGAACTAAAGGCAAAGTGTCTCAGCGAAATACTAACAGTGATTCTCCTACAGAACCAAGTTGTTCCAGCAACCAGGTGCTAGCCAAAGCATCATGATTTCTCCACTATAAAAAAGGGCCACTCCCAAAGCAAGATGCTTCTGCATTGTTCTAGTGAACCTCTCACTAGGAAGGAGCTGTCTTCTATCTCTGCTTGCTCTAACCTGTTTTGTCTTGGTTCCCACCATACTGTTCATAGTTCCTGCTACAAGGATCCTGCTGCCCTGCATCTTGCAAGAATCCTCAGAGCCTGCTGCCTTACTTACTGCAAGGATCCTCTAATCCTGCTGCCCTGCATCCTGCAGAATCCACAGCCTGCTACCATACATCTTGCAAGTATCCTCTGATCCTGCTCCCCTGCAACCTACAGAATCCTCAGAGCCTGCTGTCCTGCATCCCGCAGGTTCTCCAGTTGTTGCTGCCCTGCATCCCGCAGGATCTACAGAAGGTGCTGCCCTGCATCCCGCAGGTCCTCCAGTTGTCGCTGCCCTACATCCTGCAAGTATTCTCTGATCCTGCTGCCCTGCAACCTACAGAATCCTCAGCCTGCTGCCCTACATCCAAATCCTCAGAGCCTGCTACCCCGCATCCCGCTGAATCTGTCCCTCTACAGATCCAGGACCCCTCTACAGATCCAGGACCCCTCTACAGATCCAGGACACCCTGCATACCCAGGACCCTCTGCCTCAAAGACTCTTCTGTTTCTATTTTCCTATTTATTTTTCTAAAGATCTCCTTCTCTCTTCCTTCTCCTATTTCTCTCCATATCTGGTTTAACCCTGCTCTAAGTTCAATCTACTCTTTTTCTTTTTATGTAGTAGTATAGTTTAGTGTAGTTTAGTTTTGTTACTTTTGGTCTACCTTTCTCTCATCTTGCCTTTTTAGTTTCTTATTGCTGATTATTATTTATACAGTGTTTTCCTTTCTACATAATTGTTTATTCTTATTTGTTTACTGCCTCTTATGCCTTACTCTTAATAAATTCCTTTTTGTTCATATACGTCTTTCTATTTCTCATCATTGCACATTGGGCTCAAACCTGCCACCCCGGAACCAGCTCCCTTACATTAAGTCCAGGCCTTGGCCTGCAGGTGACTTCACTGAAGACCAACGATGCTTGGATCCTTCCCATTTATTGCACAAAACGCTCCAGTGGCCAGTACATAGGTGTCGGCTCATCCGTTTTTAGTGTCATAATCCAATATAAAAAGACCGGCATGTGTGCACTTCTATCACACGATCACATGCATGGAATTATTAAATTTCCCCACTATGTGTCACAAGAAAAGAAAAAACTACATGCAGAAGAGGGTCAGAAAAGCAAAAGATGAGCAAAGTTGGGCACGTAACATCCCGTAAAGATGCCTGACCCACCAGTACTACGGAGTAAATGCAGCAGGGGCTGAGCACGCCGAGAATAAAATGCTCCGCTGCAGACCTTGAGATAATAGAAGTGCCTTCACGTGGCAAAGTCGATCAATGATTTGCTGTTTAAATTCTTTAGCCTATGTCCAGCACAATATAGCACGATCAAAATATTCTTACTTTGTATTTTGTCCAGGGAAGAAAACCAGTAGTAAAAAAATAAAATAATAATAAAAAAAAATCAAAAAAAATCACTGAAATACAAAGTGTCACCACGAGAAGGAGCCCAACACCCTCAGCTCTGCAAGAGCAAACTGCACAGAAAAGGCCCGGAAACCAGTATTAAAGGGCCACTACCACCAAAACATGGAATTGTGTTTATTTGATGTTGCTGATATCTTACATGTGTGTAGCAGGCGCCTCTCAGCCTGCCTGTGGCCTTGTGTTTCTCACAGCAGCTTAATAGGGACACAGTCTATCAGCCAGCAGCTGCGGGGGAATCCCCCCTCCCTCCCCTGTCTCCTCATTGGCAGGGGAAGCTGACTAATACAGGGAGAACTGCAAGAACAGCAAGGAATTCAGGGACGTGTAGTCCCCATCACAGACTGCTCACTATAATCCCTAAAGGGGGAAACTACACATCCCAGCAGCCCAGAGGCAGAGGAGATCTTACACAGTAACTGCCCACCCCTTCCTGAGACAGGAGGATCAGCACGTGTTTCTGGATGTGAGGAGAAGAGGAGCCAGGCCCAGGAGCTTCCCTGACACACTGCAAATGCTGGATCTGGAGAGAGGCAGCTTCAAGGTCGCTGACAGACATCCTGCTGGAGGAAGGACCCCAGGTGCATCACTGAGAAGCATGTGGTGACCCAGTAAAGGGGTTGGTCAGTCAGGCAAACTGAAGAATCGGTGCCAGGAATCCAGGATATCTCCCCTTTGGACCTCTGGACACAGGATTGGTGAGAGGGCACTTGCCCAATCCTCCATAAGCCAGAACACTGAATGGCTGCTGTTTCTCTGCCTCACTTAGTCACGGGAACCTGTGATTGCTCTCACACACGCCGGCGTTTTCTGGATACAGACAGTATACTCTGAATACTATGTCCACTCTATCTAAAGTACCTCAAGTGCACTAACGCTAAGTCATTTAAAAGACAGAAGGGCCCCATCTATACTCAGGACTCTAGTCCCTGTGTGTGTGTGGGGGGGGGGGGGGTTAGGGTCTCCGGGGTTAATTCAGTGCACTGAATCAGGTATTTTGTGTAACAGATCATTTTGGGGCTGTGCTGCTGGGACGCAGGGGGGAGAGGACTGGCACAAGTAGAGAAAGGTCGTTCCTCTGCCCTCCTTATGCCTGGATTCATAGAACCAAACTAAGTAGAGTTGCTGATTAATCTATTGAAGTGCTGACACATATATATCCTATACTATAATAGAGTAAGTCTTGGCGTGTCCGTCGCCAAGCCTTCTCTGCGCATGCGCGCGCAACCAGCGGCGGTTGGCTGCGCGCGCATGCAACCGCCGCGGCACGAGCCGGCCGTGCGCTCGCCACGACGGTTACGAGATGCACACGCAGCAGCCGGGTAGAGGCTGCGCTCGCAGCCTCTACCCGGCTGCCGCGCGCATCCAACCCCTGAGCGGCGAAGGGTGGGAGTCCCACGTGACCGCGGCTTGGGTCCTTCAACGAGCGGAAGCGAGGAAACTTTCCCTGCGCCGCTCAGGCAGGTAAGTATGCGGAGACGGAGCTCCAGGGGCGGCTGTCCGAATGCCGATAGAGCATTCGAACAGCCGCCCCATGCCTGCTCTGGGGTCTGAGCTTGGGGGCAAATATCCATGAGAGCGTGGGGGCAAATATCCATGAGAGCGTGGGGGCAAATATCCATGAGAGCGTGGGGAGAAATATCCATGAGTGCGTGGGGGCAATATCCACGAGCTGGGGCAATATTAACAATAGACTGCCCTCTGGGCAGGCTTTCCAACTAGTATGTGTATATTGTAATAAGAGACTGCTGCTCTCTGGGTTATTCACTTGAGGAGTTCCCGGTGAGCAGTAGAATATTCTCTTTGAATTCCTGTTGTTATATCCAATCATTACCGCAGATTGATTTGTCATTTATCATTATATTTGCCTATTGTTTTATTACTGTTTTAACTGCCCCTCCCATTTTTTGTGCAAACTTAAAGCAAAAGAAATAATTCCCACATTCACTACAAATCGGTGTCCATTTATTGTGGTATTCACTAACATCATTGCCTGGTGTGCCAGTGGGGTTGATATTGTTTTTGGTGTTAAAAGACAGAGTAAGGAACCAGATCTTATTCAAGCAGCTCCTGCGGGGGTAGCGCTACATGTGCTCTGTTTTTCTCCTGTATGTTTAGTTACGAAAATATTTTCCTCTATATGTTTCACTGGGTGCATCCGTTGTGTGATATTTTCCTCTATATGTGTCACTGGGTGCATCCGTTGTGTGATATTTTCCTCTATATGTGTCACTGGGTGCATCTGTTGTGTGATATTTTCCTCTATATGTGTCACTGGGTGCATCCGTTGTGTGATATTTTCCTCTATATGTGTCACTGGGTGCATCCGTTGTGTGATATTTTCCTCTATACGTTAGGGATAGACCGATACCGATACAGATTATCGGCAGCTTTTCTGGCCGATAGCTGATATTTGGTGCCGATATTCTGTAAGTTGAAAGTTCTGAAAAAAACAGCACAAATCTGACTATGCCATGAACTCAATGGCCTAAACAACAAACTTCGTGCAAACGTTTCCACCGGTGCAAAAAAACATTTAACGCAAGGGGCAAAACCCTATACGCCGAATGCCATATTACATAGCGCAACAAACGCACATAATCGTCTACCGCGGGTGAACTTGCGAACCCTGCGTGAGCTTACTGTACGTCGCGTGATCTATACTTAACATTGTGAGCGCAAATGCCTTTGTGCGCTGGTACGCGGATGGTATTACAATCTATGCGCAGTTTGTAACGCACAGCATTTGCGCGTATAATTTTAGCAACTCCTAAAAGCTGAAACATCCTGTCCGAAACCAAATACACCAGCCAAAAAAAAATGCAGCAAAGTATAGTTACACATTCCACTCATACCCAACCAATAAAATGGAGAAGTTGTGCGTGCATGTATTATTGCTGCAGCATATATGCTGACTTGTGGTTGTGGTTCTTAATTCTGATTGGCTGAATTGCGTGAAAAAAAATGACAGCACACTGATTTCTGCGCGCAACGGTGAGCATTTGGGCGCGTCCGGTTTATGTGCGTTATTGATCGGATCAAAAACGTGCGAGGATTGTAATTCCAGCGGTGATTTGCGCACGCAAACGTTTAACGCTTGGTGCAAAACTTCACGCTTTGCGCGAGCGTTTTTGCGCAAAGATTGTAATATAGCCCAATGTGTTTAACATGTAAACATTGCACCACGTCCACTTCATTTATTCAATTTAATAAGAATTTTTATTTTACTTAATCTTTTATTTTTTACAAACAATCAGACGGTGTCTTTTTGCTTTCTTAAAGATCCCTCATATGATCCTGTATGTAAGGGGTCCAGCAACCTTGGCCTCCAAGGGTTATATTACAAAGTTATATTACAGCTCTGGTCAAGCAGCCACTTTGTAATATTGCCCCACGTTTTGGAATTACATCTGCTATCATGCTCATCTTCTCATTAGGTTCTTGGAGCCTCATGAGAAATCCAGTTCCAAAACATCTGGAGGTCCTAGGTTGCTGGACCCTGCTGTAGGAAATAGACCCTGCATCTCCTGTATAGGGAATTCCCTGCCAGATGGGATGGAAGCCCCATTTCTGGTGCCATCACGCTCATGCGCAATACGGTCAGTGAGCAGGGGTCATTCTGCAGTGAGGGCTTACAGCCTGATGTGGGAGAAGCCCCAGATTCGCACAGTTCTGTGGGATCTTGCATGTCGCAGCTGCAGTGAGACAAATTGTCCAATTATCGGCAATATCTGCAAATAAAATGCCGATACCGATATCAGTAATTTTCTGAATATCGGCGCCGATAATCGGCTAAACCGATATATCGGTCTATCCCTACTATACGTGTCACTGGGCGCATCCATTGTGTGATATTTTCCTCTATATGTGTCACTGGGTGCATCCGTTGTGTGATATTTCCCTCCGTGTGTGTCACTGGGCGCATCCATTGTGTGATATTTTCCTATATATGTGTCACTGGGTGCATCCATTGTGTGATATTTTCCTATATACGTGTCACTGGGTGCATCCATTGTGTGATCTCTTGTGTTGTAAACTGCCCCCCATATCTTTCCATCACTTGCTCCTCACCGTGTGGCTTTGGCCATAGAATGGAGTTTATTCTGACTCGGTTACTGTGTGAGGCAGCTTTCTGAAGAGACAGAGAAAGGTACTCACAAAATAATTTGGTCAGATGTTTTACTCAAACATTTCCAAGCTTCATACAAGGTGAATCTTTTAATGTCCTTAATGACAGGATGAATGAAAAGATCCAGGGAACTGAACTTGGTTTGTTAGGTAAAAAGAGTGTGCTATTCCAGAGCTGACAGAAACTCCTCACACTTAATCACTTAAAAAAAAATCACTCAAAAATGGCCACGGCAGTTAAAAGGAACATACCAAGCCACGCAAAGCTGAAGGGGAGCTCCAATGTGAGGAAGAAACATTCAGAGAAACATAAAACTGAGGGGAAGCTCAGCTGTGAGGAAGGAACATACCAAGAAACATAAAACTAGAGGTAAGCCTAGCTGTGAGGAAGGAACATACCAAGAAACATAAAACTAGAGGTAAGCCTAGCTGTGAGGAAGGAACATACCAAGAAACATAAAACTAGAGGGAAGCCTAGCTGTGAGGAAGGAACATACCAAGAAACATAAAACTAGAGGGAAGCCTAGCTGTGAGGAAGGAACATACAAAGAAACAAAACCTGAGGGGAAGCCTAGTTGTGAGGAAGGAACATACCAAGAATCATAAACTGAGGGGAAGCCTAGCTGTTAGGACGGAACATACCAAGAAACATAAAATTGAGGGGAAGCCTTGCTGTGAGGAAGGAACATACCAAGAATCATAAACTGAGGGGAAGCCTAGCTGTTAGGACGGAACATACCAAGAAACATAAAATTGAGGGGAAGCCTAGCTGTTAGGAAGGAACATACCAAGAAACATAAAAATGAGGGGAAGCCTTGCTGTGAGGAAGGAACATACCAAGAAACAAAACTGAGGGGAAGCCTAGCTGTGAGGAAGGAACATACCAAGAATCATAAAACTGAGGGGAAGCCTAGCTGTGAGAAAGGAACATACCAAGAAACAAAGCCGAAGGGGAGCTCAGCTGGGAGGAAGGAACATACGAAGCCATAGAACCGAAGGGGAGCTCAGCTATGAGGAAGAAACATACCAAGAAACATAAAACTGAAGGGAGCTTAGCTGTGAGGAAGGACCATACCAAGTCACACAACGAAGGGAAGCCTAGCTGTGAGGAAGGAACATACCAAGCCCCACAACTGAAGGGAAGCTCAGCTGTGAGGAAGGAACATACCAAGAAGCATAAAACTAAAGGGGAACTCAGGTGTGAGGAAGGAACATACCATGTCACAGAACTGAAGGAAAGCTCAGCTGCGAGGAAGGAACATACCAAGAAACATAACTGAAGGGATGTTTAATGAAACTAATGTGAATGAAGATTATATATACAGCTCACACTGCAGAGAGCATCAGCAGGAGTTACAAGTAAGTGGGATAATCTCGTAAAAGGAGAGAAGGCAAGGAAGAGAGGCAGGCGAGAGAGAAACAATAGAGAGAAAAGACGAGAGAGACGAGACAAGAGTAAGAGAAAGACAACGGAGACGAGAGAGACAGGTGAGCGACAGACGAGAAAGAGCCCAAGAAAAGAGGGAGAGAGGAGACCAGAGAAACCAGAGATGAAAGACAGAAGAGAAACACAAGAGCGAGATGGTAGAGACGAGAGTGGAGATGAAAGAGTGGAGATCGTAGAGACGAGAGAGTGGAGAGAGTAGAGACGAGGGAGACCAGGCAAGAGAGTGGAGAGAGTAGAGACAAGAGAGTAGAGACAGTGAAGAGAGTAGAGACAAGAGTGGAGACGAGAGAGTGGAGAGAGTAGAGGTGAGAGAGACGAGAGAGTGGAGAGAGTAGAGACAAGAGAGAAGACAAGTGTAGAGACAAGAGAGAAGACAAGAGTGGAGACGTGAGAGTGTAGAGACAAGAGAGACGAGAGAGTGGAGACTAGAGAGAAGACGAGAGAATGTAGAGACAAGAGAGTGGAGAGAGTAAAGACGAGAGAGTAGAGGCGAAAGACAAGAGAGACGAGACAAGAGCGAAGACAAGAGAGACGAGAGAGTAGAGACAAGAGAGCAGACGAGAGACGAGACAAGAGAGAGTGGAGACGAGAGAGTGTAGAGACGAGAGTGGAGACGAGAGAGTGGAGACGAGAGTGGAGACTAGAGAATGTAGAGACGAGAGTGGAGAGAGTAAAGACGAGAGAGTAGAGACGAGAAAGACAAGACAAGAGAGTGGAGAGAGTAGAGACAAGAGATGAGATGAGAGACGAGACGAGAGTGTGGAGAGAATGGAGTAGAGAGACGAGAGAGTGTAGAGATGAGAGACGAGACGAGAGTGTGGAGAGAATGGAGTAGAGAGACGAGAGAGTGGAGAGAGTAGAGACGAGACGAGAGTGTGGAGAGAATGGAGTAGAGAGACGAGAGAGTGGAGAGAGTAGAGACAAGAGAGAAGACAAGAGAGACGAGAGTGGAGACGAGAGAGTGGAGAGTAAAGACGAGAGTAGAGGCGAGAGAGACAAGACAAGAGAGACGAGAGAGTGGAGAGTAGAGACAAGAGAGAAGACAAGAGACGAGAGTGTAGAGACAAGAGTGTAGAGACAAGAGTGTAGAGAAGAGTGTAGAGACAAGAGTGTAAAGAGACGAGAGAGTGTGGAGACGAGAGAGTGTAGAGACGAGAGAGTGTAGAGACGAGAGAGTGTAGAGACGAGAGAGTGTAGAGACGAGAGAGTGTAGAGACGAGAGAGTGTAGAGACGAGAGAGTGTAGAGATGAGAGTGGAGAGAGTAAAGACGAGAGAGAAGAGAGAGTAGAGACGAGAGAAGACGAGAGACGAGACAAGAGAGACGAGAGTGGAGACGAGAGAGTGTAGAGACAAGAGAGACGAGAGAGTGTAGAGTGTAGAGACGAGAGTGTAGAGATGAGAGACGAGACGAGAGTGTGGAGAGAATGGAGTAGAGAGACACGACAAGAGAGACGAGAGAGTGGAGAGAGTAGAGACAAGAGAAGACAAAAGAGACGAGAGTGGAGACGAGAGACTGGAGAGTAAAGACGAGAGAGTAGAGGGGAGAGAGACAAGACAAGAGAGACGAGAGAGTGGAGAGAGTAGAGACAAGAGAAGACAAAAGAGACGAGAGTGGAGACGAGAGACTGGAGAGTAAAGACGAGAGAGTAGAGGGGAGAGAGACAAGACAAGAGAGACGAGAGAGTGGAGAGTAGAGACAAGAGAGAAGACGAGAGTGTAGAGACAAGAGAGACGAGAGAGTGTAGAGACGAGAGAGTGTAGAGACGAGAGAGTGTAGAGACGAGAGAGTGTAGAGACGAGAGAGTGTGGAGACGAGAGAGTGTGGAGACGAGAGAGTGTGGAGACGAGAGAGTGTGGAGACGAGAGAGTGTGGAGATGAGAGTGGAGACGAAAGAGTGGAGAGAGTAAAGACGAGAGAGTAGAGGCGAGAGAAACAAGACAAGAGAGAAGAGAGAGTAGAGACGAGAGTGGAGACGAGAGAGTGTAGAGACGAGAGAGTGGAGAGAGTAAAGACGAGAGAGTAGAGGCGAGAGAAACAAGAGAAGAGAGAGTAGAGACAAGAGAGACGAGAGTGGAGACGAGAGAGTGTAGAGACGAGAGAGTGGAGAGTGTAGAGACAAAGAGACGAGAGTGTAGAGATGAGAGACAAGAGTGTGGAGAGAATGGAGTAGAGAGACACGAGACAAGAGAGACGAGAGAGTGGAGAGAGTAGAGACAAGAGAGAAGACAAGAGAGACGAGAGTGGAGACGAGAGAGTGTAGAGATGAGAGACGAGACAAGAGACGAGAGTGTGGAGAGAATGGAGTAGAGAGAGATGAGACAAGAGAGACGAGAGAGTGTAGAGTGTAGAGACAAGAGAGTAATGACGAGAGAGACAAGAGAGATGAGAGAGTGGAGAGACGAGAGAGTAGAGACAAGAGAGTCTAGAGAGAGAAATGGAGACAGACAAGATACATAGAGCTTATATACAATTACACATACATCTACACACACAATTGCTAAAATGCTAATTTTTCATCTACAATGGGTTAATTCTATTTTTCCAGCAGCCTTCAGCATACTTCGCTGTGATCCTCATCTTCCTGGATCATAGCTGGAGACTCCGATTTCAGTGTGGAGCAGTCAACCCTCTAATACAAAAGAATCACATGGGGAGCATCAATTTATTCAACATGGTGAATAACCAACGGCAATCCTGCCATTGCCAACCTGAGCGCCATACACAGAAAGGCCACATGTCACAAGGTCCGAGTAGGGTTGCCAGATCGGCCATGTTTTCCTAGACACATATTACGATTTCATGCAGAGGGGCGCACAGGGAAAAGTGCTGCCCTGCAACATGTATAATGCATGTGCTGCAAGAAGAAAATCAAGGCGGGTCACCTGGGATTCCTTACCTGCAGCGTATGGATTATACATGCTGCGGGGTGGCATTTTTCATGCACTGCCCGTCAGCACGAATGTATTAAATGTGTCCAGGAAAAACATGGCCAATCTGATCAGGCAACGCTCACTTGCCCCGAGTGTCAGCCCGACGTGACGCAAGGCGAAGAAAAATCACTTATTAAATACATAACATACCAAACCTTCCCCGGGGCGAGAGGGAGGGGGTTACGGGTCCTTAAAAGAGAAAAAAAAAGGCCAAAAATATGTTTTAATACTCGGTCTGGGGATGAAAGGCCTGCTTCTCTCATCGCCGCAGTCATGTGACGCGCCAGACATACAAATTAGCTTAGGAAGGGGGGATAAGGTAGCTTTTCCTAAAAATGTTAGGAGCCCACGTCTGGCCCTCAGTAGCGACGCTTTGATCCACGACATAAAGTGGTTTAACATATGGTTTGCTTTCTCTACGGTAAGACGTATCCTTTAAAATACGGCCAAATAGTCGTCCTCCCCAGAGGAAAAGGAATAAAGTTCTGGATACAGGGGATTGAGGGGGGAAAAAATAACATCGAAATGCAAACGGGTGTGTATATATATATATTTAATGTCCTGCTTACATTAGCTGCTTTGTTCGCTTTATCCAGGACAGACAGGTCACAGAAACACATGCCGTGCCACAAACACCACATCTAGCAATACAGTAAACAAACGACTATACGTACCAGAGTCCTATGGGGAATGTGCACAGATAGGAAAGAATACAACATTAATTTACAAACGTCAATGACAAGTCAGAGCGCAACGCAGCCCACCTGACCTGTATGTAATACACGGAGCGTAATGTACACACACAGCAGAGAAGGGTGGTATAAAGATATGTGCCAGACAAGATATACAATAAAAACAGTCACACTCTTGCACACAGTAAAACAAACAAAATAAAAAACAAACACACACACAGTAAAACAGACACAAAACAATAAAACAAACACACGCAGGGTAAAAAAAAAAACACGCACAGCAAAACAAAAACACGCACAGTAAAACAAACACACGCATAGTAAAAAAGACACACGCACAGTAAAACAAACACACAGTAAAACAAACACACATGCACAGTAAAAGACACGCACAATAAAAAAGACACACGCATTGTAAAACAAACACATCACAGTAAAACAAACACACGCACAGTAAAACAAACAGTAAGAGACACACGTACGGTAAAAAAACACGCAGGGTAAAAAAACACGCACAGTAAAAGACACGCACCGTAAAACAGACAAGCGCACGGTAAAACAGACACGCGCACAGTAAAACAGAGAGACGCACAGTAAAACAGACGCACAGTAAAACAGACACACGCTTTAAGTGAATATAAATGGTCATGGTCGCATGAGTGCCTGCTGGACATCCTTCTGGGGTTATGCTGCGCACAGATGCAAAACTCGGCATGCTTTCTGCAGGGCTATGCTGGCTGACAAAAGTGGAGAAGGTAGAGCGCAGAGCAGGAGGTAGGAAAGATTTAGAGCTGTAGCCAAAAAACAGGGGGTCCTATTCTAGCTGAGTCATAAAGTACAACACCCCCCCCCCCCCATTCATGAAGACCAACGGCTCCCCTGTAATTCCAGCAGAGACACAAACATCTCCTGTGACGTGGTCTTTACATTAAAGCCATACTCTATATTGAACAAGATTATCACATTATTTGAACCTTAAAGTATCCACTTAATATTCCCCTTTTATAGTTTCTCAGAATCTGTGATTGGTCGCCGATATGTTGCAGATTTGCTCTATTGGCTGCAGCTGTGGTGAGGATTTAGGGAGGCACCAGGGCTGTTCCTCTTGGTGTGGCACGCAAAACTTTATATATAGAAGCAGAGACAGCTTGATTAAACATTCATTCTGGTTTCAATCTTGAACGTACGTCTCCCTTGCCTCATTCCTGGTCATTTCACACACTCCTCGCTCTTGTAAGAGCAAATGGTGCTTCTGGAGCGGTTTATCCAGGTTGGCTCTCAGAGCCCCAGGAGGTGGAAGATCTGATCACCTCAGCACAGGTGGTGAGGTCCTTTCTAGGACCTGGTACTTTCGCCAGTGATGCCTCACTCTGCTAAAAATCACGTTTCTAAAAGGAGCTTCACGCAGAAGTTCCTAATCAGGACCTGCCAGGTCTGCAGGTATCTCCACGCACTCGCTGGGTCAGGTCTATGTCTAATTCCCCCACCAAGATACCCATCACAGGATCGCACCATAGACATGGACCATGTCTCGCGAGAGTTAACCTCTCCACATGTTTTTCCACCTCCCAGTGTGTTTAGAACTTGTTTTTTTCTATAAAATACACCTCAAGCCATTATTGCATTTTGAGTGAAGACACACCTACCTGCGGGTGATAATCTCGTGAGACAGACACGCAGGAGCAAAGCTTGCCCTAAAAAGCAGAGCGAGAGAGAGAGAGTGTGTACGTTATACGGCCAGCTTGTCTGGAGTAACATAACCAGAGATTCGAATCGAATGGAGAACCTACCCCACGTCCTTCAGCGTGTTTCTCAGCTCTCGGCCCAAGTTCTGGATGTAAAGCCATTGACTCTCCTGCACGGGTTGGCCGTTGAGATGGACATTATCGACAGTCAGTTGGGCCTCGTCAAACAGCCACTGGACCACAAAGACTGGACCTGGCAAATGATAAAGAGCGATTAGACAAAAGAGACCAGCGTGCTGGTTATGGCGCATGTCCCCCATGGAAATGGTAGACACCTGGGATGTAGGGTTTGAGAGTCTTCAAGATGTTGAATCCCTCAGTCCCTGTTCAATCGTTGCTCCACCAGAGGGATGTCCACTATACACTCCTGACGAGGCCTATCAAGGTCGAAACGATTGACTGGGTTGCTGTATCTCTCATGCAGAGGATTCCTCTGGGGCATTTCCATTATGGCCAACGAAAGGTGGACGAGGTCTGTAGAAGGAGTTTCACCATGATGCTTGGCACCATAACCTCTGAATGATGGGGCATGTTTTTACAAAGAGGCGGAATGGACACATATCGTAATGTTATGATGCCCAAATCCATCTGTAATTACATATATCCAGCCCAGGGACAGAGCGCAGGGCATATAAATGGTCTGCTTTGCCAAAAAATGAAGAACCCTTGGCTACAAAGGAGTCCCGATATCCAGGAACCTGAGATCAGTGCTCACTAACCTAAGCTTCAGGATGGGATTAATCCCAGCACCCTGAGGGATTAATTAACCCTCCAAGACAACCCCACCACATTGAGTGGTCACAGTGCCTTGAGAAACCCTTTTAACATGCAGGAACTTACTTCTAAGCGTAGGGTACATCTTGTATCCAAAAAAGCAGTTCCATTCTTCCCCTTCCTTGAACTGCTGCTTACACCTTTCGGGAACCACACTGTTCCAGTACCTGAGGGTAGGAGAAGAAATAAAATGTCAGGAGGCCTTCGGGGGGGGGGGCACCACATTAAAGTCCTAGTCTCTACACTGCACTTATGTTTCCGACTTTGCAAACCTAGCTCCACTTTGAAGGTTTTAAACAAAAGAACATTTCCATGTCTGTACTGGTCAACCCATCTCCACCCAGTCTGATGCATGCTGGTTCCACTTCCACAGCCTTGCATTGCCGCTTATGTGTCCCGTCGCAGATTACCTGATTCCTCTCTGGATGGCCTCCGTCGGGGCACAAGTAATGATATCTGCACAGTCTGTCCTCCTGTACTGCTTGTTATCAAGGAACCAGCCTGAGTCGGATAGACCTCGAACTTGGATCCCAGGGTAACCCAGCTCCTCCAGTTGCTCGGCCACTGGATCCACGTTTAGAAGAACGCCAGTTCCACCGGCGCTGCAATGACAGACATTTAGCTCACATCATCCTTTGCTTCCAGAGATATGATCTGGTCACAACCAAGGTATCGAACACACTAACCTGCTTCCCGCCAGAAGCAAGACTTTGGCAGTGTCCAGTCCCTTGCCCAAGAGTTCCTTTATCACCTCCTGTATGATGAGAGATCCCATGAAGGCATAGTCATCTGAAACAAAGAGGATGAGACTGCATGTAGAGAATACTGGGAGGAATTAAGCACAACGTGTAACGGAGAGACAGTCCCAACAGGTTTTCAAAGCATTATGGGGGATGTGTCTACAGCTCCAGAAGGCATGACTAGCTCAGGTCTTGAGTAAAGTAAAGTGGGTTTTACAAGCTTGCTCCCATGGTTGTGTCTACACTGGCCTTTTGGTGGACTGACCTCCAGCCAGATCCTAAGGGGAGAGGACGAAAGAGGCAGTTGTTGGCAGGGAGGAGGTTGCATGGCATGGTAGGGTCAGAGATCTGTCTCATGGTGGGTTCAACAACCTTCATCCCGCAGATGTTTTGTAACTACTCCTCCAATGATGCTCAGTCACTCATTAGATTGGTCAAGCTTCATGGGAGATGTAGTTCCAAAACATCCGGAGGGGCCGAAGTTGCTGACCCCTGAACTACATGTCAATTAAAGCTCTTCGTAATGCTTGATCGTGGTTCTAAAGTGGCATTCATCCTGAATTGACAGATGAACCAACAGAAAGAAAATGCCAACGCCAAATTAAGACTCACTTTTCTCAGATTTAGGGGATGCTCCACTCCAGACATCACTGGAACAGTATGGGATGAACCTGAGAAGGTATGATTATAGTGGTTAAACACAGGAGGACAATGCAAGACCAGCTCCTCATCAAAAGAAAGCAAACACAAGGTCAGAGCCATAAATAATGTATACCTACACCATATTGGCATTCCACCAGTGAGGGTTCTCCTCTGGCTGCGTCGATAAAATCCCCGACGCTGAAACCAAGCAAAAACGTTATAAAAAAAGGTGAGAACGGGTGTAGATAAAGTGAAAAATATCTTTCGAAACGTGACTGTCCGTGCGTTATAGCCAGGCAACGGACACCTCCAAGACTATAGGACATCTTGAAAAAGCAGAGGACGGGGAGTGGCAAAATATAGATTTGATGGGCCAGTCTCACCAGTTTTGGTCGCTGGCCATCCTTTCGAGCTCATGAATCTCCTCATAGTGTCGTATCGGAGGTCACAGTTTTCACGGCTGATGCAGTACCAACCTCCTGAGAACATAAGAGGCGAGAGAGCGGCGCCGTCAGATCAAGATGCAAAGGGTATGACCTTCGGTAAAGAAATAGCGGATTATTATTATTGGGAAGGACGCGGATTTAACGGCCTTCAAAGAAAGCAAACAGACGCCAGCCACGTCATTGCAGAGCCAGGTTGTGCCTTCTGACCTTTGGCTCCCACTGGCAACTCATTCATTGAAGAACGTGGCTTGGAAGAAAAAGTCTGTTCTTCTAATGGTTCCACCACAAACACCGTTTGTTTATATTCCTCCGTCTTAGGCCAAGTGCCCAAGTCTCTAAAGAAACTGGAAAAACTAAAAAAAAGTGAAGGAAGACAGTTTACCTTCCAAAAAGACAAGCCATCGCCGGCTCCCCTTGGACTCCTTAAGGTAGTACCTAGAACAGAAATGCGGGCGGGGGGGGGGAGGAAAATCAGGAAATATCACTTATGGAAGTCTGAGAGACCGTGCGTTTTACTTTTTTTGTCAATTGTTATGAAATAGCAACCTTTAATTTGTTTTTCCGATCCCGGTGGAAAAGAACACTTACTGTCGTTTTTCAAAACGTTTTAAATCGGGACCAAAATTTGGCTCCAATCAAAACATTTACATAGCTCGAAAAGAACATTGATTCTTTTATGGTTAGGGTAAGGATTAGGTTTCAGAACTTCTAAACCTAGGCTAGCCCTAACCCCAATACCTAACCCCAACCCTAATTCTACCTGTAACAGTCACTTTAGAATTGAGGTACACGGTCCTAGAGGCGAGTTCGAGAGGTGCGGGTCTGATGTTGTTTCCCAGCCCTCTCCTACGTTAAAGTCACCCTGTGCCTGCAGTTCTAGGTAGAGGGTGTTTTTTTTTTTTTTTGCCCTATTCCCCGATGTGTTTATTGTAGGGTCTTGTTGTTTCCCTTATGTATCTGCAAGTAACAGATTCCTTTAATTTTCGCCAGGATTCCATCAAACCACTTCCAACCTCCAGGATCTTGCCTAAACTAGTTCTCCCTGCCCCCCTTTGCTTTAGTCTTTGTCTCGCCAGGGCGTGTGTGTGTGTGTGTGGCAGAGGGAGGCTACTGGGAGGTTATTCAGCATGGAAACGCAGGGGTGTGTTTTACCTTTGTATGTTTGGAACTGTAAACCCGAAATAAAGGCATTCCCCGTTTGGTTTTCCCCCTGCCAGAAGCTCCGGTTAATGACTGGGTTTTGGACCATAATCAGTATACTTATGGGGAGGGGAGCATGCACGTGACCCCATCTTACACTAACAACCCAGCCTTAATTCTAACCCCAACCCCAATTCTAACCCCATCCCCAATTCTAACCACAGCCCTAACCCCATCTCTAATTCTAACCCCATCCCCATCCCTAATTCTAACCCCAACGCTAACCCCAGCCCTAACCCCATCCCAATCTAACCCCAACCCTAATTCTACCTGTAACAGTCACTTTAGAATTGAGGTACACGGTCCTAGAGGCGAGTTCGAGAGGTGCGGGTCTGATGTTGTTTCCCAGCCCTCTCCTACGTTAAAGTCACCCTGTGCCTGCAGTTCTAGGTAGAGGGTGTTTTTTTTTTTTTTTGCCCTATTCCCCGATGTGTTTATTGTAGGGTCTTGTTGTTTCCCTTATGTATCTGCAAGTAACAGATTCCTTTAATTTTCGCCAGGATTCCATCAAACCACTTCCAACCTCCAGGATCTTGCCTAAACTAGTTCTCCCTGCCCCCCTTTGCTTTAGTCTTTGTCTCGCCAGGGCGTGTGTGTGTGTGTGTGGCAGAGGGAGGCTACTGGGAGGTTATTCAGCATGGAAACGCAGGGGTGTGTTTTACCTTTGTATGTTTGGAACTGTAAACCCGAAATAAAGGCATTCCCCGTTTGGTTTTCCCCCTGCCAGAAGCTCCGGTTAATGACTGGGTTTTGGACCATAATCAGTATACTTATGGGGAGGGGAGCATGCACGTGACCCCATCTTACACTAACCAACCCCAGCCTTAATTCTAACCCCAACCCCAATTCTAACCCCATCCCCAATTCTAACCACAGCCCTAACCCCATCTCTAATTCTAACCCCATCCCCATCCCTAATTCTAACCCCAACGCTAACCCCAGCCCTAACCCCATCCCCAATTCTAACCCCATCCCCATCCCTAATTCTAACCCCAACCCCAATTCTAACCCCATCCCCATCCCTAATTCTAACCCCAACCCCAATTCTAACCCCATCCCCAATTCTAACCAATTCTAACCCATCCCTAATTCTAACCCAAACCCCAATTCTAACCCCATCCCTAATTCTAACCCAGCCCCAATTCTAACCCAGCCCCAATTCTAACCCAGCCCCAATTCTAACCCCAGCCCCAATTCTAACCCCAACCCCAATTCTAACCCCAACCCCAATTCTAACCCCAACCCCAATTCTAACCCCAATTCTAACCCCAGCCCTAATTCTAACCCCAATTCTCAGCCTGAGCCTTAAAAACACTAATACAGGAGCTATGTAGAACTTTTGGATGAAGCTCAATCTTTTTGAAAGAATGGTTTCAGCCAAATTTTGTTCCAGAAAACGCTTCGACAAAAACGACAAAAGTTGTCGTTTTCAACTGCATCCGGAAAAAAGTTGAAAGTTGTTATCTCAAGACATTAAGCGACACGTGAATAAACACGCGGCCGCTCTGGAGCTTCTGTAGACAATGCAAAACGAAGAACAAGTTATTTACAGCAAGGTTTAAAAGCAAGACGAACAACACCAAGAACGAAAACATAGAAAAACCATATAAAAAGGCTGTGCACCTGGTAATGGTTGGGTGCCGACACGCCAAATGCGTTGAGTCCTGGCAGGTGGCACTAAACGAATCGGTCTGGTGCTGACACTATACCAAATTTGTTAAGTGTCGCCCAAACATTGACTAACTCAGGTGCCCCTAAACCAGGCGTGCCAGCTTAGCACCGTTAAACCAGATGCAACAGGTGCTGGCTTCGTGCCACCAATCCAGATACACTATGTTGGTACCATGTAGTGTTGTACAAAATGTGCAGGTGGGTATATATATGGATATGAAGTGTCCCGGATTAGTAGTGATGAAGACAGAGGGGGTGTTTGCCGGTATAGACTAAGCTTCTCCTGTCGTTCTTTGAGAATACCTTTTGCAAAATGCCAGTGTTTGTCGGTGCTGTAACACCGGTTGATTCTTGCTAGTGTTTGAAACATCGGCAAACACCAGCACTTACCGAATAACCCACAGAATGTTTGCCCACAATCCACATACCCCGCCGGACTTCCATCATTGCAGGTCACAGACTGGTTTTGTAAAATGTGCAGCTTCATCTCCTCGTCCAGGCGCTGAGCCGAGCAGGGATACAGTGACTGAGCCAGACTCTTGATCTGAGCCATAAAATTGTCCATATTCCCTTCCACCGCGGTGAAGTCCAGCGGGAAGCTCTCGCCGCCACCGCCTCCCTCGCTTCTCTCACGGCTACTGGGTACCAACTGCTGCCCGCGTCTCCTCCAGCTCTTCCTGCTGCCAGTGGGCACGGCACTGAGCAGAAGCAGCAATGCCACGCATATCCCTACTGCCATGCCGGGCACCAAGTGCCAGCCTGCGGGGTAAGAAAAAAAAAAAAACAGGTCTGAGTAATATTATGCACATCATCCAGGTTGAGCGAAAACAACAGTGCTGCGTGGTAACAGGGCCGGTGCTTCCACTAGGCAAGCTAGGCAACCGGCTAGGGCGCACTGCCACCTAGTGGTGCAGACAAATTCATTATTGTATCGCTTCCTCATTGTTTGCTTGCGTAGCCGGCTGTGGTGGCTCGCAAAGTGGACCCCTGCTCGAGGTGCAGAAGGTGGGGGTCTTCTGGTGACGCGCGGGCACCAAAAGAGTCAGATGAAAGGAAAAAATTAGAGGGAAAAAAATAGGTACAAAAGGAAAGAAAGAAAAAATAGACAGTTGAAAGAAAAGAGGCAGAGGAAAGAAAAGGCACAGGGGACAGAGGAAAGAAAGGGGGACAGAGGAAAGAAAGAGGCACAGGGGACAGAAGAAAGAAAGAAAGGCACAGGGGACAGAGTAAAGAAAGAAAGAGGCACAGAGGAAAGAAAGAAAGAGGCACAGAGGAAAGAAAGAGGCACAGGGGACAGAGGAAAGAAAGAAAGAGGCACAGGGGACAGAGGAAAGAAAGAAAGGCACAGGGGACAGAGTAAAGAAAGAAAGAGGCACAGAGGAAAGAAAGAAAGAGGCACAGGGGACAGAGGAAAGAAAGAAAGAGGCAGAGGAAAGAAAAGGCAAAAGAAAGAGGCACAGGGGACAGAGGAAAGAAAGAAAGGCAAAGGGGACAGAGGAAAGAATGAAAGAGGCGAGGAAAGAAAGAGGCACAGACCGATCCCGGGCCCGACCCCAGCGAAGGGGTAAGATGGGGACGAACAACCGTGTGCGGCGCGTGTGTGTGTGTCCGCATTTCAACAAATTTTTTTTCTGGGCTGGGGGCGCAAGTAGTTGGTCTTGCCTAGGGCGCAATATAGTCTAGCACCGGCCTTGTGCGTGGACAATAAGCACTTTCGCTTGGCGATATGATAGTGTGAGCGCATTCATTGACCATGACATGAGATTACATGAAATTGCTACGATTTGTGGCTGTCACTGCTGATGGAAAGCTGACCTTCCATCCCAATGCACTCCACCTCCAGCCATGCAACTCCCCACCAGAAGGCGAAAGGTTGCGTCGTGCAGTGCATGAGTTACCACAAAGTCGGGATCTCGCGATCGGTTCTGGGTCATGATTCGTCACTAAGGTACAGTTGTGTTGAAAATTATTCAACCCCCACTGAAATTGAGTGTTTTGGCCAGTTTGACATTGATTTTGATCATTCAGTCATCTTGCTTACAATTAAATCAAAGAGGCACGTGTAGGTCAGACAAATATAACATAACATTTATAATGAAATAACCACAAATGTCTTTTCTGTGCTCACATCATTATCAGTTTTATTCAACCCCCAAGTGACATTCAATCTTAGTACTTAGTACAACATCCTTTTACAGTTATAACAGCTTTTAAACGTGAAGCATAGCTTGACACAAGTCTCTTGCAGCGATCTACGGGTATCTTCGCCCATTCGTCATGGGCAAAAGCCTCCAGCTCAGTCACATTCTTAGGCTTGCGCACTGCAACTGCTTTCTTTAAGTCCCACCCGAGGTTCTCAATCGGATTTAAGTCAGGTGACTGCGATGGCCACTCCAAAATGTTCCAGCCTTTAATCTGCAACCATGCTCTAGTGGACTTGGAGGTATGCTTGGGATCATTGTCCTGTTGAAAGGTCCAACGTCTCCCAAGCCTCAGGTTTGTGACGGACTGCATCACATTGTCATCCAATATCTCCTGGTACTGAAGAGAATTCATGGTACCTTGCACACGCTGAAGCTTCCCTGTACCTGCAGAAGCAAAACAGCCCCAAAGCATGATTGACCCCCCGCCATGCTTCACAGTAGGCAAGGTGTTCTTTTCTTCATAGGCCTTGTTCTTCCTCCTCCAAACATAGCGTTGATCCATGGGCCCAAACAGTTCTAATTTTGTTTCATCAGTCCACAGAACACTATCCCAAAACTTCTGTGGTTTGTCCACATGACTTTTGGCATACTGCAGTCGACTCTTCTTATTCTTTGGGAGTTCTGGCATGGAGGCCTTCATTACGCAGTGTGCGCCGTATTGTCTGAGCTGAAACTTCAGTACCCACATCTGACAAATCTTTTCTCAGTTCCTCAGCAGTCACACGGGGACTTTTCTCCACTCTACGCTTCAGGTAGCGCACAGCAGTCGAAGTCAGCATCTTCTTTCTGCCACGACCAGGTAGCGTTTCAACAGTGCCCTTTGCCTTGAATTTGCGAATGATGCTTCCTATGGTCTCTCTTGGTATGTTTAACATCTTTGCAATCTTCTTATAGCCATTGCCCTTCCTGTGAAGAGTAATCACCTCTTCTCTTGTCTTCCTGGACCATTCTCTTGACTTCACCATGTTTGTAACCACACCAGTAAATGTCTAGAAGGAGCTGAGTATCACAGTCATTTTAAAGCTGCCTAATTGGTGCTTATTATGCTTTATTGCTGCTCCGTGACATCCACAGGTGTTTTCAATACCTGATTGAAAACACTTGAATGAACCTCTGTTCTTCAGAGTGGTAGTCTTTAAGGGGTTGAATAATTGTGTCAATGAAGAATTCACAAAAGAAACATTTACTACTGTATTACAAAACCAATTGATGTCATTTTAGTTGCATATGGTTCTTTAAAAAGTCCTTGTAGGATTTCATTCTGAATACAATTACAAATGTACACTAAATTCCCTAAAACCCTTTACAGCATTGAGGGTTGAATAATTTTGAACACAACTGTAGATCCAGTCGGGCGACAGGCCCATATTAAAGTATAAAACATAAAGCGATGCCAAATCTTGAACGGATAAAAAGCAGGGTCTCCTTTAGGACAGATAAATGGCGCGATTCTGAATAATCAGGGATTCAATGGCCGTTTAATACCCTACAAATCCCACCACATTCCCGCTTTGCAAACTGGGACCACCCTGATTTACAGAGGAATACTTTCAGGGTTATTCCAAGAGATCCGAATTGCTGTCGAAAGGTAAACGAACGCTGAAAATCAGCGTGCGGTTACCTTTCCTGGCCATTCGGCTATCCAGAGAGCAGGCAGTTCGCCAAATGTTGGCGTATTACCTGCACATACGGTGCCTGTTCGAGGGCAGTGAAATCCCCATAGAGAAGCAATGCTTCGTCTATTCAGACGAAAAAACAGCAGTGAAAAGTTGCCGAATTGCCCTGCCATTCGGTGGTTTCATTCGACAGGTTTATTCAGGCGAATCCCATAGGCTTCAATGTTAAAAATATTCCCGTTTTAATTCAATATCTAATAAACCGTTTATTATAATATTCTGCAGTAAAGAGTCCCTTTATTTATTTATAGATTTTTTAGGATATTTTAAGCATTTTTTGGGATTTTTTTCTCTTTTCTGTAGCAGACCTTTTTATTATCATTCATTGGATTTATATGTAAATTCCAGACATTTTTGTTCAGTAGTTTCTTTGCAAACAGCGTTTCACTTTTCAAACATTCAAGCGTACGTTTTTTTTTTTCTCTTCACTCAATTCGTCTGCGGTGTCTGGTTTTTCCAGCGGCTGCTCTGCGCTGTGATTGGCTCCTGCTCTGGTTTCTCCGGCGTGGTTAATCCAGATGTTTTGGTGTGCATTCGCCTGGGTTTTGCGGTGAGTTTTCGGCGGGTTTTCAGCGACTTTTCCCTGCACTACGACGGCCCTGTGGTGTTTGCTGAATACACCGCAGGGTCGCCGAAATGGGATCGCCAAATCGCACCGAATTGAAGAGAACGAAAAGTCACTGAACGTGCGGTGACTTTTCGATTCCCTTTGAATGACCCTGTATGACCCATCTACCAGCTGCTTCATGATACTCTATGGGGGATATTCACAACGCGCCGGTGTTTGCCATGGTGGCAAATAACGGAGGGGGGGGGATTGTCGTTGCAACCACAATGAACTTCAGCGATTCCAAATAAAATTCAAAGCGACAGCAGGGGAAGCTTCCTCATTGAAGTTTCTCCTGCAGCTCTATAATTTCCCTCCTGATAAAACGCCAAAGTTTGCTGTGATTGAAACATAGTTTGGCTCTTTGCAACTACGGCAAACGCTGACACTTTCTGAATAGCCCCCATTGGTTTAATTTTACCTTTAGTGACATTCATCGCAGCGGTGGCTTCTTTTTGTGTTTAACAGCAGAGCTGACCACTTCCTTTATCACTCTGTAACATGATCTCAATGCTCTCCTTCCCTGCAAGTAACACAAAAGGGGTTTTTCACCAAGCACCGCACTTGCCACCAAAGGGCAACGAACTGTGAAATTCACCATACGGTGCAGTTTCGTGGCAGTTCGTCTATTCACAAAGACGTTAATTTTCCCAAATACTGGCGATTGACAGCGAAATACGGTGCAGATTGTCACAATTCGGCAATCTTCGACAGCAGCGAAATTGTCCCATAGAGAAGTAATGGTTAATCAATTCAGAGAACGCCGAACTGCACTGTAATGTCAGGGAAATGTCCAGGTTTTTGGCAGTTCAGTTCGACAGCTTTAAACAGGCAGATCCCATAGGATTCAAATTATATATATACAAAATTTTTTAAAAAACACCTTTTTATGCTTTTCATTTTCAGAAAACCTTTTATTTTCTATTATTTATTTTTTTACGACATATTTTTCGATTCCCAATATATTTATTTTTTTAAAAAGGCTTTTATTATGTAACAGACTTTATTATTTTTTAAAAAAGGACCTTCTTTATCATTTAGATGCATTTTAATAAATTTTTATTGGTTTAAACACCTATTGGGAAAATAGGAGAGTTTTTACGCAGTTCGGTGGATGTCGCCGCTCTTTGGCGACATTCTCCAAATGTTTCATGAGTCTTCTACTCTATCTTCGGTGATTAGTGAAGTCGCTGTAGTTTCGGGGAAGTGGAATCGCCGAAGTTTCGGTGGTTTGTGAATAGCCCGTACAAACTTCAGTTAGGCCCCGTTCACGCCTCAGCGTTTTACAGCGTGTTCCTGCGCGCTGTAAGGCTAGGGTCAAACGAACGCATTATTCGCAGCGACGTCAAAAAGTGCGTCCGAACGCATTGATGTATTTTTTCACGGAATGCGCGAAAATGGTCATACGATGCGCATTTTCGTGCGTGATTTTTATGGATCGTCAATAAAACACTTTTTGCGTCTGGACATTATGTTGGCCGGACATGAGCAGCGTCTGACGTCTCCTAACCACGCACACTCGCCGCTAGCAGACGCAGCGCACTCTGTACGTCAGTACTAGTGGTTCTGCGTTCGAAAAAAATGCGTTAAATTTTCCACTTGCGTTGCGCGGCTGAACTTTCGTGCGGCCGTACTTCGTATATTGGCCGTCATTTGCTGCTACTGCGGTCGTGATTAAGCGCGCCTAAACGCACGTTAAAAATGCGTTAGTCTGACCCCAGCATAAAACGCTCAACCCCGGAAATCCCATGATTTCCAATGGGACCCGTTCACACCTGGACGTTTTACAGCGCAGGAATGCGCTGTAAGGCTAGGGTCAAACGAAAGCATTTTTACACGCGAACGTAAAAAAGTGCGTCCGAACGCATTGATGTATTTTTTCACGGAATATGCGAAAACGGTCATACGATGTGCATGTTCGTGCGTGATGTTTTACGAATCCAAACCAGGAAACTTTTTGCGTCTGGACGTTATGTTGGCCGGACACGAGCAGCGTCTGACGTCTCCAAATCACACACACACACCGCTAGCGGGCGCAGCGCACTCTGTACGTCCGTACTAGAGGTTCTGCGTTCTCGAAAAAATGCGTTCATTTTCCACTTGCGTTGCGCGGCCGGTCTTTTGTGCGGCCGTATATCGTATATTGGCCGTCATTGCCCGTCATTTGCTGCTAGTGCGGCCGTGATTAAGGCTAGGGTCAGAGTGGGGCAGTCGGAACGCGCGTGCAGGCGCACTAAATCACGGCGGCAGTAGCAGCACATAACGGCCAATGACGGCCAATATACGCAGTACGTGCGTACAAAAGTGCGCCGACACCACGCAACCAGCAAATGAACGCATTTTTATCAGAACGTGAAACCGCTGCTACTGACGTACAGAGTGCGCTGCGGCCGCATAGCAGCGTGTGTGCGTGATTAGGAGATGTCAGACGCTGCTAGTGTGCGGCCAACATAACGTTCAAACAGCCGGATTTCCCTAGACTTCTTTTCACCCCATCGTCATGAAATACGTCCAGAATTGCGCATCGTCTGACCACTTAAGCGTATTCCGTGAAAAAATGCGTGCGCACGCATCGACGTACATTTTGACGGTGGCCGCAGAAAATGCGCTCATCTGTCCCTAGCCTAAGTGCGCCAGAACGCACGTTAAAAGTGCGCTGGTCTGACCCCAGCCTAAAACGTCCGACGCTCAAAGAAGTACGGGAGCTTCTTTGGGGCGTATTGCATCGCGCTCGCTCTGCAGTCTATGGTCGTGAACGCGCTGCAATGCGCATTTTTTTACGTTTGCGTGATACGCGCATAAAATAAAATGCACGTATTGCGCGCGTAAAAAAACGCTCAGGTGTGAACCCAGCCTTACAGAGCAAAGACCGGGAGACAGAAAAGCTCCGTTATCAAACATTTATTTCCAAATCCATTTTTTTTAGCTGAAGAGGGTTAAAACGTTATCCAGCGATTCATAATAACGTTAGAATATTTGTGATATAAACAATGCTACACTAGAATATCCCTTTGAACCCAGTGGTCCGGTCATGCGACGGCAGAGACTGCTCGTCTCGGAAACCTACGCAGTCATTCCGGGTATATCTTACAGTGTGTGCCGCCAGGTGGGAGCGCGTAGGATGCTATTACTTACATACAATATTATTCAATGTAACAGATCTTGTTTATAAATTACGAACATGATCCCGGATCCTGCCCCCAGAACATACCCACAAGCTTCCCTAATCAGGCTGGATCTGGGGTGGGGGGGCCCATGAAGAACCACCAAAACAAAAAAAACACGTTTATTTGAGGAAATATCCTACGAATAAAACATTTAGGCCCCTATTACATTCTTCGCGCAAATTCGTCCGTGCAGCGCAATTTTTTTTTAAGCGTTATCGCGTGAATATTAACGTGGTATACCGGCGATCCAAACGCATTTTCTCATCCGTCCGAAAATAACGTTCGTCAAAACGAAGAGTAATACGCGCGCAGTAACATTGCGCACGTAAATCAGTGTGCGGACTGTTTTTTTCGCCGGATTCAGCCAATCAGAATGAAGAACCTTAATTGACATCAATTTACCTTAATTGACTCAGGTTTTTGCGCCTGTCAAAGTAAATCTGAGTATATTTGCTGCAGCAATAAAAAAAATCACGCACGATTTCACAATTTTATTGTTTGGGTATGTGTAGAATGTGTAGCTATACTGTGCTTTTTTTTTTTTCGTGCTGGTGTTTTTCGTTTCGGTCAGGACGTTCAGATTTGCAGTTACCACCAGCTTTTCAAAGACGTTAAGATTATGCGCGCAAACGTCGTTCGTAAAAAGATGCGCATCGATTGTAATACCATCCGCGTACCAGCGCACGAACGCATTTGCGCTCACAATGTTAAGTATAGGACGTGCGCAGTTCATCGCGCAGGTCCATCCGCGTTAAACGATAACGCGCATCGTTTGCGCGAACATTGTAATACGACGTTCAGCACAAATGGTTTTGCCCCTCACGCAAATGCGCATTTACGAACGCAAAACGCACTGCGCGAAGAATGTAATAGGGGCCGTAAGGGGTTACTCGCTAACCTCCAAAATCACCACCGAATTGCACCGAACGGCGACTTTCACCATAGGAGCAAATTCTAGGCAATTCGTCAATTCACTGTGCTGTCAACAAGCGAATTGTCGGCGAAATACGTGCAATTCGGCAGCACCAAAACTGTCCGATTGAAAACTATCGATTCGTCTATTCACAGAACGCTGAATTTCACTGAGATTTTGGCTAAAGGACCCGATTTCGGTGGATTTGAAAGGTTTAAACAGGCAAATCCATTAGATAGCCAGCATGGTCACCCTAGGCCAGAGGAACCAGTGCATCCAGTTGCCCTCTAGACAGAACCAGTGGCAAGTAACTCCTCTTTAAGGCATATTGGATTCTTAAAGGGACAGTACCACGTACATAAGCTGTAACTAGATTACTTGTGCATTACAAACAAAACCACATTATAAAACACATAAAGCACCTTATTAAAGCACACGCTGCTGTTTGTTTTCCTTAGTTGGGATCAAATGCATGTAAAAATGAAAAATAAAATTAGTTTTTCTCTAACTCCTATTTCCATTTTGTGGATTTTGTCCCATGATGCAACATTTACACAGAAATCTGTGCAAAAGGTTTTACTTTGTGGCTGTGCTTTATCTTCTACAGTATTTAATAGTTGATGAGGTGGAGGAGGGAGTGTTTTGATAAGGCTGCAGGAGGTCTATTGTTCTCCAGGCTACTCGTGATAAGATATGGCAGCTGAATGAAATAAGACAGGAAGCTTAAGACTTCTTATCCTATGTCCTTTGAATACATCCCACACAATACAATGATGAGAGTCAGTGATTGACCCGTAGACTCCATTCTATGGCCAAAGCCACACAGTGAAGAGCAAGTGATGGAAAGATACTGTGGGGGGGGGGGGTAGGTTACAACACAAAATATCACACAATGGATGCACCCAGTGACACAGAGGAAAATATCACACAATGGATGCACCCAGTGACACATATAGAGGGAAATATCACACAATGGATGCACCCAGTGACACATATAGAGGAAAATATCACACAATGGATGCACCCAGTGACACAGAGGAAAAGATCACACAATGGATGCACCTAGTGACACATATAGAGGGAAATATCACACAATGGATGCACCCAGTGACACAGAGGGAAATATCACACAATGGATGCACCCAGTGACACAGAGGAAAATATCACACAATGGATGCACCCAGTGACACATAGAGGAAAATATCACACAATGGATGCACCCAGTGACACATAGAGGAAAATATCACACAATAGATGCACCTAGTGACACATAGAGGAAAATATCACACAATGGATGCGCCCAGTGACAGAGGAAAATATCACACAATGGATGCGCCCAGTGACACAGAGAGAGTAAAATATTTTCTTAACTAAACATACAAGAGAAAAACAAAACACATGTAAGATATCAGCAACATCACCTAAACACAATAAGGGCATTTCATTTTTTGGTGGTAGTGGCCCTTTAGGCTGGGGTCAGACCAGCGCACTTTTAACGTGCGTTCTGGCGCACATAATCACGGCCGCACTAGCAGCAAATGACGGGAAATGACGGCCAATATACGAAGTACGGTCGCACGAAAGTCCGGCCGCGCAACACAAGTGGAAAATGAACGCATTTTTTTTGAGAACGCAGAACCTCTAGTACGGACGTACAGAGTGCGCTGCGCCCGCTAGCGGTGTGTGTGTGAGATTTGGAGACGTCAGACCCTGCTCGTGTCCGGCCAACATAACGTCCAGACACCCAAAGTTTCCTGGTTTGGATTCGTAAAACATCACGCACGAACATGCGCATCGTATGACCGTTTTCGCCTATTCCGTGAAAAAATACATCAATGCGTTCGGACGCACTTTTTTACGTTCGCGTGTAAAAATGCTTTCGTTTGACCCTAGCCTAAGTAAGCGATTTTCCAAACTCAATTTAACGTCAGGGTTTGTGAGCCGGTATTTTGAGATACTGAATCAAGCCAAGAATAGCGAGCGAGGATGAATAGTTAGCCATTAATTAAGGCTTTATAAATAAAGTACGGGAAGTATTTATACGTCGCAGCGTCGCGATAGATCCAGGCCACAAGTAAAGAGTGTTGAAATAGCACCGCGAGACAGAAATGAGAGGAGCCTGTGGTTTTAAAGTTACCAGCTCACTTGGAATTGTGTCCTTCAGACTTTACGCACCAATGGTGAACTACTCAAACTGTGCTAATGTCAGATCACAGAAAAAAAGAGCCAATAGTAATTTTTTGGTTCCCGATCCAGACTGATTAACGAGCGCTGGAAGCTCATCGGATATTCTGGGGGCTGGATCCGGAACGATGGACATAATCTTATAGGGAGGCATCAGACTGCAAGCCACCAGAGACAGCTGGAATTCAACTCCCACTAAGTGAAACAACGGCTGGGAGATAAAATGATGGGGGGGGATTTAAAACCGCACTTTGACGTCTGAACGCCTAATACAAGAATGAAAACAAAAAGGATTATTTTTTTTTACTAAAAGTGGAGAGGGGGAAAAAAAACCAAATAAAATCGAAAGAAAGCCAATGCAAAGCTCGAAAATAAAACCTCACTGCTACATTTGAAGGGAAAAAACCCAAAAAATAAATTATATATATTTCCCCACACACATACACCACAGATTGCTTTAGATCAGAGATTCCATTCTTATAGGAGAGGGGGGAAAACCCCAAAAATCACAAAAGTAATGTTATGCTGAGTTATATTGCCAAGTAGCCCTGTGATACAGTAATGTGCAGTGTGTATGAGCGAATCACAGAGCTCCACAGCAATAAAATTCACAGTAATGTGCGGTGTGTATGAGTGTAATACAGAGCTCCACAGCAATAAAACTCACAGTAATGTGTGGTGTGTATGAGCGTGTCACAGAACGCCACAGCAATAAAATTCACAGTAATGTGCGGTGTGTATGAGTGTAATACAGAGCTCCACAGCAATAAAACTCACAGTAATGTGTGGTGTGTATGAGCGTGTCACAGAACGCCACAGCAATAAAATTCACAGTAATGTGCGGTGTGTATGAGTGTAATACAGAGCTCCACAGCAATAAAACTCACAGTAATGTGCAGTGTGTATGAGCAGATCACAGTCAGAGCGCCACAGCTATAAAACTCACAGTAATGTGCAGTGTGTATGAGTTTTATGGCTATGAAGCTCTGTGATATATGTATTAATGTATCACAGACCTGCAGAGCAATAAAACTCACATGCACAGACAGTGCACATTACTGTGAGTTTTATTGCTGTGGAGCTCTGATCAGGGTTGACAGCCTGGGATCATGAAAATATACAAAATTTCAGACATAGTCTTGAAGATGTTAAAAACACCTGACCTGGATATAAATTCTGGAGATTTAGTTACATAATATGATCATATTGCAGAAGCCTGCCGCAAAGCCAATGTACTCCACCGCGATGGGTCCTACGCTACACCAACCAAATGACTGCCCTTTTGCAGTATACCCCACTTGTTGGGGTGTATCTGCCGTTTTATCTTATAGAGTGATGACTGTTTAACCTGCCGTATTTGGAATTAACCCTCGAGACTCAAGTCACTGTCTCACACCAGTTTCACAATACCGCGGGAAAGGAGCTTAATGACCAAGGCACGAGGTGTGAATATACTATGAAACAAAGGCGGTTGCAAGACACTGCGGCACGTTTCAGCAAATCACAGCCAATAGAGATAAAGAAAGCATGCATCCTAATACAGCGCAAATCACATACAAGGCACTGGTGAATATATAATAAGGATAGCGTCATAGAATTCCCAGAGATGAGGGAAAATCCAGTAAACAAAACTTAACTAGCCAATGGGAAGTTAAGACACGTGTCCTTGGGTGCATTCATGCTTTAAATAGAGGTGTACATTTTGAAAACATAGGATGAGGGTAGGGCTGAAACAACTAATCGATGATTAAAATAGTTGTCATCTATTTCCATTATCGATTAATCGGTGTCGATTAATCGTCCTGTGTACAGCACACACTGTTTAGAGTCAGACAGAGTTAAACATAAAAAACCTCAGCTTCGGAGCTGATTGGAGAAGCCGCGACGCTGCTTTACTAGGTATGATTTAGTTCTAGGGTTATGTCAGACACAACCAGTTTGTTTTTATTCAACAGTAGCAGAACTAGAACACAAACAATAGGATACTGCCACTGGGTGAAGGAGCTGTATGCCTGCATTTTATACTCACTTGAAGCTGTAGACCTGTGCCACCACCCCACCCTGCCTGCTACACCCTCTTTGGTCTGGTCCCTTTCCCCAAACTCACTCCCACACTCAGATCCGGTCTTTTGTCTATACCCACTGCTTCTCACAATCAGGTAAAGTCGCTTGAGCAAAGTCACTCCCTTCCACCTCCAGTCCCTCCTTCCTCTCTGTTCACAAAATCATTTAAAAAGGGACACTCTACGCACCCTGACCACTTTAGTTTATTAACCCAGATGTCATGCTGACATCATCATCTATGACCAAGTGCTCGTAGCTATGTTAATCTGAGAAAGCAAACATGGGCTTAAGCTGCGCATGCAGCATCAACCCATCCCTCGGACCTTGTGTGGAAAGTACACAAGATACGCAATTTGCGTATGCACGAGTATGAAAGTTACGTACACTACACAAATTGCTTCTGAAAAAAGGGGAGGGGGTTGTGGTTATTTTTTTACATAAAATTCCTTTTAAGTAAACACATTTTTTTCTATTTTTTTTATCCGATGAATCGATTATGAGAATAATCGTTAGTTGCAGCCCTAGATGAGGGGTTAGGCAATTTAACCCTTTCACCACTCACTTGGGATATACACACTCCAGGGGCTCCGGACAGAACAAGGTTTAAGTAGAACCTGCAACAGCGAGTGTTGCGGACGTCAAAAAGTGTAGGCAGCCCTCAACATTTAATATACAAAGGTGGAAAGTTTGCACTTGACTTGATCAGGATTAGTTCATGCGACGGATCTGGGCCCTTCCAAACCCAGCAACAGTGACATGATGTCACCAGGGCCCATTTAATACTTTATATTGCCAAATCCCTGGTAGTCCAGTGGGAGAGCAGTGCTGTCTGCACCTCCGTGTAACTTCTGCATTGTAACGCCAGTGCTCAGCGAGTCAGAGCACAGACAGCCCTGTATACGGACACAAGGACACTGGAGCACCAGCACTACGTGGCGGCAGTCATGTGGTCTGCACCCGATAGAGGTACAGACAGCACTGCTCGCTCACTGGACAACCAGGGATTCGTCTACACCACGGCCCCTATTACGCTCTTAGCGTTAAAAACGCGGGCGCAGGGGAGGAAAAACTGCGCCCGCGTTTTAACACCAGATTACAATGCAGGCGCAAACAATGCTGCCTGCATTGTTACCGAGCGTTAAAAATCTGGGTACTCGCGGCAGCGCTGAGCATCCACAGGACTCCATTGAGGTCCTCTCTGCCTCTCGCATCGCGGTCTTCGCCGCGGAACAGAGGGTGAGTATAGTTTTTTTTTTCTATTTTTCAAGCTGGTGTTAACCAGAGCCAGGACCTGGTGTTAACTTTTCGTTGACCAGAGCCAGGTGTTAATCAGCGCTGGGACATTGTAATACCAGCGCTGATTAACGCTTTGCGCTCCTCATGTTAAGTATAGGGAGCGCAAAGTGCACTAACCTGGCGCAGAGGAGCGCAGGGTCCCAAACGCGTTTTTTTAACCTGTTTGCGTTTGGATTGTTATATGCCCTGAATACCGCAGCTAACGGCAGTGCTCACGCAGGTGAGCGCTACCGTTAGCATGCAGAGTGTAATAGGGCCCCACATGTGTTAAAACGGGCACAAAGCAGCAGCCCCACCAGATCACTTGCGGTTACTAGACTTCTGCATTTCGGAAGCCCTGAGCTGAAGAGGAGGAGCAGCACAGAAAAGCTGGGTGAAGTAGAAGAGTTTCCTCCATCCCAGTGTCACCAGCAGCATGGGCTTTTTTTAATTTCCCGGCTGCCGGCCACCAGTGACCTTGGCATACAGACAGCGTGCCGATTTGACCCTTTGAGACCACCTGCTGTAGCGATCGGTCTCAGAGGCAGCCCATGGAATGGATCTGTGCATGCGCGCAGCTCCAGTCCATCCTCTAGACTGTAAGCTCCTATGAGCAGGGCCTTCTACACCTAGCTTCCATCCTATGTCCGTTTACCTGTATCTCGTTTCCTTTGGTTATTGTAAAGCGCTGCAGAAACTGTTGGCGCTATATAAAATGATGACAATAATTGTTCTGCGCAGGCGCTCTGTAATTTGCGTACATAAAGTGTGCAAGTCCCGTAGTGATGCGCAATTTGAGGTTCCTGCGCTACGCGGGTTCGCAAATTGCGTCCGAATGTTTCAGGGATGTCCGGGTTCGAGAGTCCCTGAGCCGAAAAGGATGAGCTGCGCGCAGCGAGGGACAAAAAGGTGAGTGAATTAACCCCCAATAAATAAATGACTGGGCAGTGGCTGTCAGCAGCATCTGCCCAATTATTAAAAAAGGTCAAAGAAAGGGAACTCTGTTTTTTTAAAAAAAAATAAAACGAAAATAAAACCACTTGAAAAAAAAAAAAAAAGTATTCCCCCCCCCCCATTTTTAAACGCATTAAACTTCAATTCAGTATCGCCAGCTGTAAAAGAAAAAAGGCGTAAAGTGATGGAGTAATGCCGACCTGCTGCTAGTAAGGGGGACGCATAAATCTGTGTACAAATGTATCGGAACATACATGTTAGAGGGAAAGAAAAAAAAATCCAATAAAATAAAAAGAATAATAAATGTGAGTTTCATATTTCAAAAGGCCGATAGAACGACATGTCTGAAGGCATAAAAGCGCTATAAAACCAGTGATTAATATCCTTGTAAATACACGCTTATATACAAATGACACGGGATCCATGTCAGCGCCGGGGTGGCACAATCGGCTTTCAAAGAGAAAACAAACAGTGGTAAATAGCGAATGCCTTTAGAACGCCAGCTTGAGGATCAAAGGGAGAGCGAGGATAGAGCTCCAACCGGCGCAGCCCCTCGTGCATTAAAAACAGACTTTTCAGCTTTCCTGACTATCTAGAAAGGAAAGTTTTACCATCCGAAAACAAAAACCAGTAAATACATATTTTTATTTTGGGGATACCATATTTTCAATAGAGTATCCCATTTTTTGCCGTGAAATAATTCGGTAGATGCTGTTGACAATCACTGCCCAAATTTTCTTTGTTTCCTTATTTTTGGAGTAATTTTACTCACCTTTTGTCCCTCGCCGGGTGCTGCTCCTCCTCGTCGGCTCAGGGACTCCCCGAACCCATCGAGATTGCAAATTCACACAGGAATAGGGCCCTCACATCCACCTGTATCTGCTGGCAGGAATATTGACCTGTCTTTAAACATTTCAGATTTTGTACCGCACTGCGGAATGTGTTGGCACTTAATAACATTATTATTATTAACCTCCCTGGCGGTATGTTTTTTTTTAAAATACTCCTCGTCTAAAAGCGGTCGGGGTTCCCCCCCCCACCCCAGCGGTATTCCCGAGTGTAGCTCGGGGTTAAATTCCTATGTTGGAAGCGGTAACCCCGAGAAACACTCGGGATGCCGCTGGATACATCACCTCTCCCTGCGCTCCCTCGATGTCCCCAGCTGTCTCCTCCGGCGATCGCGACCTCATACTTCCTAGTTCCCTCCTCGCGAGAAGGAATCCAGGAAGTATGAGGTCGCGCTCGCCGGAGGAGACATCAAGGGAGCGGTAATGTAGGCAGTCCGAGACACACTCGGGAAAACCGTCAGGTGGGGGGGGGGGTTAATAATGACTTGGAAGTCCCTGAAGCTTTTCCGCACATTCTCTGCTCCTATGCAACTTCGTAGCGTAGGAAATGCAAATTGAGCAATGCCGCAGGACTTGCGCACGTGAGGTCTGTAGCGCCTGCACAGGACGATGGATCAGAGCCGCGCGCATGCACAGATCCGATGACTGCTTCTCTGCGACGGCTCGGTGCAGAGATTGACGTCGCCGATCTAGTGACCCGACCGGCAACTTCAAAAATCCCATCTGCTGGCGCCTCTGGGTGGGGTGGAGGAAACTCCTCTACTTCACCCTGCGATTTCATCAGATCGGATGGAGAAGGGTCCTCACGTCCTGACTACTTTCCAATTATAAAGTGGTCAGGATGAGCAGAGTGTCCCTTTAAATATAGAAAAATCACTGGCTCTCAATGTATGTACACAATATCTATAGAATAAACAGAGGGATAAGACCCCCGGATCACTGAAGGGGCAGATGTGAATAAAATAAAGTTCCTCAAGGTACAAACAGCTCTGCTACGGTAAAGCACTTTACGCATACACACCACCCACAGCTGCCCATAAAGCGCCTATAAAGCGCCTCCTTCTGTTTTTCAGCCGAAAAGCTAATTCAAACCTCCAACAGGGCTCCATTCAGTCCCTCAATCCTGCAACGGACAGATTTATATTAAAACACAGGAGCCAGCAAGAAAACACAGGAGCCAGCAAGAAAACACAGGAGCCAGCAAGAAAACACAGGAGCCAGCAAGAAAACACAGGAGCCAACAAGAAAACACAGGAGCCAGCAAGAAAACACAGGAGCCAGCAAGAAAACACAGGAGCCAACAAGAAAACACTGGAGCCAACAAGAAAACACTGGAGCCAACAAGAAAACACAGGAGCCAACAAGAAAACACAGGAGCCAGCAAGAAAACACAGGCGCCAACAAGAAAACACAGGAGCCAACAAGAAAACACTGGAGCCAGCAAGAAAACACTGGAGCCAGCAAGAAAACACTGGAGCCAGCAAGAAAACACTGGAGCCAGCAAGAAAACACAGGAGCCAACAAGAAAACACAGGAGCCAACAAGAAAACACAGGAGCCAACAAGAAAACACAGGAGCCAGCAAGAAAACACAGGAGCCAGCAAGAAAACACAGGAGCCAACAAGAAAACACAGGAGCCAGCAAGAAAACACAGGAGCCACCAAGAAAACACAGGAGCCAGCAAGAAAACACAGGAGCCAGCAAGAAAACACAGGAGCCAGCAAGAAAACACAGGAGCCAGCAAGAAAACACAGGAGCCAGCAAGAAAACACAGGAGCCAGCAAGAAAACACAGGAGCCAGCAAGAAAACACAGGAGCCAGCAAGAAAACACAGGAGCCAACAAGAAAACACAGGAGCCAACAAGAAAACACAGGAGCCAACAAGAAAACACAGGAGCCAGCCAACTATCTGTGCTGCCAGGGTTTTGTATACTGTATTATTATCATCATTTATATAGCACCAACAGTGTCCGGAGCACTTTACAATAACCAAAAGGGAACAGGACACAAATAACCAAACATAGGATAGAGACAAGCGGTGTAGAGGGCCCTGCTCATAGGAGCTTACAATCTAAAGGGATTGGTAAAAGGTAATGCAGAATAATCCGGATAGAATCCTTGGAGCAAATGGCTACAGAATCCCAAAAAATGCCACCGTCAGCAAGAGGTCGGTGCATTGGTTTACACCTTCCTCCGCAATCTATGAGGATTATACAAACTAATGCTTGACGAAGTTGCAAAAATCTGCACTGCTCTAACAGCAATCACTGGCGTCCCACTAGAGGCGGCTCTATAATAAGGCCAAATAGGCAGCAGTCTAAGGCAGTGGTCCCCAACCCTGGTCCTCAGGGCCCACTAACAGGCCTGGTTTGCCAGATATCTGAAGCACAGCACAGGTGTTATGATTTGCTGCTCAGTGATTGCAGGATTCAGTCTGCTTTTCCCCATGGTGATCTGCAAAATCTGGCCTGTTAGTGGGCCTTGAGGACCAGGGTTGGGGACCACTGGTCTAAGGCACCGCTCAAACAGGAGCCTCGTATGATGATAGATATGTGGCATTTCAACATGGAAGTACTGACACACCCTCCTTCATTAACATACACCAATCTGCCAGGACAGCTGTGTCTTCGTTATAGTTTTTCGGGGCTAATGTCTGTATTTTTTTCACAATATTAGGGTCTCACGGTTGAGCTTTGCCTGCGGCCGCCGCCTCACTATCTCTAGAGCCCCCTCATCGTAACACAAATGGGGAAATCCAAGTTTGAAGTGAAGCTTCTCCTGCCGCTGTTTGTATTTCCCCTCTCTGTAACGCTGGCATTCGTGGCCTTTGCAACTTCATCAAACACAGGCGCCCTTTGAATGATCTGTGTCACCTAGAACAAGAACACATTTCTGCTTTTGTCACAAAATTTCGGACTAGCAAAGAAGAAGAAACCCGGCACGGAATCCAAAAAAAACACAAAAAGGATACTTGTGGCAACAACCTTTCAACGGTCCAATCGGCTTTCCTCAAGCTCAGTCGAGGGCCTGAGGAAGGCCGCTTGGACAGGCGAAACGTTCCTGCCACTGACCTAATTAACAGGTCATTGTTTGGCTTATTTAGAGTGCCGGATGTCTTCTTCATTGCCAGTATCGTTTGGGGAGTTTTTGGCTGCTCCAGATTCCCCGATCACCCATCTGGCTTTGTGTTAGGTCCTTTATATTAGTGAGTGCCTTCACCTCCTTCACGGTGACTAATAATTTCAGAACGAGACGCCTCATAAATATGGGAAAATGGTTTATTATAACAATGTGAGTTTTGAAGGTATCCCTGATCAATAATCTATACGTGAAGCATCAGTCTGGCTTGTGGTGCTCCAGCCATGCATCCCATGTCACCCCAAGACGTGATCAAGTTCCTGTTCCATCGTCCACTCCTTGAATATTTTAACCCCTTCACGTCTTAAAAAAAAAAAAAAAAACATTTCTTTTTTGTGTTATTAATATTATTATATTTTTTCTTTACTTTAAACATGGTCACATTTGGTGTCATTGGAAAGGTCATGCTCTGGCCTTTCTAATGATACCAAACATGACCCTGTTAGCTGAAAACAGTCGGGAGATAACTGGGTTAAAAGGAACCCTTATCTCCACCCCTATCTTTCCTTAGGAGTCAATGAGGATGTTTCCCCACACATCCTCAGCAGTGAAAGGGTTAAAAACCAAAAAAGACCGTTATGGGGTTTTTGTAACCAAATGCTTTGTTTAAAATTCCTGCTTTTTTTCCTTATTGACCCATTTACATACTCAAGTTACACAAGGGCCACTGGACAAGTTCTCATATCCCATGGGGGACGTATAGAAAAATGTCAAACTTGTCTGAAAACAATTATATTTAACTTTTTATTAAACTATAGTTATATTTTAATAAAAATCTGCATTTTGATATAATTAAATATAAAACAGTATTTAATTTTATTATTACATTTTTAATATCTTTTTGGTTTTTAGAAAATACATAGTGGATTCTGGCCTTTCCAATGACTCCTCAACTGTCCTTGTAGCGCTTGTGGATCCAGAGATACCAGGGTCTAAGGCTAGAGTCAGACGAACGCATCATGACCGCACAGAGGGGGCGTGCACAATGGACGGACGTACTGACGGAAGATACTGTAGACACCACACTGTCCGTTTTTTATGACGGACGTAGAAAAAAAAAAAAAGGGAAATACGGGAAACAAAATTAATATGAAAAAGGATGCGAAAAGGCATTTTGTGCATCGAGGTGCTGGACGTCGCAAATGCGCGGCGTCTGACGTCTCCTCATCACGCACACAGAACGCTACACAGACGTGGTGCACTCTGCTCGTCCGTGTTAGCGGTTCTACGTTCTTGCCTAACTTGCGTCCGTTTGCCACGTGCGTTGTGCGTGCGCAGTTCGGTGCAGACGCACTTAGTGTGTGGGTCTCTATGCTATGACGGACGTGATCACTGCGTTCATCTGACATGGACCTAAAGGACCTCTGCATCTCTCCTGTAATGGGATCCTGCTGAGCAGGGGAAATCCCAGAGAGTGATGTCATCATGCGTGCGATGACTCTCGAGGCCCCAGGGGGCGTCCCACAGCAAAGGGCTGATGTCAGCCACTGTGGCTGAAGCCCCTGCTCGGTGCCCGATTGGCACAGAGCGTGGAGCCTCCTGCCTGCTAGGGAGGGAATCCCCATGATGCGCCACACACATCCTGGATTGCAGGGGCAGCAAGGCCAATCCGGACCGACTCAGACCAGACTGGACTCCGTGCCAGAGTAAATGGGTCAGTCCATCCCGGTCTGCGGCCATTTGTAACCGGTCTTACAGGAAGGTACTTTGAGATCCCCGCTCTACAGGAATCTGAACGCAAAGTTCAAACTTCACTCTCAGGTTCCAGACACTGCAATTGCAAATTAGTTCAAAATGGCCGCCATCGAAGAATCAGGTCATGTACAACTTGTATTTTATACACATTTATAGCAGCTTTAAAGATTAAGATGACATTTAACCCTATAGAAGATGATGGAAAATAAAAAATCTGCATTGAATGTACATTTCATGTAATGAACACAAGGAGTCCCATCAGCTCCACATAGATGAACTCTCCATGGTTGCCTATCAACACAAAAGGCATCCGTTTGTCTGTTAGCAATAGTTTGCCTTGAGTGACAATATATTTCATGGGTTGGACAATGGTTTTAGTCACAGAACACTTGGATATGGTCTTCACGCTAGGCCAGTGAAAACAGACACAATCATAGAATTGATTTAAGACTCTTCGAGTTTTCTGTAGCAAGTGTGATGGGATGGCCGCCACTCTTGTTGTTGTAGCATGGCCGCCGTTCGTAGTTATTCCTTCTACTGAGATATTAGTATCACGGTCTAACTGTTGCAAAATGTATCCAATCCTATATATGACTCTCCTCTACACCTGATATGCATGGTTTGAGCCGACTTCCAGAGACCGACAAATACCCCACTTGCCTTTGCCGCTGAGCACTCCAGCCGCCTGTCACCCTACAGTGGAAATTTTCCTGGAACTCATCCACAAAAATAGGAGCCTGCTCTGGTGTGATTCCTGAAGGGGAGCTCCATCGGGAACCCCAACATCTGACCTCTCCCTCCTCTCTCGGGGACAGCGGCCAATCCTATGGAACCACGACCCGGGTACACCTAACCAGCCAACAGACCCATTTCCATCACTGCCACTCAGTCCTCCGTCCATGGATCAAGGTGCTTTTTGGACAGAGTTATCAGGGGGACCAGAGCTTTCCAACGGTACTCGAGAAGTTTTGCCGCTCCATTGAGATCATCCCCAAAACCCTGCAAACGTAATTGGTGGGACATCAGGCTGCCTATAGACTGCAACCGGAGGGCTGCTCCGATCCTGTGGCCAAGTGGGCTCAGGCTGGAGAGCATTTTGCAAGATTGTGCTCGGGCTGGAGGCGATGGCCCTCTATTGTCTGAGGAATCTAGGCTCGAGCTGGAAGCAGGAGCCCCATTGTATTGAGAAGAACAGGGAATGTGCTAGAGGCGGGGGGCGTCTGGGGAGTGATGTCTGGGGTGGGCTGAGGTCTGAGACAATGTTAACTGATCTTCTATTTTGAATAAAAAAGGACTCAATGTTTTGTGCATTAAATTATTCCACTTTGCTTCACCCTACACTTTGTTTCAGCAAGTGATTGGGACAACTACAAAATACACTGAGTAGCCAGATTATTATGACCACCCCATCAGTACTTGGTTGGGCCACCTTTTGCCTTCAATACTGTGGCGATTCTTCTTGGCGTTGACTCCACGAGATGTTGACAGGTGATGCGAGGAATCTGACACCATGCCTGATGAATAGCACTATCCAGTTCTGTGAGATTTGATGGTTGTGGAATCAGCTGCCTGATGGCTCTTTCAACTTCGTCCCACAAATGTTCAATCGGATTGAGATCTGGTGATTGTGGGGGCCACCTAAGCAAGGTAAATTCTCCCTCATGTTCTTGAAACCACTCCGGCACAATACGAGCACCGTGGCATGAGGGCGCATAGTCTTGTTGGAAGAAGCCATCTCCATTGGGATACGCCATCAACATGATAGGATGAACTTGATCAGCAATGATGCTTTGGTATGTTGTGCTATTCAGACTTTGTTCCACACGAATTAAAAGGGCCCCAAACCATAACACTGCCCCCACCAGCTTGAAGGGTTGTACTCATGCATGTGAGGTGCTGCTTTCATGCTGTTTCCACCAAATTCGCACTCTGCAACTGAAAATGTGATTCATCCGACCGCATGACTTTTTTCCAATGCTCGACCGTCCAATCCTTGTGTTCCTGTGCGAATTGGAGACGTTTTATCTTGTTAACTTCAGACAGCAAAAAGGTGTTCGAACAGGCCTTCAGCTTCCATATCCCATACAATGCATTGTACGGCGAAGAGTGCGTTCAGAGATCATTTGAGAGGATCCCTGACCAAGATCTGCAATAATTTGACTGTTGCTCTTCTGTTGTCTTGTACCAGTCTTGCCACTCTCCGTTCTGCCCTAACATTGACTAGTCGCTGACGGCCACAATTCGCACATTCAGACCCAGATTTTCGGCTGACAGTCCAGTCTTTAAACACTTTAGTAACAGCTGCTCTTGAACATTTAACGAATTCTGCTGTTTTGCGGATACTCGCTCCGAGCACCAACAATCATCCCACGTTCAAGGGCTGTTAAATCGCGTTGTTTACCCATATCTTCAGAGAGAAAAAAAAAAATCACTTCTACGGTCGTGGTAAACAACCCGCTTCCCCATTTATAATGGTCTGGCCCTCTAGTGACTTCAGCGCTAAATTCTAGCTAATTTTCCTAAAAAAGTCAGGTGGTCATAATAATCTGGCCACTCAGTGTATTTCTCTGTCTCCTTTGTCTCTCCGGAGCAAGGAAGGACTTAACGTCAGATCTTCTCACTCTGAGTAGCGGCATCCATCACACCAAATACGGGTCTCAACTACAACATCTACATATCAGACCCTCACATTATAAAGCCATCTATCGCACAGGACGGTCAGGTGGCCGTAGGAGATTTGATTGAATATTGGAAGTCGACAAACCTCCATTCTTCTTCTCCCCATTGTGGCCACGATCGGAATCCCATTCCCATTAAGGTCAGGACGTGAAGCCCCAATACTGTGGCACAAAGAAATGCTTATCTTGTTTCTACGCAGTGTTTCACTATGGCGTGCATCATCCTAGGCACCTCTATAAACTAGAAAGGTCAACCTGTTTGTACACTAGGTAACGGATGACAGGGATGTTAAGAGTTGTATAGTGATTGGGCCATAAAGAAAAGGCATGACTTGAACAGTATTTATATAACACAAGAGCCAACAAGACGTCTTAGGAGTCACATTTTGTAGGTGTTTTTGTATAGATTTATATAAAATAAGCCATTTAGAGTCCAGGAGGAAATAATTTCTAGCCGACTACTTGTTCGTTGGCTTTCCAAGTCCTGCATTAAGGGTTTCTTTACCCTAACAGGGCATCTCGCCACTTACCTGGTTCTACAACCAAATTCCCAGTGTAAGCTACAACAGATGCAGGTCGGTTGAAACCTCAGTCTAGTCTACCACAATATACCCTTCATTTGAAGGCTTATCAAGTAGTCTGCTTTCACCTTGATTCCATCTTCATAGGAGGTAACATCACGGTTCTATGACTGGACACACCAATCCGAGTCAGAGCACCTCTCCAGCAAGTGTCCTTGGGCAAGAGACGACCCAACGATACATACTTGACAACCGCACAATATCGTTTGTGCATTGTAGCAGTATGGTCTTTGCTCTACAACAGTTCAGAACCTGGTTAGACTAGAAACCCAATCAGAATACCCGCCCAGAAAGTCTCTCCTCTACAACCACGTAGAAGCAGGATCAACCGGATCAGCATTTCTCATCCCAGTCAGAACACCTCGCCAGCAATTGTCCTGGACAAGAGACCCAACGATACACATGTGCATTCCTCACACACATAGAAATCTCTAATGTATGTTATCTTGAACAGCTATGCAGAAGCTGTTGGGTGTTTTACAAACGTAAAGAAAGTCATCTTTCTATTCCGTGACTACTGTATTGAATTCTTCGTGTAGCCAGATGCGGATTGTCCCTGCCAAGTCCGTCTGACCAAAGTTGGGTCAAACTGGAACAGAGTGAACTTTATGATGTACTCCTGAATAATCCCCACAAATACATTCTTTTTGGCTATTTCACCGCCACATCTTGCTTGGTCACACTTCTTGTGGTCGGCTTCCAAACCACCGTGCAGAGGATATTCACTCAACCGGGCTTTTCCCAAAATCAGCCAAAAGATGACACATTTTCAACATTCTGGTATTCGTTGTGGTATTTTACAGGTCACGGGCCAGTTCTTTCATCGAATTCCCCAGGGACCATATGGAAATGTGCTCACAGGAGAAAGTGCTCACTAAATAGAGTCACCCGATGCTCGCCGCAGTTAATACTGGGCATTGTGGACCTCTTCTGACTTGGGAATGAGACCTGTCGTTCTGTACCTGGCCCCTAGTTTGCCTTGCCCTACAACTAGATAAATTATGTTTATTTATACTCCTAAAACACGATATATAACATGTACCGGCTGGATGGAGTAGCGGTAACATCACTGCTCTATAACCGTGGAGACCCAGGTTTGAATCCCGTCCAGAGCAACTCTCCAGTAAGTGTCCTTGGGCAAGACACCCAACGGTACATACTCACCTACCACACAATATCGGCTGTGGAGTCTCTGCCCTTCGATGGTGGAGAAGCAAGTCAGATCTCGTTCAGCACATCCCTCCAATACAACTGTGGGGAAGCAAGTCTCGACTTTACGAGAAGTGGGTTCAAACTAACCACCAGGTCGCTGATCTACAATCATGGAAAGCAGACTCGATCCCACTCAGAAGACGCCACCAGCGAGTGTCCTTAGGCAAGGCACCCAACGATGCTCCTACCTCCCAAAATACTTGTACATCTCAGATTGTAAATTCCCTTGGGAACAGGGACCCCCCTGAATCAGGTCGTATCATCCATGTGTGATATTCCAATGTATCAACCCCTTGTACAGTGATGTTGTAAAGCGCTGCGGAATTTGTGGCGCCATATAAATAAAAAAAGGTAACAGGACCATCTGTGATTTAAAAGACCTTCAAAGAATGTGGTTCCTCAAATGGTCTTCAAGAAGATCCAAAAGACAGGATCTAAAATGCCAGTCTAGATCACGCAGGTCTCTCTGAATCTACATGTTGGGTATACATTTTACACACAAGGACCAAAGACAACACAACCTACACATCGGATTAGATTTAGGTCTTCTTTCCTGCAGATCCTAATTTCAGAACTATTGAACAAATACAATTTTTCGCTCTCTGGTCCTACTTTGCACCAATATATTTCACTCCATCCTTATCACTCTCTCGTCTCTGATCCTGCTCTCCCTTTTCCCTCTCCTCCTTTCCATGGTTCTTTCAATGCGGACCCCACTCCCCCCCACCCTTTTCCTTTTCTGTGGTTATGGGTGTCGCCACGTCGCTTTGATCTCCACTTTTCTGGCATCATCTTTTTTCCCCTCATCAACCACAGGCAGCGTCCCGTCCGGGGAGTGGGGCGAGGAAGGGAGGGAGGATGCGGGCGAATCTGAGCTTGTATTCGCCTTCATTTTTACTATAAGAATAAAAAAACAACAAAAAAAAACAAAAAACGGGAGCGTTCTTCTGGCGGAACGAATCTGATAAACACATGGGAAGCGATGGAGACAGTCATCTGGAACTCAAAATAGGCCTTCATTCTACTAATTATTTATAAAAGGCTGACAGACGCGCTTGGCCGCCTTCTTAAGCATATCCGTCGAAAAGAATAATAAAACAGTACAGAAAATTAAAAAAGTACATTTCACGCATGTAAAAATCCCATTTTGTGGTTTGACACCATGAAGATCATGTGTGTCGACCAGTCATTGTCACCTATCACTGATTAAACCAAACCATGTAGGTTCTGTTAAATTCCAACTGGATCGGTGAGGTTGCGACCAGCCTCAATATATGTTGGAACCACCAGGTCTTATCGAAATGGTCTTAAACCAGCCTTGGCGACATCCCCACTAAAGGTCATATTTGGGACCCTACCAGGGACTCCTGACACGTTTTTATGGAGAAACCTCTCCTCGACCTTCTATCTCATGCCGAACTAGAAAGAACTAGTACTGGCTGGGTGGAGTAGAGGTAAGTACCGGCTGGGTGGAGTACAGGTAAGTACCGGCTGGGTGGAGTAGAGGCAACATCACTGCTCTGCATGGAGAGAGCCTGTGGAGTCATGGGTTCGATCCCAGCGAGCAACCTCTCCAGTAAATGTCCTTGGGCAAGACACCTAACGGTACATACTCGCCACCCAGGACATACTTGAAAACGAGAGAAATCTCAATGTATCCTTCCTGGTAAAATCGTCAACGTTCCACAATAAAAGGAATCACCCAACTTCGTCGTACGAAAAATATCCGTATGACCTTCATAAACCAGAGCTTTAAGACACAGGCAACCTGGGCTCGGCACTCAAAGAAATCGAAATTGATCTCAAACTATGGTACATCAGGCATGCACCTTGACATTTGGCTTTACGATAGCGTGGGATCATGGGTCACGGCCACGCGCCATGGGAAACTTTCATCGCCATCTGGGATGCTAAAGGACGTAGCTGGCCAACCGGAACATTTCCGAATGTAGTCATACCTACAATTACTTGTATGGATTGCCCGCAGCCCACCATGCTCAGGTTGTGCGTTGAAAGTAGAGCACCCCCCAAAACCAACCCGGCAAAGACCAGGCGTTCCACTTACGCGACTTACAGACGGTTTTGTTTGGCACAAGATCTCAGGAGATGGAAAAGCGATCACATAAAATCTGATGTGTGGATAAATGTGGGTTGTCCCGTCCGTGCCTTTTCCCGAAAATGCATAAACAGCTCAGATGTATCGCTCGCTTGGCGACATCGATATGTTTGAATGGCACATTGCATCGATGATAGAATTAAACCCACAAAAAGACGTAGGACCAGGCAGCAGAGATGTTAGAGGGAAACAGTATCAAAAGGCAGAGAGTTTCCACCAACACAAGCGGACTTCTCCAGTCAACCTCCGATAAGCTATATGCCACTGCTCTTTCTCCAGATACCCACATGCCACCCTCAATTTCTGTGAATCCTCACTACCACTTCACCTGCAGGTCACCACGAAAGAACATTCTCTGGACCTGCGTACCACCCTCATGGATCATACTTCTACTCTAGACCATTTGTACCATCATCTAGTACGGCTTTTACTCAAACTTCCTGTACCCCCAAATTAACGTCACCATCATCCACGCACTCTGTGATTAAACCCCATCATGCCAGCCAGTCTCTGTGTCCTCACATGCCACCCTTCCTACCTTCACAGAAAGTCTTGGCTCCTCGTTTCCACACGGCCGTCGCAATCGCCAGCCCTCGCTTACTGCAAAAAAAATTCTAATTTCATAGCGAATAAAAAATAAAAATCACAAACTACTCTACTCGTTACTGCTTTATAGCTACCGGGTCATGCCATCATCACCAGATCCATATAGAATGTGTTGCCCTCAGTAAATCTAACACACCAAACCGGTTACCCTCAAATCAGGGTGAAGACCCCATTCCGTAGATACATAGGGTCTCCTGGAACTCCAAGAATTCAACACAAAACTTACGGATCAGCACGCTGGACACATTGTATCCTCCACACATACCTCAAAAAATGACTTTTGGTCAGTTGGATACTCCAATGTGTCCTCCAAATTGCAATGGTCCAAGGGGAAGTGTCCTTTTGTCAAATTAGATCGTCCAACGAACTTCAGGTTAAAAAATAAATCTGTGTCGATGCAGGTGCAGAATAAAGTGATGAACAAAAGCAGAATTTGTTTTTGAAAGAAAAGGGGAAAAAATATGTAAAAAATGTCACAAAAGAAAGTCAAAGAACTTGACCCAATCCAGGTATGAAGGCATAAGGCAAGATCCAGTCCTGAAGCAGGGATATCTTGAGTCCAGTGTGTCCTCCACAAGCTGGAGAGGTCCAAGTGAGACTCTGGTGTTGAAGATGAAGGGGTTCCTGGATGACCCCAAATGTTGGGCTTGGAGAAGGACCAGTTGAGGGTATTTTCCAGCTCAGAGCACTGGACACAACCTCCAGATCCCACGTGTAGTGGGTGAAGGAGAAAGGTGAGGAGGAGTGCAGGGCTCAGCAGAGTGTGAGACTCCACAGAGAGAGGAGTCCAAGATCTGGAAGCTTTTTGGCTGCAAGGGAGGAGGAGGGGGGCTTGAAATTAACCCTTTCTCATTAGCCCTCCCCCTGCCACAGGCTAGCTTGCCATTTCCTCATTAAAGAGCCGTTAAAGTCATCAATGTGAAGTCACTTAGGGATCTTTTAGGGGCTAAATGGGAAGTAATTTGAGAGTTTCAAAGGGCTGTGCTCCTGCAGATTAGATCAGAGAGTCCCACATCCGTCTGAGCTCCAGCACTCACAGGAGGGAGGGGAGAGGGGATGGGGAATTTGGGGGAAGATGATAGGACTAATCACAAGAGGCACAGGCTGTCTACAAACACAGTCATGTCAACAACAGCACATTGGAAGGGGGTCTCCACATGGGGCCTTTAAATGGCCATCACCTCCATCTCCAGCAGCGTTAGAGGGGGCTTGATTTGGGAGGTGACCCTTGGCACCCCTGATGTTTTGGAACTACATGTCTCATGAGGCTTAGTTACACATACAGCTGGCTGAGCATCATGGGAGATGTAGTCCGGGGTGCCAAGGTCCGCCATCACTGACCTAGATGCAGGTCAAATAATCCGATGTCGCTCTTTGTAGCTGATCTTCTGACGTCCACTGTATTCCTTTGACCTGGTGGAAGCCGTGCTCAGGCTTTGACCCGGTGATCCTTCGCGTGAACGGACTGCCACTCTCAGGAGGCCTAGCCGATCGGCTCATAGAGCGTGTTTCATGGAGGCGTACGGTTAGAGATACATCGTAGAACGCTTCCATTCAAGAGATTTAGAACGCGTCCAAACCAAATCAAAATTCCACGCGGAGCACGAGCGGCCGACGATCAGATACAGACATGATCCATGTTCCCAAGGGAACCCTGGAGTACGCATTTTTAAATGTACACCCCAGCTTAGATAGATAATGATCCCGACTCGCCGGGGTGCTTGTGGATGACCCCCCATTCTCACGTCTCCCATCTTGGTGCCTCGCGTTGACTCGGTGTCACGCAGAGTCACTGATCCAACCGTCAGGTCTACGTGCGAAGTTAAGAATACTGACGCGTGACGCTCGCAAGTTGCGCCGCTTATTGAACCTCACTTTACGCAGATTTCTAATGACACCTCTGTGCGTGGGTCATTCTGTTGACGCACATTTTAGCGCACCCTGAGGACAACCAATGAGCATAAAGCGAACAGTATAGGACGGAGACTTCTACCTGTATTCATTGCCCCATCGAGGTCGTGTTCGGCCCTTTTAGCGCACTATTATTACCCCATTGTGTTACTGAATCGGCTTTTCCAGTGACTATTCTTGGTCTCTGTGCCCCCCGACCCGGCTTGTCTACTCGATTGTGTGTTCTCTACGTGCCTCTGGCAAGCCCCAGCGTGTGACATGCTGCACAGAGTCTCACTGACTCTGGAAGCATGTCTGCTAAGAAACGCTACAAATGGTCTCACGCATTCTGAATTAGGGAGCTCGACGTGTGCTTCCCAGCATCCACCGCAGGCCCTTACAATACTCTGACCATAGGGGTTATTCAGAGAACACCGAATTGGCCACGAAATTGCACCCAACAGTGAATTTCCCGGCCATTCGACTATTCAAAAAGCTGGCGATTCACCAAATATTGGCAGATTGCCAGTGAAATACAGTGATGTTCGGCAGCAGTGACATCCCCCATAGAGAAGCAATGGTTAATCTATTCAGAGAACACCGAAATGTCAGTGAAATTCCCTGATTTTCGTTCGACAGATCTAAATCCCATAGGTTTCAATGTAAAAAAAATCCCCATTTTTCTTAAATATTTATTCAACCATTTATTCTTTTCATTTGCAGCAAAAAGTATCTTAATATATTTTTAAGGATTTTTAGATGGCATTTTTCCAGCAATTTTTTTTTTTCTTTCTGTAACAAACTTATTATTATTATTATTATTATTTTTCGTAGGACCTTAGATATTATTTCCAGGCATTTTCATGCAGTAGTTTGTTTTTTTGAAAACACCTTTTAAAAGTTGAGGTGCTTTTTTTTTATTGTTAATTGTGAAAAAGTGCGTCCGAACGCATTGACGTATTTTTTCACGGAATGCGCAAAAACGGTCAGACGACGCGCATTTTCGGGCGTGATTTTGTACGGATCGTCAATAAAACTCTTTTTGCGTCTGGACGTTATGTAGGCTGGACATTAGCAGCGTCTGACATCTCCTAATCACGCAAACACGCCGCTATGCCGCAGCTGCGCACTCAGTACGTCAGTACTAGCGGTTCAGCGTTCTCAGAAAAATGCGTTCAAATTCCACTTGCGTTGCACGGCAGGACTTTTGTGCGGCCGTACATCGTATATTGGCTGTCATTGCCTGTCATCTGCTGCTAGTGCGGCCGTAATTATGTGCGCCAGAACGCACGTTAAAAGTGCGCTGGTCTGACCCCAGCCTAAAGTGTTGCAATCACCGCAGGGTCGGAAAATTTAACTCGAAGTGCGGCGAACGGGGAATGTCACCGACATTTTGCTGCTCTCTCAATAACCCAGCATGCTTTCATGGACACATAATTTATTCATGCTGGTGGGCAGTGAATGAAAAATGACACCCCGCAGCATGTAGAATCCATAAACCCCAGGTAAAAAAAAAAGTATATTGTCAAGAAGGAATCTCAAATGACCTTTGATTTTTTTTTTCTGCAGCATATGAGTTATACATGTTGCGTGGCGGCACCTTTCTCTGGTCTCTCCTCTGCATGAAATGGTAATGTGTCCAGGAAAACATAGCTGATCTTGCAACCCTAGGGGATACGCTCTAAGTGCCACTGTGCCAGTCCTGTTTGGGGTCAGGCAGTGTTAAAGTTTTCTTTTGCGTAGCTGTAGAACATCAGGTTTTCATTACGCTACAATTTTTATAAAGCAAAAACATATTCCACAGCGCTGTACAACGAGTAGGACAAAACCCATGCACAAAAACCACAGAAAAAAAAAAGGAAGACGACCCGGTCAAGGGAGCTTACAATCTAAAGAGGAGACAGCAGACAGATCTGAAGCAATTGATGGAAATAAAGGCATCGGACCCATGGCCAGATCGGCCATGTTTTCCTGGACACACAGAATGTATTCATGTTGATGGGCGGTGCAGGAAACTACAACCCTGCAATATGTATAATTCATATGCTGCATGTGTGGAATCAAAGAGGAATCCCAGGAGCCTTGATTTCCTTCCTGCAGCATATGTTTTATACATGTTGCAGGGCAGCGCTTTTCCCTGTGCTCTCCCTTTGCATGAAATAGTAATGTGTCCAGGAAAACATGGCCGCCCTGGCAACCCCAATCAGAACAGTAAACCCTGGTAACCTACAGGCGCAGACTTCGATGCAAAGAGGTCTTTTCCCGAAATCTATTTTTCACATTAAAACAGGATTTTTTCCTCATTTCCATCCATTATTTGTTTCCTAAATTCGGCGGGTTATTCTTAAAATAAAATAAGAAGTCCTCGGACTTCTCCCTCCTGATCTAAACGCATGCGCTTTACTCACCGTCTCCTGTTGCTGTCGTGCAAAGTTCTAGAAAGTCTAAGCTATCCTGACCGATAGGAACTGGGGGTACCACATCGCTGGGCATGTCAACTCTGGGGCCTAGTGCGCGCCTGGTACCACATCGCTGGGCACGTCAACTCTGGGGCCTAGTGCGCGCCTGCTACCACATCGCTGGGCACGTCAACTCTGGGGCCTAGTGCGCGCCTGGTACCATATCGCTGGGCACGTCAACTCTGGGGCCTAGTGCGCGTCTGGTACCATATCGCTGGGCACGTCAACTCTGGGGCCTAGTGCGCGTCTGGTACCATATCGCTGGGCACGTCAACTCTGGGGCCTAGTGCGCGTCTGGTACCATATCGCTGGGCACGTCAACTCTGGGGCCTAGTGCGCGTCTGGTACCACATCGAAAGGCACGTCAACTCTGGGGCCTAGTGCGCGCCTGGTACCACATCGCTGGGCACATCAACTCTGGGGCCTAGTGTGCGCCTGGTACCACATCGCTGGGCACGTCAACTCTGGGGCCTAGTGCGCGCCTGGTACCACATCGCAGGGCACGTCAACTCTGGGGTCTAGTGCGCGCCTGGTACCATATTGTTGGGCACGTCAACTCTGGGGCCTAGTGCGCGCCTGGTACCATATCGCTGGGCACGTCAATTCTGTGGCCTAGTGCGCGCCTGGTACCACATCGCTGGGCACGTCAACTCTGGGGCCTAGTGCGCGCCTGGTACCACATCGCTGGGCACGTCAACTCTGGGGCCTAGTGCGCGCCTGGTACCATATCGCTGGGCACGTCAATTCTGTGGCCTAGTGCGCGCCTGGTACCACATCGCTGGGCACGTCAACTCTGGGGCCTTGTGCGCATCTGGTACCACATTGCTGGGCACGTCAACTCTGGGGCCTAGTGCGCGCCTGGTACCACATCGCTGGGCACGTCAACTCTGGGGCCTAGTACCACATCGCTGGGCACGTCAAATCTGGGGCCTAGTGCGCGCCTGCTGCCCAACAGCATGTGGAAATCAGGTGCTTTGCCCCTGCTGCACAATCAATTAACTAATTACAGCAGATCCCATAGGTAATTAGTGCCTCGTCAACTTTGGCCGTCCAGATGCTTTGGAACTACATTTCCCTGGAGGCTCTGCCAACCTAATGAGTATCTGAGCATTGTGGTAGATGTAGTTCCGAAACATCTGGAGGGCCGAGGTTGCCGACTCCTGTATTGGACCAGTTCGGAGGTAATGTGCTAATTAAATGTTAGGGTTCGGCCATGGTTTCCTACACACACCTTGCTATTACATGCAGAGGGAGAGGGCGGGGAAGGTGCTGCCCTGCTGTATGTAGAATTCAAATGCTACAGGAGGGAAACCAGTTTCCTAATAAAAGCAGGTCACCTGGGATTCCTCTTTGATTTCTATCCTGCAGGGTATGGATTTTACATGCTGCGGGGGAGCAGTTATCATACAGAATCCATCCATCAGAATCAACGCTGCGGAATGTGTTGGCGCTTAATGAATAATAATACAAATTAATACAGGATTTATGTCTGGGAAACATAGAAAAGGGGCGCAGAACTCAATAATCAACCCCCCCCCCAATCCTTTACTCCCTTCTAGAGTTGCCAGATCGGCCATGTTTTCCTGGACACATATAACTATTTCATTCAGGGGGTGATTGCCTAGGAACGTGCTGCCCTGCAACATGTGTAATTCATACGATGCAGGGAGGAGATCAAGGCAGATCTTTGATTTCTTACCTGCAGCATATGGATTGTACATGCTGCAGGGTGGCATTTTTCATGCACTGCCCATCAACATGAATAAATTATATGTGTCAAGGAAAACATGGCCGACCTGGCAACCCTACTGTTACTGCACGAACCACTTTGATAGCATGTTTACTACTCTGTATGCGTATTGTCAACATCAGGGATCTCATACTCTGGCCCCACAGGTGGACTACAATTCCCAGAATTCTTTGAATGCAATTGATGGCCAGAGAATCATGGGAGTTGTAGTTCAGAAACACCTGGGGGTGGGGTGTTGGACTATGAGACCCCTTTTTTACAAATTCGTTACGACCGTCAAATAAAAAAATAAATCTGAACAGGTCCTCCATGTCTTCCTGGACACACATCACTTTTAGGTGCTGATGGGCGGTGCACGAAATATGCTTCCCTGCGGAATGTATAAGATAGAAATTAACTCCCTAATTGCAGGTGTTATTTTGGGATTCCTCCACGGCATGGTGATGGGATTTCGCTCTTGCAGCGGATAATGAAAGCCTGGATAATGCACTGAAGATATTATAACACATATAATCAGACGCCGCCTGCTTGATGGAGACGCAGGCAGACTGTACACCGGGCGACGGGCGCTGATTGTGCCATGTGCAGTGCGAGGGTGAAACCTTTTACAGGACTGGATCAAAATATTTAAACATGGCATTCGTGTGGTGGTCTGTTCTTCACTTCATGGGCCCCATCCCAACCCAAGGCCCCACCCCAACCCAGGGCCCCACTGGTCTCTTGTCGGTAACAGGGAGCCTCTAATCTAAGGCAAAATGTGGGCACAAGACGATAATGCTGAACAGCTTCCTGTTACCATATCAGATCCTGGCAGTGGCGCCGTGCTCGGTATTAGCTTGGAGCCAGTGAGGGACTGTGCGCCTCCATGATACAGGGCCGCCCATGAGGGACTACGCCTCCATGACACAGGACTGCCCATGAGGGACTGCGCCTCCATGACACAGGACCACCCATGAGGGACTACGCCTCCATGATACAGGACCGCCCATGAGGGACTACACCTCCATGGCACAGGACCGCCTATGAGGGACTACACCTCCATGACACAGGGCCAACCATGAGGGACTAGGCCTCCATGACACAGGGCCAACCATGAGGGACTAGGCCTCCATGACACAGGGCCGCCCATGAGGGACTACACCTCCATGACACAGGGCCGCCCATGAGGGACTACACCTCCATGACACAGGACCGCCTATGAGGGACTACACCTCCATGACACAGGGCTGCCCATGAGGGACTACGCCTCCATGACACAGGACCGCCCATGAGGGACTACACCTCCATGACACAGGACCGCCCATGAGGGACTGCACCTCCATGACACAGGGCCGCCCATGAGGGACTGCACCTCCATGTCACAGGACCGCCCGCCCGTGAGGGACTACACCTCCATGACACAGAACCGCCCATGAGGGACTACGCCTCCATGACAGACAGGGTGACCTATTTATTTATAAAGTATTTTACCAGGAAGGATATATTGAGATTTCTCTCGTTTTAAGGTATGCCCTACGAGGGACTGCGCCTCCATGAACCAAAGCCAGCCATGAGGGGCTGCCCCTTCATGTCAAACAGTGTCACCTATGAGGGGCCTCGCAATTGATGGCCAGAGAATCATGGGAGTTGTAGGTTCACCCATGTGGTGCTGTGCATTAGTCTCCCCATTATTCCCGCCTCATATCATGCTTGGGGGTGGCAGGAGGGTTGTATTGCGGTGGGATTCTGTTTATGGCTGGCACAGGGCATTGCCACCGCAGGTTGGAGCAGATGGAGCCAGTGTGCATGGCAGCCTGAGGTAGCACGGGGACCCGCCATGCCCCTCCCCCCGCGCGGGTCATGTCAGCAGAATGCACAGAGACTGATGCTTTGTTATTGAAAAATAAAGCTGGTTGAAGGTTCGGTGACGTCATCTAAAATGGCAGCCGGCGGGCCAGGGGTGTCAGTTTTGGCACCAAATGGGAGGCGACAGATTGTGAAAGTGACAGCGGGGACCCCCTTACTGCAGGTAACCTGACATGGGAGGGGGTCAGCATCAAAACGAGCTCCGAAAGAGGAGGAGGGATGTTATTGTATACAGGGGAGGGGGCTGCTAATATGTAGAGGGTTACTGTATACAGGGGAGGGGGCTGCTAATATGTAGAGGGTTACTGTATACAGGGGAGGGGGCTGCTAATATGTAGAGGGGTTACTGTATACAGGGGAGGGGGCTGCTAATATGTAGAGGGTTACTGTATAGAGGGGAGGGGCTGCTACTATATAGAGGGTTACTGTATAGAGGGGAGGGGGCTGCTACTATATAGAGGGTTACTGTATAGAGGGGAGGGGGCTGCTACTATATAGAGGGTTACTGTATAGAGGGGAGGGGGCTGCTATATAGAGCGTTGCTCTTTATAGTGAATGGAGTTGTTACTGTATACAGGGCAGGGGACTGTTACTGCATGTAGGGGAAAGGGCTGTTGCTATATAGAGCAGTGTTTCCCAAACCTCTCCTCAGGACCCTCAACCATGCCAGGTTTTAAGGATCACCTTGGGGAAATACAGACTGAATCCAGCAATCACTGAGCAGCAAATCATATCACCTGTCCTGTGCTTCGGATATCTGGAAAAAATGGCGAGGCAGAGGGTCCCGAGGACAGGTTTGGGAAACACTGGTCTAGAGGGATACTGTATACAGAGGAGGTAGATGTTACTATGTAGAGGAGAGTGCTGTTACAGTACTTGGGGTAGCTGTCACCATTTAAATATAATGGTGTAAGAGCGCGAGTGAGGGGGCTGTCATTGTTTTATAGGGGTAATGTCAGCGGGTATGGGGGGCTGTCATTGTTTTATAGGGGGTAGTGTCAGCGTGTGAGGGGGGGGCTGTCATTGTTTTATAGGGGGTAGTGTTTATAGGGGGTAGTGTCAGCGGGTGAGGGGGGCTGTCTTTGTTTTATAGGGGGTAGTGTCAGCGGGTGAGGGGGGGGGCTGTCATTGTTTTATAGGGGGGTAGTGTCAGCGGGTGAGGGGGCTGTCATTGTTTTATAAGGGGTAGTGTCAGCGTGTGAGGGGGCTGTCATTGTTTTATAGGGGGTAGTGTCAGCGGGTGAAGGGGGCTGTCATTGTTTTATGTGGGGTATGTCAGCGTGTGAGGGAGGCTGTCATTGTTTTTATAGGGCGTAATGTCAGAGGGGGGAGGGGGCTGTCATTGTTTTATAGGGGGTAGTGTCAGAAGGGGCTGTCATTGTTTTATAGGGGGTAATGTCAGAGGGGGGAGGGCTGTCATTGTTTTATAGGGAGTAATGTCAGAGGGGAAAGGGGCTGTCATTGTTTTATAGGGAGTAATGTCAGAGGGGGAGGGGGCTGTCATTGTTTTATAGGGGGTAGTGTCAGAAGGGGCTGTCATTGTTTTATAGGGGGTAGTGTCAGAGGGGCTGTCATTGTTTTATAGGGGGTAATGTCAGCGGGTGAGGGGTGTCATTGTTTTATAGGGGGTAATGTCAGCGGGTGAGGGGGGCTGTCATTGTTTTATAGGGGGTAATGTCAGCGAGTGAGGGGGCTGTCATTGTTTTATAGGGGGTAATGTCAGCGAGTGAGGGGGCTGTCATTGTTTTATAGGGGGGTAGTGTCAGCGAGTGAGGGGGGGCTGTCATTGTGTTATTGCTGGTCAGGGGGCTGCTATCATTATATATGTGGGTACCGAGTGAGAGACCGAGGGGGTCGTCCCCTTGTATATGTGGTAACATTAGAGGTAAAATAACAGGCTGAGAGATGCAGGATGGGCAGAAATCGCGTAACGCACACGTTAACATAATCCCATGTCTCCTAAATCAATTCCTTTTTTTTCTTGTAGATTTTGGAAGACGTTTGCAAGAAACAAAATTTTAGTCCCAAAGAATATGATCTGAAGTGAGTATGCGGTGCTGATCTCTGCGCCGTGCTGATCTCTGCGCCGTGCTGTGTCTCCCCATGCCCTGACATGAGCCTGCAGTGCTTCTCCATACGGCGCGATGGTCCTCACCGATCCCCCTCTCCTATAGCTCTTCACCTGTGATGTGGGTTACGGTGGCAGCTCCGGACTCGAGTCTGGCATCAGTACTTACAGCTTCTCGCACCGGATTCTTATCGGCTTAACCGGAAACGTGTTTTACGAGCATTTATAAATATAAGCTCTGCAAACCACGGGCAGGCCGGGCATTGTGCTGAGTCTTCTTCTGGGACGTGATTTGCGCGGGCTGTCATTATCCCCTACTCGCTCATCTCCTTACAGTGAAAGTCAGACGCGTGGCTCGGCACTGACAGCTCATAGCCTGAGGCGTGATCGAGCCGCTCATTTATTCATCCCATGGCTTTTTGGATCGTCCTCCTGTCTGTCTGGTGACGACGTGATGTCTGTCTGTGTATATGCTGCTGCAGACAGATTCCTGATCCCCTGCGGACGCCCGGGAAGCCGAATGCCGGAGCAGCCGAAGCCAGAATGATCAACGTGCGTTAGCCTATAAAATAATGCATTCAAGGCCTTTGTAACTTCCAGGTGGTTTAGAACTACGTGTCCCATGATGCTCAGACACTGATTAGATTGGCTGAGCCTCATGGGAAACATAGTGGCAAAACAGCTGTAGGGCCAGTGAGCATTTGTTGTCTGCAGGCGCGTCCGTTACTGTCCTGTCTCCCTCAGCCAGGCATGTCCCTTGTAAATCCCCCCCCTGAGAGATGCCACGGGATCACTAGAGACCTATAATGAGATGTGCGGGCTCGGGGACCTCACTTTCACCCGCCCCATGGCCCATGGCTTGCATTTAGGCCCCAGACTTTCTGTTCAACATGGGGGTACACTTGCGTCGTTTGTGCTTTTTTCCCAGCATTCACAGGATTTTGGATTCTTTCACCTGCAGGTTTCAGAGGAACGTGCTGGACCTCTCCTTGCAATGGAGGTTCGCCAACCTTCCCAACAATGCCAAGCTGGAGATGGTGAGCTGCACCCAGCAGCGGGCAGGAGCGGAGAGCACAGTGAGTGAGGACTATCGCATTAACCTGTTTTTCTTTAGTGGTTTTGCCATTAAAACGGCTTCTTCCACCCTTTCTTGTATGATTACCTGGGTTTCTGGGACTCCTTGACCTGTCGGTGACGAGGGGTCCCTGCTTCTAGTGTGACCTGTCAGTGTATATCAGGACTGTAGGGAGAGATCTATCGAACTTCGTTCTAAAAACCCCATGTAATCCAGGGATCTCAAACTCTGCCGCCCCCCCCCCACATGTTTCTGAACTACATCTCTCATGATTCTCTGGCCATCTGTTGCTTTCACAGCATTCTGGGAATTGTAGGCAGTAAACTTCGGAGAGGGGAGCAGAGTTTGAGGTGTCTGCGTATCAAAAAGTTACCAAAGCAGTCAAGTCTTCTAGAAAATCGAATACATGTATTGAACGGCCTCCCAGTGGGAGCAACAACTGTGACCTCAAATGGGAAACGGTAAGGAAGTTATATAGAAAGGGTAGTAGATACATGGAATATCCTCCCAGTGAGGGTAGTGATATAGAAAGGGTAGTAGATCCATGGAATAACCTCCCGGTGGGGGCAGTAACTGTAATATAGAAAGGGTAGTAGATCCATGGAATAGCCTCCAGTGGGGGCAGTAACAATGATATAGAAAGGGTAGTAGATACTGCTCCCACTGGGAGGCTATTCCATGTATCTACTACCCTTTCTATATCACTGTTACTGCTCCCACTGGGAGGCTATTCCATGTAACTGTGATATAGAAAGGGTAGTAGATCCATGGAATAGCCTCCCAGTGGGAGCAATAACCGTGATTATAAAAAGGGTAGTAGATACTGCTCCCACTGGGAGGCTATTCCATGTGACAGTGATATAGAAATTGTAGTAGATACATGCAATAGCTTCCCAGTGGGAGCAGTAACTGTAATATAGAAAGGGTAGTTGATACATGGAATAGCCTCCCAGTGGGGACAGTATCTACTACCCTTTCTATATCACTGTTACTGTCCCCACTGGGAGGCTATTCCATGTAACAGTGATATATAAAGGGTAGTAGATATATGGAATAGCCTCCCAGTGGGAGCAGTAACAATGATATAGAAAGGGTAATAGATACATGGAATATCGTCCCAGTAGGAGCAGTAAGGTAGCAGTGATATAGAAAGGGTAGTAGATCCATGGAATAGCCTCCCAGTGGGAGCAGTAACCGTGATATAGAAAGGGTAGTAGATACATGGAATATCGTCCCAGTAGGAGCAGTAAGGTAGCAGTGATATAGAAAGGGTAGTAGATCCATGGAATAGCCTCCCAGTGGGAGCAGTAACCGTGATATAGAAAGGGTAGTAGATACATGGAATATCGTCCCAGTAGGAGCAGTAAGGTAGCAGTGATATAGAAAGGGTAGTAGATCCATGGAATAGCCTTCCAGTGGGAGCAGTAACAGTGATATAAAAAGGGTAGTAGATACATGGAATAGCCTCCCACTGGGAACAGTGATATAGAAAGGGTAGTAGACACATGGAATAGCCTCCGTAGGAGCAGTAAGGTAGCAGTTATATAGAAAGGGTAGTAGATCCATAGAATAGCCTCCCAATGGGAGCAGTAACTGTGATATAGAAAGGGTAGTAGATACATGGAATAACCTCCCAGTGGAAGCAGTAACAGTGATATAGAAAGGGTAGTAGACACATGGAATATCCTCCCAGTGGGAGCAGTAACAGTGATATAGAAAGGGTAGTAGACACATGGAATATCCTCCCCAGTGGGAGCAGTAAGGTAGCAGTTGTATAGAGTAGATAGAAGATATCTTGCATAACCTTCAACTTTTTAACTAGTAGACTTGAAATCCTTGTTGTGTTGGAGAGCGGGTAAATCTGCATTATATGTAAACACGCTTCCTTCCTCCGTCACAGAAAACGCGGGTGGCCTTCCAGTTGGAGGACGGCTTGCGGCTACAGCACGAGTTTGTGTGCAGTAACTCGCTCTGGGATGTCGTCTCTCACTTTCCAGAGACCAGGTGAGTCATGTCCATTAAACTGCAGCTCGCGGTGAATAAACAACTGGCACGGATCATTTTGAAGCTGTCTTCTGGCAGCGTGCGTGTCCTTTGATGTCCAAGACGCAAGGTCTAAAGATGACTTAAACTACATTAATAATTAAAGATGCAAGGGAGACCTATACCTTTTATATATTTACTTGATTTTCTGCATTTCTTTTCGTTTATAAGCAGAGATAATAAGGTCAGCATCGGAAGGGTTTTTGTGAGAACCTTAAGAGAGAACAATAAAGCTGTGGAATTCTCTGCCTGTTGAGGTGGTTGGGTCAGAGACTGTACAGACTTTTAAACAACAACTGGATGACTTCCTGCAGAGACAGAATATTAAGGGTTAAAATATTTAATATGTGGGTAAAAGCTTCTTGATCCAAGGAGAAATCTGACGCCATTCTGGGGTCAAGAAAGAATTTTTTCCCAGTTTGTTGCATATTGGGCGAGCGCTTCAGACTGAGTTTTTTTGTCTTCTGTGGATCAACAGCAGTAGGTAATGTGTGAAAGGCTGAACTCGATGGACGCATCACTTTTTTTCAACCTATACAATAGAAAGAGTAGTAGATAAGTGAAATATCCTTTTACAAGAAAAAAATATTTAGTCCGTGGCGCACGCAGATGTGGATTCGCTAGTACCCCATTTAGGTGACCTACCCAGCACCTTAAGTGAAAAATATATAATATGCAGAGTGGGGACAGCGCTTCCAAAACACCAATGAATGATGTTAATACTGTTTATAATAGGAGCAATAGAATTCTTGCGTAACTGGAACTGATAAGAAACAAATCTGATTGGACCAGTAAACCTCAAATAAGAAGTAAAAAGTACATGGCATAATAACGTTTATACATAAATATAGATGAGTGGGTACAGGGGACAATTTCACTCACAATGTGTGAGAGCTAACGGCTCTCAAATGCTCGCCTCACGGGTTATTAGCGGCCTCCCGTCTGCCTCACTGATCCTTCACATATAAACCATCGGAGAGCGTTGACCTCGCGGGTTATTAGCGAGGTCAACGCTCTCCCATGGTTTCTATGTGAAGGATCGGTGGGGCCGACGGAAGTGGAATATCCTCCCTGTGGGAGTAGAACAGGTAACGATGTTTCTAGGAATTGTTCTAGATACTTAGAACAACCTCCCAGTGGTAGCAATAAAGGTTATGGGAATATAGAAAGGGTAGAAACAGCCTCTCTGTGGGTGAAGCAAAGGTAATGTTGATATAGAAGGGAGTCGTAGATATCCGGAATAGTTTCCCAGTTGTATCAGGTCTTCATGTAATATAACAACATGAGACTAACCGTATTTTTCTCCTAAGGCCCTATCTGGACCGGGCGGCATCGGGGCACTTTCCTGTCTGCATTTACATGAGGGATGAGGTAAGACGGTTCGATCACGTCTGGTTAGAGGGCACAAAGCTCCTATATTTTGCATGGCTAAGTCTCGTTCTAGATTCGGGGCTCCTTCCTGGAAGAGGCTTTTTAGTGTTAACCCCCGCGCGCGCGGCTCGCGCACTCCTCTGTGTGACTCTCTCAGCAGTTTAGTGGTGAATGTTTACAGAATGGATTTTACCACTGTTTTGTTTGGGGTTTTTTACGTGCACGTTTCAGGAGGGCGAATCCACCAATTTTTAATTAGAGGCGTTGTTTAATTCATAATGTCAGCAAGTGAAAAGCAGACAAAGATTTTTTATTTTTTTAAAAAAAAAAAAAATTCTTTATTTTTACATTTACATGTTTGTGTTTTGGTATCACTGGAAAGGTCAGACCCTGATCTGTGCAATGACTCCTCACTTGACCTTGTGAGGTGTATAAAATAGAGATACAGGGGTCCACCTCTGCTCTCAGCAGTGCAGAGGCTAACATTTTAAATTACACAGTGGTTAATAGCGCACTGCTTCATCTCATGGTGTTGAAAATGTGAAAGTGAGTTATCGCAGCAGCATATTTCGCTTTATAATTAAAAATCGGACAATGCTGCTGCTTTTAGAGCAATGAAAGGGAAATTATTATTGGATCATCTTCTATTTACTTTGTACATTTGACGTGGTCATGTTTGGTATCATTTTAAAGGCCAGACTCTGTCCGTTCCATGACACATCGCTGGACCTTATTGGGATGTATAGATCCATAGAACCCTTGTTTATCCTATACTGAGATTGCAGGTCAGGGGGTGCACGCTCCCATTCTTTGTATCTGGCAGTGCTGAGAACCGAAGGAGGGCAGCTTAGGGTAGTGTGACCACTTTTGTTAAGATTGAGTGGTCTCACTGCGTAGAGTGTCCTTGTATGTGGAATGCAATCTGGAGAAAGGTCGGACACGGCTCGGAGATCTGCATCCACTTAGGTGTCAGTCTACGTGCTGGGTTACATTTACTGTCGGATTTTTCAGGCTTGCACTGTCCCTTTCTTGTCTAGGTGACGGGAGAAGCAGCCTTACGGCAAACCAGCCTCCAGTCCTTGGGGATAACCGGTGGCAGTGTCATTGTCAGGTGAGAGCGGGCTGTCGCCTCTCATTCACTCACACGTACGTTAATCAGTCATTGTCTGATATTCTGTCTGATTCCTTTTCAAGGTTTCTAATGAGGACGAGCACCCCGCCTGTGCCTGAAGTGGTGTCTGAAGAACAAAAGGACCCGGCAAGTGAAGAGCCCACAGTCTCCAAGGTCAAGGAGACCCCTCCTGCGGTGGCAGAGCAGGAAGAGGACAAGCCTGCAGATCATAAAGCGGATCAAAGCCCATCTGACAAATTAGAAAACCCTAAACCAGCCCCTGAACCTGCAGTCTGTGACCGGAGCACAGAGGCCTCATCAGTTGACAGGAAAGAACAGCAGAACGTGAAGTCCAGTGGAGCGACCGATGAGCTGACACCCTCATGTTCTGGCTCGTCTCAGTCCCACCCTCACACTCCGCCTGCTCCCTTCATCCCCTTCCAAGGTGGCGGTCAGCGCCTGGGAGAGGCCAGCACATCCACGCTGCCACACGTGCCATGCGTCACAGCCAAAGAACCTTTCCGCAGCCCGGGGCCCTCCAAGCCAAAGAAATCCAAGACGGAGGCCGAGGAGGAAGGCACAGGATGTCAGGTGAGTTTGAGGAATACACACGTTACTCTTCTTCTGCAGTCCGAGTGAGCATCACGGACAGCGTAGCTCTCATGTATCTACAATGGCCACCCGGTCCGTTACAGAGGAGGTTGACGGGCGCGTCAGTCAGACATGTAATGCTCAGGTGTCTCCCGTACATCCTTAATAACTTGGTGTTTTGGTTTGCCTTGTAGTCCGTCAGCAGGGAGTCCCTTGTGTACCATTTGGATCTGGAGGAAAATGCGAATATTAAGTTCCAGGAGCCGACAGACGAGTTTTTTGAGGTTACCGTGGATGACATCAGGAGGAGATTTTCCCAGCTCAAAAGCGAAAGGTGAGAGGCTGCCGGCAATATCCCGTGTCATGAATGGTGGCTGGGAACTCATTCAGCCATCACTCTTCAAGGCAAAGTCCGTGTTAGACTCTCCTCAAAGCCAGGACGTTCCCTTCTTGATGTAAGTAAGATCGTGCCCTAAGGAGCAGATTTAATAGAAGTCACTCCAATAAAACCTGATTCAATGAGGGAAATGTAGACTAGACCTGACACCCGAGAAGCCTGGAGCACGTCTGGCCACTTCTGCACCATTAATCCTCCATCAATTCATGTGACAGCTTTAAGATGTTATATTCAGGAGGTGTCCAAGGACAAGCAGGCTGAAGGTTGGGATAACCTTGACCTCTCACAAACTACACCCAAAATATAGATACAGGCACTTCAAATTGAGGAAACTTTATTGGAACAGCATCTTACAGTGGCTTAGTCCGTCCCATAGGTCTTCTCTCAAAACACAGAAAGCAGACACACGTTGATTATGCTGTCACACTTTTTGTAAATCTACGTTATGATCCCAAGGAGGATCTCCTGCTGCACCTTTTACTTATCAGATGACAAAACCCCGGGGGTCCTATTCTGATAATCCCGTTAAACACGTAACGACTCGAGCCGTTAACGTAACAATTGCAGTTGCTATTCTGGCCTTGCCGGAAACTTTACTCTCCTTGAACAGAAGAGGTTCATCTTCACCTCATTAATACTGTAGGGAGGATGTGGTAAATATATACATATATTCGTTAGGCCATGTTAGTCCAGTTTGGCAAAATCACGAGTATAGCAGTACGTAGTGATACCTTTTTTTTATTGGACTAACGTTACATTTAAAAGACAAGCTTTGGAGAGTGTATCCTCTCTTCCTCAGGTCTGGATGCTTACTGATCAGTTCCTAGAATTGAACATTAGGACATTAAGGGTCACATGGGTGGGGGTATGTTCAAAATGGGAAAATAAACGCATGAAAGATCTTGGGCCCATAATAAAACAACAGAGATAAGATCATACAACCTAGAATGGAAAAAACACAAAGCAGTGAAGGCTGAACGAGACATGAAAAAGAAAAAAAAAAAGGAAATCAAGAAAAAACAAAACAGCAGCCAGAATTTAGAATGCTATGTAACGTTATGATAGTACCTGTGGGGTCATCATTCGTCTTCTGTGCTTTATGCACATTTCCTGTGTGCTGGTGCAAAGTCCCAAACATGTATGTCTTTAAAATGTCCTGTAGGACACACTCAGGGGCTTGTAAAACCTTTTTTAAGTTTTTATTTTTTTGTTTCCATTAAAATAACAAAATACCAACGTTTCAGACCCTAGAAGCCTTTATCAAGCTCAATACACACACCCCCTTTAAACCAGGGTCCGCAACATTGACCCTCCAAATGTTTTGGAACTACATTTCCCATAACGAGTGGCTCAGCATCATGGGAGATGTAGTTAGAAAACATCTGGAGGGCCAAGGTCACCGACCCCTGTTATAAACAGATTTCTGTTTAACCCCTTCACTGCTGAGCCATATCACGTCTTGAATATACACGGTCTTCTTTTTTTTTATTATTATTTTTATTAATTTTGTTCTTTACCTTAAACATGATCATGTTTAAGGTAATCATTGGAAAGGCCATGCTCTGGCCTTTCTAATGATACCAAACATTACCCTGCTAGCTGCCACCAGTCGGGAGATATTGGGGTTCAAAGGAACCCCCCCATCTCCACCCCATCTTTCCTTAGGAGTCAATGAGGACGTTCCCCACACGTCCTCAGCAATGAAAGGGTTAATTCTCCTATACTTCGGAAATCTGTAATCTAAGTTTTAATTTGCGCAGGTCCCTTTCAGCTTTTCGACTTGAAAGTGTGAGGGATGACACAAAACTGCACCCCAAGTCTTAAAACAATAATTATTGACTATTCGTTCTACAGGGAAGGTGTGAAATGAGACGTGTGTTTATATTTAATTACTTCTTTATTCTCATCAGACAGAAGTTGGAGGAATCTCCTTTATTAACAAAAGCTCTGAGAGAGTCACAAGAGAAAGAGAAACTGGAGCGATACCCAAAGGTAGGTCGTCAGAAATACAGGCATGACTGTCTCTCTTTGTATAAAACCTAACAAGAAAAAAAGGTTATCATTTGCGCTTACCCCTATGGCTCCATGCGAAACAAAACCGAGGTTTTAGTTTACTGTAATGGCCATTAACCTCCCTGGTGGTATTCCTGAGTGTGGCTCGGGGGTTAAATTTCAATGCTGAAAACGACAACCCCGAGCCATACTCGGGCTGATACATACCTGTCCATGCGTTCCCTCGATGTCCTCCTGCAATCGCATTCACCTCCGTGCGATCGCGGCGTCCTGCTTCCTGGTTCCCTTCTCACGAGAAGGGAACCCGTAAGCAGAATGCCGCAATCGTACGGAGGTGACTGTGGGAGGACATCGAGGGAACGCAGGGACGGGTGTGTTTCAGCCCGAGTGTGCCTCGGGGTTATCGTTTTCAGCAATTTAACCCCCGAACCAAACTCTGTAATACCACCACGGGGATGAAAAAATGTACAGATTCTGACCTATAAAATATGTCCGAATTGGACCATCAGGGAGGTTAAAGTGTTAAGCCCACCCGCCACGTCACAGCAACCTAACCTAATGAAACCAAAAATTGCTTACCAGCAACCGCACGTCCTCCCGCTGCTTCTCAGCCAAGAGACGGAATATGGTGGGTTTATTTTATAGTCTCCCCAAAAACATTTCCACTTTGAAATTGAAAAAGAAAACACGGAAAGGGACAGTAGCAAAAAATGACCTGTCTGGGGATACACCAAAATATATACAAATTTGAACAAAAAGCTGTTTCACCCACTGATCCCTACCAGGGCGGCTGCGTAGATGACTGTCTCTCTTGTTTACCGATCTTATTCCTTGGAGTTATTCTCTGAGCACCGTTGTGGCAGCAAGGTTCGCTTTCGTTGATCTCAAAAAATGACAATCACCATTGCTGCAACTACTGGGATATCTGGCTATTCAGAGAAGGAAAATTCAACACCGGCAGGTGAAGCTGTGGCAAACAACGGCGGCGCCATTTTTCTAACGTAATATGTGGCTTCTCATCGTTCAGCTTTGCTCCACAACACTTTGGAATTTACTTTGGGGATTTTTTAAAGCGGCGACATCCATTGGACTCTGAAAGACCGCAAGAAGACGTCATCTACTTGGTGACAAGTACATTGGGGTCTACGCAGTGGCGTAACTAGAAACCTGAGGGCCCGGTGCGTAACTAGAAACCTGAGGGCCCTCCCAAAAAGATCCATATTTTTTCTTTTTTGTTCCTGAAATATAAAAAGATACTACGCCATTTATAATAATTAGTTGAATTTACTTTAATTAGGTCACCACCATATTGAAAGCACCCCCCACCGGTAATCCTGACACATTACAGAGCTCCACAGCAATAAAACTCCCTGTAATGTGTATGAGCATATCACAGAGCTCCACAGCAATAAAACTCACAGGAAGCACTGGGGTGTATGAGCAGGCACATAATCCACAGCAATATATCTCACAGTGAACTCTGGGGTGTTTGAGCATGCACATAATCCACAGCAAGAACCTGCAGGAACCATGATCTGGGCAAATACATACCCCCCCCCCCCTTCCTGGTGCACAATGTTGACTCCAGACAGTATCACGTTTTTTCCAGGTTCACTATGACCTCTTCAGTCCATCCCATTTTTAATGTAATTTGCACTATGTGTATCTCACAGAGCTCCACAGCAATAAATCTCACAGTAATGTGCATTGTGTATCAGTGTAAATCACAGAGCTCCAAAGTATAGCTCATAAATAAATTAAAAGAAGAATTATATATTATAGGCAAGCCCCCAGGCAGGTGAGTGTGGCCCCCCCGGACTCATGGGCCCGGGTGCGGTCGCACCCTCTGCACCCCTGCTGGTAGTTACGCCTGAGAACTACGGTGGCTACGCATAGGTTTCCCATCTTCTGGCCGTGGAGGTTTCAGACCATGAAGCCTTTTGTTTGACCCTTTTGGCTTCTCCCGTGTTGTGTTTTTGATTCCAGATTCTCCAGCCAAACTTTTTATACCACCAGCCTTTAATTCCCTTATTTTGACGTTCTTCGTCATTAGATTTTTTTTTATGTGTAAAGTGGTGTCCTGGCTTCACATACCTACAGTGTTTTCCAAAACAGGTCTCATGGTCAATATGTGGCTTTTTCACGTAATTGGAACGACATCAGTGACTTCATCAGGGCATAGAGCGGAGAATTGGACATTTTGAGGTTCCTCCTCTGGCTCGACAACAGGTGTGTGCTGGCTCTTGCTGATTTATTCCTAGAGCGATCAAAGTGTCTCTGGAGAAGGTGGAAAAGCCTATTAACACAGACATGAGAAGGTTGGCAGGAATGACCTTGGCAGCGGCTTCCATGTCTAAACCCTCCACGCAGGTGGTCGTGCAGAGTGCGTCTGCGGTGTTTGCATGGGGTGGGGAGTGGGACCCTGCCAACCCCTCTAATAATTATGATTTACTCTTCCGCCGAGCACCAAGATGAGAGAGACGATGTCAAGGGGCGCAGTGACTTCAGAAAGTTTCCGAGACCTTTTAACCAACGATCGAGGCACAGAAGCTTCTTTTGTGAGCGCCCAGCCATACGTTAGGTGTTTTCCAGGCTCGCTTGCCAGAGGATGATGACAAGCCATCTTTTTTTTTTTTTTTTTTAGGCCATTACAAAGCGGCGGCTCCTTTACGGCATCCAAAAGCTCTCGGAGAGGTGAAGTCAGTCAATATAAACCCAGTTGGGGAGAGTCTTGTAAAGTTTTGTTTTTGAAAGTCTGGCCACGTCCGCGTTGGTCTCTACCTCCTCATTTGCCATTTTTATAAGGATGCTCTGTACATCATGGCATACCTGTAGGCCCCCCCATTACTCTTGATCTATTTAAACCGCAGATTCCTTTGAAATTGGCGTCTGAGAAATGTTTCGACCAGATGGCACGCAGGCATTAAAGAAGGGATATTTTGACACGTGAAACAGGGCCACATTGCGTTTTTTCCCAAACACACAAATTGCACCGCTTCTCACGTGTACACTGAAGAGTGTCCCTTGTGCCACAGTTTAGATCTACAGTAGGATGGTATAGAAAAACGTGATGTATCGGGTCACGGGAAAGATTGGTTTCATGGCTGAATAGAGGTGGCTTGGACACATGGAATAAGCCTGGGGTCAATGGTTCAGAAGCAAGATGGCGTCAAACAAGCACTTACCTAGCGTGCCCGGAATTTTCTCTTATTTTGGCAGTTGCACAGCACATATTGCAAAGAGTGCTTGTGCTTTACAGGGCAAGGGACCCACATGCAATTTTACCCAAGCTTATTAAACCCAAACAAGTGGCTTTTTTAGACCCTGCAGGGCTATGGAATTCTTCTCATCTGCCCTTGACAGACATTCGTTTCTGTTGCTTCCACCAGTGATGACCCCATTCTGTTTGCAGTTTGGCCTTTGATATATTGCTGGCGGACAGAGGTTTAGCAACCGGTCGAGATGGCCAGGTCCTGTGGCTACCTGCTCCTCACACAGCACTCCTTGAAAGGGGACAACAAAAGAAGACCGGTCACATGAGGCTTGGTTTTAGCAGGAGCTTTATTGAAGGAGCAGCAATGTTTCAGTCAAGCCTTGGGAAAGGTCCTGAGTGCAGAGCCGAAACATTGCTGCTCTTATAATAAAGCTCCTACTAAAGCCAAGTCTCGTGTGACCGGTCTGTCTTCTTTTACAGTCCACATCGAGGCTGGTGACCCTGGACTGTCAGAAGCCTGGCTAGTGCAGTATGTACAAAACACACGTGTCCTTCGAAGTGTCTTTGAACTGTCCTCCTTGAATGGGGAGGCAGCAAAGGTCTGAAGGAGATGGTCTTCCCTTTTAAAGACCATTCAAAATACGACATTTTTAGACCCGTGGCACATAAAGCCTGCAAGAAAAAAAAAAGACAAGGATTGGGCAATTAAAGGAAAGTATTAAATGGTGAATTATCAAGCTTTTTGGGTACATTTTCATACCCATGAACAGCAATGGTCTTTAATGATTTAAATCGGAAAGTAACTCCTGACCTAAGCAAAATGTGGAGACCTGCAATGGTACAGGATGGAATAAGCATGTCCATAAGCTCCAGCCTGTCCCATGTCTGTTAGTCTTGTGATCCAAAATACTGTTTCTGAAAAAACAACACATTTTGTCCAAAAACCTTTCCTTTTGTTAACTCTCTCTTAGATCTGCTACATGAATCTCTGTTGTAAACTAGGGGTCCGCAACCTTTTTCCTCAAGATGTTTTGGATCTACATCTCCCATGGTGCTCATCCCCCTCATCAGATTGGCTGAGCCTCGTGGGAAGTGTAGTTCCAAAACATCTGGAGGGTCAAGGATGCCGACCCCCTGCAGTAAACGCTGCTTTCCTGTGCCTTTTTGACAGGTTGTGCTGCGGGTGCTGTTCCCGGACCGGTATGTCCTGCAGGGATTCTTCCACGTTACAGAGACCGGTGCGTAAAAATTGATACATTTTCCTAACAGAACGTTTTAATTTTAATAAGGACTCGGAGGCGAGTAGTCTCCAGACTTTGTGGACATGCCTACACAAACACACGCCCTCCCGCGACTCTCCACTTTGCACACGCTCTGTTGGTGCAGGCGGAAATCAGAGATTTGTTGGGCAAGGAGGAATCCAGGAGGAAACCCAGGAACTCGATCGGACGAGTCGGGGAGAGCAGGGATTTTTCTGAGTTGACCAGGAATCCCAGATCTTGCAGCAGAGATACTGTCCACTGAAGGTGAAGGAGAAGGGTGTTTCTGGATGAGGATATAGTCTAAATATATGATGAGGCAGACGCCTCTGTCACAAAGGGATGCGATCACAGGCTTCAGCAACTTCGTGAAGCCCCACGGAGCCGAGGAGAGACAGAGGGGAGGCATGTGAAGCGCCACACGCAATCCCGCCAAGCGAACCTGAGGAAGTCCCTGTGGGATGATTGAATTGGAACCGCCAGATAGGCGTCATTCTGTTTCAATTTGACCGTCCATTCGTCCCTGAGTAGGACGTGTAGCAAAGTGTGGATACCCTCCATCTTGAAGTGTCTGTAGGCGACAGACAGGTTCAGTTCCTTCAGGTTGATGACCAGGTGTGTGCCACTGCTCTTTTGGCCACCAGGAACAACGTGCTGAGAGGGTCCCCTGTGGATGGAGGGGCTGGTTCTATCGCCCCCTTTCCCAACGAATCTCGTACTTCCGCCTGCACCAACAGAGCGTGCGCGAGGTGGAGCGGCGCTGGAGGGTGTGGTTGTGTAGGCGTGTCCACAAAGTCTATGGAGAATACTCGCCTCCGAGTCCTGTGTTTAAAATTGCTTGCCTTCTGCCGTGTGCTCCGTACATCGGGACCTGGATTATGATTTCGTTCCCTCTCTCTTTTACAGTCGGCCAAGTGAAGGAGTTTGTTCTCCACCACCTGGAGGATTCGCCGCTGCCTTTCTACCTGTGTACGTCCAAAAACGCCAGACGCAAAACAAAATGCATTACGCTTTCTATTGCCAGTTAAATGTTGTTTCCGAGATTGGATCATAGAGCGGTCACCGTGAGATGTCTTTTATTTCTGTGTTTGGTGAGGCTGGGAAGGAGTCGTGTGTCAATCCGCCATGTAGTCTACGATTGGTATCATGGCAAACCATATCTAACACCACTCTAAAGCGGGACACAGATAAATGCATATAGTGGGGTTGAGCACCCCTTATTTGGAATTGTTGGGGTCCCGTGCATTCCAGATTTCCAATGCTTTCGAGGAAGGAGACCGTAGTGGGAGAGCTGCAATCCCCTTCCAGCGGCAGCCCCAGCATGTACACACATTGGGAGTGTTGTGCAGGGTTACCCCACGGACATGCTACCTGGAGTCATCATGACTCCGAGCAGCATGTCACACGCTGGGGCTGCCCAGAGGCTCCAGCACATGCCACGGTCTGCTGCAGCTCTCAGTATTATTGTCATCATCATTTATATAGCGCCAACAGTTTCCGCAGCGCTTTACAATAACCAAAGGGAATGAGATAAATGGACATAGGACGGAAACCAGAGGTGCTCATAGGAGCTTACAATCTAGAGGAGCCGGGTTCCTGAGCGGCAGCAACTGTCCGGAGCGCCCTTAATCCAGAAATACTAAAATCCGGACGGATCAAATTCTGTTTTTCTGAGTCTTTCGGATCTTAGAATTGCAGATAGTGGTTTGCTCGACCTGTACGTCTCCTCTGTGTATTTGTTGACTCAGTAATCGGCTCAGCCGCTGGTGTGCACTATGCAGTCATAACCGTCATCAGCTAGCAGGCAACCGATCCCATGTTTCGAGTCAGTCCATGTAATTGAGATCTTAAAGACCATCAGGGCTTTTCAGAGAAAGGTGAAACTCGGGAGAATGACTGGAGAAGGGAAAATTCTAGGTCAAAATAGCCAAACCAGAAAAATTCTCCCATTTATCTCACTTTCTAAATCGGCTATTTTGACCTAGAATTTTCACTTCTCCAAAAGTTCTCCTGAGTTTCACCTTTCTATGAATAACCCTGCATTATCTATGAGAAAGGCCGAGATGAGCAGACCACCCATCTCCATTCCCAGCATTGTGACAGCAAAGGATCACTTAACCCCTTCAGGACCAATGGCACAATAGTGGATCTTCCAAACGGGTGCCGGAGAAAAACCCTACAGCCAGGTTCCCTAATGCCAACATCCCGACGGCCAACTTCCAGACAGAACAAGTGCCGGACATCCCAACTTCCCTACACGCCCAACTTCTAGACATCCATAATCCCAGCGGTTAACCCGCGGGTTAGGGCTAGGTTTAAAGGGGTTAGGGCTAGGTTTAAAGGGGTTAGGGCTAGGTTTAAGGGGGTTAGGGCTAGGTTTAAGGGGGTTAGGGCTAGGTTTAAGGGGGTTAGGGCTAGGTTTAAGGGGGTTAGGGCTAGGTTTAATGGGGTTAGGGCTAGGTATAGAGGGTTGTTAGGGCTAGGTATAGAGGGTTGTTAGGGCTAGGTATAGAGGGTTGTTAGGGCTAGGTATAGAGGGTTGTTAGGGCTAGGTATAGAGGGTTGTTAGGGCTAGGTATAGAGGGTTGTTAGGGCTAGGTATAGAGGGTTGTTAGGGCTAGGTATAGAGGGTTGTTAGGGCTAGGTATAGAGGGTTGTTAGGGCTAGGTATAGAGGGTTGTTAGGGCTAGGTATAGAGGGTTGTTAGGGCTAGGTTTAGTAGGGGTTAGGGCTAGGTTTAGTAGGGGTTAGGGCTAGGTTAAGTAGGGGTTAGGGCTAGGTTTAGTAGGGGTTAGGGCTAGGTTTAGTAGGGGTTAGGGCTAGGTTTAGTAGGGGTTAGGGCTAGGTTTAGTAGGGGTTAGGGCTAGGTTTAGTAGGGGTTAGGGCTAGGTTTAGTAGGGGTTAGGGCTAGGTTTAGTAGGGGTTATGGAGTAGGGTTAGTGTTAGCCGCTGGGATTTTGGATGTCTGGAATTTGGCTGTGTAGGGAATTTGGCCGTTGGGATTTTGGCATTAGGGAACCTGGTTATAGGGATTTCGACCCAAACCCACGTCTTGTCGGTTGTAAGTACGCAAGCCGTCTTGCTCTTTGTCTGTTTGTATTTTAGGAAAAAAAATCCATTTGAATATTCTTTGGGTCAGGTCAATGCAATAAATGTCCAGAGAATCATGGGGGGGTGTAGCTCAGAAACATTGGGGGGGGGGCGCAGTGTATGAGATCCATGCTATAGGTTAACGTTATTCCACATTGGTTCTGATCTTCAGCTCCTTATGATTAATGCTGGTCGTCGTAGGGCTTACAATCCCTCTGTTATCTCCGTGTCCTTTCGGGTCAAATGTTTGCTTTTTTTTACCTGCTAGACCCAGTTTTCTGACGTCCATATTTTTTCCAATCTCTTGCAGTTGTTACACCGCCACGGACCGAACTGAAGGACGACTCGCAAACATTATTCCAGGTAAATGCATATAGATGAAAGAGAGTTCTAATGCGGAGTCGACAAAAAGAGCTGTATGAGTCGACTTGGAATGGGCAACGTCCCTACTGGCCTGCCCTCCGGTGTGTCTCCATGCAGGTGTCATGGTTTTAGGTTGATGGTGCCATTACAGAGAAGACATTACCATATGCAAATCAGACTGCGGTCACCCAGAAAGGGCAGACAGAACTGAAATGCCAAGGAAGTCTCGTCTGCACGACACCAACCCCGACATTCGTTGCGGCCTACTTGGGCCTCCTCGGAAGGGTATAGCTGATGCCTCGACCATTGGGTCCTCAATTGGCATCCTATCCATTATCAGTCAACCATGCCACTTTAAAGAAGACCAGTCGCCACCAACGATTCCCATGATGCTTAGCCTTTCCCTATACTAGATGAGCACCATGAAAGTTGCCGTCCCCTTCTTACGATGGGTAACACCAGCCAAAGTTCCCACGATGCTCGCATGGCCCCTTCCAGTCAACCCAACCCTGATCTCGAGCGTTGCAGCATCTCTAAGGATGTTCCTTAAGCGCTATTGGCCTTTCCGCGTGTAATCGGCTTGTTTTCGGTACCACACATCGGCGCGGGGGTCTCCCCTGTCCCCCTTCCATGTAGTAACCCGAGCCCCTGCTTGTGTGTTCAGCCCGGGACAGGTTCCTGGGAGGAGAGGGGGCTCTGAGCTCTTGGCAGCTTCTGAAGGGGTCTTTCTTCTCTGTAATGCTCCGGCAGCGGAGCCTCCCGCTTCATACTTTCATCTTGCTGGCAGCCCTGTTATTCTTGGCCGGGTTTCCATGACTGCTGTTCCTAATAGAGGCGCTTCCACTGAACCTTAAACCACTCAATAAAAGTGTCACCGGAGGAGGGGTTGTGGGTGGGGGGGTCGGTCTTTCCCCAGGGCTCGGAGGGCAATAAGACGCATCCTGTCTTGATGAATGTTGCATATGTGGGGGGATGAGAGGCACTTGGATCTGAGGGATCGGGCGCAGCGAATGTGTACACTAACAGGAAAGAGGAACTTTATTTAGATTTTTTTTCGTGTTTATTATTTTTTCTCCACTTCAATCGGCTCGACCCTCTGATTCGGGAAAGGATGAGGGATTGCTGTTTATTTGCATTTATAAGTCACGGAACGCTTTCTAAAGGGCACATGGAACAGGGCAGACCTACAACAGGTCATTTTTTACCGCACCTCCGTCCTTACAGAGGTCCATCAAAGCCCTGCGCAGCGCCGCGGCCTGTTAAGTGTCCGCCTCTAGACGATAATGCTTTCCACTGACCTCGCCGTGCCGCTACAGATGATCCAGAACTGCCTGTACCATGATGCCCAGCCAACCGTGATGTCCTGACGCAGGGATCTGGGCTGCTGGTGCCAACCATCACTGCCCGACGCGGTGCCTACAGACCGCACCTTCCATCAGTCACACGTTCTTCTCTTTACTGCTTTGTAAATCTTTTTTTTTTTTTTATTTCATTTAGATCAGTGTTTCCCAACCGCGGTCCTCAAGTCCTTGTGGGAAATGCAGACTGAATCCTGCAATCACTGAACAGCAAATCCTATCACCTGTGCTGTGCTTCACATATCTGCAAACCTGACCTGTTAGGGGGACTTGAGGACCGTGGTTGCGAACCACTGCTCTAGATTGTAAGCCCTTCTGAGCTGATCAGTGCCGTCCACGCTAAATAAAGTCAGAGGTTTAAAGTTTAATCGAAAAGCCATTAAAAGGGTCTATTCACGTAATTTTGTTTCTTTGTGTTTCGGTCCATTTCGCAGACCCTTTGGTGAATTCGCTATTTAGTAGACGTTCACCGTATTTTGCAAAATTAGAGTCGCCGAAGCGGTTGTCGCCGAATAGCGCTTCTAATCGGTCAAATTCCACCGAACTAAAGAGAAGAAAAAAACGTCTCCCGTTCTCCTAACAGGAGGTTAAATCAATATAAATTTAAAAAGGTCTAAAAAAAAAAGACTTTTTTAAAAAGATGTTAAATAAAATTGTCGTAAAAAATATATACTAAAAGGTCTTTAAATAAAAAGGGTTTTATTTTTTTATTATAAAAAAACAGAATGTAAAAATGATATATATTCCTTTTTTTTTCTTCTACATTGAAACCTACGGGATTCGCCCTTTTAAACCTGTTGAAATGAAACGCCGAAAATCAGGTCATTTTGCCACAATTTCTGTGCAAATCTGCGTTTTGACACGATGGTCTTCTACGGGACGATTTTGGTGCTGCCGATTTGCGGCAAATTGCACCGTACCTCGCTGTCAAATTGCCTGTGTTTTCGAATTGACAGCTTAGTGAATTGACTGACTGTTTTCCCCGTTTGATGCAATTCGGAGCTTAGTGAATAACCCCCTAAAGTCACAAGCCCACCTGCCATATCAAGGCAAAGTCTCTAGGTGGGTCCTAACCCAAAGCCCAATTTTAATTTTTCCCAATCGGAGAAACCGGACGCTTTTTTTCGGACACGATTCGGCCATTTTTTCACTTTGAGAGGTTTAAATAAAGGGCTTGCCGGCATTTCAATTCCTGATTTAAAAACAAGTTTTGCGTGCCAGCACTCACACCTTTACATTTTAATGGAAATATCGGGTTTAACCATTTAATTAGAAAATATCAGATGATTTCTGAATTTAAAAAATAAATGAATTCCTGAAGTCAATTTTTTTTATTATTATTATTATTATTTAATTTTTTTTATTATTTTATTTTTTTAATGGATTTTTAGGGAAAATCCGGCTGAAACCTTTTTATTTATTTAAACCGGATTTACTGTAAAAGGCATACTTAACCCTTTCACTGCAGAGCCATTTCATCCTTGTACGCTCATCCGCTGTAGCAAAAATCCACGTGATGCTGTCTGAAAACATGCTTTTTCGGACCGCCATAATTTTTTGGTGTTTTTTTTTGTCTCTTGATGATTTTATTTATTTCCTTTTTTTTCTTTTTAATGAGCCATCGGCCAAAACTCGACAATATATTCTTCTAAATATTTGGCTATGGAATTAAATCGAGGCCCTGACGCCAGTACACACCTCCCGCCTTTTAGGCTGGTGTCAGACGAGCGTCTTTGGAGAGCGGAAGGAACGTCCGTGAGAGTGGACGTTCCTTCCACTTGACGCCCACCATGGGAGGATCGCACTTTGCAGCCCCGTCCTAGCGTATCGACGAGGAGGCTTGGATAACGGACACTTGTTGTGCGCGCATTTCATATGCGCGCACAAGCGTGTGACCAGCCCCGTTGCAGCGTCACAAGGCTGCGATGGATGCCGGTAGGTACGGGCGCACATAGCGCGCTCCTCTGACTCCAGCCTTATCCGCTCAGTTATTGCTTATTTGCCGTAGCAGTAAAGGGCGATAATGACGTATTTTGCGCCTCGGATTGAAGGCCATGCTTGTGTTACTGTTACATTTTAATTAGTAGCAAAAAATGTAAAAAAATCATCAGCGGTGGGGAGATTAATTAATTTGGCCATTCCCAAAACGAAACGATAAACCGAAACGGCAGGGAACGCATTTAAATTCGTCTGAAATGATTTCCGATAAAACAAATCAACGCTTTCCGTCGAGCGCGTCTTTACTCGGAATGCTCTGGCGGGATGACCTCTCCTTTTTCCCGCTGTATAAATCCACAGTTAGGAACACGGAGCAAATAGCGGGAACGTACCCGAGGTTTCCCTGCTGATGGCGCCAGTAGGAGATGAATTAGAAGTAATGCTGGACGTATCTGGGAGACTTGAATCCCTTCTTTAGTATTAGTCCTGAAGGGGTGTAGGCTGATGGGGTGTAGGCTGAAGGGGTGCAGGCTGGTGGGGTGTAGGCTGATGGGGTGGGGAGATGAATTATAAGTAATGGTGGACGTACTGTATCTGGGAGACTTGAATCCCTTCTTTTTTATTAGTCCTGAAGGGGTGCAGGCTGAAGGGGTGTAGTGTGATGGGGTGCAGGTTGAAGGGGTGTAGTCTGATGGGGTGTAGTCTGATGGGGTGTAGTCTGATGGGGTGTAGTCTGATGGGGTGTAGTCTGATGGGGTGCAGGTTGATGGGTCAGGTGATGGGGTGCAGGCTGAAGGTGTATCTGATGGGGTGCAGGCTGAAGGGGTGTAGGCTGATGGGGTGTAGTGTGATGGGTGCAGGTTGAAGGGGTGTAGTGTGATGGGGTGTAGTGTGATGGGGTGTAGTGTGATGGGGTGTAGTGTGATGGGGTGCAGGCTGATGGGGTGTAGGCTGATGGGGTGCAGGCTGATGGGGTGCAGGCTGAAGGGGTGTAGTGTATTGGGGTGTAGTGTGATGGGGTGCAGGCTGATGGGGTGCAGGCTGAAGGGGTGCAGGCTGAAGGGGTGCTGATGGGGTCAGGCGATGGGGTGCAGGCTGAAGGGGTGTAGTCTGATGGGGTGCAGGCTGAAGGGGTGCAGGCTGAAGGGGTGCAGGCTGAAGGGGTGCAGGCTGAAGGGGTGCAGGTTGATTGGGTATAGGCTGAAGGGATGTAGGCTGATGGGGTGCAGGCTGAAGGGGTGCAGGCTGGTGGGGTGTAGTGTGATGGGGTGCAGGTTGAAGGGGTGTAGTCTGATTGGGTGCAGTGTGATGGGGTGCAGGCTGATGGGGTGCAGGCTGATGGGGTGCAGGCTGATGGGGTGCAGGTTGATGGGGTGCAGGTTGATAGGGTGCAGGTTGATGGGGTGCAGGCTGAAGGGGTGTAGTCTGATGGGGTGCAGGCTGAAGGGGTGTAGTCTGATGGGGTGTAGTGTGATGGGGTGTAGTCTGATGGGGTGTAGTGTGATGGGTGTAGTGTGATGGGGTGCAGGTTGATGGGGTGCAGGCTGAAGGGGTGTAGTCTGAAGGGGTGTAGTCTGAAGGGGTGTAGTCTGAAGGGGTGTAGGCTGATGGGGTGTAGTGTGATGGGGTGCAGGTTGAAGGGGTGTAGTCTGATTGGGTGTAGTCTGATTGGGTGTAGTCTGATTGGGTGTAGTGTGATGGGGTGCAGGCTGATGGGGTGCAGGCTGATGGGGTGCAGGCTGATGGGGTGCAGGCTGAAGGGGTGCAGGCTGAAGGGGTGCAGGTTGATGGGGTGCAGGTTGATGGGGTGCAGGTTGATGGGGTGCAGGTTGATGGGGTGCAGGCTGAAGGTGTAATCTGATGGGGTGCAGGCTGAAGGGGTGTAGGCTGATGGGGTGTAGTGTGATGGGTGCAGGTTGAAGGGGTGTAGTGTGATGGGGTGTAGTGTGATGGGGTGTAGTGTGATGGGGTGTAGTGTGATGGGGTGCAGGCTGATGGGGTGTAGGCTGATGGGGTGTAGGCTGATGGGGTGCAGGCTGATGGGGTGCAGGCTGAAGGGGTGTAGTGTGATGGGGTGCAGGCTGATGGGGTGCAGGCTGAAGGGGTGCAGGCTGATGGGGTGCAGGCTGATGGGGTGCAGGCTGATGGGGTGCAGGCTGATGGGGTGCAGGCTGAAGGGGTGCAGGCTGAAGGGGTGCAGGCTGAAGGGGTGCAGGCTGAAGGGGTGCAGGCTGATGGGGTGTAGGTTGATAGGGTGCAGGCTGATTGGGTATAGGCTGAAGGGATGTAGGCTGATGGGGTGCAGGCTGAAGGGGTGCAGGCTGGTGGGGTGTAGGCTGAAGGGGTGCAGGCTGGTGGGGTGGGGAGATGAATTACAGTACGTCCAGCATTACTTATATCTGGGAGACTTGAATCCCTTCTTTTTTATTAGTCCTGAAGGGGTGCAGGCTGATGGGGTGCAGGTTGATGGGGTGTAGGCGGATGGGGTGCAGGGAAGTGGACAATGAGCGCCTCATAATTCTCAATACTCTGATACCCTGGCTTGTGACTCCACGTTCAACGTTCTTTCTACTCCTTCACTCTGTCCTTACCAAGCTTTGATCTTTTCGGTTATCTGATATTATTATTATTTGTTTTAATTCCCCCCCCCCCCATTCACCCAGTGTCCTCCTGTCGTAAAACGTTTTAAAAAAATTTCCCGATTCGGATGCAGAACGCCGCCGTTACACAATAGCGTTCTCCAGTCAACCACGTTGATTCTTCTTTTTGATCCGGGGTGGGTCAATGTCCCCCTCGTGGAGCAGCTCGCCCTGTACCCCTGTAATCACAGCTCCGTTCTTGCGGTTGGTCGTCGTTGCATCATTATGTGTTGTTTTTTTTTTTGTTTCTCTCCTGGTTCTTGGCCCTTGTTTTGCTGGTGGTTCCTTCCTGTCTGAAGCTTTTGATCTGTGTCTTGTGAAGACATCGCTCAGGCCTTTTAACGTCATTTCAAAGCTTGTTTCTCCTCTCAGATCCTTGTATGTGTCTCTTCTAAAATGTTTGCATTCTGGGTCCTGCCATTCATTCGCCTGCTCCGGGAGCCCTTTGAAGTCCTTGGGACGCTTATTGATCTTCAGACTTCAAACTAAACAGACCTGTGGCACTTTAATCAGCTCCCATCCCTGGTGGAGAGGAATGCTTCTCATCCGACCAGCTCTCGCTTCTCTCCCAACACTCCATACAAATGCTGCTGCCATACATACGAGCCCCGTGTTTATGTCTGCACCGAACAAACCTATATTTGGTGACAGATCAGGACTGTCATCAGATTACTTCCCCCTCTCTGGTCCGGATCCTTACTCTACGATGCGATATACTATTTATCTTTTTTTCCCCCTTGTTTTTGTTTCCATGACTTTATTCTTTGTAATGTTGTTGTTTTGTTGTGTGTGCCTTGTTGTTCTTCTTCTTTTGTGTGTGCGAGCATTGTTGTTTTGTTGTGTGTGTGTGTGTGTGCGATGTTGTTTATTTTGCGTGTGCACGAGCGTTGTCTTTGCGTGCACGCAAGCATTGTTGTTGATTTGTGTGCGCATTGTTGTTTTTTGTGTGCATGAGCGTTGTTGTTTTTTGTGTGTGCATTGTTTATTTTGTGAGCGTTGCAGTGTGTGTCTGTGTGTGTGTGAGCGTTGTTTGTGTGAGCGTTGTTTGTGTGTGTGTGAGCGTTGTTTGTGTGTGTGTGAGCGTTGTTTGTGTGTGTGTGAGCGTTGTTTGTGTGTGCGTGAGCGTTGTTGTTTGTGTGCGTGAGCGTTGTTGTTGTGTGTGCGTGAGCGTTGATGTGTGTGCGTGAGCGTTGCTGTGTGCGTGAGCGTTGCTGTGTGAGCGTTGCTGTGTGTGCGCGTGAGCGTTGCTGTGTGTGTGGGTGAGCGTTGCTGTGTGTGCATTGTTGTTTTTTGTTGTGTGCACGAGTGTTGTTTTTGTGTGTGCACGAGTGTTTTTGTGTGTGTGCGTTGTTTTTGTGTGTGCGTTGTTTTTGTGTGTGCGTTGTTTTTGTGTGTGCGTTGTTTTTGTGTGCGCGTTTTGTTTTTGTGTGCGCGTTTTGTTTTTGTGTGTGCGCGTTTTGTTTTTGTGTGTGCGAGCGAGCATTGTGTGTGTGTGTGAGCGTTGTTGTGTGTGCGCGAGCGAGCATTGTGTGTTTGTGTTAGCGTTGTTTTTGTGTGTGTGAGCGTTGTTTTAGTGTGTGTGTGCAAGCGTTGCTTTTGTGTGTGTGAGCGTTGTGTGTGTGCACGAGCGTTGTGTGCGTGCACGAGCGTTGTGTGTGTGCGTGCATGAGCATTGGTGTTGTTTGTGTGTGTGTGCGCTACCGTTGTTGTTGTTTTTCCTCTTCTCTCTGTCGGGGCCTCTTGTCGTCTTTTTGTGTTCCTCTCGCTGGGTGTAGATGTAGTCCCCATTCTCGCTGCCATGAATTTTCTCTGACCCTTGGGGCCTATTCCTCGCCAAATCGCTTTGATGTGTTTGCCCAGAGATTGACTGACAAGGAAGTTTTTTAGCGGCGGCGGCGGCACCAGGGGGAATGGACAAAAACAGGGGCCACGCTTTGAACTAAAAAGATCTTTCAGTGGAGATGCTGGATTCAGTTATCTCCTTCACTATGTTAATTATTCGCCACGATAATTGGGGGGAAGCGTAAAGAGAGAGAGAGAGGAGGTTATTAAAAAATTCCATCACTAACACGCTACACAAATCTCATTTTCCAGCTCCAGACTGCATAAAAGAAATGCTGTGTTTAAAGGGAGCTAGTGTATTTCAGGGGGAGCGGAGGGGGGGCCCTTTGTAGGCTGTCGTCTTCCCCCCCTCTTTCTTTTCTTTTTCTCTCTCTCTAAATAGTGAAATCCCTACAGATGAGAGGAAAGATCAAAGTGCTGGCGAGCGTTCGCGCTCTGAGTTTTGACCATGTCTGGTACTCTGTAATTGAAGTTTACGGAAAGCTGTCTTTGTTTTTCGATGGCATGCAAGCTTACACAATACAGACCGAGGAGGAAATGTTTAAAGGGCCCCATGCTGCGTCTTGCTGTTGCCCCTGCAGGCGCGTTGCCCCCCCCTGTAAGTTGGTGTTTGTTGGAGCTGCCATCTTGACCCAGGGTTGAGGCGTCCAAAAAAAGCTTGCCATTCCATCCCTGGGCGTATGCCATGCACCTCTTTTTACGGGCATTTGAACTTTATCCGGGACAGGGTGTTTTTGTTTGTGGTCAATGTTTTCTCAGATACTTTCCTTTTCTAAGGTGTGGGCAGGTTATCTTTATGTTCTTTAGTCGTTATTCTCTGGTTTGAGTCCACACAGACCTTTCTAGATATTACACTATAGTAAGCTCATGAACTGGGCAGGAATCCTACAAACCACACAAAGTCTGATATTTGGATTGTTTTCTCGATCAAGAAAATCCTAACCCGTCGCTTTCAACTTATTGCCCATCTACACACTTTCAACTTATGCATGTCCTTTCGATTTCTCCTTTTTGGCAGACCTCTCGCTTTGTCCCTCTAGCCTGTCCCCTTCCTTTGTCTTTGTAGCCCGTCCCCTTCCTTTGTGTTTGTAGCCCGTCCCCTTCATTTGTGTTTGTAGCCCGTCCCCTTCCTTTGTCTTTCTAGCCCGTCCCCTTCCTTTGTCTTTGTAGCCCGTCCCCTTCCTTTGTCCCTCTAGCCTGTCCCCTTCCTTTGTCCCTCTAGCCTGTCCCCTTCCTTTGTCCCTCTAGCGCATCCCCTTCCTTTGTCCCTCTAGCCCGTCCCCTTCCTTTGTCCCTCTAGCCCGTCCCCTTCATTTGCCCCTCTAGCCTGTCGCCTTCATTTGTCCCTCTAGCTCGTCCCCTTCCTTTGTCTTTCTAGCCCGTCCCCTTCCCTTGTCCCTCAAGCCTGTCCCCTTCCCTTGTCCCTCAAGCCTGTCCACTTCCTTTGTCCCTCAAGCCTGTCCACTTCCTTTGTCCCTCTAGCCTTTCCCCTTCCTTTGTCTTTCTAGCCAGTCCCCTTCCTTTGTCTTTCTAGCCCGTCCCCTTCCTTTGTCTTTCTAGCCCGCCCCCTTCCTTTGTCTTTCTAGCCCGCCCCCTTCCTTTGTCTTTCTAGCCCGCCCCCTTCCTTTGTCTTTCTAGCCCGCCCCCTTTCTTTTGTCCGTCTAGCCCGTCCCCCTCGCTTTATCTCTAGTCCGCCCCCTCGCTTTCTCCCTTACTCACTTTCTTCCTCTTGCTATCTTTTTTCCTTGCTTTCTGTTTGTTCTTTCTGTATATACATATGTAGTGTGTGTGTGTGTGTGTGTGTGTGTGTGTTTAAGATTATATATATATATTATATATATATATATATATATATATATATAATCCTCTCTTGACCTCCTCATTGGTATATACATATTTAATGTTCATCTGCATATATATATATATATATTTCATATTGTAATCTGTGCTTGGGCCTGTTCAGACAGGGCGTTTTGTGCATGAAATCAGTAAAAACCTTTTTTTTGTATTGTCCTGACTCCTTTGTCTGAATGACACAATGTGGCTTTATCTTGTCCCCAGGCAGGCCTCTACCCGGCGGCTGTTGTTCATTTTGGATCCCAGATAAAAAGGGGTGAGATTTCTTCCTCTTACACTCATTCTGTATGTTTCTTTCCAGTAATAGCGAGGCTGTAATCTTACACTAATGAGATTTTAACACCCTGGAAAGATGATCACTCGCACCAGCCAAAGACCTGTCAGGGTGTTATTCACACGGAGACGGCCAAAGTTAGAGAATTAGACCATTTCTCCCGATTTCCTCGTATTTTGATTCAGGCTCAGCGGGTTTGTCCGTTCAATGAAGTAGAATTTGTTCCGTTTGGCTGCTACGGCCTAAACCTTGCAGTATTTCAGAGGATCTAAGGGTAAGTAGTCAATGTAATAGAGCAGCAGGAAATGCTGGCAGAATGCTTGGTTGTGTAGGGAGAGGTATTAGCAGTAGGAAAAGGGAAGTGCTCATGCCACTGTACAGAGCACTGGTGAGACCTCACTTGGAGTACTGTGTGCAGTACTGGAGACCGTATCTCCAGAAGGATATAGACATCTTAGAGAGAGTTCAGAGAAGGGCTACTAAAATGGTGTACGACTTGAAGGAGAAAAGTTACCAGGAAAGGCTTAATGATCTTAACATGTACAGCTTGGAAAAAAGACGAGACAGAGGAGATATGATAGAAACATTTAAATACGTAAAGGGAATCCACAAGGTAGAGGAAGGGAGTATATTTAAAAGGAAACAAAATGGCAAAACAAGAGGACATAGTCTTAGATTAGAGGGGCAAAGGTTTAAAAGTAACATCAGGAAGCATTATTTTACTGAGAGGGTGGTGGATACATGGAACAGTCTTCCAGTAGAAGTGGTAGAGGCCAAAACAGTAATTGAATTTAAGCAGGCATGGGATAGGCATAAGGCTATCCTAAACAAAAGATAAATCCAGGTAAAGTATCCATGTAATTGGGCAGACTAGATGGGCCGAAAGGTTCTTATCTGCTGACATTTTTCTATGTTTCTAATATGCATGTCATTTCTCCAAAATATCCCTAATTATAGTGAAATAAACCCAAAAGCCTGATGGAACCTCTGTATAAATATCATTGAATCGTAGCTCAGAGGTCTCGGCTACAGGTGATGTGTCCCTCCAATACGAATGCTCGAAGTGTTTCGAACTCCGGTTCTTCACGGATTTTGGAATATATGCATATGATAATATCTTGGGATCTAAGTATGACGATAAGTTAGAATTTTAATAATAAGACTCTGAGGCGAGTATTGCTTCTCTTTCTTGCTTTATTAAACATAGCAGCAAGTGGCAACTAGCAAGAACTTGGAAATATGAAGCATTTATAGTGAATAAAAGAGAAAACCTAATAACAGTAGTAACATATATATATATATAATCTTCCGACACCCCTTCATTCCTTTGGACCGGTCCTCCTTCCTGTCAGTACCCATCAAAACCGAGCAACGCCCTTCCTACTTCCTCTTTCTTTGCTGTACGAGGTGATCAATGTAGGAGAGTAGTAAACCCAAAGGGCAATCCACAGGAAACAAGGAAATCCTTCACGAGGCTGAGGAAAAAGAAGACGTGAGAGTGGAAGATATTGGATCCGCAGACCCAGCAAACAACAAACCACAATAGCGGTGGGAGAGGTGGGCAATACTCGCCTCAGAGTCTTATTATTAAAATTCTAACTTATCGTCATACTTAGCTAAATTCTATAATTTTAATACATCGACTCTGAGGCTCCTATTGCTTGTTCAAAGCTAACCCACAACTGCGGATGACCAATTAACAACAGGCTTAAAGTAAAAGGATCGGAAGGTGGACTCTCTCTGGACCAGTCAGCTGATCGTAATAAGTCCTCCAACCGACAACCTGCCGAAACAGCGGAAGACGCCACAGCACTGCGAATCTATTGAGCGCCAAACATAGGTATTAATCCCTGACAATCCCAATAGCCAGCGCGCAAACGTAGTCGTACCCACCGGGGCGAAAGGAGATGTAAACGCGACGAAAATTGGAGAAGGTTCAGGACCCCTAAATCGTAGAGGGACAGGATTCATACACCTGGAGACACATAACCGGATATAAAGTTGGGCGTGACGGAAACGCCGGGTAAAAGGCAGACGAAAAGGATGTCCTAGTACGGCGGGAGATGTCAAAGCGAACACCCCCAGACCCGAAAGAATGGGCCCGGAAGTCCAATGCCCTGACATCAGCCACCCCCTTGCATGATATCAAGAACAGAAGGGCCAACAACTTAGCAGAAAGTTGACGCAAAGTTAAATCCTGATGATAAGGCCATTGTGCCAGGAAATCAAGTTAAAGGATACCGTCCCAAGTAACCGTATATCGCGGTAGCGGAGTACAATCAGACCTGATATCCCTAAGTAAATAGCAAACCAGAGGGTGTTTGCCTAAAGGCGTTCTTTGAAAACCTACATGATAAGCGGATAAAGCCAATCTATAAACATGAAGTGTGCGGTAAGCCTACCCTGATCAAAGACTTCCGTAAGGAAGTCCAACACGAATCACAAAGGGGCCTGGAAGGGGTCCTGATCCCTTGACAGACACCAATGAGGTCAGGTGAGCCAGGTAACTTGTGACAGGAGCGGAACAGAGGAGACCTTTTTCAGAGAAAAGGGGGTCCTTCGGGCGATGGAGGGCCCGATATTGCAGGGATGCTGGCTTCACAGTCTCGGGACTGCCAGAAGGTCGCTCACGTGAGGAAGGTCCCGTAAGGATGGGAAATACGTTTCCAAAAGGGACCGAACGTCGCGTAAGAGATCGACACTTGGGCAGAGTAACTATCAGCGACATCAGAACCCTGTCCACCCTGAATCCCAGGGACTTCCAGGGACTGAGAGGGAGAGCGGACTGATTTTCCTGATGCACTAGGAGAACCCAGAGATTGAAAAGGTCGACCGTCCACTGTGCATGGAGACGCAGCTGATACTCCGATGAGGCCATCAGTAATACGGCGTCCAGATACACCATAAGACGGATACCCTTGGCGCATAGCCATGCCACGATTGGCTTTCGTACCTTGGTAAGTCCCAAGGGGTCAAAGACAGGCCGAAAGGTAGACAGCTAAATCTCCAGAGATCGGGATCCCAAAGGAATTGAAAGAAAACCTGCGAGTCCTTGGCAATCGGGATGGTCAGGAATGCGTCCTTGAGATCCACCATTGCCAAACAATCGCGGGGTCCCAACCGATCCCTGAGCATATGTGTACCCTCCCTCTGGGAGTGCCTATAGATCACTGATCCATTCAACTCTGAGAGTGATGACTGGACGACTGCCGCCGTCCTTCTTGGGCACCAGGAACAGGTTGCTCAGGAAGCCCGCTTACCCCTGTGGAATACGTTCTATGGCCCCTTTCTGGCCTAGTTCTGTAGTACCCCACTCCACCAGTATCCATCCGTCCCCCAAAAGAGGGAAAAGGAGGGGGAACTGACAGGTGGAGCGGGGAAGAATAGAACTCCAGAACAAACCCTTGTACAGTATTGAGGACCCAACGGTCTGATGTATTGCGACACCATACAGTGTGAAAATATCGAAAGCAACCCCCACGGTGGTCGTAGACTGGTGTAGAAGGTGTAAAGGTACCTGTATGTCTGAAGGGTAAGAATGACCGCCTCTGGCACCCCGGAATCCTCTGCCACGTCACGGTCGTGAACAGGTAGGGAAAAGCGAGGAAGGTGCTGGATTAGCGGTAGTGGAGGGGTTGCCTCCCGCGATGCCAGTGGTGATGGGTTTTGCATGACCGGTAGCTCGGCCCCAATATCCATCGGCCCGCGGAGAAACCCCAGAGAATACCTTTTGTAAGCGAATCGGACACTCGTTCCATAGTATTAAAGGCACCGGAATATTCATTCATGTCTCGCAGGAAACCTTTTCCGAACAAAGCACCATTAGCTGCAGCACCCAATTCATTATCCGCCACCCCAACTAGTTGGCGTTCCATGTTTAACAGGATACGTTTACGCCTTTCAGAGTCTAGAGCCGTGTTGGCATTGCCAAGGAAGCTAAGTGACCTTTGGGTCCAGTTAGTAATTTGAATGGGGTCCAGGGGATCACCCGATAATTTAGCCTGCTCTGCTGTAACCAGCAATTTTACCAGGGGTCCCATGGTGTCAAATAGTTTACCTTGTGTGACGTTTGGGGGCCCACAGAGCACGTGCACAATGTCTTTCACAAACAAAACAGTTTTATTCACCCTTTCAGGGCAGTCAAAAAGGCAACATAATAAGTACACGCTTTGGTTCAGCGAAATTAAAGCAAAGTCCTGATCTTCAGCACAAATAAACAGAGAAATAATAGTGGCTCACCAACGCTTTAAACAGTCCCAAACCTAGGGAATCCTTTCCCCAGTATGTAGAAGCCTCTCCAGCAAGGCACAGCACGTCTCCTGCTTTTGGAACCCCAACACACACCTTCCACTGATTACTTTCCTTTTCCTAAACTCCCACAATCCTATCTGGGAGTTGCTGGCTTTAAAACTCTTCCTGGACAGGAACATTAACCCTGTGGTTGCCCTTAAAGGGCCCACAACCCAAATAGGGGTGAAACATATTGTCCATCCAGGACCCAGCCCTGCCGACCTCTACACTTGGCAAACCCCAAATGCGTGGTCTATGCCGTTACTGGGGGTCCAGCCCCTAGGGGTGACATTTTATATCAACGAAACTCTTATCCACTTCGGGAGTTAAGCAAGTTTTACCACTCATGGTGGGACGTGGACTCTCCGCTTTCATGCGGTTACGAGTAGCTTTATCCAGGGCTGTACGCACCTGTGCATCAACCCACTTCTCAACGTGGGGTAATTGGGACCATTCCGCGGACCTTGGATGGGAAAGGTCTTCGGGGCAAAAGAGTTGGTTCTCCATAAGATCATAAATAATAACGCCCGGGCGGGCTTTGGAATGCACCCTTAAAGGGGTCTCAGGGAATTCCTCGTCAGAGACCTATACATCAATGACGTCGCTAGTGTCATCCTCCTCGGAGTCAGGGTATGAGTCCTGAAACGAAGCAGGGACAACAGCAGTGTCTGGATTAGATACGGTAGAGACCTTAACTCTCTTGGCGGAAGCTGTAACCGGGTGTGCAGGAGCACGTTTACGGGTTGCAGCAGCGGGGGATGGGTGCACGCGTCCCGGCAATGTTGCGGGAATGCCAGCCCCTCCAGTCACGTGTCGTGCGTGTTTCACGGACTGTTTCCCCATGGTGGTGGCCAGGGGGGGTCTCGGTGGGCCTCACCGCAGTGAGTGTATCGCCCTGATCAGAAACCGCTAGCAGCGGGGGATCATAAATGTGGCGAGTCTCGGCCATCACTTCTGTTCGAGAGCAAGTGAAGTCAGCAGACAGGACCGAGACTGCCTTAAATACTGCAGATCTTAGATGCCTGCATGTATGGGTCCAGGGTGGAAGGCTGGGAGGGAGCCATCTGTGCCTTGACAAGAACGGGTGTTTTAGGCTGCTGCTCACCCGAACTGTCTTCCGAGGAATGTTCAGAATCCTCTGGGGAAGCTTGATGCTGCGGGGTTTTGCCTCGTGGCATGGTGCTTGACAGAAACCCCGCATGTGCAGACCTTGCGGACTAAACCTCCGCCCACCCGGCCAGCGAGCGCGTGCATCGTCTCGAGTAGGCAAGCAGATGGAGGTACGCCGCGGTCACAGTGAAGGAGAAACAAACGAATGAACAGGACATGCGAACGCCGCGTTAAAAACGTTTGGGGCATGTTCAGAATCCTCTTGGGAAGCTAGACGCTGCGGGTTTTTGCCTCGTGACATGGCGCTGGGATCTATCGATGATGGCGCCGGACAGAAACCCTGCGTGTAGACCTTGCGGACTAAGCCCACCCAGCCAGCGAGCGCGTGCAGCGTCTCGAGCAGGCAGGCAGACGGAGGTACGCCGCGGTCACAGTACAGTATAAATGAATGAACTAATGGGAAAAATGTGAACGCCGCAATATACTTAACTAGGATGCGAATGCCGCGGTAAAGCCGGGCGAGCTCAGAAAAAGTACCAAATGAAACATAAACCTATATATTTAACCCAAAATCAATCCAAGTCTATGCAAACAGCAGATAATATCAGAGGCAATTTGTTATACTTAACTAGTGTCGCCGAGCAGCTAAGAAAGAGGAAGTAGGAAGGGCGTTGCTCGGTTTTGATGGGTACTAACAGGAAGGAGGACCAGTCCAAAGGAATGAAGGGGTGTCGGAAGATACTATATATATATCTGTTACTACTGTTATTATGTTTTCTCATTTTCAAAGTTCTTGCTAGTTGCCACTTGCTGCTATGTTTAATAAAGCAAGAAAGAGAAGCAATAGGAGCCTCAGAGTCGATGTATTAAAATTCATGCTTCATGTACACAGCCTGAAGGGCATTTTATACAACATTTTTTTTAATCCTTTTGTCCCATCACATGAGGTCAGGGGTGGGATTCTCCACTTTTGACATGTTGGCACGTAAAAAACGTCAGATTTTATTTTTTGGAATGTTTCGGATATTGGATACCCGAACTATATATAGGGAGCCACCTATTGGTCTACGGCAGGGATGTCAAACTCGCCCCCCCCCCCGATGTTTCTGAACTACAACTCCCAAGATTCTCTGACCATCTATTGCATTCAGAGAATTATGAGCTTTAATGGCTTGCTTTTTACAACATACAGAGGGATGGTGTCCATTTTTTAGAATATATCTCGGTTTGTGCTCGGTATATGTTAGCGTTTAGATGACATTCCAATTCTTCACATATTTTATTCAATTTCCATACAGATAATTACTTGTGCCACGACGTTCTACAATCCCCGGTGCCTCCTTCCGAAGCCGATCTCATTGTCTCAAGGTAGGTTTTCTTGCTGTGTTTGTGGGGAGCACAGTCCGGAAACAATGTCTGATTTTTCTGACCTGCATAAAAAGCTATGGCATTAGGGTGACGTGTCTTGGGGTTCATGGTTAACCCCTACCCCGCCCCAGCTCTACAGTGTGAGCTGCCGACAGTTTAGCCAGCAGAAATATTGGGGCCCCTTACTGCACCAAAGTGAGATGGCCCATCCCCCCCTCCTTCTGCCGTCACACTGGTGGTGACACCCTAGAGCAGTGATGTTGAACCTTGTAGTAGAGAAACATCTGGGTTACCATTAGTGGTGCACCGAAATGGAAATTTTAGGCCGAAAATCAGACATGAGGGCCTGGAGGCCAGGCCGAGCCGGGGACTCGCCTGATCCCGAAGGCCGGCCAAGCAAGCTGCTCGGCCAGCCTCCAGGTCCAGGTTCGCATGGCTGGTTGGTTGCACCTACATACTCCCCTACATCCTCCTACTTCGGCCCTGAGCTCCAGTGGTGACAGTCCTCCTGCTATCGCAGGCTGCTCGGCCAGCCTTCAGGCGAGCCCCCGGCTGAATTTCCATTTCTGCTGAAACCGAAAACACAATTTTCGGCCGATTTATTTTCGGTGGCCGAAATTTCGGTGCATCCTTAGTTACCATCTGTCACGATGCTCAACAAGCCTTGCGTCTAACAAAGCATCAAGGAACGTGTAGTTCAGAAGTATCTGGGGTGCTAAGGTTCGCCATCACTGCCCTAGAGGGCGGAGGAAGCACCGCTTGGCCCAGGAAGCTCTAGATGTGAGCGCGGAGATTCCAATACCATAGCTTTGGTCTCGACATGATATACTATGGTTGAAGGAGGAATCGTTCAGAGGATGACGCTGGCAGTGACGGGCCCCCTGGACCTGCCAGTCCCAAGAACACCTCATGGGCTGTCACCCCTTGATAATGGTCCAGGCTGTTTGGGTCGGTGGCAGCAGCTTTTTATGCACTGTTCAGCGGGGTTACCGGGACCCTCATCACTGACATTAGGGTCTAGACCTGGGCTGTCAAATTCACGGCCACCCAGATGTTGATGTCCTACAACTCCCAGAATTTCTTCAATGCGATAGATGGCCAAGGAATCATGGGAGTTGTAGATCAGAAACATCTGGGGGAGCTGGAGTTTGACAGCCGTTGTCTAGACCCTGCATCTTCATGAAAGCAGTATATTTGTGCGATATGCAGCATTTTATGTTCATTTTTCCATTATATGGACAGTGACCTTCTTCGTTGTTGTCTAGTAACGAGGGGCTCCTGATTATTCCATTTGTTGACAGAGAAATGCCATGCGTGTTAGGGGCCCCTGCAGCACCTGTTCTGGAGAATATTCCATGTGCCCAAGCAGAAGAAGCGAGCCGACCACCAAACGACTCTACCAACACAGAGGAGTCCCCAGCGCCTCATCACCAGGTGCAGGTTCCAAGGGATCATGGAATCGTGCCTAAATGGCTAAAACTACCAGGTAACGTTCTTTTAATGTTGCCAGCACATACATTATACTTTTTGAGGTGCGGAAAGGCACATTTGATAACCGGTGGGCTGATATTAGGGTTGCCAATCCGCCATATTTTCCTGGACACGTATAGCTATTTCATGCAGAGGAAGAGCTCAGGGAAAAGTGCTGCCCTGCAGGATGTAGAATTCATAAGCTGCAGGATGGAAATCCAGACGGGTCCCCTGGGACTCCTTTTTTTGGTTTCTTACCTGCAGAATATGGGTTCCACATGCTGCGTGGTGGCAGTTTTCATGCACTGGCCATCGGCATGAATGAATTGTATGCCTCCAGGAAAACGTGGCCGATCTGGCAACTCCATTCTCATACACAGCAAGTCGGCGGCTGACTCCTTGTTCTATTCCACAGGGAAGAAGTAAGGGATGTCCAACACCCCCGTGGAGTCTCTGTGCACTTACATTAAAGGACGTCTGGATGCCGGGGTCTTCCACTGACGATCTGATTATTGATTGATTGACTGGACTTTTTTTTTTTTTTTTCCTCGCAGAATCATCTCTTGCAGATGCGTGTTCTGCGTTACTCCTGTTTCGCGTCTCATCACAGCTGCGTTACAGCGAGCGAGACCTTAGATCTGCTTCCTGTGGCAATAAAAAGTATTGCATTAAAAAAAAATAATTCTCGACTACTCGTCGGTCCTTTTTTTTTTAAATGTATATTTCCAGGCGGAAACCACCCGCCGGTACCCCGCGAGACAACCCGGAAGGACTCGACATCAAGGCTGTGGCTGAAAAGACAGGTGACGTCCTTTCAAAAACCATTTTCAGACGAACGTACCCATTTTTTCTCTCTATCGAGTTGTTTTCTCCCAGCTTCTGCGTATTCCTCCCAAATGATGTCTCCTAAAGGCACAACACCAGCCTGCATGAACCATGCTACATAAAACGAGCCAGGCGCTTTGAAGTCGGCTCCTTGGCTCTGATCACTTTCCACTTCACCGTATTGACATTGCTAATTACTCATCCTCCAACAACAAGGAACCTCCACTGAAAAGGTCCCTTTCTACCTAAAGCTTGTCTGCGCTCCCGTTTCCTCCACCCTGTGCTTTCTTTGGCTTGGGAACTTCCCAGGGATGAAATCGGTCCTTTGTTGTCACAGCCGCCTCAGGTTGGCCGAGCCACACGAGACGCAGGACGTAGATTTTAAGAAAAAAATAATGATGATGATGCCGATCCTCATCGTTTATGTAACCGAGAGAATCCAGCGTAGCCGCAGCTTTCTCTTAAGTCGCCTCTTTGCACAAGCTCATTACTCGGCTTCCTCTGCTTTGTATTTAGCGTAAAGCCTGAGGAAGCATCTGCCGCCCCTGTAATTAGTGTTTATCTTCTTAATGATCTCCTCTTAATTGCATCTTTTTGCTGACACCCTCATGAATGAGGAAAGCTAATTAGGATTCGGCACCTTTTTCCCCCCCCCCCTCTCTGTTTGGGTTTCCCTCTGTGCAAACAACCTTTTATTAGGAGAGGCCTAGCATCAAAGTGTCACCTAACGCCTCGCAAATCCTTTCAAAAGAAAAGCAGATCAGGCGGACCTCGCCACAAAGGGGGACAAGGTGACATCAGAAGTAATGGAGATGGACACCATGGAGGGGGGATGTCCCACTGGAGGGACAAAAGAGAGGTGGCAATACACTTTGACACCTCAGGCGTTCAAATCTGATGCTCATTTTGTTACGCAAATGGGTACTGAACCCAATAAATATTAATCAAGGCAGGCTGGACATTCCATCAGGCGCGACCCCTGTGTGAGTGACACCTTGGGCAGCCAGTTATTTACCCAATTATAGAGCCGCGTCTGTTACAAAGTGGCGATGGCACAAGTGGAGGAGGAGGGCAAGTCCACTGGAGGGGCACGGTCACCACGCTGCGGAGACCTGGGCATCCAGCAATGGTGACACGGTGTTACCGGATGTGCGTCAGAGAAGCGTCTTGCTGGATGGACGCTGTGTTACTGTCAAGCCTCCAGATGTTGATGTCTACAATTCCCAGAATTCTTTCAATGCAACAGATGGGAATCATGGGAGTTGTAGAAACACGTTGGGGGGGGCTGGATTTTGACAGCCCTGCTGTAAGCCGTAGAGAGGAACCCCTCTCGAGAGATATAGTGTTGCTAGAAGGGGGGGAGAAGGGGTTGCTGCAGGCAGGACAGTGAGTTGACAGGAAATTTGCTAGAAGCAGGGGGTTACTGTCACTTGTTAGGCTAGGATCAGACAAACGCATTTTTCGCGTTGTCCGTGAAAAAGTGCGTTCGAACGAATGGACGAATTTTTTCACGGAATAAGCGATAGCGGTCATACGATGCACATTTTCGTCCGTGATTTTGTACAGATCATCAATAAAACCCTTTTTGCGTCTGGACGTTATGTTGGCCGGACATTAGCAGTGTCTGACGTCTCCTAATCACGCACACACGCCGCTAGCGGACGAAGCGCACTCTACATCAGTACTAACGGTTTCACGTTCTTGAAAAAATGCGTATGTTTGCCGCTTGCGTTGCCCGGCTGAACTTTCGTGCGGCCGTACTTCGTATATTGCCTGTCATTTGCTGCTACTACGGCCGTGATAAAGTGCGGCTGCACACGCGTTCGTCTGACCCCCAGCCTAAGAGGGATACAGTGTTACCAGGAGCGGCTGGGGCAGGCCTCCTCAAAATAGGTCACAGTGCCCTAATGCAGGTGTGGTGGATATGCTGCAAGAAGGTCCCAGCCAGCATCATCTCTGAGTGGAAAAGAACACAGTATTACTAGGCACATGGTGGGCATACTGCAAGTGGACCATGTTAGAAGGTGAAGCATCTTGCAGGAGGGATGCAGTGTTACCCTAATTGGTGGAGGAGGACACCTACCATAAGCAGAGAATGAGGACATCCTGAAAGATGGATGCAGGGTAGCAAGAGTTTCGAGCAAGAGGGACACGATAGTACTAGGCACAGGGAAGGCATCCCACAAGTGGACCGTGATGTTACTAGAAGGGGAGCGAAGCATCTTGCAGGAGGGACATTGTATTACCCTAAGTGATGGTGGATGACCTTCCACATTCGGGCTTCTTACCCTAAACAGGGACTGAGGGCATCCTGAAACAGTAGACATTATGGTGTTACCATAAGCAGGGCGGCCATAAGTGGTGGAATGTGTCTTGGAAGAAGGACATTGTATTACCATAGACAGGGGAGGTGAGAATCCCACAAAACCGATGCTATGTTGTCCTGAAAAGGTTAGGCGGGCAATCCACAAGACGGACTACGTGTTACCATGAGCAGGGAAGGCACAGTGTTACCAGAAGAGTAGGAGACGGACTCCCTGCAGGTGAAACAAACCTGTTTTTGTTCCAGGTTGGGTAGACAAAGTCCTCCATCTCTCCCGTGATCCTGTGAAAGTGTTTCTCAAGATGTGGCTGACGTTCTTTTCGTATTTCTGCTTTCACAATTCACTCTATAAAAGCCTTTGAAGGGCAGCCAGAATTCCAGACGATTAGCCGTTTGTTCTTGGAGATTTCATAATCGCGTTGTGTTGTTGGTTCCCTTTCTTCAATCGCTTCGCAGTATTTGGGTCTAGCCCTGTCATCCATTCCAGTTTGCTCTATAAACCGGTGGCTTTCCAGAAGAGGACGTCTTTGCTTTTCTCGGCAGACAGCACCTGACGTTTTATTGCTTTCCTGTAACCGGCGAGAGAAAAAACCCAAAAAACTACCTCGTCCCTTTAATATTATCTTTTATTAGCCAGGTCTTGTTCGTCATTTCCATCACAACATAACCCACACCCAATGCGACCCTGACCTTGGATGAAAACAGGATTGTTTGTGTTTCACATGTTCACCGTATTCCGTATGGTTTACTTTTATACAGGGTTATTCAAAGAGAATCCAAAAGCCAGCGCACGTTCGGTGACTTTTCGTTCTCTTCAATTCGATTTGTCGATCCCATTTCGGCGACCCTGTGGTGTATCCAGCAAGCACCACAGGGCCGCCGAAATGCAGGGAAAAGTCGCCAAAAACTCCCCGCAAAACCCGGTGAACGCACACCGTAACCCGCAAAAACATCTGGATTAACCCCGCCAAAGACGCCGGAAAAACCCGAGCAGGAGCCGATCACACGCAGCGCAGCCGCCGGAAAAAGCCGACACCGCAGAAGAATGGAGTGAATAAATTTAAAAAAAACAGTTCGCTTGAATGTTTGAAAAGTGAAACGCTGTTTGCAAAGAAACTACTGAGCGAAAATGTCTGAAATTTACATATGAGGTCCAGGGAATGATAATAAAGAGGGCCGTTACAGAAAAAACGAAATATAACCACAGAACAGGATATATAGAATGGCGCTTAGAAAAGGATCGCTACAGGTTCTTTCAAAACGTGGTGTTCCCCTCACCACAAACAAATAGATACAAAAAGAAGAAAGAACAGCGCTCCTCCATAAAATCATGAATACCATATTGTAAGTGTTCCCACCACAATGTGTATAAAGAAACACAGATTTCTTACGTTTCTATACTTCAATCGTTATTTTGCTTTCTTATATGAAGGGTTAGCGTATTAACAATCCTAAAAATAAGGGAGACTATATACCCTAGTGCAGCACAATAAATCAATATAAGTATTCAAGGTATAAAGTCTTATTAAAGGCTCACTCACATAAGGTGGAGTTTATAAGCTCTTATGTATCCACAGTAGGGCAGTTATCTGGGCCTACCCAAACGCCACAATCTTCTCGGTCTTCAGAGAAAGCAGAAATACATATATCTCATAGCGTAGTATGTCAATAATCATTAATATCTGGGGTACTCCCGAAGAGCCTTACTCACCCTCTTTTGGGTCTTACAGTAAGACCCCAACTATTACACCCAAGGTTGTAGGTTCAGGCACAACCTTCATGAAAGCCTACTTAAATGAATATGATCTCCTGAACAGCAAACTCCAGTGTTCCCGGTCCGAAAATGAAGAAAAAGAAAAACTTCAGCCAATAATTTAGGGCCAGACGCGTTTCGCGCTAAAAAGTGCTTCCTCGGTGGCAAATAAAAGATTTCTTTTATATAAGAAAGCGAAATAACGATTGAAGTATAGAAACGTAAGAAATCTGTGTTTCTTTATACACATTGTGGTGAGGGCACTTACAATATGGTATTCGTGGTTTTATGGAGGAACGCTGTTCTAATTTTTGTATAAAAAAAAAAACGAAAAATGCTTAAAATATCCTTAATAAAACTATAAATAGACTCTTTACTGCAGAATTTTATAATGAATGGTTTATTAGATATTGAATTAAAACGGGAATATTTTTAACATTGAATCCTATGGGATTCGCCTGAATAAACCTGCCGAATGAGACCACCGAACAGCAGGGCAATTCGGCAACTTTTCACTGTGGAGTTTTGCTCTCTGAATAGATTAACCATTGCTTCTCTAGAAGGATTCACTGCCCTTAAACAGGCACCGTACGTGCAGGCAATTCGCCAGGAATTGGCAAATTGCCTGCTCTCTGGCTAGCCGAATGACCAAGCAAGGTAATTGAATTACCACGTACGGTTTCCTTTCGGGAGCCATTCGGATCTCTTTGAATAACCCTGTAAGTATAGTCCAACCCCTGAATCCTCCCATGTTACATTGCGACCTTGTGCTTAATTTAGTTTAAATATTTTGTGCCCACATCAATCTGCACCCAGTGCCCCGTCCCTAAAAGGAAAAACACAATAGAGCACATCGCAAATTTATTAACCAGATAAACCTGAAATATCACATTGAAATAAGTATCAGACCCTGATTTCTGCTTTAGTTGAAGCCCCTTTGGCAGCAATTACATCCTCTAATTTTTTTGGGGTGGTAATGCAGCAAGCTTTGCCCACATGTATTTGGGCAGGTCCTTTCAAGCTCTGTTCGGTTGAAGCATAGGTGGACAGCCATGTTTAGGTCTCCAGGCTGTGCCATTCACAGTCTTGTCCCTAAAACACTGCTGCGTTGTCCTGCCCGCAGTTGAAAACCCTCAAAACGCAATACTACCATCACCAGGCTTCATGGTCAAGATATATTGCGCAGGTGATGATGCTTTGAATTGAGGTAAACAGTTCAATCTTTATTTCATCAGACCAGAGAATCTCTGAGAGTCCGTTAGGCTTACATCTGGCCAGTCTAACAAACTCCAGAGTGGAGGAGTGCTTTAGTGATGTTGTCCTCCTACCTCCGCCTGCTTCTCCCATCTTTGGTGCTCACCCGGAGTGGCCAGCAGCTTCTTTATTACCAAAGCCCTTCGATTGCTCTGTTCCACTGGACGGCTAGCTTTACGAAGGGTCCTGGTTTGTTTGTAGCCTTCTGCAGCTCAGTGTCTTGACTCAATCTTGGGTCAGATTCCAACCGAGCCATAAGCTTTGAGTCAAGGTTCATAAATTGCACCTATTCGCGATAGTTGCCGATAGCCACCAGTTTTCCACACTGCACTCCATGAAGTCACAAATTCCCATGGAGCTACCATAGGTGAGGGCTAATATTTCAAACTACCACTAAAAAAAAGGGACTCGTCGGAAAAAAAAAGAGGCCTTGATAGCGACACAAGAATAACAGCCGGCACACAATTAACAGCTCTGTTGGAGTCTGACCCCCTGGTCTCTGCGGGCCAGTCCTTTGGCCAAACAATCATGCCCCAAGTCGATCCAAACAAAGTGCAGAAACATCTCAAAGATGATCCAGAAATGAGATGCATCAGAGCTAAAATGTTTAAGCGTCCTAACAAAAGAGTTTGGATACTTAGGATTTTTTTTAAAAAAAAAAAAATTGCACTTTATTGTTCCAGTGAGAAGAGCAGGGATTAACGAGTGACTTTGTTGACTGCGGGTGTAAAAGGAGAAGAGATACTCATCGGGCAGATGATCAAATTCGGTTTTATGTACATTTCTTTTTCTCTTCAAAGCGTGTGGAAGCTCATACCATACACAAAAAAAAAAAAAAAAAAAAAAAAAAAAAAATTGCGCTGAAGACGCAACTAAAGGCTGAACCACGACAGGTAAACATTGAACAAACATGGCGCTCTCCTTGCGTCCTTCCACAGGAGGAGGTTTGTTATAACGACGTCAAGTGAGCCTTTGTATCGGTGTGGCTAGAAGATGCTGCAGCTGCTCAGTCGTCCGTATCGTCCACCAGAATTCTTCACCCCAGACCTAGAAATCCAGCAGCTAGAAGAGGATGGAGATGGTTAAACCGCAGCATCAAATAGAGCAGGGATCTCAAACTCCAGCCTGCCAGATGTATCTAAACTACAAATCCCATGATTCTCTGGCCACCTATTGAATTCGGGCAGTTGGAGACAGCCAATGTGTGGGTGGGGCTGAAGTTTGAGATCCCTGGAATGGAGACTTTACATTATGATGGGAATCAACGTTCTTACCAGCTGAGGGAGGATCTTCTCTATGTGCTCGAGGTCCACCACAGGGAGCTCCTCCAGTTGGGCTTGACGGGCTGCACGAGCGGCTGCTTCTGCATAAATAAAAAAAATATTTTTTTGATTTGATAAAAAAAATTAAGGATCTCCAGTGGTTCACGGCAGCAATCTTTATGAAAGACAACCTCCCAGAAGGCTCTAAAAATGCCATTATCTGCCTGACCAAGAGCTACAGGAGTGAAGTGTAGTAAATCCTATGGCATGGTCAGGTTTGCCATCCCTAGATTGGGCCTGGAAGGCAGTAAATATCTTTACCACATGGCACCAGAGTCACCAAGAAAGCAGCGCTGCCCTTCAAGCTCCCCCACGGGAAGTGCATGAAACGTGTGCACCTTCATATAGCATTACCGTACAGGAAACACCAGCCATCTGCAGCACCACGTCACCCTCCGACAGTGACCTTTGCCCATCACAGTCCCTAGTTGGCCAGAGGCTAGACAGGAGTTATTCAGGCATCCCTTGTGATTGAAATTGCCAACGCTGGTGAAACGCGCTGGTGTTTCACAAAAGTTAAATGTAAAGAGCTGCAGGAGAGGCTTCACCTTTTGCGAATTCCTGGAGACGTAACACCTGCATATTCACATGCTTGGATTTTTGGTTGGATCCCCTACGGGAGTGTTTGACTCCAGGCCCCCCTCACAGGCCAGGTTTGCAGGATATGTGAAGCACAGCACAGGTGTTGTGATTTGATGCTCAGTGATTGCAGGATTCAGTCTGCATTTCCCCAAGGTGATCCTTAAAACCTGACCTGTTAGAGGGTCCGGGAGGAGCAGGGCTGGGAACCATTGACCGGGGGGGGGGGGGGGTTGCACCATGGCTTGTTCATCTTTTGAAGCTGTGGTCAGGTGGTGTAACGCACGCACATTGGCTTCTTGTAAGTTTTCTGTAAATGCAGGTAATTCGGCGGCACCTCTTCCAGTCAGCGAACATTTGGGCTTTTTTTTGTACTTCCCAAATCCGATTAAACTACGTAATTAAGTCACCCTGTCTCAGTCTCTAGGAGCCCTGTATATGTTGCCTTTATTGGCCGCTGTTATAGTACGAGTGCGCCCCCTAATGGATCAAGCCAGCAGTGACAGCATTTAAATAAAAAGGACATGCCAAGGAGTTTTGAACTTTCCAAATCTAGCATTGTCCCAATTTACATGATTTGCTCCTCGTTAATCTGATTTAAAAGGGAACCAGTAGAAGATATTTTTTTACTAAACCTTTGCTGTCCCTTTTTCCAGTCATCTCTGCATCAGACCATGTCACTTTCCATCACTCGCAGAGGTAGTCCTACCTGTTGTATGTATATTTGTTCCCTCACCCATTGTACAGCGCTATGAAACTTGTTGGCGCTTTATAAATACTCCTAGTCCAGGAGTGGAATACATACCTAGAACGGGGGTCAGCAACCTTGGCTCCCACATGTTTTGGAACTACATTTTCTATTTGGCACATCCAAAATAACAACTAGCTGAGCTTTATGGGAGATGTAGTTCCAAACTATCTGGGACGGGCTGACACCCCCCCCCCCCCCGACCTAGGAGGAGACAATGCTTGACTGACAGCCTTCGAAACCTTCAGTTTGGGACAGGGCTAGTCAACGTGAGCACCCAAAATCAGTGATGTCAAACCTTGAAACCCAGATGTTTCTGGACTACATCTCCCATGATACTCAACCAGCCTAGAGTGTGAGTAAGCATCATGGGACATGTAGTTCCAAAACATAAGGTTTGCCTAGGCACGCCACCACGGGCCCAGATAGTGTCCCTTTACAAGACGAGTCCACGGACTTCTCCCTCCGGCTATAGGTCGCATACACTTTAGCAGCCATGTCCCTGATCAGAACATTTCTGCTGCGCGCCGCTACACAAGTCGCATTATTTCAGGGACTCTTCAGGATCGATTCCTTAGACATGTGAGAAGCAAGGGCTTGGCGGTCTAGGAAAGCGCATGCATTTTAGGTGAGGATGGAGTTTGTAATTGCATGTAAAATGGTATAAAGTTAGTTTTTTTCCCCCATTTTGATTTTGTGGATCCCCCCAATGAGGAAGCATTTACCAAAATGCTCAGTGATTGCAGGATTCAGTCTGCATTTCCTGTAAGCCTTAAAACCTGTCCTGTTATAGGGCCCCGAAGACAGGCTTGGGAAGCACTGAACAGCGTTCACTTACCTTGCACAAACACATTCAGCAGCTCTGCTGCCAGAGCCAGCGCGTCCGCCCCGACTGGAGAGAGGAAGAAGAAAGACCCATTATACATAAAGCATCGCTATTAGGATTTCTGCAGCTCCCCAATATTGGGGGGGGGGGGGTACACAAAGACCACCCCCCCAATCTATGAATTTACAAAGGAGACTGGAAACAGTAAATTCTCACACCAGATATAAAACACGTAAAGGGGATTCCAGAAAAAAAAAAAAAAAACACAGGAGGGGCTTTATTTTGACAGGATATGTTGATTATTTTACCAGTGCATCATGGGAAGTGTGGTACAAATCTGGGATGGATGCAGTTTCCAACATCCGGATAGAGACCAGCTCTGCCTTACCTAACGGCAGCAAGAGTGATCCATCAAGGTCTCTACTGCCGCTTGAAACTCTGCACTTTGGTGGGTCAAAGTGGTGTGCTGCCGCCGCCACCACCACCAGTGCTAACCGCTGTGGTGCCGCCGCCACCACCACCAGTGCTAACCGCTGTGGTGCCGCCGCCACCACCACCAGTGCTAACCGCTGTGGTGCCGCCGCCACCACCACCAGTGCTAACCGCTGTGGTGCCGCCACCAACCACCAGTGCTAACCGCTGTGGTGCCGCCACCACCACCAGTGCTAACCGCTGTGGTGCTACCACCACCAGTGCTAACCGCTGTGGTGCTACCACCACCAGTGCTAACCGCTGTGGTGCTACCACCACCAGTGCTAACCGCTGTGGTGCCGCCACCACCAGTGCTAACCGCTGTGGTGCCGCCACCGCCAGTGCTAACCGCTGTGGTGCCGCCACCGCCAGTGCTAACCGCTGTGGTGCCGCCACCGCCAGTGCTAACCGCTGTGGTGCCGCCACCGCCAGTGCTAACCGCTGTGGTGCCGCCGCCAACCACCAGTGCTAACCGCTGTGGTGCCACCACCACCAGTGCTAACCGCTGTGGTGCCACCACCACCAGTGCTAACCGCTGTGGTGCCGCCGCCAGTGCTAACCGCTGTGGTGCCGCCGCCACCAGTGCTAACCGCTGTGGTGCCGCCGCCACCACCACCAGTGCTAACCGCTGTGGTGCCGCCGCCACCACCACCAATGCTAACCGCTGTGGTGCCACCGCCACCCACCACCAGTGCTAACCGCTGTGGTGCTACCACCACCAGTGCTAACCGCTGTGTAGGTGCTACCACCACCACCACCAGTGATCTACACCGCTGTGGTGCCTACCACCACCACCACCAGTGCTAACCTCTGTGTGACCACCAGTTGTGGTGCTACCACCACCAGTGCTAACCGCTGTGGTGCTACCACCACCACCACCAGTGCTAACCGCTGTGGTGCTACCACCACCACCACCAGTGCTAACCGCTGTGGTGCTACCACCACCCGGTACACAAAGAGTCTGGTCTGAAATAAATTGCATCAGATGTGTGCATTTAAAGCACCCCCTGCTAGACCAAATTAAACCAGACCATGGGGTGAAAGGAGCTGCATAATGTGACTAAAATATGCTGTATACTCCACCATAATGGAGTATATGCTGGAGCATTGCATGAGGAGAAAGAAAACAAGACTAGACAGTAGGTGCCAGAATTTTATAGTGTGAGACTCGCACACATTTGTGTTATTAGTTCTATAACTTACCTAAGAGCCTGTATAGCACTGAACATTCATTGACTTGCCAACCCTACCAGGAGATTCAGAACTACATATCCCATGATGCTCAGCCTATTAAAGACTAGGGAAAACTGAAGGAGATTCAGGCCAGGAGATGGTCGCCATTCTGAGCCAGGCGGCCATCTTGTTCAGAATATTGGTTCACTTGAGTATAACTAGATAGATATCGGTTGAAATTAGAAGGAGGTTTACATAGAGTTTTAGGAATGTGTTAGATTAGCAGAGAAGCAATTAAAATAGGGAAGATCTGGGCTGTTCCTGGCACGGAGAGACAGGATGAGGGATGGATACATGAAGGTCACAGAGGCCTGCAGCTGGGACAACGAGGAGTGAGAAGACCAGACCAGGCCTTATCTAAACAAGCCTGAGGGGAGGTGGGAACAGGCAGGATCCCGGGTAGTAGCAAATCATTTACTGTCAAACTAATATGAAGCTTGCCAATTGATGACCAATGAATGGAATGTCTTTGTATTAGATTAAGGGAGGTACGGACCCACGTGGGGTGGAATAGTGTCACCGGGAGGTGGGCTAATTGGGATGTACCGAATTATGTATTTGGGGTAGAAGATCTCATGTCACGGGGAAATCGGGGCTCAGTCTTTGCGATTCAATCCTGTCTGAGCATCTGTGATATCAAAATAAAGTTTGCCTTTCCTGAAGAGACTCGTGTCCAGACAGTCCTTGTTCGTGTCGGCCTCGTCCCGAGTGAACCAAGTGGATTCCGGTTACAAAACCACAGACGACAATTGACAGTGACGTGAATCTTACCTCTCACATCTTTAAGATACAGTTGGAACAGCTTGGAAACAAGTTCCTGCAACGGAAAACTGAGTGAAATCAAAAAAAGGTCCACGACGCATAAGGGGTGTATTACAGAGCTGCACGGCAATACAACTCACAATAATGTGCAGTGTGTACGAGTATATCACAGCAATAACAAAATCAGTAACGTGAAGTTATACAGGGTTAGTCAGAGAGCGTGAAAAGCAGGAGAATGACAAATTCTAGGTCAAAATAGCCAAACCAGAAAAATGATCACTTTCCAAATCGGCTATTTTGACCTAGAATTTTTCATTCTCCAGTCATTCTCCTGCTTTTCACGCTCTCTGAATAACCCTGATAGAGCTGGCGCTTCGATATGGTGGCACATGATGGCACACAGCCAACCCCACATGCATAGCCATATAAAAACCACAGGTCATGGAAGGTGAAAATACACTTTTTGCCCGTGTTACCCAGATTACTTAGGTCCTGCTCCAGTTTTGCAGAGTGTGCCAGGCATAGGAGACCAAATGCACAAAGTGCAAAAAGAGTGCCGAAGACCCAATAAATTCATTAAACCAAAACACTCTAAAAAAACAACTACAAAGATGGAAGTGAGTAGGTCGAGTATGGAGGGAGCGGCACCTCAGAGGGGGGGGGGGGGACACAACAAAACCTGTCTAAATACCTTGGCGGTTCGAGCCGCCTACGCACTTCTATTCCTAGAACATAAACCAAGCCAGGGATGTCCGCCCAGTAACCTCCACAGAAGTGTGACAGTTAGAAAAATAGAACGCCACGCGTTTCGCCCGCTACGGGCTTAATCCTGAGCTGTAGTGTCCCAATGCGAGGTAGAACATATATACCGTAAAAAAAAAAAAATAAGCAAACGCCTGAAAAGAGGTAGACCTCAGAAAATAATAGTACAGTGTGTGTACCGGATGAATAGACGCTTCCGGTACCATTATTTTCTGAGGTCTACCACCTCTTTTCAGGCATTTGATTATTTATTTTTTTATGGTATATATGTTCTACCTCGCATTGGGACACTACAGCTCAGGATTAAGCCCGTGGCGGGCGAAACGCGTCGAACTGTCACTTCTGCGGAGGTTACTGGGCGGACATCCCTGGCTTGGTTTAGGTTATAGGATTAGAGGTGGGTAGGCGGCTCGAACCGCCGAGTTATTTAGACAGGTTTTGTGGTGACCTCCCCCCCTCAATGATCATCAATAGCCAGTGTGGATTCCTAGGAGGTGCCGCTCCTTCCATACTCGACCTACCTCACTTCTATCTTTATTAAACCAAAACCCACTAATTAAAGTTATTGTGTGCGACACTCTTTTGGCACTTTGTGCATTTGGTCTCGTATATTATTGTTGGGTCAAGACCATGTTGAGTCGATTTAATTTTTCGGCGATTTTGTTCTGTGTTGTGCCAGACATAGGTTTTTCTTCTGAACGCACCATGTGAGACGTGGTTCAAACAAGATCTACCTGGACGTGACTTATGGCATCAGCCGCGTTTTACATGCTACACTCAAGATGGATTAGATCAGGGTTCAGCAACCTTGGCTCCCTGATGTTTTGGGAACTACATCTCCCATTAGGCCGACTGAGCCACGTGGGAAATGATGTTTTAGGAACTACATTTCCCACGTGGCTCAGTCGGCCTAATGGGTGACTGAGCATCGTGGGAGATGTAGTTCCCAAAACATCAGGGAGCCAAGGCTGCTGACCCCTGGATTAGGAGTGTACATGGAATGTAGTCCCCCCCATGCTTTTACTTGGTCCGCACCGGTCTAACTCCTAGTTTGTACGAAGGATATAAATCCAGATGGTGGGAAAAAAAAACTTTTACTAAATTTTAATTATATTAAACGTTTCTGACTTTCATCCTCTGGACACCGACGAACGCGCCTGCTGGACACCTCATCCCAAAAAACTGAAGAAGTCAACGCAGGGATTTATCCAGAAGGCAGAGCACATTCTCTTGGGTCAAGAGGGAGAAGCAGGCCAGCTTGGGCTGGGAGATCAGCTGTGGTTTCCTGGCCACATCAGTATTTGCAGGGACCAATGGAAAGTGCTGGCCTGCAACATGTATAAACCATATGCTGCAGAAAGCAACACAGTGTAGGTTACTTTAGAAGAAAAAAACAGAAGTCCCAGAATGCACCTGCTAGTACTTGTATGGGGGTGGGAGAGATTAAATACTTCCTGCTATGATGCAGCCAAGACAAACGGTCTGGGTCACACCAAGTGATGGGGGGGGGGCAAACCCTTCAAAAGAACACCCACACACAGGGCCCTGGTGCCTTCAGCGCTCAGTGGGGCCTTCAAAAGCCAAAGTTGATAGAAAACGTGGCCTGTATGCGCCCTTAAACACACGGCCAGGAAGCAGAATGGGCTCAAACACTTGCCTTTCGGAACCCGGTAGGTTCATCTTCCCGCTCCATCTTGCCTGTCACCCGCTCTGGAAATCCGACCAATCGCATGCCCCGCCACTGAGTGTCCCCATCCAATCAGAATGGCCGCCTTCAGCGGTTTCTGACATTTTGTAACTAACCTCATAAACCACGCCTTGCTTGACGTCGGCCTAAACACCGGAGACAGACGTCGTTCTCTCCAGTGTCAATTTATGGTGTAAATAGAGTCGGCCATTTTCCTGGAGTCCAGTTACAAACTGCTCCAATGTAAGTGAAAGCGGAGACACTGAAAGAAACTCGTTTGTGTTGGCACTCGCTGTGGCATGCTGGGAATTAAGTTGATATCTATTTTCCCAACATGCCCCTCTCTTCCTGGTTACGGTCTCTGTGTATTATGAGAGTTATTAACGGCGACAAAATCATCTCCTCTCGCTTTGTGCAGCCGGGATACAGCTTCCAGGTATTTAATCCTGGATCTGTGTACACTGTGTGTCCAGCACCGGCTGCCTCCACTATACACTGTGTGTCCTGCACCAGCTTCTCCACTATACACCGCACTGTGTGTCTAGCACCGGCTTCCTCCACCATACACCGCACTGTGTGTCCTGCACCGGCTACCTCCACTATACACCGCACTGTGTGTCCTGCACCGGCTACCACCACTATACACCGCACTGCGTGTCCTGCACCGGCTCCCTCCACTATACACTAGGTATCCTGCACCAGCCTCCTCCACTATACACCGCACTGTGTGTCCAGCACCAGCTACCTCCACTATACACTGTGTATCCTGCACCAGCTTCCTCCACTATACACCGCACTGTGTGTCCAGCACCGGCTCCCTCCACTATACACCGCACTGTGTGTCCAGCACCGGCTCCCTCCACTATACACCGCACTGTGTGTCCAGCACCGGCTTCCTCCACCATACACCGCACTGTGTGTCCTGCACCGGCTACCTCCACTATACACCGCACTGCGTGTCCTGCACCGGCTTTCTCCACTATACACTGTGTATCCTGCACCAGCTCCCTCCACTATACACCGCACTGTGTGTCCAGCACCGGCTCCCTCCACTATACACTGTGTGTCCTGCACCAGCCCCCTCCGCTATACACCGCACTGTGTGTCCAGCACCGGCTCCCTCCGCTATACACCGCACTGTGTGTCCAGCACCGGCCCCCTCCGCTATACACCGCACTGTGTCCTGCACCGGCCCCCTCCGCTATACACCGCACTGTGTGTCCTGCACCGGCTCCCTCCACTATACACCGCGCTGTGTGTCCAGCACCGGCTACCTCCACTATACACCGCGCTGTGTGTCCAGCACCGGCTACCTCCACTATACACCGCGCTGTGTGTCCAGCACCGGCTTCCTCCACTATACACCGCGCTGTGTGTCCAGCACCGGCTCCCTCCACTATACACCGCACTGTGTGTCCAGCACCGGCTCCCTCCACTATACACCGCACTGTGTGTCCAGCACCGGCTCCCTCCACTATACACCGCACTGTGTGTCCAGCACCGGCTCCCTCCACTATACACCGCACTGCGTGTCCTGCGCCAGCTTCTCTACTATACACCGCACTGCGTGTCCTGCGCCAGCTTCTCTACTATACACCGCACTGCGTGTCCTGCGCCAGCTCCTCTGCTATACACCGCACTGCGTGTCCTGCGCCAGCTCCTCTGCTATACACCGCACTGCGTGTCCTGCGCCAGCTTCTCTGCTATACACCGCACTGCGTGTCCTGCGCCAGCTCCCTCCGCTATACACCGCACTGCGTGTCCTGCGCCAGCTTCTCTACTATACACCGCACTGCGTGTCCTGCGCCAGCTTCTCTACTATACACCGCACTGCGTGTCCTGCACCAGCCTCTCTACTATACACCGCACTGCGTGTCCTGCGCCAGCTTCTCTACTATACACCGCACTGCGTGTCCTGCGCCAGCTTCTCTACTATACACCGCACTGCGTGTCCTGCGCCAGCTTCTCTACTATACACCGCACTGCGTGTCCTGCGCCAGCTTCTCTACTATACACCGCACTGCGTGTCCTGCACCAACTCCTCCACTATACCCTGCACTGTGTGTCCCTACTATACCCGTCATTGTGTGTTCCGTTCCTCTCTGCATCCTCCCGCTTTATTTCCTGCTCTTGATATTGTGGGCGACTAGCCTGAATCCCCTTCTCTCCATGTGTCTCGCGTAGATGTGGACACTTAGCGTCTCCTGCTAGGACTCCCTGACCGGAACCATGGACGATCTGAAAAGGTCCTACATGCGACGGTGCCAGGAGAGGGGATCGGAGCCTCAGGAGGCCGTGCTGAGGCAACTGCAGGACACAAAAGAGTCTGCAGGACGAGGGAGGCTGAACCTCTCTGCTCAGAGCCTCTCTGTGGAGTCATGCGAGGTCCTGGGGGTCCTGTTTCAGAACGATGTGACCTTCACCCACGTAGACCTGAGTGACTGCATGCTGAGCGAGGAGGGTAGGTGCACCAGCGACCCAAATGTGATCGAGGGGTTGTAATACAGCTCAATGAATAGAAGCCACAATGTCTTCTTCTACGGTAAAGCGTGATGGCTAACCTTCATAAAACACCAGCATACTCAGCAGCGCAGTATGATGGATATGCATGCAACCTGAACAAGAGATCCAATGAAGCTGACGGTCTAAAAATGCACCGCTGTATTACCCCCTCCCCCCAACTGTCCTGTTTCTCTGTTCCCCTGTCCCGGGGGGGGGGGGGGGTGTCACGCGTGCATTGTCTGCAGAGACACTGTCTGGGCATGCATTAGCTACACCAGTTTTAGGAATTTTTGCTGTGGCCAGGAATTTCAGCATCACCCATGACTCAGCTTGGTCACCATCCCACCATGAACCTGTCCATGTCCTCTGACCCAACGTCGGCCGCATGCCAGACCTTTCTTGTCACTGCGCAATGCCCTGCCTGGGTCTTGATACCATCCAGTGTCTCCGTATCTCCGGTCTCATGTTATGTTCTGTTTTTGTCAGGAGCCAAACTCCTCCTTCAGGGCTTCTGCAACAACTCCACAATAAAGGTCCTGGACCTCAAGGTGAGCAGCCAGTAATTCCGATTTCAGCAAAGTGCCAGCTCGATGGACTCGACGTGACTCTGTCATATCTTCACAGGGTAATAATCTGCGAGCAGAGGGCGCCGAGGCCTTGGGGAAACTCCTGAGACACAACTCATCTCTGACCAGGTGCCTGATTAATGTATCTGCCCAGACTGGACTTTCTAATGTCTGTCTGTCTACTGCTCTCTCTGCTTTGCAATGACTGTCTCTGTCTGCACTACCTGTCTTGACGAGCTGTCTGTCGGCCCTACCTCTCTGTCTTGACGAGCTGTCTGTCGGCCCTACCTCTCTGTCTTGAGCTGTTCTTTCAGCACTACCTCTCTGTCTTGACGAGCTGTCTGTCGGCCCTACCTCTCTGTCTTGAGCTGTTCTTTCGGCACTACCTCTCTGTCTTGACGAGCTGTCTGTCGGCACTACCTCTCTGTCTTGACGAGCTGTCTGTCGGCCCTACCTCTCTGTCTTGACGAGCTGTTCTTTCGGCACTACCTCTCTGTCTTGAGCTGTTCTTTCGGCACTACCTCTCTGTCTTGAGCTGTTCTTTCGGCACTACCTCTCTGTCTTGACGAGCTGTCTGTCGGCCCTACCTCTCTGTCTTGACGAGCTGTCTGTCGGCACTACCTCTCTGTCTTGACGAGCTGTCTGTCGGCACTACCTCTCTGTCTTGACGAGCTGTCTGTCGGCACTACCTCTCTGTCTTGACGAGCTGTCTGTCGGCACTACCTCTCTGTCTTGACGAGCTGTCTGTCGGCACTACCTCTCTGTCTTGACGAGCTGTCTGTCGGCACTACCTCTCTGTCTTGACGAGCTGTCTGTCGGCACTACCTCTCTGTCTTGACGAGCTGTCTGTCGGCACTACCTCTCTGTCTTGACGAGCTGTCTGTCGGCACTACCTCTCTGTCTTGACGAGCTGTCTGTCGGCACTACCTCTCTGTCTTGACGAGCTGTCTGTCGGCACTACCTCTCTGTCTTGACGAGCTGTCTGTCGGCACTACCTCTCTGTCTTGACGAGCTGTCTGTCGGCACTACCTCTCTGTCTTGACGAGCTGTCTGTCGGCACTACCTCTCTGTCTTGACGAGCTGCTGTCTGTCGGCACTACCTCTCTGTCTTGACGAGCTGTCTGTCGCACTACCTCTCTGTCTTGACGAGCTGTCTGTCGGCACTACCTCTCTGTCTTGACGAGCTGTCTGTCGGCACTACGCTCTCTGTCTTGACGAGCTGTCTGTCGGCACTACTCTCTGTCTTGACGAGCTGTCTGTCGGCATACCTCTCTGTCTTGACGAGCTGTCTGTCGGCACTAGCTCTCTGTCTTGACGAGCGGTCTGTCGGCACTAGCTCTCTGTCTTGACGAGCTGTCTGTCGGCACTACCTCTCTGTCTTGACGAGCGGTCTGTCGGCACTACCTCTCTGTCTTGACGAGCGGTCTGTCGGCACTACCTCTCTGTCATAAGTGTAGTGTGGTCTGTGTGGCCCTACCTTCCTCCCTCTGTGTTGTCTGTCTTGTCCAGGGGTCAGCAGCTTTTGGCCCTCCAGATGTTTTGGAACTACATGTTCCATGAATACAAACACAAACCCCATCCAACTCAGCAGGGAAAAAAGAACTACAAGTGTTAACCAAATGAGTACCGGGAGTGCCTCACCTGAGACTTGCAGGGCTTAACCCTTAAGGATAATGAAAAACCTATGGATCATAGATCCAAAAATACAAGTGAGGGAAAAATGCAGGAAAATCTATAAAATAAAGAATATATTGAATTTTATTAACACCGAACCATCAGATATAATATAGATTTTTGTTGTACTGTTTTTTTCGTATGTGTATACAATGCACAAGGCCTGAGCACAAAGACCATGAATAAAAGCCTACATCAATGTGGAAGCAAACCGTAGATTAACACCCTGCTAGAAAGATACCAGAGCATGATGTATACCTGTCTGGAGCCTGACAAGACTTTCAAAAGGGGGGGGGGGGATATATTTTGCAAACTCAATAGATGAGAAGAGAAAGGAGATCTAGAAACTCAGTCACATATTCAGTATGCTGCATGATCAGGAATACATGTGAGTGAGTTACACTACGCACGAGCCGGTTGTCTGAATTAGCACAACAAGGCAAGTGCAGTAACTGATGGTAAGAGGTATCAATGCTGGTCAAAAAGCAACCTGCAGCAGTGACTACGTGATACAGACAGCCCAGACAGGCTAAAAATACAAATATAGAGCGCCCAAATGGGACAGATCCCCGGCAGGCAAATGCATCAAAATTAGCATATGTCACGGCCCTGGCCTAGCATATGTACAGAAATGTGGGTGTGAGCCCAAGATGCGGTAGTTATAGCAGAAGGCAGGATACAAGGTAACAGGGTTTATTCGGGAATACAAATAAACAGACTAGGAATATAAACAATGGATACATATAACAGAAATCAGGCGCAGGTACAATGGGAGCAGGCAAAAGAGTGGTCAGGATATGCAAGGGTCTGATACACAGGTAATAGGAATATAACAGAGGGGTACAGGGGGGCAAGGAGGATACCAGTAATGAATGTCTATTGATCAAGAGCAGGAGGGGTTCCAGGCAAGGATCTATGAGGCAGGTCTGCACTAGCTAAGCTAGGAAACTGGGATAAGGGGCGTAGCTTCCTCTTAGGCAGGATCCATCGGGCTGGATAAAGTGCAGGTGATGTATTAGGTTCAGAATGCAAATCAGATCAGAGTCCAGAAATTAGCATAGGGAAACCTAAAGTCCTGGAATCTGCATAGGTCATGCAGAACATGGCAAAAAAGGAAAACAAAGGGGGCGCCAGAGGCTCTGGGGGTTCGGCACCGTGACCGCATAACACCCACATCGGTAAGGTCAGGCTCTGTAATCAAATATAGGGGGACCAAAATTGCGAAGAACACATCCAACGGGCGTTTCGCGTAGGTATGCTCCTCAGGGACGATGAGTTTGCAAAATATATCCCCCCCCCTCCCCCCTTTTGAAAGTCTTGTCAGTCTCCAGACAGGTATACATCATGCTCTGGTATCTTTCTAGCAGGGTGTTAATCTACGGTTTTCTTCCACATTGATGTAGGCTTTAAGGCTGGGGTCAGACCAGCGCACTTTTAACGTGCGTTCTGGCGCACATAATTACGGCCGCACTAGCAGCAGATGACGGGCAATGACGGCCAATATACGATGTACGGCCGCACAAAAGTCCGGCCGTGCAACGCAAGTGGAATTTGAACGCATTTTTCTGAGAACGCTGAACCGCTAGTACTGACGTACTGAGTGCGCAGCTGCGGCATAGCGGCGTGTGTGCGTGATTAGGAGACGTCAGACGCTGCTAATGTCCGGCCTACATAATGTCCAGACGCAAAAAGACTTTTATTGACGATCCGTACAAAATCACGCCCGAAAATGCGCGTCGTCTGACCGTTTTTGCGCATTCCGTGAAAAAATACGTCAATGCGTTTGGACACACTTTTTCACGTTCGCGGGGAAAAATGCTTTCGTCTGACCCTAGCCTTATTCATGGTCTTTGTGCTCAGGCCTTGTGCATTGTATACACATAGATTTTTGTTGCACTGTGTTTTTTCGTATGTTATATCTGATGTTTCTGTGTTAAGAAAATTCAATATATTCTTTATTTTATTGATTTTTTTTTTTTTTTTTTTTTTTCCTACATTTTTCCTCACTTGTATTTTTGGATCTATGTTCCATGATGCTCAGCCACTCATTACCTCTGCTGAGTTTTATGGTAAACGTAGTTTCAAAACATCTGCTGAGCCCTGGTTTAGATGATACCATATGATGGGGTTTTGTTCCGTTCTGCATGACGCCATTTTTCTGTTTGACAGCTTTCTCCTCTTCTTCCCTCAGCCTGACACTGGAGTGGAATAGCCTGGGCATGTTAGAAGATGCTTTTTCCATGCTCTGTGACGGTCTTTCCTTCAATCAAACTTTACAGAAACTGGATCTGCGCAACAACCAGATCAGCCACACAGGAGCGGAAGAGCTTGCCCTGGCGCTGAAACGCAACGTCACATTACAGGAGCTCGGTAAAGCATTGTCTGTCGGCTCTCCGTAGGGTGGGTGGTGGTGGACTTGACCGTAGGATAATTAATCATTCGTTAGTGGAAGGTTCTTCAGTAGGGAGAAACTAACTGCTTCCCAGATGGCCGACTTCTTCTCCTTTCCTAGTTACCCAGGGTCTATGAAGGATATTCCATGATCCCTTGCTCCTCCTGGGTTCATGAGACATATCGTCACTGTTAGGCTAGTCAGATTAGAGTTGACCTTGATGGAAAGCAAGTGAAGGACTAAAGCATAACGAGGTGGCTGAGGGTCTGATCTTGCTCATTAAATGCTTTGTATCATTGTACATTGTGCTGTGTCTTACAGATCTGCGGTGGAATAACATTGGTCTCCTCGGGGGCAGGGCCATGCTGAGCTGCATGGAAACCAACCGAAGTCTACTGAAGCTGGAACTGTCTGGGAACAATATCCCCAGCGATGTCCTGAAGGCGATCGGTAAGAGATTCGAGGCTTGGGACTCTCCGGGGGTGAAATCATGGGCTTGGTTTGTGTCAGAAATTGCTATCCCAGGAGCAGTACCCAAAATCTACCAAATTAGGAGTGTTTATCTGAAATGTTCACTTACCTTTAGTGCTCCTGATGTTTGTGTACTACATTACCCATGATGCTAGAGACTGGGAAAGACAGCTTCCAGTTGTAAGTGCTGTGACCGTGTCTCTTTGTCTTTGTGTAATAGAACAGGCTGTAGAACACAACCAAGAGAGACAGATGATGAAGAGAGACAATGTGAGCCAGAGGCAGATCCTCACGAAGGAAGTCCAGAGTCTGAAGCAAGAGAAGAACAAGCAGGTGAGATCCTTTTTTTTTTTTTCTCTAGAAGATCTTGTCTTGATCGGTTTCTCCAGGAGGCCGCGCCTCGGGAACTGGAGCCGTCTTTCCAGGAGGCCGCGCCTCGGGAACTGGAGCCGTCTTTCCAGGAGGCCGCGCCTCGGAACTGGAGCCGTCTCTCCAGGAGGCCGCGCCTCGGGAACTGGAGCCGTCTCTCTAGGAGGCCGCGCCTCGGGAACTGGAGCCGTCTCTCCAGGAGGCCGCGCCTCGGGAACTGGAGCCGTCTCTCCAGGAGCCGCGCCTCGGGAACTGGAGCCGTCTCTCCAGGAGGCCGCGCCTCGGGAACTGGAGCCGTCTCTCCAGGAGGCCGCGCCTCGGGAACTGGAGCCGTCTCTCCAGGAGGCCGCGCCTCGGGAACTGGAGCCGTCTCTCCAGGAGGCCGCGCCTCGGGAACTGGAGCCGTCTTTCCAGGAGGCCGCGCTTCGGGAACTGGAGCAGTCTCTCCAGGAGGCCGCGCCTCGGGAACTGGAGCAGTCTCTCCAGGAGGCCGCGCCTCGGGAACTGGAGCCGTCTCTCCAGGAGGCCGCGCCTTTTTAGAACCATCTTCTACAACATGCCTCAAGCTCTGGACCTTGTCTGTTCTTTCTTTCAGTTCCTAGGTCTGATGGAAACCATTGACCAGCAGAGGGAGGAAATGACCCGCGGCAGCAGGTACGTCTCAGAGTAGAGGAATGATGGGATAGATGGTGGAGCGAGATGTTTTCTCACTATTTTTTTTTGTTGTTGTTGGACCAGAACCACCACTCTGCGACTGGGAAAGCTGCAAGAAGCCCTGGAGGACAGAAAATCGGTGGTGAACTCCCTAACTTCCAAGTAAGGACTTCTCTCGGTCTTACTCTGAGGACATTGCTTTGAGGACCATTCGCTGACATCGTTTCATTGTGCAGGTTACAGATGACAGAAGCTAATCTGGCTTTATCGCAGCAGAAGGCACAAGATCTGGGGGAACTCCTGAGCCACGCAAAGAGGACAAGCACTACTATGAGGGAGAAGCAAGCCAAGGAGCTGAGGAAGGAAAAAGAGGTCTGGACAAGGGAGAGGGATCTGAGATCTGTGCTTGGTACTTGCCCAGGCATAAGGGGACACTCCAGGCTGGGGGTCATCACTCCTTTTTGAGAACATTAAACAGAAATGCTGCAAATCCCCTGGTCAGGAAGTGGCTGAGATCTCTTAACCATAGAGCTGACCACGTGCTACACGTTTGTGACCAGAAGGTAGAAAGATTTCTGGGCTGTTTTTAGAGTGTGGAGAGTTGCAGGGATGATAGTGATGTGTTAGATCTAGTTCAGGGGTCAACAACCTTGGACCTCCTTACGTTTTGGAACTACATTTCCCAAGAGGCTTAGACAATCCTAGAGTGGCAGAGCATCAAGGGACGTGTAGTTCCAGAACATCTGTAGGGCCAAGATCGCTGTTGCCCGATCTAGGGAAATAATGACTTGCCTAGGCCACCCAAATGTTTTAGAACTACATGTCCCATGATGCTCGGCCAGTCAGCCCAAAGTGTCTTAATCCTTAGAGTCACTATCCCTAGTCCAGGGCCCGGCATCGTCCCACGCAGCAGATGCCATGTTGAATAAGGTGGCATTAACACATTTCTCCGTCCTCGCTGAAGATCTAACTGCAATGTTTTGGTGACAGGAATCGGCGTCACGGGAAGCGAAACTCAGACAGGAATTGTCCGCGGCAAATGAGAAACACCTGTATTATCGCAGTAAGGTAAGCACGTCTGATCAGAATAAAATCAAGGAAGTCTTTATTGGTGTCTCGGTGCACAATTATAGAATTTAGCTAAGTTATGACAAATAAGTTAGAATTTTAATAAAGGACTCAGAGGCGAGTATTGCAATCTCTTTCTTGCTTTTTAATATAGCAGCAAACAGAAATGTCGAAAATAAACATTAGACATTTAAAGAAACACTTTGCTAACAATGGACCAGTCTAACCCCCCTTTCCCCAGTGAGTCAGTCCAAAGTCCATAAGTAGATCCCTGTTCCCGCCTTTTCTCCCTCTTTTTTTGCCAACAACGATAACCAGGCGAAGAGGTGAAGAAATATGATCCAGCCGGAAGTCAGAAGAGCAGGAACTGCCAACAGATGGATCTCAACATCTCACCGAGCTGAAATAAAAGGAAGAGTGAGATACCAGCGTGACAACGCGAAAGCGCACTCAAACCATAAGTCCGCCCTGGGAGGGCAGGGTGGGCAATACTCGCCTCTGAGTCCTTTATTAAAATTCTAACTTATCGTCATAACTTAGCTAAATTCTATAATTTTAATACAAGGACTCAGAGGCTCCTATTGCAAGTTCAAAGCTGGTCCATAAGAGCGGACGACCAGTGAACAATCGGCTTGAAATAGAAAGTACGGAAGGTGGTCTCTCTAGACCAATCAGCCGACTTGAGTAAATCCTCCAACGACAACCCGCAGATATCGCGGCAGACGCAGTCGCACTACGAACGAGTGAGCCCCAAATCTAGACACATCCACCCCCGCTAGCGCCAACAACCATTTAAGCCAACGCGCCAGAGTAGTGGAGCCGACCGCAGCATGCGGCGAGCGAAAAGAAATAAAAAGGGGTGCCACACTATCCGATCGCAGCGACATCGTACGTGATTCATACTCTTGTAAACAGTTTACAGGACATAGGGCCGGTTGAGAAGGAAGCGCCGGATAAAACACAGATTTTATAGACGTCTTAGTCCTACGAGAGACATCAAACCTGACCCCTTCCGGGACAAAAGATCTAACCTGAAAGTCCAACGCCCGGACATCCCCCACTCTCTTACACGAGATGAGACAGAGAAGGGCCAAAAGTTTAGCCGAAAGTTGTCTCAACGATAATTGTTGATTAGAGGGCCATTTGTTCAAGAAATTGAGCAGAATCGCCACATCCCAAGTGTCTGAATACCGAGGGAGCGGAGGTCTTGAACCCGAATGCCTCTCAGTAAACGACAGACAAGGGATGTTTGCCCGGAACTGGAATCCCACATGATAGACCGACAAGGCCGACCGATAAACATTAATAGTTCGATAAGCCTTGCCGTCATCAAAACATTCCGAAAGAAAGTTTAAGATGACGGTAATAGGGGCTTGAAAGGGATCCAGATTCCGTGGCATACACCAACCAGACCACTGAGCCCAGGCGGAGTCATAACAGGACAGTGTGCCTGGAGCCCATGCGGCCCGTAGGAGGTCCTAGTCCGGCTCGAAACATTTCCGAACGTCCCTGGTTCCCCGAGACCAGGGAGGCTAGGACGCGACACGAGTCTCGTAGTAACAGTGGATGAGGAAGTCCCTGACCATCCAACAGCAGATCCTGACATCTCGGTAGTAACCGCGGGACATCCACCAGGAGCTCCAGAAACAGGGGAAACCATGGTTGGTTGGGCCAGAATGGGGCCACTAAAACCAACTCTGCCTCCTGCATCCGCACCTGGCGTAACGTCCGAGCCACCAACTGAAACGGAGGAAATGCATAATGACGATGTCCCCTCCAGTTCTGCAGGAACGCATCGGTGGCCAACGCCACTGGATCCGGACGCCAACTGTAGAAGTTGGGTACCCGGTTGTTCAGACGCGACGCAAAGAGGTCGATCTGAAACGGACCCCAAAGCTCTGTCACGACGGTAAAGATTGACGAGTTCAAACGCCAATCCCCGGAGTCCTCTGTGTGTCTCGAGCTCCAATCTGCGAGTAGATTCGAAACACCCGGTATGAATTGGGCTTGCACCGTGATCTGCCTTTTGAAAGCACCAATCCCAAAGCCGCGTTGCCATCACTGTCAGTAGGGAGGAACGAGGGCCCCCCAGGGCATTGATGTACTTCACGGCTGGGAAGTTGTCCATTCGAAGGAGAACGGACACCTGACCTGCTGACTTGAGAAAGCTCTGCATGGCAAACAGGCCCGCCAATAATTCCAGACCATTGATATGGTTGCGAGCTTCCTGTGGTGACCAAGGTCCCCCCGTTGTCAAGGTTCCTAACCTGGCCCCCCAACCTGACAGGCACGCGTCTATCGTCACCGTGGGAGGTGGTGATGTGATAGACCTGCCGATGCAGTACTGGAGGTTCTCGATCCACCAGAGGAGATCCTCTCGTGCTCCCCTCGAGAGTTGAACCCGATCTGAATAATCCCGACCCTCCCGTAGGAAATGGGCCATCAGGCGTTGGAGGGCCCGATAATGGAGAGGTGCTGGATGTACCGCCAATTTCGAGGCCCCCAATAGCCCTATCATGCGTGAGAGATCTCGCAAGGTCGGGGTGACGTTGTTGAGAAGCGCACGCACCTCCTTCAGTATAGACTTGCACTTGTGCGTTGGGAGTACCAGGGACATCGGTAAAGGTTGAACCGTGAATCCTAGAAATTCCAGGGATTGAACTGGATGGAGAATCGATTTTTCTGAGTTCACTAGAAAACCCAATTCCTGTAGCAGTGTTATCGTCTGCTGAATATGAATTTGCAGCAGCGCGGCGGATTCCGCCATCAGAAGGATGTCGTCCAGATAAATGATAAGGCGGACCCCTTGCGATCTGAGACGACATGTCACTGGCTTCAGAAGCTTGGTGAAGCACCAAGGCGCCGAAGAGAGTCCGAAAGGTAGGCAGCGGAAACGCCATGTGACGTCTTTCCATCTGAAACAAAGGAATCTCCTGGATTCCGTCGCCATAGGTACTGTTAAATAGGCATCCTTCAAATCCACCTTCGCTAACCAGTCCCCTTGTCGAAGAAGATCTTTTAACAGGTGCAAACCCTCCATCTGAAAGTGGTTGTAAATTACCGATAAATTCAGCTCTTTCAGATTGAGGACGGGTCGACTCCCCCCGCCTTTCTTGGGGACCAGAAATAAATTTCCTAAGAATCTCACTTCTTCCCTTGAGGACCGCTCTATGGCTCCTTTCTGAAGGAGATCTGCAATCTCTTCGTCCACCAGCACTCCCTCCTCCGCCGTGAAGATCAACGGCGGGGGAAAGGAGTGCTGAACGGGGGTCGAGATGAAATTTATGACAAAACCTTGTACCGTGTGTAACACCCATGTATCGGATGTGATCTTTTGCCATTGTTGAAGGCATTTGGATAAACGGCCCCCCACTTGTACATTCATGTGAAGAATCAGCGAGCGCAATACCTGGAGATCTGTACCGGAAGTTGCGTCCTCCTCGATAGCCTCTGAAGCCTCTGGTACGCCAGGGTCGGGAACGGGAGGGAAAGAAGTTTGAGACTCTTGTCTCAGATTGTGAGGCGTCATACGCCACTGAACGCTCTGTGAGGCGTCATCGACTAGCGTCACGGAGCCTGTGAATTGGCGGGAGAATCCTGCCCTTGCACGGCCGGCAGCGCGACCCCTGCCCCTGCCGGCCCGTGCAAAAACCCCCGCGGTGAACACCTTCTTTATGGAAGTAGTAACCTTCTCCATTGTAGTAAAGGCTCCGGTATATTCCGTCATGTCTCTTAGGAACCCAGGACCAAATAACATTCCTTGGGCCTTAACCCCAAGCTCATTATCTGCAACTGCCGCCAGTTGTGCATCCATTTTAAGCAAAATGCATTTGCGTCTCTCTGTAGCCAGAGCTGTATTTGTATTGCCTACGAAACTAATAGCTCTCTGGACCCAATTAGTAACTTCATAAGGGTCGAGCGTAGCGTCATTAATTTTAGCCTGTTCGGCCACATCTAATAATTTGGCTAAAGGACCTATCGTGTCTAGGAGTTTATCTGACAATTTTTGAAAGCCAGATCTATGCCTCTATTCTGAGACCATCCTTTTGTCTCCACAAATTTTATAAATTTTTTGTCCACCTCCGGGGTCAAGCATGTTTTCCTACTGTAGTAGGTCGGGGACACTCCGCTCTCATCCTGGATCTGGAAGTTTTATCGAGGGGTTTGCGCACACGCGCATCGATCCATGCCTCCACGTGTGGGGTGAGGGACCACTCTGTGGATCTAGGGTGAGATAAATCCTCAGGAGCGAACATGGGGTTTCCCATTGGGTCATAAATGGGCCCCTCTGTACCAGGCCCCTGTAAGGGCACCAAGGCTCTATCAGTAAACTCTTCGTCAGACGCGTAAACCTCTAACGCGTCTTCGCCACCTTCTTCTCCAGATAAAGGGGGATTATGTTGTCTACTGGAGGAAGGGTGGTCATTGGTATGAGAGTGGTCAGAGCGTTTACTACGCTTGGTCGAGTTTGATTCAATATGATGAGCTTTTTGTGTGAGCGCTTTCTTGGCGTGTGTGTCCCCGGCATTGAATCCCCGGGCAGTGATAAGGGGATGCCAGCCCCTCCAGCCTTGCGCTTATCTTTAGTATTTTCAGGCTGTTTCCCCATGGTTAGGGGAGAATCAGAGGGCCTCACTTCAGTGAGAGAATCGCCCAAATCTTTAACCGGGAGAACCGGTGTTGGATCCATTTTAGTCTCTAAAATAGCCTCTTTAAGGGACTGAGTAAAAGAATTAGAAAGGGCATTAACCGCTTTGAAAACTGCCGATTCTATTGAGGCTTGGATATGGGGCTCTAATGCTTTTTTGTGTGTGGGGTCAGAAGGGCCTGCGGCTCTGGAGCCTGTTACATTACCAGCCTTATCAGGTTTATTTCTGGGAGAGGAGCTGTCCTCCGATCCGGAGTCCCTTGTAGGGGACGAATCCATAGAGCTCCTGCGTGAGGTAGCTTTTGATAACGGCATCCTTGCGAGTGTGCGGTAACGCTGAAATGGAGGCGGGCAAAGCGCGCGAAATCTACCGCGCATGCGCCCCGCCCCCTAGTAACCGCCGCTATCGCTGACACGCTTACTGTAGCTAATTCAGTGGAAACAAATTAACAGGAATAACTGTGAAAATCCTCGCGATTACATTAAATAAAACTATACAAACAGCACCCCGGTCGCCTCGGTTAGAGCCAGACGACCGGGAGAGATACTATATACAATAATACTGGAGAAACAAAATTGTATACTTATCTTCTCCAGCAGCAAAAAAAGGGAGAAAAGGCGGGAACAGGGATCTACTTATGGACTTTGGACTGACTCACTGGGGAAGGGGGTTAGACTGGTCCATTGTTAGCAAAGTGTTTCTTTAAATGTCTAATGTTTTTTTCGACATTTCTGTTTGCTGCTATATTAAAAAGCAAGAAAGAGATTGCAATAGGAGCCTCTGAGTCCTTGTATTAAAATTACGACTTTAACGAGAAAGCCCTGCTGTGATTAATTTAGGTTGTCAGTGTTGTTTATTGGATCGTGTGACCGATTCCATTTAAGCACTGCGCGGCAACGGAAATCTAGAGTATCTGGCCGGTGACTCCTGATCCAATAGGACAGGGTCAAGGACCTCGGCCCTTCAGATGTTTTTGAACTACACCTCCCATGATGCTCAGCTGCTCATTAGCTTTGCTGAACCTCATGAGAACTGTAGTTCTAGCACATCTAGAGGGCCATGGTTGCTGACCCCTCTTGTAGGTCAAATGTGGGGCTAGCTAAGCTTCTCAGATGTTTAAAAACCTAGTGAGGTCGATGGTGACCCATATGGTGTTTGATTGTTCTATTGACTTAACCCTTTAGCCTCTCTTTATAGCCGTGTGTAGCACGGCACTAACAAGGCTTCTTGACGCTACACTAGGGCACGCATCAGCATGTGAGCAGCGTTTTGCAGATTACCTGACAACTCAGGCTGTCAACACAATACGTTTTGAGCTCTGTTCCCTGGATTTCACTTTTTTTTTTTTTTTCCTCGGTCGGATGCGCTCGTGTAGGTGGAGGAGTTGGAACGAAGGTGCAAAGCACAGCAGGAGCAACTGTTTGATCTGAAGCAAGAGCTGACAGACACGACGGCAGAACTGAAGCTGAGAGCAATGCAGGCTGAAGGTAAACGCTACTCAAGTTGGGAAAGCCTACACGTTTTTCATGACCGATATCAGGGGCCGGGCACAGCTCCCACCCCACATCACTCTGTGATTCGTCTCTCTCTGACGTTTTTCGTGCCACCATTTCGCTGTGCCCTGCGTCATGCCGCTCTATGCCTTGCTGCCGTTCTGCTCTGCCCAGCGTCGTGCCGCCACTCTGTTCTGCGTCATGCCGCTCTATGCCATGCCTTCTTGCTCTCTGCCTAGTGTCGTGCCGCCGCTCTGATCTCTGTCCCCCTTCATTTAAAGGTCTCTTACATTGACTCTTATCATTTATTTGACCTCTGACGCCATTTGTCCTTTCATAGAATATCTAGAAACGGAAAAGAAGAGATTCCGGCAGTCGAGAGATGAGGCTGCCATCTTGCACCAGAAGGAGGTGAGCTTATTTCTGATCATCATCTCCAGTCTCTGTGTGAAAGGGGTCATGGAAGTGATTCTGATCTCGTTTTGTGATGACAGGTGGATCACATGGCGCGACTCTTGGAGGACAGTGAGAAATCTGCCCAGGAACGGCTGCTTCGGCTGGAAGCCACAAAGCAAGGTCTAGAGGAGGTGAGGTGGGGTAAAATTGTGGGAGTCTATAGTGTGAATTTGTCTGTCCGTTCTTCCCAACTCCTCTTTTTATGTCTACACATAACTCAACCCCATTTATGGTATAAGCTGCTTGATTATTTCACACCGCAAAAGCATAACCTTACATTTGTCTACATTGAATTCCATCTTCCAATTGTCTGCCCAGCCCCTCTGGCTCCCAGCATGGTGCTAGATGTTGAATAATCAGGCTCTCCAAGTTGAAACCTCATTATTTTGGGCTCACTACAGATCGTGTCCTGTGTCTCTGTAGGAGCTGAATAGACTGAAGGTAACCTTGGCCAACGAGCGCATACAGACGGCAGAAGAAATCCAAAAAGTGCGAAGCGTGACACAGCTGGAGGAGGTGAGGGTCCTGGACTCCCTTGGACATTTACAAAAACTGCAGCCTTGCATATAAATAAATAATATGAATTGATTGTTGAAGACCTTATGACTTAATTCATTGATAGGCCTGAGTGGACACTGTGGTTCAGGGATCAGCATCCATGGCACTACAGCTGTTTTGGAACGAAATTTCCCTTTAACGCTCTGCCATCCTAATGTGTGACTGATCGTCATGGGAGATGTAGTTCCAAAACATCTGGGCGGCCAAGGTCTCTGACCCCTGCTCTAGCCACTGTAGACCCCTTAGATTATCTAAGTGATCACGGTGACAGGGCACTGTCATCCCTGGCAGCTCTTCAAAGCAGGATTCTCCTCTGTGCCCTGAAGGTTAATACGTGGCCCCTGGACAGTCTTGCCAAAAGGTTTGGTCCAGGCTGACAAACCGATGTCCGCATAAGATTTCACATTGACATTGTTCGAGGAGTCTTGCATGTATATATATATATGCAGTGTAAAATATAAAAGCAACAGCAATTTGAGGCTAGGCTGGCTTGATTCCCAATAGCTGTAAAAGGTCTCTATTTAGACTTAATCTTAAAAAAAATAAACGATTAAGTCCTCTTCCTAGTACCAGGTACAACAATGGGCTGCAACGTCGCTCCCGCTAATACCAACCAATTAATGGTTTGTTTTATACAAACCTGCTCTTAAATTAAATCGGGTAAATGATACATGTATACAGTGTGGGCTTAGCTGAGGCCAACGATCCCTTACTGTCATTCACTATGTATACCTGTAATGCCTGGTCCACTTTATTCGGAAGAGCAGCAGCAGCATTCGGCCGTCCTCCAAGACAAGCTGAGGACCATCGCACAGTCCCGGGATCAGGCGCAAAATCAAATCCTGCAGCAACAGCAGCAGACAGGAGAGCTGCAAGCCCAGAATAACCAACTCGGGCTTGAGATCGAGTGTCTGAAGAGGAGGATTGACGGCTTAAATCAGGTGAGAGCCTTAACTGCCACCATGAGTGAGACCACAAGCGTTTACTTGTTCTGGAAGTCTACAAGTGCTCAGGTGAGAAGCTGGAGAGTCCTCAAGATTTTGGATTGCATTTTTCTTTAGCCTTTTTAATTTAAATTGTGTCTGAGATCTTTGCAATTTAGGGGTGACCTCCTCCCTTTATTCTACTCTCCACCACTTCTGTCCTGCTTTATGTTTCTTATATGGACCAAGTCCACCAAAGTGGAGGATTAAGCCACAGCCATGTACCCAATATGGCAGATCAATAATTTGCCTCGCTGACTTATGGGGTGCATCAAAAATCCACTTTGTCTACTGATGACCTACAACTCTTCCGTTCCTGGTTGGTTTTGTCCCGTTGGCTTCTCTGCTTACCAGATCGGCCTTGGGATTCTCGGTGGGACGTTCTCCTCCTTTTTATTTGTAAGCCCAAGAACACTATAAATTACTGGATCCATCAAACAAATAAGATTCTCTTTATTTTTGGGAGGGCTGTGCGTTAATATCGTTGGGCGACACTTCTTTCTAAATTTGCTTTATTTGTAAGTGTCCTTGTAACCCACAGGAACTGGCCAAGAGGGAGCAACAGAAGATGGCTGAAGTCACAAAGGCGCGCGTTGAGCTTCAGGAGCGTATCGGACACCTTGAGGCTGAGCTGACCGCTCAGGAGGGTCTGAAAGAGAAGATCTGCTCTCTGGAGAGACAGCTGAAAGGTGAGGGACTGGCGTTTTTAGAGATGAGAAAGTCTGCCATGGGGAGATAAGCAGAGGATCCCGCACCACGCTGCGGCGCCCGTCCCGCACCACGCCGCGGCGCCCGTCCCGCACCACGCTGCGGCGCCCGTCCCGCACCACGCTACGGACGCGGCGCCCATCCCACACAACGCGACGCCCGTCCCGCACCACGCTACAGACGCGGCGCCCATCCTGCCAGTTGCACTTTTCTCAAATGCCAATAAAAGGCTCACAAATCATCAACTAGCCGTCAAACCTGGCTGTCCCCCCCCCCCCCCTATATTCAGGGACACTTGAGAAACCCCTCCCCCAAGCCTTTCTCCCATTCCACAGTAGAGACTAGGTTTAGATGTTAAGCCATCGTACGTGGTTATCTATGGTTCTGGTCACTGACTCGAACACATCATTACAAGGTTTTCATCAGCGCATGATAATGTGACGGAGCTTTAATTTGTGACCTGATTTTTATGGGGTTTTATCTTTTTAGCACAATCCAGTTCCCACCGTGAGATGATGCTGGACAAGGAGGGTGAAATCAGCTCACTGACAGAGAAACTCCGGCTGAAAGCTGCAGAGATACTGCGGATGCGGGAAGAAGACGCACAGAGAGCCAACCTTTTGCAGAATGCCATATTATCCTACATCCACAGCTCTCCGCTCAATTCCACCGCCGGCAGGAAATGAATCAGATTATGCCCAATTACTGCCAGCGATGAAATCAAACCTCGGCTCCAGCACAAACTGTTTGTACCAAGGATGCTAATATCGTGCCTTATTGCCGTAAAGGCTATCACGTCGCTCCGTCCCCTCTGGCAGAAACGCGTGAAGAGTCTCTGATCACAGCAAAATAATTTATTACTTTATGTGTTTTCATATTTTTATAAACAGACGTGATTTTTAAATAAAAATTTTATTTGATCGTTTTAAGCGCTACTCCTTCCTGTGATCCTTTATAGACACGAGAGACTGTCTTTATTTCAGACATTTTGCCAACTTCCCTCTGTTCTTTATTATCCTCGATCCCAGGGGTCTGCGATCTTGGCACTACATATGTTTGTTGGAACTACATCTCCCATGAGCCTCCACCAATCTAATCAGTACCTGAGAGTCATGGGAGATGTAGTTTAAAAACACTTTACTGCTAACACCTTCTCTGACTCGGTCACTGAGTGAGTCCAGCACATGAGATGCTATATGGTCTGCGCTTGATGGTAGCATAGATCACATTGCCTCCCATCTGGACCACCAGGGATGAAGGAGGGACTCAAGCTCTGCTCCAAATCACCCGGTCACTCCCTGTATCTCCCCAAATCACCCTGACACTCCCTGTCTCTCCCCAAATCACCCTGACGCTCCCTGCGTCTCTCCAAATCACCCTGACGCTCCCTCTGTCTCTCCAAATCACCCTGACACTCCCTCTGTCTCTCCCCAAATCACCCTGACGCTCCCTGTGTCTCTCCCCAAATCACCCTGACACTCCCTCTGTCTCCCCAAATCACCCTGACGCTCCCCGCGTCTCCCCAAATCACCCTGATGCTCCCCGCGTCTCCCCAAATCACCCTGACGCTCCCCGCGTCTCTCCAAATCACCCTGACGCTCCCCGCGTCTCTCCAAATCACCCTGACACTCCCTCTGTCTCTCCAAATCACCCTGACACTCCCTCTGTCTCTCCAAATCACCCTGACACTCCCTGTCTCTCCAAATCACCCTGACACTCCCTGTCTCTCCAAATCACCCTGACACTCCCTGTCTCTCCAAATCACCCTGACACTCCCTCTGTCTCTCCCCAAATCACCCTGACACTGTCTCTCCAAATCACCCTGACACTCTGTCTCTCCCCAAATCACCCTGACGCTCCCCGCGTCTCCCCAAATCACCCTGATGCTCCCTGCGTCTCCCCAAATCACCCTGATGCTCCCCGCGTCTCCCCAAATCACCCTGACGCTCCCTGCGTCTCTCCAAATCACTGACACTCCGTGTCTCTCCCCAAATCACCCTGACGCTCCCTGCGTCTCCCCAAATCACCCTGACGCTCCCCGCGTCTCCCCAAATCACCCTGATGCTCCCCGCGTCTCCCCAAATCACCCTGATGCTCCCCGCGTCTCTCCAAATCACCCTGACGCTCCCTCTGTCTCTCCCCAAATCACCCTGACGCTCCCCGCGTCTCCCCAAATCACCCTGATGCTCCCTGCGTCTCTCCAAATCACCGACACTCCGTGTCTCTCCCCAAATCACCCTGATGCTCCCTGCGTCACCCCAAATCACCCTGACTTTTTTTTGCATTCAAAGAATTCTGTGCATTGTAGGCAATGCATTGTTATGTAAATTACCATTTACGGCCGCCAACCAGCGGATGCAGTGCAGCCCCTTTTCATTTTGGGGTTGTGTCCTGGCTCCAGAGTCCCTTTTGTCTCACGTTTCACAGAATGCGATGATCGCCTCCTGCTGCCTAACACCACAAACTGATCCACAGAGCGTGCCCGGCAGGAAGCCATGTTATTGACATGCATGTGAATCTATTAAACCGTAAGGATGTCCGTTGGTCATCGAAGCGGTGCTGCACATGCACATGCAACGGACTACAGACTTTTTAACATGGCGACTGCAGCACACAGCTCACCACCAGCCCTTACACGTACTGGCCCACCGGGTAAATACCCAGTGTGCCCCCATTTATTTGCAAATCTCGCTGTACCACCGGGGGTATTTATGTCCCTCCTTTGCATGGTGCCACCGGTGCCATACAGGGCCATGATGCTGCTGGTGCCATGATGGTGCCATACAGGGCCATGATGCCGCCATCCACTGCCAGTTTTGGTGAATCCTGGTGGTAAGGTGTCAGTAATCTGGCCCCATTCAGGCTGATCAGAGCCTGGGGAAGTGCATGGAGCAGTGTATATTGTGCCCAGGGATGCCTGGCTGTGATATGTCACACACAGAGGCCTGGTCGCTGCTCTCATCCTGTCATTTCCCATGTAATTACCGCATTGGGCTTGGCAGACACCTTTTATACCTCGGCAATCTCCGGAATACAGCGTTGCTCGCTTCTCTCTGCCTTCGGTTTTTTCCGTCTCATTCCGGCAATCTCCGGCATCCTGGCTGCAGGCCTGTGACATCACTTCGTGTTTTTCCGCCCATACGCTTCGGGTATCACCGCCCGCTTTCGTCTCTGTCTCCACACAGCGCTCGGTAATTTCCGGCAATCTCCGGCAGCAGCAGCATCTCCAGCCTCCCGTTACACACAGTCTCCGGTGTCTTGTTGCCGCTGCTGTCGGTTGAGCCGGTCCCGCCCGCCCAGGACATGCAGGCCATCAAATGTGTGGTGGTGGGAGATGGGTGAGTGACCCGCCTCGCGCTGTGCGGTGACCCGCCGGGTGTGTGATGATGCAGAGGCGGAGCCCGGGCTGATTACCGGGTGTGAGGCGACCGAACCGAGCCCAGCCCAACCCGGTGCCTGCAGCGCACACACACACCGACACGGAACATGCCAGCTGCACACAAATACACACCATGTACACACACACTCACATGTTACCATGAAACACACGCCAGGTACACGCATATTGATATGATACACGCCAGGTACACGCATATTGATATGATACACGCCAGGTACACGCATATTGATATGACACACGCCAGGTACACGCATATTGATATGACACACGCCAGGTACACGCATATTGATATGACACACGCCAGGTACACGCATATTGATATGACACACGCCAGGTACACGCATATTGATATGATACACGCCAGGTACACGCATATTGATATGACACACGCCAGGTACACGCATATTGATATGATACACGCCAGGTACACGCATATTGATATGACACACGCCAGGTACACGCATATTGATATGATACACGCCAGGTACACGCATATTGATATGATACACGCCAGGTACACGCATATTGATATGACACACGCCAGGTACACGCATATTGATATGACACACGCCAGGTACACGCATATTGATATGATACACGCCAGGTACACGCATATTGATATGACACACGCCAGGTACACGCATATTGATATGACACACGCCAGGTACACGCATATTGATATGACACACGCCAGGTACACGCATATTGATATGATACACGCCAGGTACACGCATATTGATATGATACACGCCAGGTACACGCATATTGATATGACACACGCCAGGTACACGCATATTGATATGATACACGCCAGGTACACGCATATTGATATGACACACGCCAGGTACACGCATATTGATATGACACACGCCAGGTACACGCATATTGATATGATACACGCCAGGTACACGCATATTGATATGACACACGCCAGGTACACGCATATTGATATGACACACGCCAGGTACACGCATATTGATATGATACACGCCAGGTACACGCATATTAATATGATACACGCCAGGTACACGCATATTGATATGACACACGCCAGGTACACGCATATTGATATGACACACGCCAGGTACACGCATATTGATATGATACACGCCAGGTACACGCATATTGATATGACACACGCCAGGTACACGCATATTGATATGACACACGCCAGGTACACGCATATTGATATGACACACGCCAGGTACACGCATATTGATATGATACACGCCAGGTACACGCATATTGATATGATACACGCCAGGTACACGCATATTGATATGACACACGCCAGGTACACACATATTGATATGACACACGCCAGGTACACGCATATTGATATGATACACGCCAGGTACACGCATATTGATATGATACACGCCAGGTACACGCATATTGATATGACACACGCCAGGTACACGCATATTGATATGACACACGCCAGGTACACGCATATTGATATGATACACGCCAGGTACACGCATATTGATATGACACACGCCAGGTACACGCATATTGATATGACACACGCCAGGTACACGCATATTGATATGATACACGCCAGGTACACGCATATTAATATGATACACGCCAGGTACACGCATATTGATATGATACACGCCAGGTACACGCGCATATTGATATGATACACGCCAGGTACACGCATATTGATATGACACACGCCAGGTACACGCATATTGATATGACACACGCCAGGTACACGCATATTGATATGATACACGCCAGGTACACGCATATTGATATGATACACGCCAGGTACACGCATATTGATATGACACACGCCAGGTACACGCATATTGATATGACACACGCCAGGTACACGCATATTGATATGATACACGCCAGGTACACGCATATTAATATGATACACGCCAGGTACACGCATATTGATATGATACACGCCAGGTACACGCATATTGATATGATACACGCCAGGTACATGCATATTGATATGATACACGCCAGGTACATGCATATTGATATGATACACGCCAGGTACACGCATATTTATATGACACGCGCCAGGTACACGCATATTGATATGACACGCGCCAGGTACACGCATATTGATATGACACGCGTCAGGTACACGCATATTGATATGACACGCGCCAGGTACACGCATATTGATATGACACGCGCCAGGTACACGCATATTGATATGACATGCGTCAGGTACACGCATATTGATATGACACGCGTCAGGTACACACATTAACATGTTGCATGTAACATACAGTTGTGTTCAAAATTATTCAACCCCCAATGCTGTAAAGGGTTTTAGGGAATTTAGTGTACATTTGTAATTGTATTCAGAATTAAATCCTACAAGGACTTTTTAAAGAACCATATGCAACTAAAATGACATCAATTGGTTTTGTAATACAGTAGTAAATGTTTCTTTTGTGAATTCTTCATTGACACAATTATTCAACCCCTTAAAGACTACCACTCTGAAGAACAGAGGTTCATTCAAGTGTTTTCAATCAGGTATTGAAAACACCTGTGGATGTCATGGTGCAGCAATAAAGCATAATAAGCACCAATTAGGCAGCTTTAAAATGACTGTGATACTCAGCTCCTTCTAGACATTTACTGGTGTGGTTACAAACATGGTGAAGTCAAGAGAATGGTCCAGGAAGACAAGAGAAGAGGTGATTACTCTTCACAGGAAGGGCAATGGCTATAAGAAGATTGCAAAGATGTTAAACATACCAAGAGAGACCATAGGAAGCATCATTCGCAAATTCAAGGCAAAGGGCACTGTTGAAACGCTACCTGGTCGTGGCAGAAAGAAGATGCTGACTTCGACTGCTGTGCGCTACCTGAAGCGTAGAGTGGAGAAAAGTCCCCGTGTGACTGCTGAGGAACTGAGAAAAGATTTGTCAGATGTGGGTACTGAAGTTTCAGCTCAGACAATACGGCGCACACTGCGTAATGAAGGCCTCCATGCCAGAACTCCCAGGCGCACCCCCTTGCTGTCTCCAAAGAATAAGAAGAGTCGACTGCAGTATGCCAAAAGTCATGTGGACAAACCACAGAAGTTTTGGATAGTGTTCTGTGCACTGATGAAACAAAATTAGAACTGTTTGGGTCCATGGATCAATGCTATGTTTGGAGGAGGAAGAACAAGGCCTATGAAGAAAAGAACACCTTGCCTACTGTGAAGCATGGCGGGGGGTCAATCATGCTTTGGGGCTGTTTTGCTTCTGCAGGTACAGGGAAGCTTCAGCGTGTGCAAGGTACCATGAATTCTCTTCAGTACCAGGAGATATTGGATGACAATGTGATGCAGTCCGTCACAAACCTGAGGCTTGGGAGACGTTGGACCTTTCAACAGGACAATGATCCCAAGCATACCTCCAAGTCCACTAGAGCAGTGGTCCCCAACCCTGGTCCTCAGGGCCCACTAACAGGCCAGGTTTGCCAGATATCTGAAGCACAGCACAGGTGTTATGATTTGCTGCTCAGTGATTGCAGGATTCAGTCTGCATTTCCCCATGGTGATCTGCAAAATCTGGCCTGTTAGTGGGCCCTGAGGACCGGGGTTGGGGACCACTGCACTAGAGCATGGTTGCAGATTAAAGGCTGGAACATTTTGGAGTGGCCATCGCAGTCACCTGACTTAAATCCGATTGAGAACCTCTGGTGGGACTTAAAGAAAGCAGTTGCAGTGCGCAAGCCTAAGAATGTGACTGAACTGGAGGCTTTTGCCCATGACGAATGGGCGAAGATACCCGTAGATCGCTGCAAGACACTTGTGTCAAGCTATGCTTCACGTTTAAAAGCTGTTATAACTGTAAAAGGATGTTGTACTAAGTACTAAGATTGAATGTCACTTGGGGGTTGAATAAAACTGATAATGATGTGAGCACAGAAAAGACATTTGTGGTTATTTCATTATAAATGTTATGTTATATTTGTCTGACCTACACGTGCCTCTTTGATTTAATTGTAAGCAAGATGACTGAATGATCAAAATCAATGTCAAACTGGCCAAAACACTCAATTTCAGTGGGGGTTGAATAATTTTGAACACAACTGTATATTCATACCAGCATAATACATAGTACATTGTACATGCATTGTGTGGTTCTGGTTTGTACGTATAGACTTCAAAACCTGTTACATATCAGAAATGTTTGTGTGTATATATATCACTCACATAAAATGTTTTACATGTCAGGTACGCACATATCAACACGTTACATATCAGCTACATATCCTGGATAGCTATATCCATTATATACATCAGTGTGTGTCCCATTATGTCACCATGTAGCCTGTGTACATATACCACATGTTTAATGTCACATCACCGTGTGCCCCATGTACATCCATAAACATATATTGCCTGAGTACATACCCAGCACATACATACGACCACATCCCTGTGTGTCCTATATACATGAACACAAATGACATGTCTACACACCCAGGGTAATGCCACATCTCGGCGTACCTACCCTGTATACACACATTAACACGTGTCACATGTCTACACACCCAGTGTAATGTCACATCCCTGTGTACCCTGTATACACACACATGACCACATACCAGATGACTATATCTGTCACACGGGATGCCTGGAAGTGATTTATCCGCTACACGTAACACACGTGTTTGCCATATTTTGCTGCAGGAATACAGCTGCACGCACTGCTATCACACACAGCTGTGTTGCGGAGCCGGGGATGCTGGGAGATGTAGTTCACCTGACAGATGAATTACAATCCTCTAAAATCTCAGCTCCGCCCAGTGCGCTCGGCTTACACGTGTCATCCTTTAATGTGTGCGACACAGCACAAGCGTCAGAACTACAAATCCCATGATGCACCTGTGAGGTGTTTGAAATACATTTAGTACATTTATAAATATTGTTATTTATCGCCAATGTTACCTTTTAGAAATTTTTTCGGAAACGTACAGAGTTTGTGTGTGTGTGTTCTCACACGTGTGTGTGTATAGAATATACTTTTATTTTGCTTTTTTTTAATCCACTCGCTTTATGTTTGGTTTTTTTTCCCATGGGGGGAGGGGGGGTATAATAGCGCAAAGCTTTTTCCATTGAGCTCTTTGTTGTCAGTAATAGATTTCCCAGAACCCCCTGTGCATGCGTGCTTGCATTAACCACCAGACCCATCAGGCGGCGCCGCGTCTACCCCAGCCATGAGTATAATGGACTCACGTGCTGCATCACCAGCGTTTATAATACGCGTCATAGTGTGCCGGGTGTTTATACATTGTGCGTGGGGGGGAGGGGTTTGTGTTATCGTCACCTGATCCATTAAATCCCATTAATATCATTACTGGGAGGAAACACCAACATTCCGTGATTATAAACACAATTCCGCTCTTTATTTCCTCGATTTTATCGGCAAAATTTACAAATAATGCGCTTGAAAATATCACCGGGGGATGAAAAGCTGCCCATAGGCCGTGATGGATCATCCTGGCCACCCAGATGTATCTGAACTACATATCCCATGATGCTTAGTCACACCTAAAGCCGGTTGATCATCTTGGAACATGTAGTATAGAAGCATCTGGAAGGCCAAGGTTTGCCATCACTGCCCTAGACTCGGCTGGTAGTATGTAGGCACCAATTCGGAAAGTCAGTGTGGGGAGCCACTGGTCTAAACCTGTACTCGTATGGTTCACTCACGCGGTGATGTCCCGCCAGGGGGTGGTCATAAAGGTCAATGCGTTAGCCCGTCCACTGAGGAGATATTGCAGCCGATGAGCACCTGGTTGCAGTGCCGCCATGTTCGTGCGGTTGGCCCTCATCGGTGGGCTGGTGTGAGGACTCCGTTGTCCGGTGGTCCCTCCTTGCGCCGTGCCGCGACACAGAGCTCCATTTCGCCTCTCGTTTCCTTGTCAGGTCAAAGTGTCGTTAACACAGACACCAATCCTGACGCAGAATTCTCATTATGTGCGTCGTCCTACGGTCGCTTGAGGTGCCGTCACGCCAATAACACTTGTCCCGGCACCACAACTCACATTCTGGCACGTGACAGTGATGTCCAGAGGCCTGCTTACCTATTTAAGCTCTGACCAGAGAGGTCCTCACTGCCATGTTGTATTTATCCTTGACCCAACGGCGCGGCGCGCTATATTGCTCGTGATTGCTTTCCGGTGTACAAACCAGGCTTAACCTCTGACCTCACTATTCCTGAATCTTCCTGTGCACCGACCCGGCTTATTCTCTGACCTCACGTGTCTCTATATCTCCCACCTTGGCTTGTGTCTGCGTAAAACCCAGCCACCACAAGGGCTGGTACACGCAGACAGGGCAGGATCTCGGTCCAGCTTGTAGGGGTTCCTGCCCAGTGACCCGACTAAGCCCAGCCACTCCAAAGCCTGGCAACCACATCTGGACTAGAAGGTGTTTGGTCATGTATGTAGGGGTTCCCACCTAGTGTCGCACCACCTGACTCCTCATCAGTCTCGCATACACAGGGAGTGATTCCCGGTCAGACGAACCCAACTTGTGTTGGGTATGAGACTTGAGTAGTGGGCTGTAAGTCCTAGCAGCTCCTTAATACCAGCTCGGTTATGAGCCAGACCTATAGATCCGTAGACTAGGTGTCAGTAACCTCGGTCCTCCTGATATTTTGAAACTACGTCCCATCCAAGCTAATGAGTGGATGAGCTTCATGGGAGATGTAGCTCCAAAACATCTGGAAGGCCGAGGTTGAGAACCAGTGGGGTATGAAAACGTTCCCATAAGCTCGTGGGGATCTCAGAACGACAATGACAGCCTATCCTCTGTCCATCATTTCAGGGCCGTGGGGAAAACCTGTCTCCTGATCAGCTACACGACCAACGCCTTCCCTGGAGAATACATCCCAACGGTGTAAGTATCAGGTCATAGCCGTGCGAGCGGGGGGTTAAGGGGAGCCAGCAAGCACCAATATGTGCCCATACCAAGGTTTATGGCTTCATCTGTGTCTCAGTGTCCTTTTTCCTAGTCATTGCTTTGCCTGGTTGTGGGATCGTGGGGTCTATGTTCTACCACGTGGCGATTCGGTTTGTGCGGTGGTGCCTGGGGAAACAGGAGGCCTTGCTCTTAGTCATTTGTGGCTTTACAGAAGTCTGCAGATGGAGCATGAGTGAGGTGGGATGGTGCACTGGATTGCCTAGGACTCTCAGGTGGTGGGATTTGAGGTTCAGTGTTATCTATGGGGTCTGATCTGTTGGTTTATAACCTTTTGGAACTCCCCAAGCACCTCGAAAAACAGTTAATGAGAGCCGACATGTCCAAGGTTCTCCTTTCCTGCCTCTGCTTCTGTCAGTAGGACCTCAGAGCATCAGCAGACAATAGATTTCCCTGGAAGATGCTGGAACGTTGTCTCCGATGCTGAACCTCTGCTTAAACCGATCCCAGTATCTTCATTTCCCATGAATCCAATTATTTTTTTTTTGGTAAGATTCCTCCATCATTCTTATTCGTTCCAGGTTTGATAATTACTCTGCTAACGTGATGGTGGACGGGAAACCCGTGAACCTGGGTCTGTGGGACACGGCTGGCCAAGAGGATTATGATCGGCTGCGCCCCCTCTCCTACCCTCAGACGGTGCGTGGGTTTTTTGTCTCCCCAAAATTCTGGTCTTCTGGCTGTATATCTCACGGTCTTCGGTCATTCTTGTAGTTGCCCCATGAATGTTTGGGTATTTGTAGCAGGTTCTCACCCAGCCAGGAACCTTGGATGTTCAGAGTAGCTCATATACTTTGGTCAAAATATGGTAAAACAATTTGTTGATCGGATTTTATTTCCCTTTTGATAAATGCTCAGGGGAGTGAGATGTGTGGAGGCCGCACCGTGTCCCGTTATCCGGTTCTCATACGAGGACCTTTCTTATCTCCTCTAGGATGTCTTCTTGATTTGCTTCTCCCTGGTTAGCCCGGCTTCGTTTGAAAACGTCAGAGCAAAGGTAAAGGTGCCTTCACTCCGGCCAAGGTCCATCTAGCATCTTAGTGCATGAACTCCTAAAGTAGGAGAGGTGCCCAGGCGTGACCCCGGACATTAATGTTGTGTTCAGGTCCAGCTTCATAAACTCTTCCCCATAAGATTCCATACATATTTTTTCTGGAGATTCCTGAACTTCTTTCAGCTGAATCCATCCAGACCCTCATGTGCTTTGCTCTTCTACCGCTCCTCATTAACCCCAGGTGGCCTCTATGTCTTCATCCTTGGGTTTTTGAGTTCCGCAGATGTGGTTTGAGTATCACTGCTCCATGTCTTGGAGTGCTGAGACATAGATACTTTCTCCTTCCCCTGTCCCGACGCTTCAGACCTGGCTCTTCTCATGGTAATCGGACCTATCGAGTGGAGACTCTGACCCAGCCTGTCCGACCCTCACTCGTTAGAGGTTAGGGTCCTCTGCCACTGGCTTTGCACTGTATTCCATCTCAATGCATGTTACAGTCATACTTTCCCTTCCAGTGGTACCCAGAGGTGCGTCACCATTGTCCCAACACGCCCATCATCTTGGTGGGAACTAAGCTGGACCTCCGGGATGATAAAGACACCATTGAACGGCTGAGGGACAAGAGGCTTTCTCCGATCACCTACCCGCAAGGTTTGGCAATGGCCCGGGAAATAGGTAAGAGCAATGAGATTAAAAAGTTGTACTTCTCACCTAAAACAGGAACTGTAGGACCCAGGAGGTGGTTACAGGAGAACCTGAGGGTGCGCAGGGAGGAGCACAGGAACAGGGCAGAAAATCGAATCAAGGCACGGGGAAGATTTCTCCTTGGATGAAGCAGCTTTTACCCACATATTAAATATTATAACCCTTAATATTCTGTGTCTGCAGGAAGTCATCCAGCCGTTGCTTAAAAGTCTGTACAGTCTCTGACCCAACCACCTCAACAGGCAGAGAATTCCACAGCTTTATTGTTCCCACTGTAAAATAACCCAATGCTTTAGGCTGAATTTCCTTTCGTCCAGTGTAAATGGGTGACCTCGTGTCCTTTCTATAGTCCTATTAATGAATAGGTTTCCAGACAATGGTTTATAATGACCCCGTATATATTTATATAAAGTTATCAGATCCCCTCTAAGGCCCGTATATATTTATATAAAGTTATCAGATCCCCTCTAAGGCCCGTATATATTTATATAAAGTTATCAGATCCCCTCTAAGGCCCTGTATATATTTATATAAAGTTATCAGATCCCCTCTCAGGCCCGTATATATTTATATAAAGTTATCAGATCCCCTCTAAGGCCCGTATATATTTATATAAAGTTATCAGATCCCCTCTAAGGCCCTGTATTTATTTATATAAAGTTATCAGATCCCCTCTAAGGCCCGTATATATTTATATAAAGTTATCAGATCCCCTCTAAGGCCCGTATATATTTATATAAAGTTATCAGATCCCTTTTAAGGCGCCATATATATTTATATAAGGTTATCAGATCCCCTCTAATGCCCCGTATATATTTATATAAAGTTATCAGATCCCCTAGGAGGTGGTTAGGTGAATGGGTTTTCCATTGCAGAAGCCTCAAAAGTGACAGTTCCCGTTCAATGGCCGTTATTGATTTGGTTCTTTCAGTAATTTGTGTATATTTTTATATATGTATAATAATTTTTTTTTTTTTTATAAACTTTCAGGTTCGGTGAAATACTTGGAATGTTCTGCTCTCACCCAGCGCGGCCTGAAAACCGTCTTTGACGAAGCGATCCGCGCCGTCCTGTGCCCTCCGCCTGTTAAGAGATCCGGAAAGAAATGCACTTTTTTCTGAGCACAAACGAGGAAAAAAACCAAAAACCTATATTAAAAAAAAAAATTACAAACCTGGAAACCGGAACTAACTCCTACCAACTCTTTCCAAAGAAGCAAGTACTGCCCGAGGCGTGCGGCGGCTGGATACTCGCAGATGTTTTCCGTGGTTTAGTGTTTTGTGAATGTGAGGAGCATGGGGTGGGAGGGCAAATGGGCGACACCGCTACATCCGTTTGGCGGAGCTACCGCTTCTCTGCGCTGAGGACGACGCGTTTGCGGCGACGTGATGGGTCTGACGGCCCCCTTCCCGCGGCAACCTGAAGCGGCGGTGATCCCCTGGCGCAGGGGGTCGATTTTTCTTATCGGGAAGCGTTCGCCCCGTGACATGAACTGTTTAGTGGAAGGAGGCGGGTGGTCTGCTCGTGTCATGGCGCAGTCATCAATCACCGCCCGGCCTGAGATTTCTATTGCATGGGGGAACCTGTTCTTGTTCTGTGTTTTGATTACGAGAAATCTGTGAATTATGTAGTAAATGTCTGGAATTTGGTTAAAAAAAAACTGTCTTTTGTTAAGTGTTTGATCTCACCAATGTTGCAATAGCTATAAAAAAACATATATATACGTAACCGTCAGCGATCACATGTGGATTTTGTGCAGCGCACGTTGGCGGCGTTTGTTTTACATGTCATTTTGTCGTTGCGTTCATAGTTCAAGGGTTGACACTTTCTCCAGGCTGTTTATCTAGACCTAGACGTGTGTGTATATGTGTATATATATATATATATATGTACTGCTCGGTCACGTATGTGTATATATCCACATATACACACATCTCCTGGCAATATAATAATGTAAGGGGAAGCTGGGGAGACGTGGGAGTCTATCGGCACCTGGCCCGGGAACTCAGGTGCCAAGCAGGGTGCCAGGCCGCAGTAAGTCCTTGCATTTTTAATTACAGAATTTTCCTAAGAATGAAGGGAAGTTTGAATTGTAATAAAGGACTCAGAGGCGAGTATTGCGTTTCTTTCTTGCCTTTATAAATCACAGCAGCAAGGTACAATAATATTGAACAGAAAAAAACTTTAAACAAGGTGTAACAATAAGAGACACATAATCCCTCCCCGTCCCTCCAGCCAATCCTGTCGACCTCCCTCTTCTATAAATCGATCCCGGGTTGTGTCCTAAGGCCTCTTTCTTGTTGCAGGTAGAACATCCACACGAACATATTTAGAGGCGGCATCCCGAAATGATCGAAAAAACACAGTTCCGGCAGAGGAATGGAAGATCGTCGAGGTCAATGCGAAATCAGGGAGCTGGAGAGAGAGTAGATACATGAAAAACAATCAGAAATACAACAGAGGAGGAGCAAGCCGGTAACAACTGGTACGACAACCCCCATAAAGAGGGCGGGAGAGGCGGGCAATACTCGCCTCTGAGTCCTTTATTACAATTCAAACTTCCCTTCATTCTTAGGAGAATTCTGTAATTGTAATGCTCGGACTCAGAGGCTCCTATTGCGAGTTCAAAGCTGATCTACCAGGGGTGCGGACCAGTGAACAATCGGCTTGAAATAAAAAGTCTTAAAGGTAGACTCTCTAGACCAATCCGCAGCCTTAAGGAGATCTTCAAGGCGGCAACCAGCGGCCACAGAGGAAGAAGCCATAGCAGAGCGCACAGAATGGGTGCCATAAACCGATACATCCACACCCGCGAGGGACAGAAGCCATTTTAACCAGCGCGCCAACGTCGTGGAACCAACTGCGCGATGGGGCGTCCTGAACGAAATAAACAGAGGAGATATTCGCAGGGAGCGCAAAGGAGCAGTGCGTGTTTCGTATTCCTGTAAACAAAGTACCGGACATAATTGAGGTGAGTCGGGGAAAGCAGGATAGAGTACAGAAGTCAAGGAGGTCTTGGTACGTCTAGCGATGTCGAATCTGACACCCTCGGGCACAAAAGATCGAGCCCGAAAGTCCAGAGCACGAACATCACCCACCCGTTTACAGGAGATCAGGCAGAGCAGCGCCACTAGTTTAGCGGAAAGTTGACGAAGGGATAGGAACTCGTTAGATGGCCACTGGGAGATGAAACGTAAAAGTAATGAAACATCCCAAGTGGTCGAGTAACGAGGGAGAGGGGGACGAGAAAACCTCATGCCTCTAAGGAGTCTACAGACCAACGGGTGGCGACCCAGTGGTACCCCCTGAAATCCCACGTGTTGGGCCGATAAGGCCGACCGAAAAACGTTAACAGTGCGATAGGCTTTACCTGAGTCAAAGGTCTCGGACAGAAAGTCCAGCACGAACCTCAGCGGAGCCTGAAAGGGATCCACGTTCCGTCCCAGGCACCAATGAAACCAGCAGTTCCAGGCCGAGTCATAGCAGGCTCTGGTGCCCGGGGCCCACGCTCCCCTGAGGAGCGCGGAAGTCCGTTCCGAAACTTCCTCGGAGAGGCCGGGACACCAGACACGCCAACAGTCGACAGCCGTCGGGTAAGAACAAGGGATGAGGTGACAAGTTCGCATCCCGGAGGAGGTCCGGAAGGGCCGGCAGCAGTCTGGGAAAATCTGCCGTCATCTGCAGAAGCATTGGGAACCATGGCTGATTCTCCCAGAAAGGAACGACCAGGACTATTTCTGCGTGTTGAGTCAGAATGTGGTGGAGTGTGCGACCTACTAGGTGAAACGGGGGAAACGCATAGTGGCGATGCTGGTTCCATTGTTGTAGGAAAGCATCCGTCGCCAGCGCTTCCGGGTCTGGTCTCCAACTGAAAAACAGACGTAACTGTGCATTCAGTCGAGACGCGAACAGGTCCACTCGTAGAGGACCCCACAATTCTAAGATGGCGGAGAAAACGGAAGGTTGCAATCGCCAGTCCCCGCAATCCTTGGTGTGCCTCGAATTCCAGTCTGCGATTACATTCGATAGACCCGGAATGAACTGAGCCTGAACTTCTAAGTCTCGCGCGAAACACCAGGTCCAAAGCTTGGTGGCCAGAGAGGTCAACAGTACCGAACGAGGACCCCCCAAACCGTTGGTATAGCGTACTGCCGGAAAATTGTCCATCTTCAGCAGCAGACCGCAACGGTGGTGAGACCTCGCAAAGCACTGCAGGCCAAACAGGGCCGCCAGGAGTTCTAGCCCGTTTATGTGGATCTTTCGTTCTAGAAGGGACCAACGACCCCCCGTTTGAAGGGATCCAAAACGAGCCCCCCAACCCGTGAGGCAAGCATCTGTTTCAATTGTCAGTTTCACTGGTAGGGGCTGAATGGATCTCCCGTTGAAGCACCGGAGGCTCTGGATCCACCAACGGAGATCCGAGCAGGCTTCCGTGGACAAAAGGATATGATCGGTGTACAGTTTCCCCTCCCGGAGGGAATGGGCCTTCAGGTGTTGGAGAGCCCGATAGTGAAGGGGAGCTGGCCATACTGCTAATTTTGAGGCTGTCAATAAACCTATTATGTGTGCCAAGTCCCGGAGCGGTACCGTTTGACGACAAAGTAGCGAGCGAGACTCTTTGAGAATAGTCTTGCATTTTACCTCGGGAAGGCTCAGAGATAATTTGGTGGGGTCTACCACAAATCCCAGGAATTCCAGGACAGAGGACGGGTCCAGAATGGATTTCTCTGCATTTACCAGGAAGCCTAATTCCTGTAGAATGGACACCGTCCACTGCACGTGAACCCGTAAGAGTGGTGGAGAGGAGGCCATAAGGAGGATATCATTGAGGTAAATTATGAGACGAACCCCTTTTGATCTGAGTTCCGCGACAATCGGTTTCAGGAGCTTGGTGAAGCACCAAGGAGCTGAAGACAGGCCGAACGGAAGGCAGCGGAAACGCCACATTGATTCCCCCCAGCGTAAACGAAGAAAGTCTCGACAGTGGTTGGCTATGGGGACTGTGAGGTAGGTGTCGTGTAAGTCGATCTTTGCTAGATAGTCGCCCTGGTGTAACATGTCCCGTAAGAGGTGAACTCCTTCCATTTTGAAATGTCTGTACACGACAAATTCGTTTAGAGCTTTTAGGTTTATTACCGGGCGCATACCGCCCCCCTTTTTTGCCACTAGGAAAAGGTTGCTGACGAAACCCGTGGGCGTGTAGGGGGCCGGTTCTATAGCGCCTTTCCGTCTCAGCTCCTTGATTTCCTGATCTATCAGACATGTATCGTCTGGCGATAGTGGGATACCCAGGGGTTGGTGTGTTTGGAACGGCGGGGAAATAAATTCTATGGTAAAGCCCTGAATGGTCTGGAGGATCCATACATCGTTGGTTATGGTCGCCCACTTGTGGGTAAAAAGTCTTAGTCGGCCCCCTACTCGGAATAACTGTGCTGAAAGGAGGGGAGGTCTTACCTGAGGGCCTCCGGGATGGGTAAGCGCCTCTGGAACCCCGTCCTCTCCAGGGTCTGGATCTCGAGGGGAAGAACTGCGGTTGGTGGAAGTCGTAACCGGTGGTGCCGGTGTTGGAGCCATAATTATTGGGGCCTGAGGTAGGGCGGTGTGTGTTGGCAAAGCCCGCACGGCCGGTAGCACGGCCCCGTGTTCTACCGGCCCTCCCAAAAACACGCTTTGGGAAAATCTTAAGGGAGTGGGACACTTTGTCTATAGTATTAAAGGCTCCGGAATATTCTCCCATATCCTTTAAAAATCCCTTGCCAAACAAAAAGCCTTTTGCTTTGGCGGCTTGGTCTGTGCCCGCAATGGATGTTAAAGTGGGATCGACTTTTAAAAGTATTGACCTACGCCTTTCCATAGCGAGAGCGGAATTGGCGTTCCCCAGGAAGCTTAGGGAGCGGAGTGCCCAGTTAGAGATTGCTGAGGGGCAAAGTGGGGTTTGGTTCAAGTGCGCAGATTCTGCGGCATCTAAGAGATGGACCAGCAGCCCCGCCACGTCAAGCAATTTGTCTTGACACAAGCGGAAGGCGTGGTCCACACCTCTCTTCGCGGACCAGCCCTGGGGTTCCACATATTGTAAGAAGCTGGCATCAATTTCAGGTGTGACACAGGTCTTGCCTTCAGTGACCGGGCGAGGGCATTCGGCCTTCATTTTTGCCCGGGTGCCCTTGTCCAAATTTTTTTGTAACCTCGCGTCCACATATCGTGCCACGTGAGGTTGCGGGGTCCACTCTGTGGATTTTGGGTGTTGCAGGTCTTCAGGACAGAATAATGGGTTTCCCATGGGGTCATAGATCAACTCCGTTTCCGGAGTGGATGAGGGAAATACGGGGTCAGAGATCAGAAGCTCGTCTTCAGGGGATGGATTTCCAAGGCATCTACTGCCTCCCCTTCATCTGACTCCGAATCGGGGTCCTTGCTCAGAGGTTCCTCCTCTATCTCCAAAGTGGAGTTTGAGGGTCTTGCACGTTTTTGGGGTGTATCCGCCACTAACGCCCGGTTGTTGAGGGCTCTTTTATGTGCAGATGAGTCAGGCACAGAATCAATTGGCAGTAATGCGGGGTTGCCAGCCCCTCTGTGGAGATGTTTAGATTTGTGGAGATGTTTAGACTGAGGCAGGGGCGCGTCTGGAGGCCTCACCGTGGTGAGTGGACTGCCTTGATCAACGTCCGCTGATAGCGGTGACATATTTTTTACGTCAGCAATGGCTTCAGCCAGGGTAGATTTAAAGTCAGCCGACAGCACGGCGACTGCATTAAAAACGGCCGTGTTTATGGAGGCCTGTATAGCTGGGTCGAGTTGGGTAAGTGAAGGGGTATGGAGTTGGGGAGCTATATAATTTTTGGGGGAAGGTTTACCAGCCTGGTCGAGAGCCTGTTTATCGGAGCTGTCCGAGTCATCGGAATCCTCCGCAGGGGACAGAGCTTTGGTTGGAGGCTTTTGGCGCGGCATGCTTGAGCTGTACGGCTACTCTCGAGGGAATTCAGAGGAGTCAGAGAAAAGCGCGCGAAGGCGACTGCGCATGCGTGTCACCACGATGCTCCGTGCGCCCGGGAGGAAGCTCCGCCTGCCAGCGCCGGAGGACCGGGTTAAAGCCAAAGCACGGTAAATAAGTAACCAAATAACATGCGGTGACGTTAAAAACGCTAGCGCAGAGCGATTCCCGCGGTTGAAGCCGGGGAAACCGCAAAAACAAAAGCAAGCAAAATTCGATGTAAGAGCAGAGCGATACTTATCTTGTCGCTAGCAGCAAGAAAGAGGCCTTAGGACACAAGCCGGGATCGATTTATAGAATAGGGAGGTCGACAGGATTGGCTGGAGGGACGGGGAGGGCTTATGTGTCTCTTATTGTTGCACCTTGTTTAAAGTTTTTTTCACTTCAATATTATTGTACCTTGCTGCTGTGATTTATAAAGGCAAGAAAGAAACGCAATAGGAGCCTCTGAGTCCGAGCATTACAATTCCTTCACAACCCATTTGGTTTAAAAAAAAAAAAAAAAAAGCAGCAGCCATGGATCAATGATTTGATGGAAAACCACATTTACCGAATCCTAAACCCAAACTGTATCATCACTCGGGGTTGTCAGATCGGCCATGTTTTCCTGGAGGCGTGTAATTTGTTCTTGTTGACGGGCGGTACATGAAAAATGCCACCCGGCAGCATGTAGAATCCGTACGCTGCAGCTAAGGAATCCGAGGTGACCTGTCTTGAATTCCCAACTGCAGCATAGGAATTATACATGTTGCAGGGCAGCACTTTTCCTATTGCTGCTCTCTGCATGATACGTGTGCAGGAAAACATGGCCTCCTACAGTGTTTAGCAGGCATGTGCCCCCCCCCCTCTGCTGGACAAATTCATGTACTGCCACACAGGTCAATGAGACCAAGAAGAGCTGGGATCTCTCACTCCAGCCCCCCCCCCAGATGTTTTTGAACAACAACTCCCATGATTCCCTGGCTATCTATTGCATTTAAAGAATTCTGGGCACTGTTGGCAGTCAACACCTGTTTTGTTCTCAAGCTTCAAAGCTATGATGTTTTTAAAAGTCCCACGCACTATCATTCATTTAATGTCGATGTTGGTGTTTTATATATATAGTTATTGTGTTGTGACATCGTGATGATGTTGATTTTGAAATGAATGGTCAGTTCTTGACCCCTCCTAGGATTGGCGAGCCTGGATGTGGACTGGAATCTCTCCTGCGCAATGAAAAGCTTTCCTTTTAGACGCCTCGCTAGAGTGGAGAAAAGGCGCACACACTTGCATAAAAAAACCTTTTCTGAGTTTATTTGGGGCACGGTCGCCCTATATGCGCATAACATAGCGTGAGACAAAAGAACCAATAGAAAACATTTTCTATGTTTGTGACGTACATGATAGGTAATTATCATAAATAAGCTTAAAATATTAATCTTATCAGGATAACTTATCTTACTATGTACAATAGTAGATCTGGGTTGAATTTAACCATTTCTTTTTACTGGAAAACACATACAGGGTTATTCAGAGAGCGTGAAAAGCAGGAGAATGACTGGAGAATGAAAAATTCTAGGTCAAAATAGCCAAACCAGAAAAATTCTCCCTTTCATCTCACTTTCCAAATCGGCTATTTTGACCTAGAATTTTTCAGTCATTCTCTAGTCATTCTCCTGCTTTTCACACTCTCTGAATAACCCTGATAATTTTCCTCCTGCTTAGGCTTTGATAATTAGATACATTTTCATGGTATGCTCTTCCCTAGGTTGTTTCTGAGCATTGGTTTTTATCATATCTGTGTTTGTATGTGTTTGTATCTAAAAAATGTGGCCACAATAACCAAAGTATCTTAACTTTTATTGAAGTTATATACAAGTATGTTTTATAGCTACCTGGTGCGGAATGGAGCTATCAGCGGTTAGCTCTTTTTTTCAAAAGAACCAATAGAATACATTTTCTACGTTTCTGACATACATCAAAGGTAATCAGCATAAAACATAAACTGTTACTCAGAATAAACACCACGTTTATTATTACTCAAGATGTCTCTTTATTCCTCTCACACTGCACAGGATCCTCTTCTCCTTCCCACAGGATATAAAGAAAACAGATGCAGCCAGCACTTCCTGTCAGCCGTAATAACCCTTGCAGAGGAGCCTAGTACCGTAATCAACATAGTAAAAGGGAACTAACATGTTAAGATTAATATTTTAAGCTGGTTTATGTTATCTTATTATATAAGATAGTAGGCATCTCAGGACTGGGTTAACTTGTTGGATGTATAAACCCATCACTCAAAGCCCAGTAAAGCCACGAAGAAGTACTGAAACCACGAGGATAAGAGAGAGACCACAGTACATATACATAGCAAGGGTCAGAACATAAAATCAACACAAACCAAATCCGAAAATACTTAGCCAGGGGTCAAACCAATGGGAGTCCTGACAGTTGCTATTATTTAAAGGGCCGCTACCACTAAAAAAATGAAATGTCCTTCCTAGATCTACGACCAGGTGCAAAAGTCCCAGAGGAGAGATGTCCAGACATGCGTCCTGTATGGGTGACATGCAAGGGGTTAATTTTTCTTCATCTCTTATCTGTTTAGGATGCATACAGAGATCTTGGCAATATGTGGGTCTATGGTCTGGGGGTCCTTGTAGAATGTATGAGCAAGTGGTGAACACCCAACTCCCAAGACTAAGCGAGCTTTATTCCACCCAAGTGGACAAGGCAATGTTTCCACTCAGAATGAGTCGGCGTCAGCTCGTCACTCAGGATTCTCATCTGGAATCAGTATTAAAAAAACAAAAAGTCGACTCTCGGAACCTGGAATGAAGGGAATTTGCAAGAATCACTTAAAAAATAATTGGTCATAAAGAATCTATACTCCCTTCTTGTCCTTCAGTGCAGAAGCGAGCACAACCACATTTTTGCCGAAAAATGCCTAAAACATCTAAAACAAATTTAGACTTTTTACTGCAGATTGAAAGAATATACAATTTAATAGATGTTGTATAAAAGCAAGAATATTGTACCGGCTGGGTGGAGTAGAGGTAACATCACTGTTCTATGACTGTGGAGACACAGGTTCAATCCCAGCCAGAGCACATCTCCAGCAAGTGTCCTTGGGTAAGACACCCAACGCTACATACTCGCCACCCAGGAAATACCTGAAAACGAGAGAAATCTCAAAGTTATGTATCCTTTCTCAAAAAAATAAAATAATTTTAACATTGAAGCCTATGGGATTCACCTGAATAAACCTGCCGAATGAAACCACCGAACAGCAGGGCAATTCAGCACCTTTTCACTGCTGTTCGGTGTCTCTGCATAGATTAACCATTGCTTCTCTATGGGGGATTTCACTGCCGTCAACCAGGCACTGTATTTCGCTGGCAATTGGCCAAAATTTGGTGTCTGCTTTCTGAATAGCCGAATGGCCACGAAATTGCACCGTACAGGAAAATTCACCATTCGGTGCAATTTCGGGGCCAGTTCGTCTCTCTCTGAATAACCCCGTATGTGTCTGTGGATTAGGTACCTCTGCATGTCATACGGTAATGTCACTGCCTTGGATGTGGGAGATCTGGGATTGAATCCCTCCAAACCAGTTTAGTGTTTGTATATCTACCTACACCTACAATGTCTATAGGGTTGTCTTTTTTGGAATTCTTACATGCCTTGCTTTCAGATCATGAATACAATCATCAGTGGTGTGTATCTGCAGTACAGGAGCTGGATGGACCAGTGGTAATGTCACTGCCTCGGAACTGAGCGGCCAGGTTTCTAATCCTGTTCACTACAGACTGGTTCCACACTAATTGTTTGTAGGTTAAGTACCTATATATGGCCGCCTCTACAAAACTCTCTTTTTCTAAATCCTTAAACGCCCTGGTTTCAGGCTAATAGATAAAATTACCGCTGGTGTTTATGTGCTGTGCAGGAGCCAGGTGGCGTGTCGGTAAGGTCACTGCCTTGGAACTGGGGGACAGGAGTTCAAATCCCTGCAGCCCAATCACCCACTTACTGTCTGTAGATCAGATACTTATATATAACAGCCGCCTCTACTAAGGTGTGTTTTTGTAAGTCTATACATGCCCAAAGTTTTCAGGTTAATAGATAAAATTACCGCTGGTGTGTATGTGCTGTGCAGGAGCCGGGTAGTGTGTCGGTAAGGTCACTGCCTTGGAACTGTGTGATACAGGTTCGATTCCCAGTGAGGCCATTGTCTATCCCAGAGAAGGTACAGGTGTTGAGAAGGTACAGGTGTTGCGTAGGTACAGGTGTTGTGCATCCAGTGTCATTACAGGTATCTGACTCCTGTACAGATGCACCCATTGGTGGCAATGGGACCACATGGTGAGCGATACAATGAAAGGTGTTAGATTTAGACGTGTGAAAAAAAACTTAGTAAAATATATACAGGATTTACATTCTGAACGTAAATCCTGTATATATTTTACTAAGTTTTTTCACATGTCTAAATCTAACACCTTTCCGCTCTCTCGCCAATTGAGGATGGGACTTGGATATCCATCCTCCTCCGTATCACACACCGTAACCATCATTGTATCGCTCACCATGTGGTTCCCATTGTCGGCAATGGGTGCATCTGTACAGGAGCCAGACAGCTGTAAAGACACTGGATGCGCAACACTTGTACCTTCTCTGTGATAGACACTGGCCTCACTGGGAATCAAACCTGTATCACACAGCTCCAAGGCAGTGACCTTACCGACACGCCACCCGGCTCCTGCACAGCACATACACACCAGCGGTAATTTTATCTATTTGCCTGAAAACTGGGCGTGTAAGGATTTACAAAAACACACCTTAGTAGAGGCGGCTGTTTTACATAGGTACCTAATCTACAGACAATAAATGGGCAATGGGGCTGTGGGGATTTGAACTCTGGTCCCCCAGCTCCAAGGCGGTGACATTACCAATGCGCTACCCGGCTCCTGTGCAGCACATACACACCAGCGATAATTTTATTCATGATCCGAAAACAGGGTGTGCAAGCACTTACAGAAACACACCTTTGTAGAGGTGGGCTGTTTTATATAGGTGCCTAATCTACAGAGTCTTAGTGATAGCAGAAAATTTCCGCTTCTGCTTGATCTGTGTCTGTACTCCTCTATGCTGCTAACTGGTTACGTCGCTCCGTGGCAAAAGGAAGTCGGAGTTGACTTGAGACTAATGGTAGGTGGAATATAAGACCACACAGACACTTTGCAATATTCATTCATTGATAAACAGGTGTTAAGACTGGCTGATCTGATGTGGGGATTAGAGCCTTGGTCGCTCCAGTTCCAGCTGCAGTGGCATTGACGCTGCACTATGTGACCGGCATACAACCTTATGGTACTGCAGTGTTTCAAGGTTTATGCGTAAACAAGGCCTTTTAGTATTTAAAAAAAGCATGTTGATAAATAGTGTTGAGATTGGCTGATCTGATGATTGGAACCCTAGCCCCATCTTGATCCATGGCAGTGGCGATACCATTGCACTATGCAGCAGATTTACAACCTAGACCTCTGCAGTGTTTCAAGGTTTATCTGTAAACAAGACTTTCCAGTATTTAAAAAAGGCGCGTTGATAAATAATATTGAGATAGGCTGATCTGATGATTAGAACCCTGGTCCCTCCTGTACCATGACAGTGGTGCTTCCATTGCGCTATGCAGCCAGTTGTTTGTTGAGTTTGGCTGATGCAACGTAGGGATTAGAACCTTGCTGACTACAGTTCAGCAGTGGCGTTTCCATTGCGCTATGCAGCCAGCTTACAACCACATGTACCGCAGTTTTTCAAGGGTTATCGGTAAGCAAGACCTTTTAGTATTTAAAAAAGGCATGTTGATAAATAGTGTTGAGATTAGCAGATCTGATGATTGGAACCCTGGTCCCACCTCGCGCCATGAGAGTGGTGTTACCATTGCGTTACATGGCAGACTTACAACCTAGACCACCGCAGTGTATCAAGGTTTATCCATAAACAAAGGCCTTTCAGTATTTAAAAAGACATGTCGATAAATAGTGTTGAGATTGGCTGATCCGACGTGGGGATTAGAACCACGCTCATTCCAGTTCCACAGTAGTGGTGTTACCATTGCGCTATGTGGCCATCTTGCAATGTTGTGTACCACTGTGTTTCAAGGTTTATCCGTAAACAAGGCCTTTTAGTGCTTAAAAAAGGCATGTTGATAAATAGTGTTGAGATTGGCTGATCCGATGATTGCTCATTCCATGGCAGTGGCGTTACCATTGCGCTTTGTGGCCAATTTACAACCTAGAACCTCTGCAGTGTTCCAAGGTTTATCTGTGAACAAGGTGTTTCAGTATTTTAAGAAGGAACACTGATATTGAGATTTGCTGATTGGAAGCCTAGCCCCACCTTGTTCCATGGCAGTGGTGTTACCATTGCGTTATGCGGCAGATTTACGATGTAGTCCTCTGCAGTGTTTCAAGGTTTATCTGTAAACAAGACCTTTCAGTATTTTAAAAAAACCATTGATAGTGTTGAGATTGGCTGATGCAATGTAGGGATTAGAACCTTGCTCACTCCAGTTCAGCAGTGGTGTTTCCATTGCGCTATGCAGCCAGTTTACAACCACATGTACCCCAGTTTTTCAAGGGTTATCGGTAAACAAGAACTTTTAGTATTTAAAAAAGGCACGTTGATAAATAGTGTTGAGATTAGCTGATCTGATGATTGGAACCCTGTTCCTGCCTCGTGCCATGGGAGTGGTGTTACCATTGCGCTATATGGCAGACTTACAACCTAGCCCACCGCAGTGTATCAAGCTTTACCCATCAACAAGGCCTTTCAGTATTTAAAAAGACATGATGATAAATAGTGTAGAGATTGGCTGATCTGATGATTGGAACCCTGGTCCCTCCTGTTTCATGACAGTGGCGTTACCGAGATATGGGACCAACATGCATCCTAGAGCATTGCAGTGTTTCAAGGTTTATCCGTAATCAAGGAGTTTCAGTATTTAAAAAAAAAAGGAACATTGATAAATAGTGTTTGAGATTAGCTGATCTGATGATTGGAACCCCAGCCCCACCTCGATCCACGGCAGTGGTGTTACCATTGCGCTATGCAGCAGATTTATGATGGAGACCTCTGCAGTGATTAAAGGTTTACCCATCAACAAGGCCTTTCAGTATTTAAAAAGACATGATGATAAATAGTGTAGAGATTGGCTGATCTGATGATTGGAACCCCTGACCCCTCCCTGTTTCATGGCAGTGGCATTAGCAATGCAATATGCGGCCAGCTTGCAACCTAGAGCGCAGCAGTGTTTCACGGTTTATCCGTAAACAAGGCCTTTCAGTATTTAAAAAAGGCATGTTGATAGTGTTGAGATTAGCTGATCTGATGATTGGAACCCTGGCTCCACCTCGCTCCATGGCAGTGGCATTACCATTGCACTTTGCGGCCAATTTACAATCTAGAACCCCGCAGTGTATCGATGTTTACCTGTTAAAAAAAAGGCCTTTCAGCACTTAAAAATGGCACGTTGATAAATAGTGTTGGGATTGGCTGATCTGGGGTTTGGAGCCTTGGTCCCCACCTCCCAAGGTTGTGGTGTTGCCATTGTGCTATGCAGCCAGCTTAGGCTGGGGTCAGACGAGCGTGATTTCTACGGGCTGTACGTCCGTGCAGTACGGACATCGTCAGTACGGATGACGCAGTAGTGGTCACACAGTCCGTTTTTTCACTGAAGTTATTTTTTGACGGATGTAGGAGGGGAAAATAAATTACAATGAAAAAACATTCTGTCCGTCAAAAATGCTGGACGTATAAATGCAGTCCGTCTGACCTCGCTCCATCACTCACACACAAAGCTATGCAGACGTTGTGGACGTGGCGCACTCCGCACGTCCGTTCTAGCAGTATTACGTTCTTGCCTAACCTGCGTCCGTTTGCCGCGGCCGTTGTGCGTCCGCAGTTCAGTGCGGACGTACTTCATGTGTCAGGCTCCAATGGACTTACTTTCATGCTATCACGGACGTACTTTTAGGCGCAATCACGGACGTGAACACTACGCTCGTCTGACTCCAGCCTTAGAGCTCCACTTTTATTTATTTATCAGGGTGCCTTTTATTAAGATCCAGAATGCCTCATTTATGGATAATGCTTAAAATTCTGCAGTGCTGCCCTTGTGGTGTATGTTGGCTGCATGGAGTAGTGGTAACGTCACTGCCTTAAAGCAGGGAGACCCAGGTTCAAATCCCCATCAGGCTGTTCCACCAGTAAGTGTCTGTGCATTGGATGGCACCTTGGATGGTGTTTATACACATCAGCCCATCTCAACAATATTTATCGAGATACCTTCTCTTAATACAATTCTGCAGTGGTTCGAACCTGTACAAGAGCTGCATAGAGAAGTGGTAACGTCACCATCTTGGACCTGTGTGATCCAGATTTGAATCCTGGTCACGTCTATCCTTATGATATGGATCATGCATCTGTGTCCAAGGGCAGTGATGTTATCATTATTTTATTCAGCTCTCGTACGCATTCATCCCTAGTTGGTGAAGGTAAGGATGAGTGTCTGTGGAGTCTAGAATGGGTAAATTTCTATTATGATCCAAAATAAGGCATGTCATTTTCAAAAAATACCTTTGTAGAGGTAATAGAGATAATCTGCAGACGCTTACTGGAGAACTGTCCTGTAGGGATTGGAACCCTGGTCGCCCTGTAACATGGCAGTGACTTTTAGGCTTGTGCACCGATTTTTTTTTCGGTTCGATTTGTTCGGATGTTTAAACTTTTCGATTCGGCTCGTTTCGACCGATATCTGTTTCGATTCGGTTCGGTTCGGATCGTTTTTCGTGTACATGTTTTTTTTGGAATATCGACCATCTTTCGTATTTTCGTGTCACTTAGCTCGTTTTTTGTATCGACTTTTCGGAAATTTTGGAAATTTTCGTTTTTTCGGAACGTCTGTTCTCCTTGTTTCAAAGTGTCTACGATAATTCTGGCGATTCTATCATGTTTTTTTTTATTAAATAAAGATCCTTTTTTTCTTATGAATAATTGAATATACATTTCACAACTTTATTTAATCATATTAAAATGGTATGAAAACCAAGGAACAAAAAAATGAACAAAACGATTTAAAAAACGCTAAACTGACCCGAATGCCACAAGAAACAAGTGATATGCATTTACAAATACAAAATTTACAGAATCAGCGATATAACAGATAATAGTTAAATATACGATTTCCAGAATTACCGAAATGGAACCGAAATCACGAATGGAACCGAAATCATGAATAGAGCAAAAATAAATTTCGATTTGACACATTTCAAGTCCATTCGAAAATTCCGAAAAAATTTCGTTTCGGCTCGGAAAAATTTTCGGATCTGCCATTTTCGGATCTAAAAATTTTCAGAAAATCGTCCGCATCTGAAAACACGAATCGGGAAATTTCGTGAAAATTCCGAAATTCCGAAACCCGAAACGCACATCCCTAGTGACTTTACCCACTGCTCTATGCAGCTGATGTGCAGTCCAAAGTACCACAGTAACAGGTCTATTCACTGAAGGTGAAACTCAGGAGAAGTGAAAATTCTAGGTCAAAATAGCCAAACCAGAAAATTTCTCCCATTTATCTCACTTTCCAAATCGTCTATTTCGTCTAAATTGTTCTCTTCTCCTGAGTCTCACCTTCAGTAAACAGACCTGTATGAGATACTGCTCTCTGAATAACACCCCCATTGATAATTCTCCACTGGGGTGGCTGTTTCACCCGCATGCAGACTTTCTCCTCTCTCTGAGGTGGACCTTGCCCTCGGGCACCTGGGAGGAAACTGCAGATCACACAGCGAAGTGTGGTCAAAGAAACGACACAGACTCAACTCGTGGTTCTTCACAGATCTTCTGTGAGAGCAAAGTCTTTATTCTTAGGTAAAAACCAATGGACCAGTCAAAAACATTCTACATGACACACTTCCTTAAAAATGCTGAATACAGTTTCAAGAAATAATGAGCAATTAGCAAAAGACAAAATATATATCTCGTTATTTTAACATTCTGACATTTATAGATAATGATTTACTGCAGACCAAAGGAGTATGCTGGTTCCAGCCGTGAAAAGGTTACATCCTCTCAAGGGCTTTGGAACAATTGGATATCCAGTTCTGTCTTGACAGGTTAAAAAAAGCAAAGTATAAGCACGTTTTCTTTTTAATCCCGTAGCGACCAATGACGTACCAAGTACATCCTATGAAAATGGGCATTTAATGACGGAGGACGTACCTGGTACGTCATCCCATTAGGGAGCTCTCCCTCCCTATACTCACCTCTCTGGCTGGGGTACCACGGTCGTCTGACTTCAACGAAGTGAGACCACCGTTTTTAACGGTCGAAGTGAGACCACCGGTTTTTGACGTCATCTCGCCAGGCGCAACGGCACCAGTTTCAAGTGTGCCCCCCCCCCGCAGAGCCGGAGAGTGCCTGAAAGGGAGGGGGATCCTTTGGACAGATCTCCCTTCCGATCAGTATTGAATAAAAAAAAATTAAAAAAATAGAAAGGCATCGCTGGAAAGGTTAGTGTGACCTTTCCAGCCGTGCCTCTCTTTAACCCTTTAGGTGCCAGTCAGCGATCTGGCACTAATCGGCACAGGATCAGGGACTGCTCCCGGAGGTGGCAGACATCTTGGATGTCAGCCAAGCCTCTGGGGCCTCCCCCACCCACTGACGTCGTTGAGCATGCATGTTTCGAGTAAAAAAAAGAATAAAAGGGGGCGTGGCTGACTGTCGAGGTGAGAGGACGCAGGCTGACACGCCTCTGTCCCAATCTGGACAATTTTGGTGTTTACTCACTTCTTAGAGGAGTTTATTGCCTCTCACCTCGAACCTGAAGTGTGTCCCCAGGTATCTGTGACGTCCCGAGTGCCATTCCGTGGCTTAACCTCAAATCTGAGACGAGTGACTCCACGATCCCTGACTGGGCGGGCGGCCAACTTGCGACCTACCTACGTGCTCTGCTGCTCCCTTGGCTCCTACCAGAGTATCCCCTTATGGAGAAACAGACTATGGGGATGAAGGGCCCACGTCCCCCGTCCCTTGATGCCTTCCGACCAGCGGGACTGGATGAGGAGTGAGTTGGTGGCAGGGCGGTCTGCTCCCCACTCCTGAGGATGACTGGAAGGCTGCAATAATGGGCCCTTTACTTGACGACGCTGCTGGAGGGGGACACTCATTAGAGACCTGCGTCGCCTGATGGCTGCGCTCAGGTCCGGCAGAAGATCGGGAGCTCCAAGTGGGACCACATCCGGGACGGTTCGCTGCTGCAACGCTGTGTGGTTTTGGCAGGGGAGAGAGACAGAGGGGATGGGATTGGAGACCCAGGCTATGCACTCTTACCAGACAATCAGCCGCTGGAGGATCTATCGGGAGTCAGGTGAGGTGTGTCTGTCGGCTGATCGCGCATTGCCTACCTGGGCAGTGTCTGTTGGGGTAGCCCCCTGGTGTGAGCCAGTGCCCTGTGGTGGCTGTGTGTCCCCCACGAAGACTGCAGAGCTGGAGCCACTTGGATTCCGCTTGCCGACACCTGCTGGGGCTATACAAGCTGCTAATACCCTAGAAACTGAGGATGATGTGTGCGAACCCGTCTGGGACTAACTTACTCCTCGTGCCGCTTACATCACCTTTGTGTCTAGGGAGACCGAGTGTCCCGTGTTGCCCTGCGGTGTTCTGCCTGCGGTGGTGCCAATCCCATTTTTGGATGCAGGATGAAGAGAACTCCCCCACCCCTCTTTTCTTTTTCACGTTTTTGTGTCTTTTCCTCGATGACTCTTGCATTATTTTTGCTTTTCATTCCCTTATTTACCTTTTGAAGGATGCTAAGATGACTTTAGGTTTTATTTTTCATATGTGACATGGTGGATGACTTATTATGGGCCTGCGTGGACATTTATTTGCCGTTTGGCAAAAATAAAGAATTTTAAAAATCATTTAACAATTTTTTTTTACTTTTTTAAAATGTATTAATGCAGCAGTAAGTATTGTTCACATTTCAATTATAATATGAACCATGATGCTGCACAAAGAGGTGAAATGGCTCAGCAGTGAAGGGGTTAAAAGCAAAAAAACAAGTAAAGATTGGGTATTTCTAAACTCAGGACAAAATTTAGAAACTATTTAACCGGGATCTTTTTGGCGGTTGTAGATGCGTAAGAGATTTTGGGGGTCCAAGTGGGCTTTTTTTCCCCATTTTTTTATCATATTTTATACATTTATTAATGAAAATTATACGATACGATGAAAATAACTGTATCTTTATAAAGTCCATTTAATGGCGAGAAAACCAGTATATAATATGTGTGGGTACATTAAACGTGTAAGAAGAAAATAAGACCTAAACACAAACAGCACAGAAATGTAAAAACAGCAGTCGGCACTTTCAAACAGACAATGGCTAAACAGTCCGGTCACTATGAGGTTAAACATGTTGTCGTGCAAGGCAATTTTCTTAAAGGGATACTCTAGGCAACATGACCACCTAAGCTTTTTTAGCTGGTCATGATGCCCTGAGTATTCCCCTGCCTGTCCCCCCTCCCTCCGCTCAGCAGATCAGCTAAAAAAAGCTGAAAACAGCTGAGAGAGGCGGAGGACTTTACTCCGCCCTCCCAGCTGTCAGTCAGCAGAGCGGGAATCAGATTTCCCGCTTCTGCCGACTATTGCCGAGAAGGAGACTTCATCGCGCTTTCAGCGCGATGACGTCTCCAACTCGCCGCAGTAGCTGGCAGCAGCCTGAGGATTAGTGTTTTGCGCGCATCCTCTTGCGTGCAACACTAATCCTCAGCAGATGGAGCCGGGAGGAAGCCTGCCGATTGGCTGGCTTACGTGAGAGGTGCGCATGCGCTCTTCTCACGTAAACCAGAAGGCAACTGAAAGCAAGAAGGACGGGAGCGGAAGAGGAGGGAGGGGAGTATATATATATATATAAAAAAAAAAAAAAAAAACGCCGCTGGAAACAAGTGGATTTTAGGGTAAGTATTACAGTTACAAAAAAAAAATGAATCCCTACCTAGTTAGTGAGGGAATAGGGATAGTTTAATGTAAAAAAACGGTTTTAGGTTCAGATATGTGTTTTGGTTTATTAATTTGACTTTTTTTTCTGCATTAGGACTTGAAACTTTTTGCCTGGCTCGTTGTTGGTTGCACTGCTAATTTTGGTCTGACTACTCGTATGCTGCTTGGCAGGCCTTGTGCGGCCATATTTTTCCTATGTTTGATTTCATGATTATCTTTGTATTTGTAATTCTCTAAATATAGAATTTAAAAAAATAAAAGAAGAAAATCTGGGGGGGGGGATACTGGAGCGTTTAGGCCTCTTCCCCTATAGTGTGTATAAATAAAACATGTAGTAATTTAACATATTTCTGGGTCTAGCTGGAGGGAGTGGATGGCCTACTTATTCACAAAAAATTTAAAAAGCGTTAAGAAAATATATAAAACAATAATAGCAAATAATATGAATAAACAAGTTCCTAAAATCTTCGCACCCAAGGAGGATCCCAACCAAGAACCTAATCCAAAAGTCCAATCAAAGTCTTCAAACGAACCTGTCGAAGACTGTCGTAGCCTAGCTTGAACCTCTTCTAACTTATCTATGTAATGTTCAATTGCACCTGATTGGTCTTTAATGTACGCGCAACAGGTGTCTCCAACTAACTAGCACACTCCACCTTGGGCACCTAACAAATAATCAAGCACTAATCTACTTTGCAAAGCAACCGTGCGAAACTACGAATCTGCTCCTGTCCTTTGGAAAACTTTAAAATGGCATCTTCAGTATAATTAAAAGCAGCATCTACATCATCAACTAAATAATTTATAAATGCGTGAAATGCCAAAAAAACAGAGAAAGGATGCTGCTATCACCTCGGCTATGTATGTCAGAATTAGTTGAAGTTCAGAAGGCAGCTCTCTTTAGTCTAATCTTTCCTACCAGGAGTGTGCCATGGATGGTAAATGCAGGTGTTAAAAATCCTAAGAAGCAAGGTTTGTAATGCTTGGAGGGTATTACCTTTGGTGCCCACCTACCACAAAGCTAGTAATAACCAAAAGGTAGCCCTGTCCTAATTCTTTGACTAGAAACTATATTCCAACCTAATACAATAAACACTGTGTTTCTAGTAACTGATCGGTTTTCACTAGATAGTGTGAATGTGAAATTAAGAGTTGTAAGTACGGGAGCATCCTTATGCGCTTTACACCTAAAGAAAATGGTAAGGTTAGTAGGGAACACTTTAAAGTCATGATAAATTCTTGAGTTGCACTGCTGTATCATTACTGCACAAGAATTAACATTTCCCTGCAAATGGACAAGTGCAGATTCCTTCCTTATTACAATATATTGAGTTAGTTACCATGACCAATTAGTTTTTGTAAACTGGTGTCACTAATAGGAACAAGGTGAAGGCAAACCCATACTGTAAACTATGTGAGCCATTTCTATATATCCAACAAGAGTCATTCTTCTTGGATTCCTGAAAAATCAAGCTAATAGTTTTAATATACACAGTATCTTTTTCCCATGATGACTGTGACAGTTCTCAAACAGATCTGTGTAAAGAAATGCTGGCCTGTGATATGCATCCACACCATCCAAAATGTCATAGCAATGACAGAGCAATAATGAGCAATTTAATCCCCATTCGTAGCAATCTCTTCCTGGTTGTCCTCTGGTGATAGCTGTCTTTTCATTCCAGTCCCTTCCTGGTTGTCCTCTGGTGACAACCTTCTTTGCGTTGCAGTCCCTTCCATAGCGCTCTCTGGTGGCACTGCCTTTATCTGGCTTGCATGAATCCATGCTGTGTGCTCATCTGTAAAGACTGCGGTGCTGGTCACTGGCAACCTGTGGGTCAAACAGCATTCAGTCGTCTTTGGCTTGAAAAGGAGCTTCACGAGGACTCTGCCTCTGGGCTTGAAAGGGTGTGTTGGTTCACCTGTGGGCATAGAAAGAGGCAGATACATGATTTTACATTCACTAGAGCACCCTAGTAGTACTGCTGTAGTAGTACTAGTACTAGTGTGGTTACATAGTTACATAGGCCTAAAAAAAGATGTGTGTCCATCTAGACATATCACCGTAGATGGCATTCAATAAGTTTAACATCATAATTTTCTTGTAATTCTGCTACATCTTGGCCTATTAGTGACCTAGGACCTTTGGTTGACCATGGGGTAGGAAATGACATACCCATTAAAACTTTATTGGGAGATAACCCTGTAGTATTATTAGGGGTCATATGGATTTCAGCCAATACGGCCGGAAGATGGTCTGACCAATTGGCAAATGTACCTCCAGTGCCCTTTCCCAGTTTATCTTTGATGATCCTATTTACTCTTTCCACCTGTACTGAGGACTTTGGATGATAGGGAATGTGAAACTTCCAGTCTATGGCCAACATGTCTGAGACATGCTGCAAAATTGTGGAGGTGAAAGCTGGAACCTTAATATTAATGGATACTGGGCATCCAAATCTAGGAATGATCTCTTTACACACTATTGTTTTAGCATTTTCTCTTGAGGTGGGAAAAGCTTCTACCCACTTACTGAATTGATCAGAGATTACCAGAAGGTATTTTAGGTTTTATTTTGCCTCGGGCGCATGTGTAAAATCAGTTTGCAGACTTTGCATGGGGCCTTCTGGAGGGGGCAAATGATCGGGTTTGCCAAATTTGAGTCCTCCAGGGTTATTCCAGGCGCCTGTGAGACATTGTGAGGCAGTGCTTTCTACTGCACCATCGACACAACGTAACAGAATCGAGAGGCGATAGCTCTGGCAGTCTGTTCTTTACCTACGTGACCAAAGTCATGAAAATGTCAAACAAACATGGGCAATAATAGCTAGAAATCCCTATTATTCCCTCCTTATCTGACCAAAGACCATACTTGTCTTTTGCCTGATTATGCAGTGTCCACAACTCAAGATCATCTGGAGATGCGTAGGCCTGTAAAGAAACAAGATCTGCATCAGGAAGAAAATGGGAAGGTGTGGTGGCGGCATAGAAAGGGGCTACAGGAGCATGAACAGCAGCTTGTTTAGCAACCTCATCAGCAAAGGCATTCCGCACAGCTACCTCATCCGATTCACCAGTATGTGCTTTGCATATACTATGGCAATCGAATGAGGCAACAATAGTGGTGACAACAAATCTTCCACCAAATGTGCACAAGAGATTCCCTTACCATATGCTGCAACAAAACCTCTCTGCTTCCAAATGACACCGGAATCATGCACTATCCCAAAGGCATAATGAGAGTCAGTATAGATGGTAACATCCCCATCTGCAAAGAGGTAACATGGCCTAGTAAGGGCAACTAACTCTGAGACCTGAGCTGAAACAATAGGAAGAGAGTACTTCATGCACCTGACCTGGATTCTGAACAACAGCATAACCTGTATGAAAAACACCATCAGAGGGTCCAGAGCAGGAGCCGTCAACAAATACTACATAACCCGAGTAGGTGCGGTATCTTGTAAGTCATGTCTAGGTGAAGTCTCAGTCTGAATCAGCGTAATACAGTCATGCTCTTCCATGGAGAATTCTTGGACATTGATCAGCTTCTGTAGTAGTGCAGCTGGGCCAGAACAAGTAGGAGTGTATTTAATAGTGAGATTGTGAGAGGATGGGAGTGTAGTTTCATAGCCGCATCTCCTTTGTGCTGTCATGTGCCGTGTGGTGCACAGAAGTTGTATTCACATACTTGATTAGGTCCACAGCTGGAGAAGGGCCTCACTCCAAGGCCTCAAGAGAGTAAAATATTGAAGAAATCCAGCACATCGTGGTATATTAAATATAGGTTTATTACATCACCAACAGAACAGACGTTTCTACCTCACAAAGGTCTTTTCAAGTTGACAAAGACTAATGTGAGGTAGAAATGTCTGTTCTATTGGTGATGGAATAAACCTATTTCTAATATACCACGTTGTGCTGGATTTCGTCAATATTTTGATGTGCCGAGTGGTAATGTTATTAAGCAGTGGGATGACTTGGTGTGACGTGTGTAGAATCAGCACATGAGAAAGGGGCTGGACACTTTCTACCATTAGGCAGCTACTGCTCTCAGACATGCCGGCATCCCCTGTACCACTGTGGGCAGCATTTTGGAATAAAAAGCTACAGTCTTTAACCAAAACCATGGTCCTGGGCCTGTAGCCCTGAAGCAGTAGAGCCCCCTCCCAGCAGTAGAGATGGAACGGCAGTGAGTAGTTGGGCAGTCCCAGGGCTGGAGAAAAGCATACAGAGGCTTTGAGTGGGCAATAGGCAGAGTTCATAGGCTCAGTCATGTCAATGGTAGCAGGGGCCACCGACTTGGTAGCCGTCCTAGGAATGTGGTCATAGTGGGAGCAATCAGGTATGCACTGTCGGCAGTAGGTCACATCCAAGGAAGGACAGGAGAGCAGCTTTAGTAGACATAGTTATATAGGCCGGAAAAAAAATCCCGTGCGTCCATCAAGTTCAGCCATTCACACATCACCTAATGTGCTTGATCCAAAAGAAGAAAGAAACCCAGTCTGAGCGCTCGCTAATATGCAACATACAGGGAAAAAATTCTTCCTGACCGCAGAATGGCGTCAGATTTCTCTTTGGATCAAGAAGCTTTTATCCACATATTAAATATTATAGCCCTTCCTGTTTTTGCAGGAAGTCATCCAGTCGTTGTTTAAAAGTCTGTACAATCTCTGACCCAACCACCTCAACAGGCAGAGAATTCCACTGCTTTATTGTTCTCACTGTACAACAAAACCTTCCTATGCTTTAGGCTGAATTTCCTTTCGTCCAGTCTAAGGGCCCTGTCACCTGGTAAACGCTAAAACGCCATCACTAATGAAAACAATTTAGTGTGAGTCGCTAAAGTCTAGCACCTGCAAACCTACTAGTAGATCACCTTGCTCGTGTAGGTTTGAGGACACGATCAGTTAGCGCATGCTAGCCAAACACTAACTTTGCGCTAAAGCGGTTGTGCGTGCAGCATAGAATTGTTTTTTGCCAATGCCTGGACACACCACACCTGCTCCCTGCCAATAAATACATTGTTACAGCAGCCCTCAAAATTTCCACTCGCCTGCTCGCATTCGGGGAGTGGAAATTAGCTGAGGGCGAGTGGGCGGACTGACCCATCGGTTGCTGGGGCCCGGTTCAGTAGGCCGCCGTCTTAATTGACAGCTCCGGTATCGGACTCTCGGAGTCCGAATCCGGAGCTGTCTGTTCAGCGCTGCCCCCTCCCGCGAGATTTACTGCCCACCCACGTGAAGCGTCGTACACTTGCAGTGTAAGTGCTACAAGTCTGCGATGCATCATGTGGGTGGGTCAGGTGATGAGCAGGAGGGGGCGGCACCAATGGAGCGTGCAGAAGAGGCGAAGGACAGAGCAGCACAATCTTCTCAATTTGTAAGTGTTTCGGGGGTGTAAAAAGAATAAGAGAGGGGGTGAAAATCAGAATGAGAGGGGATGGAAAAAAGCAGGAGAGGGGATGAAATAAAGCAGAGGGGATGAAATAAAGCAGAGGGGATGAAATAAAGCAGAGGGGATGAAATAAAGCAGAGGGGATGACAAAAAGCAGGGGATGAAAAAAAGCAGGAGATGAAATAAACCAGAGGGGATGAAAAAAAGCAGGGGATGAAAAAAAGCAGAGGGGTGAAAAAAAGAAAGGGGTGAAAAAACAAATATGGGGGTGAAAAAAACTGAATATAAGAGGGAGGGGATAGAAAGAGGGTAGGGGTAAAAAGAATGAGAGAGCAGGAGGGGGTAAAAAGAATGAGAGGGGTATAAAAAAGGCATTGAAGCTCTGATACGCTCCTACACACTGCACATTATTGTGAGTTTTATTGCTGTGGTGCTCTGATACAGTAGTGCGTAGTGTGTATGAGTGTATCAGAGCACTACAGCAATAAAACTCAGTAATGTACGGTGTGTATGAGCGTGAGTTTTATTACCGTGGAGCTCCCTGACACATGTGCGGTGTGTATGAGTGTATTAGGGAGTTCCACAGTAATAAAACTCACGCTCATACACACTGCACAATTGCACATTACTATGAGGTTTATTGCTGTGTAGCTCTGTGATACACACCACACATTTTCCTTTGTTTACACTGCTTTGTTATTATTAATGATAATTAAACAATAATTTTAGAGGGTGTGTTTAGGGGCGGAGTTAACGGTAAGGGTTGGGTGGAGAGTAACTTTTAAGGCCTGGCTAGTAGCTTGGGACCTGAAATTTTGAGCCCTGGTTACAGCATAGCAAAAGTGTACTCACAGGGTCAATGGCGAGATGGATCTTCACGTTGGGGTCATGCAGGTCACCGTTCATCATGATCTGCAGGGATAAATACACATTAGTCACACATGCCTGACTGCACATTAAAAAAACACTATAAAGACCTGCTTGTATTAGAGGTAATTATGGGATAACCTATGTGGGCATGCATGGAAAAAAGATCTATGGTTAGAGACACATAGAATTAATTCATGCTGATGGGCATTGCATGGAAAATGCCGCCTTTCTCCCTTTGTAGAATCCATACGCTGCAGTTACGAAATCAAAACGGAAGCCCAGGTGACCAGCCATCAATTGCCTGTTGCAGCATATGAATTATACATGTTACAGGGCAGCACTTTTCCCTGTGGTCAAAAAGCTCAGGGCACAGGTACGGGAATCCAGGACAGGCCCCCCACCACTGTACATGAAAACAATTTTGCTCCCCCCCACGTCACCATGCACTGGACCCCACCAGGTCCACAATTTTGACTCCACAGCAACAAAACTCACAGTAATGCGTGGTGTGTATGAGCGTATCACAGAGCTCCACAGCAATAAAACGCACAGTAATGTGAATTTGGATCATCAGCAGTTGGCGATGTGTGAAAGGCTGAACTCGATGGACGCATGGCGCTTATTCGGCCTATATAAATATGTAAGCAGACATTAATCCGGTTTGCTACATCAATTAATAAAACCCTACTGAGTCTCCAATGTCAAACACTGCCTCTTGTCCCTTAAGTGTTTTCGTTTCATGGTTTGAAGTCGCGATGCAGATAAATTGTTATGGCTCCAATTCAAGGAGTGGGTTCCAGAGGTCCCCCCTGTGCTTATGCCGTGTAACACACCTGACCCCTTTTATTCTCCTGTCTCTCTCTTTCTATTACCTCCTTTTATTCTCCCGTTACCCAGATTACCTGATTCTGTGCAGGAAACATGTCAGGCAAGGTGTGTGGCTTTTTACTCCTTTTGAAACACCATGTATGACCCATTCCTTGACTAGATAAAGTCGTTAAAAACCCAATCTTTCTGCTCGTTAATTCGTATGGCTAATCTCACTGGTCCACCCCCTCCTCAGTGTTTTGTGCATATCACTAGTCAGATCCTCCGTTATATGTCCAGCCCAGTCTACGAGGATTTACTGTGAAAAGATGCGTGAAAGAAATCACATTAGAAAAAGATGCGTGAAAAAAAGACTCGTATTTAAAAAAGATGCGTTAAAAAGGGAATCGAGAAAAGGCCCCGATTAAAAAAAACACAGACTTGAAAAAGGACGTGGATTTAAAGACGACGAGTGTTAATAAAAACCTTTAAAAACCTCCGATGAGAAACAATCAGTCCCTGTACAAGAGACGTTAGTCTTCAATCTATCGGACATTTCATTAACGGTCGATGAAATTAAGCTACTTTCGAGGGGCTTATCGTATTGTCCGAGCGAACGCATCGATCCGTTCGATGTCAAAGTCGATCTTTTCCGATTCTTTCGTACGATTCGATTGAAATGTTTATTCTCAGGACAACCTGAAATTGATTTGCCGCTTGCACCCTTTAACTCTAAAAACCTTGGTTTGAGAGAGAAAAGTAAATTTATGCCTCAGAATGTTGAGCATGCTGTTGAAACGTACGTTAAAATTGTAGAGAGGGAAATGTCCCAAGTATATTCTAGGCGTCATTTCACCAGAGCATCCCCTAATATGTCCGCCACCGATTTTGGGATCTTAAAGAAATTACGTGATGACCCCTCCATTGTGATAAAGCCGGCGGACAAAGGGGGTGCTCTGGTGATCATGAATAGTGGAGACTATGTGGCTGAGATCCAGCGCCAGCTTGGTGATGTCGAGACGTATAAAAAGTTGGATGGCGATCCTACGGCAGCGATTGTCAGTAGAATCTCCACCCTGATACATGATGCCCTTGAGAATCAGATTATCGATAAGGGTTTGTCGAAATTCCTTGTGAAAAAACATCCTTTAATACCTGTCTTGTATGTCTTGCCTAAGATCCACAAGTCCCTCACTGCGCCTCCTGGGAGGCCCATTGTATCCGCTGTGGATTCGGTCTTCAGCCCCCTGTCCATTTTTTTGGACAGGGTGGCTCGACCCTACCTACAGCGGATTCCATCATTCATTCTGGATACCGGTGATTTTCTGACCAAATTTCGTGGGCTTGCTGTGGGTGATCACAGTATTTTGGTCAGTCTTGACGTCACCAGCTTGTACACGTCTATACAGAACCTTGAGGGTATAAATGCTATGAAACATGCTCTTGTTGATTTGGGTTATTCCGATAATCAATTGCAATTTCTTTTGGACTTGTTGGATGTGGTGTTGGGTGGCAGCTTCTTTCTCTTCGATCGAGTGTTCTATACCCAAATACGGGGGACTTCTATGGGTACTAATGTAGCACCCACCTATGCCAATATCTTCATGTCTGAATTTGAGGAAAATGTAGTCTATAAATGCGACCTTTTTCAATATGTCCATCATTGGTTTCGCTATATAGACGATATTATTTTTGTATGGGAGGGTACTAGAGAACATTAGATGAATTTCTCAGTATACTTAATAACGGATCCACCTCCATCAAGTTCACTATGTCATGTAGTCTTACACAAATCAATTTTTTAGACACTTTGGTTGTCAAAAGGAATGGCAAATTAATGACAGATCTTTATAGAAAACCCACTGATAAGAATTCCCTGCTAAGATACGATAGTGCGCACCCAACTACACTACTTAATTCCCTCCCACGGAGTCAACTTGTGCGCGTCAATAGAGTAGTTGATTTGCCTGAAAGTAGGGACAAAAGGCTTGAGGAGATGATCGAGAGGTTCAGGGCCAGAGGTTATCCGAGACAACTCCTGAGTAGAGAAAGTTTCAGGATCAATCAACCAATAATTCCTCAGAGACGCCAAAGTTGCGGCAGGATCCCATTCGTATCCAAATATGGAACACATACCCCACAAGTGAAAAATATCCTATGTAAATACTGGTACATCTTAAGGGACGCATACCCTGATATTTTGGAGTTTCAGACCATCCCACTAATGTCATACAAGAAGGGGAGATCTTTTCGACAGACACTAGTTAAAGCAGAGTTTGGACAAGACACAGGTAGAACACCCTTTTTTGGTAAACCCAGGAATGGAACTTTCCCATGTCTAAGTTGCTCTTGCTGCAATGCAGTCATACGTGGTGATTCCTTTGTCCATCCACACTCTGGGAGGAAGTCTAAAATTAAAGGTTATTTTACCTGCAATTCTACATACGTGGTGTATCTATTGAAATGCCCGTGTGGGTTGATATATGTGGGCGAGACCACTCAGAAAGTAAAAAATCGATTTATTAAACATAGGTCAGATATTAGAACTAAAAAGATTGAATTTCCGGTCCCCGAACATTTTATACGTTGTGGACATGATATCTCACAGTTACGTTATCAGGTAATTGATGAGGTGCCCAAGTTAACAAGAGGCGGGGATAGAGAAAAATTACTCAAAAGGAGAGAATTATATTGGATCCATCATCTTAATACTCTCTTTCCACATGGCCTCAATAGAGAATCAGATTTCTCACCCTTTTTATAAATGTGTTATGGCAGTACCTCCTTATGATATATAGAGTTGTTTCTTCTCCCCTCTAGATGACAGTCCGTATCTGCAACATATCTGTGCCAGACAATAGTGTTCTATAAACCTGTGGTAGATAGGACAGGTGATATATGGGCTTGCGGACGGATTAGTCTTCTATTATGGGTCAGACTCTTAGATTGAATACATCATGCTTTCTAGCTCTAGGGGTAGTAAATCTCTACTATGGGGTCAACCCAGACTCTCTGCAGTAGAAGGGTAATCCTCTCCCTCTACATCTATAATTATCAAGTTACTTCTTTCTTTCATAGGCATTGTTCTACAATTGATCGCTAATTATTGTATGTTAATAAGCATTGTATACATAATTACATAAGTTAATATGGTAATAGATGTATCTAATTGTAGACTATTGTTTTTAATTGTTGGGTTGGCACACACGGACTGGTTGCAATGATTGTTTGATTGCTTAACCAGTCTGTGGTGCTATTTATTCCCAGCTCTGTCATTGTGTTTTAGGCTTGACAAAGACCAGTCATGGTCGAAACGTTGCCTTTTTTCCTGTTGTTGGATTAAATCCATTGAAATTTATTGTGGACTCTGGAGTTTCTTTATGCAATTTTGAGTGTTAATAAAGACATGCAGGGCCGCCATCAGGACAATAAAGGGGATGATGGTGTACCAGGCCTGTCAACGTCAGAGGGCCCGGGGCCCTGCTGAACACTGGGCCCCCAGGACACAATGCTTCCCTGGTGATCCAGTGGTGTAACAGAGCGCCCTGCATTCATCTGGTGCAGAGCGCTCCATCATTTGCAGGGGGATCTCTGTGGTTGTGATCAGATCCAGCTGAGTGAGAGGTAGAGTTTCATTGAAATGTATACACGATGCGTATGAAGGATGACGGAGATCTCCCTCTGGTGGAGCCTGCGCAACTGGGACAGCATCAAATCATACACACAACAAACTTTTCTTAAATACTGACAAAACGGTAACGATGCTCTTTGGAACAGCACCTAAACTACACAAATTGCAAAATCCCCATCTATGTGTGGGGACAAACTCAAATGGCATGCTGACCACAGTCACTTCTCTCAAATATCTAGGTATGTGGTTGGATCCTAATCTATCCTTTGGCCCCCACATCGAAAACTCTCATCTAAAATTTACCCCAAACTAGGTGCCCTGTACAGAAACAAATCCTGCCTGAGCCCCGCGGTAAGAAAGCAGATTGTACAACAAATGCTTATGCTGGCTATTGATTACGGAGATGTAGTGTATGCAGCCGCCCGCAAACACACCTTCAGAAACTTACTACATTGTATAACTCATGCTGCTGCTTTGCACTACAATGTAACTACATGACCCACCATTGTGACATGTTAAAAGAGCTAAACTGGCTGTCGCTGGAGTCTAAACGCACCCTTCACCTTTCCACCCTGGTGTTTAAGAGCTTTTCTGGGAAGCTGCCACCCTACCTGAATAGGCTGCTTCCCCCAGCAGCTCCCTCATCCTATAACCTCCGATCCAGGACCTGCACCTTACTCGCAATACCACAATACAAAAAGACAGTGGCTCGATCCTCATTTTCCTACAGAGCACCACAATTATGGAATAACCTCCCAGACGCCATCAAATCTCCCCTCAGTCTAAAGTCACTCAAGAGCGCCCTATTAACATAACTCAATACAGAATGCACCTGTAAACATGTAACACAGTGACTATATACAGAATGTACCTGTAAACATGTAACACAGTGACTACATACAGAATGCACCTGTAAACATGTAACACAGTGACTATATACAGAATGCACCTGTAAACATGTAACACAGTGACTATATACAGAATGCACCTGTAAACATGTAACACAGTGACTATATACAGAATGAACCTGTAAACATGCAACACAGTGACTATATACAGAATGCACCTGTAAACATGTAACACAGTGACTATATACAGAATGCACCTGTAAACATGTAACACAGTGACTATATACAGAATGCACCTGTAAACATGTAACATAGTGACTATATACAGAATGCACCTGTAAACATGTAACAGTGACTATATACAGAATGCACCTGTAAACATGTAACATAGTGACTATATACAGAATGCACCTGTAAACATGTAACATAGTGACTATATACAGAATGCACCTGTAAACATGTAACATAGTGACTATATACAGAATGCGCCTGTAAACATGTAACATAGTGACTATATACAGAATGCGCCTGTAAACATGTAACATAGTGACTATATACAGAATGCGCCTGTAAACATGTAACATAGTGACTATATACAGAATGCGCCTGTAAACATGTAACACCGTGACTATATACAGAATGCACCTGTAAACATGTAACATAGTGACTATATACAGAATGCGCCTGTAAACATGTAACATAATGACTATTTCCTACATATTTATTTTTTGTTAATCTGTATATTTGTGTTGTCTTTTTAATATCTTGCATTTTATTGCTTTGTATTTCTGTAATAACTTTTTAATGTTCTTGAACCCAGGACATACTTGAAAACGAGAGAAATCTCAATGTATCCTTCCTGGGAAAATCCTTTATTAATAAATAAATAAATAAATAAATAATACACGTGTGTTGTCGGCTGTACTCCATCTCTTTGTGTCTTTATTTAAGCTTTAAAGGAAGCGGTGGATTGTGCCATGCTATGCACTGTGAGACAATTTAGCAAATTCACTTAAAATCAGGCTCTCCGTTTGTAAAAAAAAATATTGTTTTAAGATGAGCGACATTGAAATCGCTTGTTATTCTCCTCCTGCCTGCAAATTAACGCTTGTGACACAAAGTATAGGAAGCATTTATTTACAGTAACGAGAGCAACTAGAGCCTCATCTTATATCTTCTAAGGCTAGGGTCAGACGAACGCATTGTAGCGCTCACTCCCGGAGGAGCCGCTGAAAATGAACCACGGGTCAGTCTCCCCGCACTAGGGAATAAATATACTCCAGCACAGTTGTGGATTTTATGATTTATATAGTTTACTAGAGTAAAAAGCATATAATCAGACACGGTGTTCGCAGATATATTTACAGTATTTCGTATCGCGGTAAACACGCAGCGGAAAAAGAAATACGAGGTTTCGTATTTCGGGAAAAACGCAGCCGAACAGAAAAAAATACAATGCTTCGTAATTTCGAGAAACGCGTAGCGGAAAAGAGAATGCAATATTTTGTAATTCGAGAAACGCGCAGCGGAAACAAATAAAATGCGAATCTTTACCCCTTTTTGGGATATTAGGGAGTGAGTCCCGCACAGGTTAAGTCCCGGACTGTAAGTATATGTTTGTGTTATGGTACCCGGGTACTATTCAACTGGCCAGTGAATTACTTATAGCGATGTCTTCGACTAGTCAAGTTGGGGCCCTGTGGGTTTTGAAGACAAACAGCAGCGTGCTTTCTTGACTTTATAAACCGGCCTTGGAGGCCTCTCACCCATCCGCTCGATCACCAAAGCTCCGCTGACCCAGGACGTCTCTCCGCTTGTCGCCTTGCTGGAATACCGGCTACTGGATCTGTGGTCAGGCTTTCTTTGCTCCGGCCCGGACTTGTCCAGCTACCGCCTGCTCTCCCTTCCAATGGACTTGCGGTACTCCTTACTCGGGGTCCTCTGCTTGCCTGGATAGTAGCTTAGGTAATGTCTGTGGATAACTAGGGTTCCGTCTGGTAAAGCTGGATAATCTGGATTGGAATCCTGGTAGGCCCCACCTGCGCTCCGGCCTAGTCTCTGCTCCGCTCTGCAATACTGTGTCCTGTCTCATGCACTCCCTGGCGCGCTCTGCCAGCTATCTCCACGAGGCTCAGGATGTACAGCGTCTGTGTCCCACCCACTTCCTGTGTCTGTTCACAAAGCATGCCGGGAAACGTAGTCCCAATGTTCAGTGTCTCTTATCGCGCTTGTCTCCCTCCGGTGGCCAAAAATAGGTACTGCCACAGTAAGGTTTTAAACACAGCGCTACAGCATTTTTCGCGAAATCCGTGAAAAGTGCATTAGAACGAATGGACGTATTTTTTCACGGAATACGCGATAGCGGTCGTACGATGCGCATTTTCGTCTGTGATTTTGTACGGATCATCAATAAAACACGTTTTGCGTCTGGACGTTATGTTGGCCGGACATTAGCAGCGTCTGACGTCTCCTAATCACGCAAACACGCCGCTAGCGGATGCAGCGCACTCTGTACGTCAGTACTAGCGGTTTCACGTTCTCATAAAATGCGTTCGTTTGCCGCTTGCGTTGCGCAGCTGGACTGTCCTGCAGCCGTACTTCGTATATTGCCGTCATTTGCTGCTACTACGGCCGTGATAAAGTGCGGATGCACGCGCGTTCGTCTGACCCCAGCCTTACTCTATACCCATCCTCATCCTATATACATTTACTATATACACATCCTCCTCCTTTATACACATCCTCTGATTGGAGTTTTGGGTGTTCGAGGGGCAGGGAGCTCTCTGCCAATTTAAACCTCACAGACCTTTGCCTGTGGGAAACCCAAAAAAGAAACCCACAGAGTTATATTCCCAACCCAACTCCAAACACAAGCAGAGCCAGTAACCCTAACCCTACAAGTAACCCTAACCCTACAAGTAAACCTAATCCTGAGCCACAATAAAAAAGAACCAGTAACCCAAACATCATCCCTATCCTTAAGTAACATTTGCAAACGAATTTGGAAAAAGTGAATAATATAGCGCCAGTGTAGCGATACAACCAAATACTTTTGCTGCCAATAAGTGGGAACCAGTGTGACTTATCCTCCCAAAAACCACCCTATGAAGTTAACACAAACATAGAACAATTTCCTCAAGCACAATAAGAAAGTATAAGAACCACTGTGAGAACAATATTAGAAACGAGCTTGTGAATTAAAATAAATACTTCTATTTTGTAACTGGTCCTGATATGGAAGCCCTCACAGGCACCTCGCATGCGACACCTTGGCTTGGGTGGTGTCCTACCCAAGAAGAGCCTTCCAGGTTGGATGCAGAAGAGTCATAGATGGAGCAAGACGCATGTGCGAGATCGCGGTAGTCTGGAGACATCACGAGAGACAGATGAGGAGGCCCTAAAAGGCGGAAAGCAAATGCGCTCCAGAACAAAAGATGAATCTGAGGATTTCCATTTGTTCTAAAATGTTTTTCAATGTTTTTAATTGCATTTTTTGTTTGGATTGGTCTGAGGGTTAGGGGACATAGATAGATTGTGTAGATAAGAAGTGATGCACACAGCCAACTGAAGAAGCCGGACGTAAAGTGAAACGCGTTTAATTCTAAATGTCAACATCTCCTCTATATATTCCTATTTCAGAAAATCTATTTTCATTTTATTAGCTTTTTCTAAAAATTTCTAATGATCTGTACAATTTCTCCTGATAAATTACAGCCGGTATTACAATAAAAACACCAGCCGGGAGGCGTGACCGGAAGTCGAGGAGAGCGGCTGCAAATTGATGGAGCTCTGCAGATTTTATCCCTAATAAGACGACTTTTCACGATTTCTCGCTGAAATTTCCACTCTTCCTCGCTCCCGGATAGCTGACACATACCTGTGGTCCAACGGCGGGGATCTCCGTGGCATTTCTTCACTCTGAGACGACTTTGCTTTCTGCTCTTAGTGGCGGCCTAGCCCTGGTGGCCATTTTTTCAGCCTGCAGCCGCATGCTGTTTCCCCTCTGGGCCTTCTGGAACATCTCGTCTGAGTACCAGGTTCGTCAGCAATGTTGGGCCTCTGTTCCTCCCTTGGACGGGTGGGGGCTCCGGAAGGGGACTCTCGGTGCCACCTGCTGTGGTCTCGGGATCCACGGGGGCCGGAGGCTGATGGCGTGCCACTGAGAGTTGCTTCCTCGTTGGTGAACCCCGATGACTTGCCTGTGACGAAGGGTGATATAGCCCGGCCGATTGCAGCTTTCCGCACCCTGATCCGGGGAGCGGATGGAGTGTCGCCCAGGCGAGTTTGGCTGGACGCGCCAGAGCGAAATTGTGCTGCTGGTCCGGAGCGGAAGGATGCTGTCTCGGCACCGGGAGAGGAGATGCCCCGGTGGTATGGTGAATCTGGCCCGGCCACCCTGCTGGCCATGGGTGAATTGGAGCCTTCCGATGCTGCTGCGGTGGCCTCTGGGATGAATGCCGGCCGGCCTTCCTCTACGGGCGACTCGATTGCTCCGACGGCGGTTATGAGTGTTCCAGGAAGGGCCGTGAAGATTGTGCGTCGCCACCGAGGCCTTTCAGGGAGGAAGCCTTGGCGTTACCGCGCGGATGGAGGAGTTTTCCGGCTCTGCCCTGGCATGTTGTCTCCCCGCTATGGTAGTCTCCCAGCGGGGCTTACATGTCTTGTGATGGAAACCGGGCGTGAAGCGATGACCCCTGCTGTCCTTCCTGCTGTGCTACGGGTAACGCTTTTTGATACGGGCTGAAGAGACCCCCTCCATATTTTTGGCCCTTTTTTTTTTCTGCTCCTCCTTTTTATTTATTTAGTTTTATTTATTTATTTCTCTTTTTCTCCTGGCTACCCCCCCTTATGCAGAGTATTAAAATATTTGCCGAGTACCCATCTGAGGGAGTCCCCCCCTCATTTTTCCCTACGACGCCTATGTGGACTCTTTTGTTTCCCTGCTGTGCGACTTTTGTTTTATTATATGCTGATTATATGACATGTTTTGGCCTTGTTTGGCCATTTGCTTGTTAAAGTTCTGATGTCAATTTTTTTTTATTTTTTTTTTATTCATATTGCGCCATTTCTGAGGACTTTTTTCTTTTTATTAGCAGTCTTAAGATGACCTCTGTGGTTTTTCATTATACTTTTTATTTGCTGTCTGCAACACTTTTTATGCATAACTGTTTTTTATTTTTCTCTTGCCCCTTGTCACGGATCCCTCTGATTACCAAAATAGTGGTCCCTTTACGCAGACCGCTCTCTACCCTTCCGATCCTTGAATGGTCGGCAAAACTAGAAAGACAATTGACCAGACAATAGATAGACAAGAGGTAATACCAGACAGAGGTACAGAATAGGGTATTGTCACGAATCCTTCTGACTACCAAGATAGTGATCCCTTTGTGTAGATCGCTCTCTACCCTTCCGATCCTTGAATGGTCGGCAAAACTAGATAGACAATTAACCAGGTAATAGATAAACAAAGGGGAACACCAGACAGGGGTACAGACCAGAGTATACGTTCTCCCTAGGACCTTAGTTATAGCAGAGGTAATCCGATGTGTGCTTAGGGTGCCACATAGACTGACCTCGGTACCAACGTTAAGGGCAGAACCAAGAGCTGAGTAAACGCCAATACCAGGGGTTATACACAGAATGGTTTGTTTGCCAATGCCAGGGGTCATACACAGGAGGGTTCATTTGCCAATGCCAAGGGTCATACACAGGAGGGTTCGTTTGCCAATGCCAAGGGTCATACACAGGAGGGTTCGTTTGCCAATGCCAAGGGTCATACACAGGAGGGTTCGTTTGCCAATGCCAAGGGTCATGCACAAGAGGGTTCGTTTGCCAGAATCAAGGTAGATACAGATAATAGCCAAAATATACAAGAGCTCTGCGGGAAGTGAATACCACGTCAGGGCACCGGCATAGTAGTGAGACTGGGCTTTAAACCCGGCGGGTCCGCGTCATGACGCCAGGCCCCGCCCCTCGGCGTCCCACGTGAGCGCACCCGGTAGCGTTCATCATTCGGCGCCTGGCCAGCGAGCAGCGAGGAATCTGCTGCCAGGCGCCCCAGCCCCTGACCAGCCGTGACACCCCTTTTTCTTCTTTCCCCCCTTATTGACATTACCTTAGTTTTCTCTTGTCCCCTCCCCCCTTCAATTTTTTCTTTTTTTTTCTTTAGCGAGGCCTTTTTGGTTACTGATGTGGACTCTGTTGATGCTGTTTTCCAGCTGAGGACATCTTTTTCTTCTGTTTGCCCATTCTCTGAGACTTTTTGTATGTTTTACTTTCCGATGAGACCCCCCAATTGGGGATGATTTTCTGTTGTATGTTACCCTACGCCCCCCCCTCTCCCCACAATGAGTCCCTCCCTGAGGACATACCTGGATTCTTGGTGTTTCTGACCCCCCCCCTCGATGACTAGCTGAGACTTAGAGACATTGTTTTTGCCCTTTTTGCTGACTCCTACGGTGTGCAGAGTATTCATGATGTCTTAGTGGATGCTGGGGACCTCATTTCTTTCCCTCCCCCCCTTCCGGTTGTTTTTTTTATTTTTTTTTATTTGGCAGACCGGGACTCCCTTGGGGCGAGCCACTATGGTGACTTTTCCGGATAGGTCTGCCATAATTGGCCCTCAAGCCCTTGGCCGCGTGACATTTGTCCTCCATGGCCTCCTTGTCCTTGGACTCTCTGGAGTGAGCCAGGAGAGTCACGCAGATGGCCTTTGCCATATCCCCTCCCTACCTTCCCCACCCCTCCATTTTTTTTTTCCTCCCCCTCTGGTCCCCATTTCCCAGCTCAGTGTCTTGCGTTACTACTCTGTACACCAGCTTTCTCTGATTGTAGGCCCTGCGAGGCCATTGTTTTCTGTTACACTGGATGTTTTATACTGCTGTCTTTTCAAAATAAATATTTGAATTATATAAAAAAAACACCAGCCGGTACTACAATAAAAAATACCAGCCGGTACTACAAAAAAATAATAGCCCGTGATAAAATAAAAATAAAATACAGCCGGTACCAAAATAATCTCATAGGTTTCAATGTAAAAAAATATTACCCGTTTTTATTAAATATTTATTCAACCAGTTATTCTTTTCACTTGCAGCAAAAAGTATCTTTACTCACTAATTTTTTAGGATTTTGTAGGCATTTTTCTGGATTTCTTTTGTGCAATTTTATGTTTTCTAATTTATTTTAAAACAACGAGGCTTATTTTCTTTGTAGAACGCAGCGTTTTTTTCTTTTTATTTCCTTCAGTCTGGCTGCATTCGGCAACGAATTCCTAAATTTTCCTACCAAGTTGTGACGGAAAGTTTAGATTGCAATAAGAACTCGGAGGCGAGTATTTGCATCAACTTTCTTTATTGCACCCACAGCAGCAAAGAATGAATGCAATGAAAACATCCCCCAACAGACGGGACTCCATCCTTAGTCCGTTAGCTCCACCCCCAAGTCCATATAGGTCTGGTGTGGGAGCGGAAAAATCCTCTTTCTTTGAGACGACAGCTCAGGAACAGAAACTCCCAACAGAGGTGTGAAGGAACCGTTCCCTTCCGTCTGTCCTGGCTCTCCAGACACCCCTTCGTTGTGGTCAGCCCGGCTACTGGGAGCGCTGTCCTCAGCGCCTCGAGCGGCTTGACCTGCCTGCTTCATTTCCTCTGCCCTGGAGCCGTTAGGAATCTCCAGAAGGCCGCTCTCTGCCTTCTGAGGGTGAGTGTGGAGTGTAGCGTAGTTTGTAATAAAGACACCAGGCGCGGCTGTATGCTTTAAAACAGGATTCTCTCTCTCTGAGCTCTGAGAGTTCTCCGACTTTTTAATGAACAACCACCATTTATGCTGAAGTCCAACAGTCATAATTTGCATACCCATACTAATTACTAGTCATAATTTGCATACCCATACTAATTACATTAGGTCAGTTATTTACAATAAACATTCTTTACATTCTCTACCCTTCAGCTCACACAACATTTGTATATCCATTGTTCTAACATATCAGATTAAACACACACTATCAGAGATCCCTTGAATTAAACATGCAGCTAGATAATGGGAAAAGCCCTGGTGCATAAATTACACAGCAGTAAAGCAGGTTTACTGTATACACAAAAACACATTTACCTACAGGAATACAAGTATTTTTAAAACCAAAGCTATGCCATTTTACACTAAACTAAATTAAACTAAAACCAAACGATGTAAAATATATTTAAAACCACACGATATAAATGAACATAAAGTCTCTTGGGGTTTGAAGCATGGAGCGTTACATCAGCTCCATGACATTCCAGAACGGCAGGGCAAGCTTAGATCCCAAACGGATCTCTTGCCACTGACGAGACTTCTCACCTTGTCCTTTTTTTCTGCGCCATCCTCAAAGTTCCAGGGTGCTGGCGCACAAGCATCACCAGTGGGGTCCGACGGTCGCCACAGGGTATGCCTGGGTGTGGGTCCATAGTCTGTCGGGAGGAGGCGAGCCACCAGGCTTCTCCACTTGTCCTGGTAAACTAGCCCACTGTCCGAGGGGTGCTCCAGGCCCCAGCGCCGGGCGCCCCGTTGGTGCAGTTGGTGGCAGGTGTCCCCTCCTGGGGAAGGGTTCTGTCGTCGGGGAGGGGTACCGCCTGTACCACCTCCGGGGGTATCACGCACCCGGGAAAAACGCGGGCCACTTGCACGCGTCCCGAGCGCTCTGGTCAGCTGCTGGAAAAAGTAGTGGCTGTAGGGGGCCTCCGGGCCAAAGGGTTGGAAAAGTGGGCAGAGTTGACAATGGCTCTGCCCCGTAGCCAGCGCTTCTGCTGGAGAAGGGTCTCTGGGTGGGAGGATGGCTTCCTCCCTCTCCGGGGAAACCAAGTGCTGCGGGCAAGTTAACCCGGGGGTATCCGCCATCGGCTCCTCGGGGTAGGTGGTGGAGAGTGGGCAGAGGCCAGCGGCGCTCTGCCCTGTGGCCAGCTCTTCTGCTGGGTAGGGGTCTCCTTGTGGGCGGAGGGCATCTTCCATAATGAAGGGGGCCAGGGGGGTGGAAACAAGCCCAGGGGGATCCTCGGGGGGATCCGGGGAAACAAGCAAGGGCTGCGGAAAAAGCAGCCCAGGTAGATCATCCATCTGCGCCTTGGGGCAGGCTGTAGAGGGTGGGCAGAGGCCAGCGGTGCTCTGCCCTGGGGCCAGCTCTTCTGCTGGGAAAGCGGGTGCGAGATCAAAATCCAGCGGGGTGGAAGGGGTCAGCGGCTGCGGGATAAGCAGCCCGGGGGAATCATCTTTCTGCTCCTCGGGGCAGGATGGGGTGGGTGGGCAGAGGCCAGCGGCGCTCTGCCCCGTTGCCAGCGCTTCTGCTGGGTAAGGGTCACTTTGCGGGAGGATGGCTTCTTCCATCTCCAGGGGGATCAAAGGTTGCGGGAAAACCAGCCCGGGGGGAACATCTGTCTGCTCCTCGTGGCAGACTGTGGAGAGGGGGCAGAGGCCAGCGGCGCTCTGCCCCATGGCCAGCTCTTCTGCTGGGTAGGGGTCTTCTTGTGGGAGGAGGGCATCCTCCATAATAAAGGAGGTCAGGGGCTGTGTGGAAACAAGCCCCGGGGGATCCTTGGGGGGATCCGGGGAAACAAGCAAGGGCTGCGGGCAAAGCAGCCCGGGTAGATCATCCATCTGCGCCTCGGGGCAGGATGGGGTGGGTTGGCAGAGGCCAGCGGCGCTCTGCCCCGTTGCCAGCGCTTCTGCTGGGTAAGGGTCGCTTTGCGGGAGGATGGCTTCTTCCATCTCCAGGGGATCAAAGGTTGCGGGCAAACCAGCCCGGGGGGAACATCTGTCTGCTCCTCGTGGCAGACTGTGGAGAGTGGGCAGAGGCCAGCGGCGCTCTACCCCGTGGCCAGCTCTTCTGCTGGGTAAGGGTCACTTTGCGGGAGGATGGCTTCTTCCATCTCCAGGGGGATCAATGGTTGCGGGCAAACCAGCCCGGGGGGAACATCTGTCTGCTCCTCGTGGCAGACTGTGGAGAGTGGGCAGAGGCCAGCGGCGCTCTGCCCCGTGGCCAGCTCTTCTGCTGGGTAAGGGTCACTTTGCGGGAGGATGGCTTCTTCCATCTCCAGGGGGATCAAAGGTTGCGGGCAAACCAGCCCGGGGGGAACATCTGTCTGCTCCTCGTGGCAGACTGTGGAGAGTGGGCAGAGGCCAGCGGTGCTCTGCCCCGTGGCCAGCTCTTCTGCTGGGTGGGGGTCTCCTTGTGGGAGGAGGGCATCCTCCATAATGAAGGAGGTCAGGGGCTGTGTGGAAACAAGCCCCGGGGGATCCTCGGGGGGATCCGGGGAAACAAGCAAGGGCTGCGGGCAAAGCAGCCCGGGTAGATCATCCATCTGCGCCTCGGGGCAGGATGGGGTACGTGGGCAGAGGCCAGTGGCGCTCTGCCCCGTTGCCAGTGCTTCTGCTGGGTAAGGGTCGCTTTGCGGAGGATGGCTTCTTCCATCTCCAGGGGATCAAAGGTTGCGGGCAAACCAGCCCGGGGGAACATCTGTCTGCTCCTCGTGGCAGACTGTGGAGAGTGGCAGAGGCCAGCGGCGCTCTGCCCCGTGGCCAGCTCTTCTGCTGGGTAAGGGTCACTTTGCGGGAGGATGGCTTCTTCCATCTCCAGGGGGATCAAAGGTTGCGGGCAAACCAGCCCGGGGGGAACATCTGTCTGCTCCTCGTGGCAGACTGTGGAGAGTGGGCAGAGGCCAGCGGTGCTCTGCCCCGTGGCCAGCTCTTCTGCTGGGTGGGGGTCTCCTTGTGGGAGGAGGGCATCCTCCATAATGAAGGAGGTCAGGGGCTGTGTGGAAACAGCCCCGGGGGATCCTCGGGGGGATCCGGGGAAACAAGCAAGGGCTGCGGGCAAAGCAGCCCGGGTAGATCATCCATCTGCGCCTCGGGGCAGGATGGGGTACGTGGGCAGAGGCCAGTGGCGCTCTGCCCCGTTGCCAGTGCTTCTGCTGGGTAAGGGTCGCTTTGCGGGAGGATGGCTTCTTCCATCTCCAGGGGGATCAAAGGTTGCGGGCAAACCAGCCCGGGGGGAACATCTGTCTGCTCCTCGTGGCAGACTGTGGGGGGTGTAGCTTCCTTGACGGAAATTCCAGGCAAGCTGTAAATCTCCTCCCAAGTATCGCTGGGGAGTGCGGATTCCTCCCATGAAGCTCCAGGCAAGCTGTAAGTCCCCATAAAAGGATCGCTGGGGGGTGTAGATTCCCTGGACGAAGCTCCAGGCGGGCTGTCAACCTCAACCAGGGCTCTACGGGGTAAGTTTCAGGGGTGGGGTATTCTGTCCATGTCGCTTGGAGCTCGGCCACCGCAGCTGGTGTTGGCGCTCCTTATCTCGCTCCTCATCTTCTTGGAGGTCCATCATCAGTTGTACAACTGCGGCTTCGGAGGGGGTGGTGCCGCATATCTCTAATATTGCTCGAGCTTTCTTTCGAAGGTGATCTTTAGTGGCCGGAGTCGGGGTTGGGGTTCTTACCATTCGCTGGTCCATCCTTGTAAGCTCCTTCACCAGGGCTTTCTTGTTTTTGGTGCCGGCGATTCCTCCACGGCACTCTAATATGTATCTCAGCGTGTCCCTCTTGTAGTTGGCATAACTGGCCATTCTGCGTTTCTTCTGGGGTTGGAGAGCATATCCTCACCGCTTGCCACCAGTGTGAAGGAACCGTTCCCTTCCGTCTGTCCTGGCTCTCCAGACACCCCTTCGTTGTGGTCAGCCCGGCTACTGGGAGCGCTGTCCTCAGCGCCTCGAGCGGTTTGAACTGCCTGCTTCTGTTCCTCTGCCCTGGAGCCGTTAGGAATCTCCAGAAGGCCGCTCTCTGCCTTCTGAGGGTGAGTGTGGAGTGAAGCGTAGTTTGTAATAAAGACACCAGGCGCGGCTGTATGCTTTAGAACAGGATTCTCTCTCTCTGAGCTCTGAGAGTTCTCTGACTTTTTAATGAACAACCACCATTTATGCTGAAGTCCAACAGTCATAATTTGCATACCCATACTAATTACTAGTCATAATTTGCATACCCATACTAAAATTACATTAGGTCAGTTATTTACAATAAACATTCTTTACATTCTTTAGCCTTTCAGCTCACACAACATTTGTATATCCATTGTTCTAACACATCAGATCAAACACACACTATCAGAGATCCCTTGAATTAAACATGCAGCTAGATAATGGGAAAAGCCCTGGTGCATAAATTACACCGCAGTAAAGCAGGTTTACTGTATACACAAAAACACATTTACCTACAGGAATATAAGTATTTTTAAAACCAAAGCTATGCCATTTTACACTAAACTAAATTAAACTAAAACCGAACGATGTAAAATATATTTAAAACCACACGATATAAATGAACATAAAGTCTCTTGGGGTTTGAAGCATGGAGCGTTACATCAGCTCCATGACAAGAGGCAACGGAGGAACGGAGCAGGGACAACCAGCAGAGGACCGCAGTCAGGAGGTGCTCACGAGGCTGCGAAGGAAGCACAAACACGAACAGGGCATGAAAACATGGGAACCCATTGGAATCCCACCAGCAAACACACCCTCAAGGATCAACAGTAACTACTAAGAGAAGCAACTACAACGAACCACGCAGAAAAACCCATAGGCCAAATGTCGACCCATCAGAGGGAGTCCCAGACAAACCCACGCAACCCTAATAACGCCATGAAATAAGTAATGAATCAACAGACATGTCACATTTTATTAAAGAACATACTACACACCTATACATATGAAAAACAAAAACAGGTCAGAACCGGGAGGGCGCGGTGGGAAATACTCGCCTCTGAGTCCTTAAGGAAATCTAAACTTTCCGTCACAACTTGGCAGGAAAATTTAGGAATTTTAACACATGAGCTCAGAGGCTCACATTTTCAAGTTTACTGCAACAAGCCTGAGACATATGGGTGAGTAGACGAAAATAAAATTGATGAAAGGTAGATTCCCGCGACTTATTCGCCGCCATCATCAACGACAAGTCGTCATTAACCGGCCATCCCCGCAAAAACTCGAGAAACATCGACACGTCCCAGGTCGAGGAGTACCAGGGTGTGGGAAGACGAGAAAGGTTAACACCCTTGAGTAACCGACAAACAAGAGAATGACGACCCAACGGGGCACCATCCAGCCCCACCTGACCAGCCAAAATCACAGAGTCATAAACATTGATAGTCCGGAAAGCCAAACCAGAATCAAACAAAGATGACAGGAAATTCAACACAGCCATCACAGGGGCAATAAGGGAATCGTGACCCTGGCCCAGACACCAGCGGTGCCAATGGTCCAATGCAGACTTATAGGCGCTCTTCGTACCAGGAGCCCATGCCTGCTGTAGCATGGCTGCGGTACCTGCCGAAACGTCTCCGGCTTGCCAGGTGAACCGGACACCAACCAGGCCAGCGATGTCAACCGATCCTCCGACACCAAGGGCTGAGGTAGACCCTCCGGGTCTGTCAGAAGATCCCATGGACAAGGTAACACCCACGGAACATCTATCACCAATTCCAACAGTGTGGGGTAACAGGGTGGGGACTGCCAGAATGGAGTTAGGAGGACCAACTCCGCATCTTGCTCTCTCAGCACAGATAAAACTCTGCATAATATCCAAAATGGAGGGAAGGCGTAATAACATCCCTGCGGCCACTATAGTTTGAGGGCACCCGTGGCCAGCGCCTCCGGATCCGTACGCCAGCTGAAAAATTCTGGCAACTGACGATTGAGTCAGGATGCAAAAATATCTATCTGAAGAGGATCCCAGAGAGCAACGATGCTGACGAAAATGGAGGGATGCAGACGCCAGTCTCCGCTGTCCACCAGATGGTGTGAATTCCAGTCTGCCACGCTGGGGTGAAGAACGCCGTCAGGAGCTACAGTGCATTGACATGGGCCTCGGCTTCCGTGGGGGACCACCGTCGCCCCGAATCCAACTGTCCGCAACGGGTCCCCCAGCCTCTGCGTCTAGCATCCGATTCCGTCGTCAATGTCGGGGGAAGGGACCACCCCCGGACGAGAGATCCATTTGGTCCAATCCGTGAGCCACCAGCATAGACCCCCCCAGGCCTCATCTGACCCTAGTACTCTTCAAGAGTAGTCTAGATCCAATCGGAGAAACCGGGCCTTCAAGTTCTGGAGGGCCCGATAATGAAGGGGAGCCGGGAGGACTGCCAATCGAGTAGGATTCCTCAGTAGAGAGCGCACGTCTTTTCGGATGGAACGGACCTTTGAGGCCGGTACACTGAAAGTCATGGAGATGGAGTCGACGAGAAACCCTAGGAATTCTGTGCTCCGGGTCAGTACCAATAAGGATTTCTCTGTATTTATCAGAAACCCGAAATCCTGCAGGAGGGTGATCGTCCACATCAGTTGAAGTTGCAGTAGGTCTATCGAGTGTGCCACTAATAGGACATTAATAGGACATCGTCCAGGTAGATAACTAAATGAACCCCCTGGCGCAAAGCGAAGAAATAAGTGGCTTCATGAGCTTGGTGAAACACCAAGGGGCCGAGGCGAGGCAGGTGAACCTCTACAAGCGTCCCCACCACGGGGAGCAGAGATAGTCTCGAGAGGGAAGTGCCATGGGTACGGACAGATAAGAGTCTTTAAAATCTAGCTTTATCATCCAATCTCTGTGGATTAGAGTCTCCCTGAGGATGTGTATGCCCTCCATCTTGAAGTGGTTGTATACCACTTCCACATTGAGGTCCTTTAAGTTTATCACAGGCCTCATATGGCCCCCTTTTTTGGGCACCAGAAACAAAACAAAATGGGGCACGTAATGTGCTACCTCTTCTATGGTGCCCTTGAGGAGCAGGGTCTGTACTTCAGAGTCCACCAGAGCCTCGTGGGCCTCTAAAGGGTCGAGGAGGGGCCAATTGTGAGGGGGGCAGGTCGCTGAATGTAATGGCGTAAACCCGTACTGTCCACAAGACCCAAGGGTCGGATGTGACCCGTTCCCATGCGTGGACGAAGATCCCTATATGACCCTCTGGAATCGGATTCCGCGCAGAGGAGGAAGGGCTGTGGTTAGGAAGCTGAGCAGGGCACATGGCAGGCTAGGTGGAGTAAAACAATACAACTACTTGCATGTACGTCGAGGTGACTGACCGCGGTGAAATGGTACGGTACGGCTGAGATCCAAGATGGCGGCGACGAGATCCCCTTGGCGCTAACCACACGAGGCAGCGGGGAGCAATCCGAGCTGTGTTGAGTAAGAAACCTGGCGGTTGCGGCCCAAAATGACCCCGCAGGTGGAAACAAACTCAAAGAAGCAGATTTTTTTTCGGAGATGCTCCAGATCGCGTTAAAACACGATCAGGTAGTGGTCTAAACACGTGCGCACCAACTCCTGCAGTTATGGCCGGGGTAAGTCAGGGCCCGCGACGATTCAAACCACAATCCAAACAAATAAGCATAAATCTATCTATATATATATATCCTGGACAGAAAATCTGAAGTTGAGAATGAAATACAGGAGAACCAAAAAAAGTGTACTTACCTGATGCGGGAGCAGCACAGAAAGAGGATTTTGCCGCTCCCGCACTGGACCTATATGGACTTGGAGGTGGAACTAACGGACTAAGGATAGGGTCCCCTCTGTTGGGGGATTGTTTCTTATAAGTTTTCATTGAATTCATTCTTTGCTGCTGTGGGTGCAATAAAAAAGTTGATGCAAATATCAGCTTCCGAGCTCCTGTGTTAAAATACTATGTTTCAGCATCATGGATAGCTCTGGAGCCCTGCGGGACTGCTGTCCGAGGTTCTGAATCAGCACCATGGATAGCTCTGGAGCCCCCCGGAGCTCCGGAGTTACCCATGGTGCTGATTGAAAACTAAGGACAGCAGCCCCGGGGGCTCCGGAGTTATCTATGGTGCTGAAACTTAAGGAGTTATTCACAGGGCTCTGTCGTTCCCTGCACTTTGTGAAATGAGATTTCCCCACCCTGCAGTTAATTCACCATTCACGCAGGGTCCCCGAAGAGCAGCAAATTGGCCGCTGGCCACTGCCGCCACCAACCCGCCGGACAACCGCTGCAAACACACCGGACAGCTGCAGAATGCAGCCGATGAGCACAGCGCCGACCAGCAACAGAAAAAAACTGACAAGCCTCCGAATGTGCAAAGGAAAAAAAAACAAAAAACAATATGATTGAAAGTGTCAAAACTGTAACGATGTTTGCAAAAAAACTACTCATCGAAAATGTCTGGAATTAACATATAAGGTCCTATGAATGATAATAAAAAAGGCCTGTTACAAAAAAAGAAAAAAAAACACTATAAAAAAAAAACGGAAGAAAAGATATCTCGAAAAAATACCAAAAAATTACTGAAAGTTCCTAAAAACTAATGAGACTTTTTCTGCAGATTAAAAGAATAAACAGTTTATCAGATAGTGCATATAAACAGCATAATGTTTAACATTGAAGACTACGGGATGTATCTGATTAAGCCAGCCGAATGAAACCACCAAACATCTGTAACATTGGGGGCTTCCAGCCTCTCCAGTGTGCTTGAAGGCAGCATGTCTGATGCTGCTCGCTGACCAACACCTGGTTTAAATAAAGACAGGCAGGGAGGTGGCTGCATGAGGCGCGGCTTGAGAGGGGGGTGCGGTCTGGTAAAGGTTTTTAAAAACCCACAGTTCCTTCTAAGCAGTGCCAAATCGTGCTTATCCATACCTGAGCTCCCTGTACCTGAATTCTCTCGTGATTTAACCTGTTATTGACCTCTGCTTGTTTTCTGACCATTCTGCCTTCCGTTGCCCTAGACTATTTTCCTTGTACTATGCTACTGCACTGATATCGACCCAGCTATTCCATTTGACTATTCTATTCTCTGTATTCCTGACTCTGGCTCATCTGACTACCCCGTGTTGCTGACCTGGTTTTGTATTACGACATTGTCTTTGCTTAACCCTTTCTGTCTAGCTAGTATACTTCTACCTGGCCAATTTTTAAGGACCAGACAGTTAGGGATTGTTCTACGGCTACTCTGTTGATAGCTTTTAGGCTCTGTGGAGTGTTGGGCTTTAAGGGCTGCATGGTGGGATCCGGGAACCGTGACAACATCAGGGCATTTCTCTGACAATTCTATGTTGTTCGGTGTCTCTGAATAGATTAATCATTGCTTCTCTATGGGGGATTTCACTGCCCTCGAACAGGCACTGTACTTACTGGCAACTCTCCAAAATTTGGCAAAATGCCTGTTCTCTGAATAGCCGAATGGCCAGGAAATGGTACCATAGAAGAAAATTCCGTTTAGTGCCATTTCGGCTCTTTGTGAATAACCCTGATAGTATTCATTGCAAAAAGCAGCCAGACTGAAAGAAAGAAGAAGAAAAAAACCCTGCGTTTTCACCAAAAAAATCCTAAAAAAAATCTTAAAAAATAAAGAGACTTTTTGCTGCATGTGAAAAGAATGAAACGATTGAATAAATATTTAACAAAAAAGAAGGGGGATTTTTTTTTACTTTGAAACCTATTGAATTGGTCTGACTAAACCTGTCGAACGAACCAATGAAATTCAGGCTTAGAAATTGTTAGCCTAATTTTTAACCCTAGCTTCTAACCCTAATTTCTATCCCTAACATTAATTTCTAACCCTGATTTTCAGTGGTTCATTAGACAGGTTTAATCAGGCGAATCCTATAGGTTTCAACGTAAAAAAAAAATCTCGTTTTTATTCGTTTTGGATGATTTCGTTCCGTTTTTTTTCTTTTCTCGGAAATGCTCCTATGGTCGAATAAATTGCAAGTTGACAGTCCTGGAGTGCCGTCATATCTTTTCCTTTTAAGTTATCTATTCATCACCACATGACAGGCACCGGGCATATTGGACCTCCAAAGGAAGCGTGAGTGCATAGCTTTGCCTTATTTATACATTCAAGAGTGGTGTTTCTTTGGCTATTGCACCAGCCCATCGTAAATTCAAACGTTTTTTGTCCTTATCACCGTCTTTTAACCCCTTAGTGACCGGGCGGTTTTACACAAATCCGTCTTTTAGTGACCGCTGCTGTTTTTACGTTTCTGCGCTGTTAGTGTTTAGGACAATTTTTGCTCTTACTCGTTTATTCGACCCACACAGATTATACACCCTTTTTCCCGCCATTAAATGGACTTTCTAGAAATACCATTATTTCCATCATATCGAATAATTTACTATAAAAAAAAATATGAAATATGAGGAACAAAATGGTAAAAACACACTTTTTCGTAATTTAATCCCCAAAATCTACAACCACCCAAAAAGACCCCAGCTAAATAGGTTCAAAATTTTGTCCCGAGACTAGAAATACCCAATTTTAACATGCGTTTGCTTTTTAACCCCTTCACTGCTGAGACAGTTCACCTATGTGCCCTGCGCTCATTCTGACCATTTTGTGCTAATTATTTTTAGATGACAGCCTAGGTCCTATTTAACCACTTCGCTGCTGAGGACGCGCTCAGCGCGTCCTCAGCAGTCCCGCTGGTATGCGGAGGACGCGCTGAGCGCGTCCTCCCATCGGGGTCAGCGTTCGGCCGGGTTCCGGCCGATCGCTGGCCCCTCCGGTGCGGGCTGACATCCTGGATGTCAGCCCGGCATCCGGACCAGCAGCCGCCAGAATTAGGTGTCATCGCGGGGGCGCGATGACACCTAATTCAGGCGCCCCCCCCGCATGTGCGGAGGAGGCGCCTGAAAGGGAGGGGGGGAGGTCCTTCGGACCTCTCTCCCTCCCGATCGGCGGCGCACAGGGGGTTAACCCAGGCATCATTTGGAAGGGCAGAGCCTGCCCTTCCAAATGATGCCTGGCATTAACCCCTGGGGAGCTGGATCGCGAATCGGCGCTGAAAAGCGCCGGTTCGCGATCCTTTCCCGGAGCTGGCCGACATCTTGGATGTCGGCCAAGCCTCCGGGAACTCCCCCAGAGGACTGGCGTCATCGTGCGTAGCACGATGACGCCAGTCCTAGACTTAACCCCTAACTGCCACCAACTGTGGAGATAGGGAGTTCCAATGAACTCCCTATCTCCCGATCCGTGGCAGCTAGGGGTTAAATTTTGGTATCGTTGGATCGGCCAGAGCATGGCCGTTCCAACGATACCAAACATAAAAGTGAAAAATTTGGTAAAAAAAAAAAAAAAAGAAAAAGAAAAATTAAAAAAATTAAAAAAATAAATAAAAAAAAAAACACTTTTTTTTTTTTTTTTGGTTTGTTAATGCAGCAATATTGTTCCCATTTCAATTATAATGTGAACAATGATGCTGCACTAACGATTTTTGTATGCGGTGCGTTTGTTAAAAATAGTGTCATTTTCCTCAAAAAAAATGTAACGAGACCCCATCTCTAATTTTTTTAACAAGCGCACCCCATACAAAATATAACCGCAATTGCTCGCATGTTAAAATGTGGAAAAAAACACTTTACACATTGTAAATTATTGAAAATACATATTTTATTGCATTTTTTGTTATAATATACAGACATGACATAACGTATACATATAATAATGACATATTATGAATCTACTGAGTCTGACGGAAAGAACGATATATAATATGTCTGGGTCATTTACTAAAATAAGCCTTCAAAACACGTTTAAACATGATGCGCAAAACAGGTAAAAATGACCTCAGCATAGGGGCGGGAAAAGCCTCAGCAGCGAAAGGGTTAATTAAACTCCCCCCAGACAAAAAAAACTTTTAAAATAAAAAACATTTTTTTATTTTATTTAATTTTTTTATTATTTAATTATTTTTTTTATTTTTTTTTAAAACCAAACCTGGTCATGTTTGGTATCATTTGAAAGGCCATAATGAGGCATTTTAAATGATGGCAAATATGACCATCCAGCTGCCATGGATCGGGAGATAAAGGGATCCTTAGGATCCCCTTATCTCTACATGGCAGCTAGAGGGTTAACTGGCCCACTGACATCCTCACACATATGGTGAGGTTGTCAGTGGGTGGGGGGGGCCTGGAGGCTTGGCTGACATCCAAGATGTCAGCCCCCCTCCAGGTTTGAATCGCGTTTTGGCACCAATTGGCGCCGAAAAGCGATCCGGCGGCGAAACTGTTAATGCCATACACCGCTGGAAAGGGGAGGCTCTCCCCTCTCCAGCGGTGTAAACGGCATCTCCCTAGCTTCAATGGTTGGGGAGATAGAGGGCTCCGAAGGAGCCCCCCCCTCCCCTCCATTGAAACACATGGGGGCACCTTCTGATGACGTCACCACGCAGCGTGGCGACGTCATCAGCCTCGCCTGCCCATGTAAATCACATGGGCAGGCTTCCTCCCTGCCAGATCGCCGTGGGATCCGACGAGGGAGGTGAGTATCGGGCGGGAGGGGGATTTGGCGCCGCTGACGTACCCTGTACGTCCGCGGGTCTAAGGGAGACCCGAGGACAGGACGTACAGGGTACGTCAGGGGTCATTAAGGGGTTAAAGTTAGCACTTCACTTTGTCACATTACTATGGATGAATTTTTGCAACAAGCGGGAGCTTATACTGAGTCAGCTGAAACGCTGCAATTCATCCAAGCGGAGGCTGACACTATCTTATGGACTACATCTAGCAGCGACCTGATATGTGTAAAATCCAACAAATATATTTATTTCGAATTATTGCGTCTTAGAAAAAAAGAAGTGGATTTGGATCTACACGGATTATTTTTATCCGACTACCACCGAGCGAAAAGAATTCCTCGTGGATTTCGTGTTCATAATATCCCTACATTTGGTCGTTCCAAACCTAAAGTATGCAAAAACTGGACAGCAGTCCTTAATAAATGCTCTTTGGACTTAATGCTTGTAACGATACAGGATGTCAAGGAAGAACTTAATGACCTGAAAGATAAAATCAGAGTATATGAGGCCGACAATGAACAAACATTAACATCTCCAGATGGGATAGCCCTGGTGAACAAAGTTTTGGAGGAAGTAACAAAATATAAGAACGAGCTCGTTAAGTTCAAGAGGGACAAGTTTGAGCGAGTGAAACAGGACTATCAGGAACACCGGGTCTATAAATGGTTAAGTGGACAGGACAACTTTAGACCTTATAGAAGACCAAGAAGAAAGATACGCAAACCTAATGTTACAACCATTGATACCACCTCTGGTGAGTCAGCCTCTGAAGGTGAAGTGGCATCCATAACCCCCAACCAGGATGAAGGAAGTGAGCGAATACAGGGGGCAAAAAACTTAGGCATTGTCACCAGGAGCCATCAGCCCAAAGGCGTAGGAAACGAAGACCATCAAGAAGAGGCCAGAAAGGGAAACCCCACTGGTCAAAAAAACAAACCTCCGCTCAGGAAATAAGCCCCATCTTTAATTTATCCTCTAGGGACTTGACTCCCATGGAATGTAGGATTTTAGCCAAGGGCTTATCCTATGTCCCCACGAATACTCCACAGGAACTGCAATCAGTGGTGTATTTTGGCCTAGGCCGACTAGGCCCAGGCCTAGGGCGGCACTTTCCAGGGGGCGGCGGCCCTGACTGGGTGGCCCCACCCCTAAAAAAAAAAAAAAAAAAATATATATATATATATTTTTTTTTTACTTTTGCAAAGTATTTTACCAGGAAGGATACATTGAGATTTCAGATTTCACTAATTTTCAAGTATGTCCTGGGTAGGCAAGGCCTAGGCTTTCACTTTCCAGGGGGCAGCAAAAAACCTCACCACTAAATGGGTTACTCACAGAGCACCGAAATGACGCCAACTTTTTGGTGTTCTGTAGTTCCCTGCATTTAGGAGAATAAAATTTCCCCACCCTGCAGTGAATTCACCATTCACCGGAGGGTCCACAAAGTGCATGGAGTCGGCCGCTGAATGCTGCCACCGCAAACCCGTGGCCTACGGTTTTCAAAAGACTGAACGAAAATGTCTGGAATTTACATATAAGATCCTATGATTGATAATAAAAAGTTCTGTTACAGAAAAAAGAAAAACTGCTATTAAAAAAAGAGGGGGGAAATCTTGCCCAAAAAAATCTGAAAAATGACTAAAAGGTACAAAAAAAAATCAATAAGTACAGACTTTTTACTGCAGATTAAAATAATAAATGATTTATTAGATATTGCATAAAAACGGGAATATTTTTAACATTGTAACCTATGGGGTTCGCCTGAATAAACCTGCTGATTGAAACCACCGAACATCAGGGCATTTCACTGCCATTTCTCTGAGTCTCAGTACCACATGACTGGCTGAACCACGTGAAACGCACACGCGCAGCTGCCCGCCCTTTCGTTAACACAGACTCTATTCTGGACTGAACACCCACCGGGAAGGGAATCAAAGCTACAGTGCACCCTCTGGCAGTGGCACCCCACTGCTGACAAGATGGCTCCACAGCAAAATTGCTGTGTGCTCATATACACTCGGTTTGCTGGGAGTTTTATTGCAGTGGATTCTGATGCACTCATACACACCGCACATTGCATTGCTGGGAGTTTTATTGCTGTGGATTCTGATACGCTGACACACACCAAACATTGCATTGCTGGGAGTTTTATTGCTGTGGATTCTGTGATACACACTGCATATTACTGTGAGTTTTACTGCCTGGAGCTCTGGGATACGCTCATACACACTGCACATTACTGTGAGTTTTATTGCTGTGCAGTTCTGTGATATGCTCATACACAGTGCCCATTTCTGTGGGTTTTATTGCTGTGCAGCTCTGTGATACGCTCATATGCAGTGCACGTTTCTGTGCATTTTATTGTTCAACCAATTAGAGCGGCTGTGATCCCGTTTACTTGACATGCGTGGTTGTTCTTTGTAAAAATGCTTGAATTTAAACATTTCATAATTTTCTTTATCTCAATAGATACATTTGAAATGGTATACAAAATATACAAGTAGGCACTTGGTATCCACTTTTAAAATAAAGAGAGGAAAAGGTGGAGTTCTAAGAGGAAAAGGTGGAGCTTAAAGAGGAAGGGTGGGGATTAACCAGGAAGAGGTGTGCCCTTGACAGGAAGGGGTGCATCAAATTTAAATTAGGGGGTGCACGAGTTTAGTCAGGCCTAGAGCAGCACAAAACCTAAATACACCACTGACTGCAATGGAACATTGATCTGTATAAATTTGGTCGTCAACTCAGAATCACAGATTTCTTTAAGAACGAACAGAGTATGGCAACCTCTAAGTTTCGTCCTAAAAGTAGCTTCGATCCAATTCCGAATCAGGCTGCAATCAAAACATTTTTGAAAACTGTACATAAAGAAACATCGGATCTGTTGAAACATCACAAAACCCAGTATCAAAATACCTCTAGAGAGGAATGGAGAGCCATTAGAAGCTTGGCTAATGATGCATCAATTACAATACGATCTGCGGATAAAGGTGGTTCCATAGTGGTCATGGACTATGTATGTTATGCAAGAGCTATTTACCTCCTATTGGAGGATGCTACCACGTACGTAAAACTGCAGAGTAATCCTACCATTTCAATACAAAATAGGTTTTGTGATAGTTTTTCTAGAGGTTTACAGTTGAACTATATTAACCAAGAATTGTTTGAGTTTCTGATGAAGACGCATCCTAAAACTCCCATACTTTATGGGATTCCAAAA